>CM040117.1:133844223-134444223 GCA_022559845.1 Amorphophallus konjac | reverse complement strand
GCCTGCCCTCGGTCTTGGCCACGATCACAAGGGGGCCCTCTATTTCATTTGTTGAGTCAGAGCTAGCACCTCCTGAGGCACGGCAGATGCCGTTATGTATCACCATCTCTCTAAACAAAACAGCCGTGGATTCCGCCCTTGTGGACACGGGGGCGTCAATAAATGTCTACCCATTGAGTACCCTTCGTGCTTGCAATGTATCAGAGGACATGCTCAAGCCGACGCCGACTACCATAGCAGCCTATGATAACTCCAGACGTGCTTGTCACGGAGTGGTGACTGTGCAGGCCGAGCTAGGGCCCTTAGTTATGGATGTGGAATTTTATGTGCTGGATATAGACCCGATGTTCAAAGCCATTCTGGGCCATCCATGGTTGAATAGTTTGAATGCCGTCCCCTCGACGGCCCAACAATGTCTAAAGTTCCCATTCCAAGGACGAGTGTTCAAGGTGAAGAGTGTTTTCACGGTTCAAAATGTTGACGCCATAGCCGCCAAGATTCTGCCCACACTGTGGCCGAGTAACAGGCCTGTTCTATCTGTCATGGACTTAAACTATTCGTGGGCATATGCGTCACGCAAGCCCACCACTGTACCAACCAATGTGAAGGTCAAGCCCAAAATGAGAGACTCCAAAGGGTGGCACCTAATTCTAAAATTGGGCTATCAGCCAGGCCGAGGACTCGGCGCACAATTGCAGGGCCGAACCAACCCCATTCCCAAAGGAAGGAAGATGGGCCGCCGGGGCCTCGGCTATCATGAATCCTCCATGTCGATGCTTGGGGACTCTGGGCCGCTGACCTGGGATTACCGGCAACATTTTGTGAAGGGTCCGTTGCAGCCCGACACCTTGAAGACCTCGCCATCCAGCCTTGAAGAAAAGATAGACGAAGCTTGTGCTGTTGCTGATCGGCCACCATCACCGCATGGGCTAGCCGGTGACTTGGAAGACCTTTCTAATTGCTTTACGAGGATGTTTTATGAAAAAGAGGGTGAACCAAAGAAGAAGGAGACGCAGCTGGTAAAGCGTCCTCCGATGCCATTGGCCCGCCAGGGGCCACGAAAGATGGGAAGCTCTGCCACTACTTATTCTATGTCCCCGTCCCGTCTCGCTTCCTAGTTTCAACGGTTGGATTCTGTTCCCCGTTCCCCTCCACTCATGGTCGACCCGTGTTTTACAGGGAGACCCAAAATTTTATTCGTTCCATGTGCTTGCGGGCGCTGCACGCCCATTGATCTATCAACCCTATTCACCCCTCCTCCCCCAGGAGCTCAGCTCCATGAAATGTGGTTTTCGTCCTCTGATCCTTTCTTTGACTGCATCTTCCCAGAGTTGTTTCCCATGCAGCTTCCTCCTCCTCCGTCTTCTTCCTCCTGCTGCGTGATCACCTCCAGCCTCCAAAAAAAACACCAATTTCAAAACGGAAGTCTCCATGGAAGATTACGCTATGTTCTACCCGGATCCCCAGGGGCACGAGACCCCTGTTCCTCTTCCAGTAGATTTTCTCTCCCCTAAATCGGATGTACAGTGTACAGAGTCTTCTAGGATGGTCGAGTCAGTCAGGGTAGAGTCTAGTTCGAGTTTTGTCAGCCCATCCACGTCTGCGGCACCCGCCGTAACGCGCCCTCCCAAAACCGTTCCCAATAGGTTTCTACAAGATTTGGCTGGAAGATGTCATGCTCTGTTAAAGTATCCGGAATTTGTAGAGACTGCGATTGTCTTGGAAGATGATGAGGGAATTGATGAGGTATGGAGCAATGATGGATTAGGAGTATATGAAATTGTGAATGAGAAAGACCCAGCAGATGATGAGGAAGATGAAATGGATGACACTGCCGACCTATATGCCCAAGGCTTGAAGAAGTTCGACGAGCCTTCCGTAGCAGTGGATGAATCCACTAAGGAAATTAACCTCGGAACAGAAGAGGACCCCAGGCTCATACTTATTTCCGCTAATCTCCCTCCTCAAGTCGAAGAGGAGCTTGTCAAAGTCCTGAGGGAGTACAACGATTCTTTCGCCTGGTCCTACGAAGACATGCCGGGCCTTGACCCCGCCTTGGTCGAACACAAGCTGATTCTCAAACCAGGGGCAACGCCCGTTAAACAGAAAGCAAGGAGATTCCACCCACAGATGGCCTTGAGGATTAAGGAGGAAGTCGATAAATTGCATAAGGCCAGGTTCATTAGAGTTGTGCTGTACCCACAATGGGTGGCGAACATAGTCCCGGTAATGAAGAAGGATGGTAAATTTTGAATATGTATTGACTTCAGGGACTTAAACAAGGCATGTCCGAAAGATGATTTTCCACTTCCTCACATCGATGTCTTGGTCGATAATATAGCTGGGTACGAAGCCCTCTCCTTCATGGATGGTTACTCGGGGTATAACCAAATCCTTCTGGCTCCGGAGGATCAAGAAAAGACCTCGTTCACCACACCTTGGGGCACATACTGCTATGTCGTTATGCCATTTGGGTTGAAAAATGCAGGTGCCACCTACCAAAGAGCGATGATGGCTATCTTCCACGATATGATGCACGTTTATTTAGAAGCTTATGTGGATGATATTGTTGTGCCCCTGTGGTTTTGATGATGGTTTTAATGGTGGTTTTGATGTTTGGCCTTGTAGTGAGCTATTCACTATGAGTCATCTTGTGTGAGTCAAATCGCTAGTATTCACTTTCTGATCATAATGCAGTTCTTCATTAGTTCTAATATGGCATTGCATAATTGATTATGTTCAGTCATGTTATACATTGGTCTTCAGGCGTCCCAAGTATGCATATTTTTTCAAGTTCTCCAAGTCTATACAATGAAGTCTGATCACTGCATTTGCAGTCACAATGTCTTCAGATTTGAAGTCTGTACATCGGACTGCTTCTTTTGAAGTCTATACATTGTGGCCTTGAAACTTCAAGTATATACACCTTCAGTTGAACGCAAAGTGTATACGTTGCAGCGTTAACTCATTGGGCTGCGGCGTCAACTCAGCAAGTATGCACATCGCATTCAGACTTTCAAGTCTATACACTCCATCTTCATAGGTTTCAAGTCTGTTCAGCATGCCTGGGTATTCACAGCCTTTAAAGTCTGTACATTGGTTCAGACTCCTCAAAGTCTGTACAGCGTGAAGTCTAAACAGTATTTTCAGGGATTGTCTTCGTGTCATTTACTGTAGATACTCGAGTCGTTTTCCTGCTTTCTTTGTTTTATCATGTGTCGTTGTAACCGTTCCTGTCTTCTGTCCTCGTGTTGTCTTTCCTAGACCCCGTGTCTTTTTTGCTTTGTGACCACACTTCGTGTCAGTTTTTGTTTCCATCTTCGAGTTGGTTTCAGTCCATGTTATTTTCGTGTTGTTTTCGTCTTCGAGTTGGTTTCAGTCCATGTTGTTCTCGTGCCGTTCTCTTTGCTGTTTGTTATGTCGTGTTGTTTTTGTATTCGTGTCTTCATGTTATTCTTGTGTGTTTATGTCTGCGTGTTGTTTCTTTCTATCCTCGTCTAGGTTTCCTCTGACCGCGTGTCTTACTACCTTTTTAGTTCCGTGCTATTTCCTTTTTACCTCGTGCTGTTCTCTTTCTACTTCGTGTCGTTCTCTTTGTAGTGTCAGCTTTATTATTGTATATCTCATGTTGTTCTCTCTCTACCTCGTGTCGTTCTCTTTGTAGTATCTGTTTTGTCACCCTTGGACTTCGTGTCGTTCTCTTGGTAGTGTTTGTTTTGTCACCACTGTATCTCGTGTCGATCTCAGTATAGTGCACCTCTTGTCGTTCCCACATACCTCATGCAGTTTCAACTTGAGTGTCAACCAACTCATTTCAGGTAGATATATATAGCGAACCCTGAGTATTAATAGTTTTTATCTCCTTGCAGGTCCGAGGAAGAATATTCCCCAATAACTGGGCTGCACGTGATCCAATACTAGAGGAACAAATTCGAAAAGGGCACGTGGCAGGAAGGTTCTGGATCAAGCGTGGGAGGCACACGCACTTTGTACCCTATCATCCTGCTGGCTGCTGTTATAAATAGAAGAAAGGCTGATGAAGCAGAGACGAAGTGTATGAGCCAGAAAGAATAGAGGAGCAGAGATCGAGAGAGTAAAAGAGCAGAAGAAGAGGAGAAGAAAAAGAGAGAAAGTTAGAGAGCTCGTGAGGGTTAAGAGAAAAAGAAAGTGAGAGAGAAGAGAAGAGGAAGAGAAGCTTACCTGAAGATCTGTCTACTGGACCGTGGATCAAATCCAGGCCAGTCAGCTCCTTGTGAGCCACATCTGTGTTATCTTTCCTTACAGCTTTCTGATCGCTGTGTATTTTTCTTTTCTTATTTTTTCCTTTTTCATTTGGTTAGCTTTGTACTTCCGATCCTCTGGACTGAGGTCGGGTCCCTCCTGGTCTGGAGGAAGAGAGGTCTTCGACCTCTAGTCTGCAAGTGGCTGGAAGTCACTTGTCTGTTCCCTCCGGTTTGGAGGAAGGGAGATCTGATCTCCAGTTCTGGGCTTGTGGGTTGCAAGTCCAGGGGTCCCTCCTGGTCTGGAGGAAGAGAGGCTCTGCCTCTGGTGGGTTGCTGGTAGCAGAGTGCTACTGGCTGGTTCACGGGTAGTGGGGCTGCTACCAGTGGGGTTCCCTCTTGGTATAGAGGAAGAGAGACGCTAGTCTCTGGTTTTCTAGTGACCGAGGGTTGCTAGAGGTTCCCTCCAGGTAGGAGGAAGAGGGGAGTCTGTTCCCCTGGGTAAGCTGTGTATCAGCTTCTGTTGACAAGCTGTGTTGCCCAGCTGTTAGTGTAGCCACACTTGGTTTGAGTGTGGGGTGGATGTAGGTCTGGAGGACCGAACCACCTAAAAATCTCTTGAGCAGTGGTTTGCATTGTGAGTGTGCTTCCGCTAGATGCTTGAATAGGCGCGTCTCTTGTGTTTGCTCATTGGTTTAATTGAATTTGGTTTTATTCTGAGATTGCGTCCAGCACTTGAGTTTTTATTTGGGCATTAATTGTAAAAGGATACATTCACCCCCCTCTGTATCCGGGCATTGCACCCTAACAATTGGTATCAGAGCGGGTGTCTGCCTAGAAGGTCCAGCGACCTGCAGATCTGATCTTGTAGTCTTCGATACTTATCTGGTTTTAGTGCATCAATACTCTTGTTGCCTCGAATCTACCTGCTATTTGTTCCCATGGCTAATCCACCGATTTTTAGTGGTACACACTTCAGTGCATGGCTTGCTAATCTAAAGAGTTATGCTAAATCTATTAATCCAGACCTGTGGAAAGTAATTTCACACGGTCCTCATGAACTACCAAAGAAAAAGTCCAAATGGACTGACAGGCATACCTCTTTGCATGAAGAGAATCAGAAAGCTTTTAATCTGATGAAAGCAGCTATTGACAGAGCCTTATGGTCTTGTCTTTATGATTGCAGTTCTGCTAAAGATATTCTGAACATGCTGAAGCGAATTCAGAAGACAAAGAAGGACAGCTGCATGATGGCTGATAGAAATAATCAAGGCAGCATTCAAGATGAAGATGATGAGGTAAATCCTTTTGAAAATTATACTGTAGATGATTGGGAAAATGCATATGCTGAATTGCTAGAATCACATGAGAGCTTAAGAAGTCAGTATAAAAAGTTGAAAAAGAATACTGGGTTAGAAAGGTCTAGATCCCCATGTGAAAATTGCTCCAGTATCAAGCAACTTCATGATACCTGTCTATCTGATATTCGTAGGTATAAAAATCAGAACGAAAACTTGATGAAGGAATGTGAATGTCTAAAATCTGATCTAAATAAGCTGAAATCTGAAGATAATTCTCTTAGAAAGTTCTCCAAAGAAAATGAAGAAAGTTTAGAGAAACTGAAAAAAGAGAACATTCTGATGATTGAGAAAATTGAAGCCATAAAATTTGTGAATGTGGAATTACAGAAAGATATTGAAGAGAAGGAAAAAGATTTGAAGAAATTTATGGCTGGAAGAAAACTTGAAACTAACTCAGAAGATCAGATCTTAATAAATGAGTTAATTCAAAATGACAAGCTTAAGGAAGAAAATGAGAAGTTAAAAGTGCTGAACTCCACTATGTCTGAGAGGCTTCTAGCTTTAGAAAAAGGAAAATTTGTTTACTTTGAAGAATCTGAAAAAATGAAAAATCTGGAACAAGAAGTTGAGGATTGCAAAATTACAAACAAAGTGCTAAGCGAATGTGTAAATTGCAATGAACAAGAAATTGCCAGTTATGAAATACACATCGTTTCTCTGCAAAATGAAATTGACGATTTGAATAAATCCCTGTCAAAATTTGTGAAAGGACAAGAAAATCTGGACAGGTTGTTAGGTGTTAAGGTCAATACTCAAAAGGAAGGGTTAGGCTACAACGATATAAATAAAAAGGCTTTCAAAAATAAGCTAATGACATCTTTTATCAAAGCATCTGATGTAGCCACCACCTCAGAAAATAAACAACCAAATGTTCAGAAGAATCAGAAACAAACAAAAGTTATTGATATGGTCAGTCATGTGAAGAAAGGATTGGATCACACTGAAAATGTGCATGCTGTAAAACACACTGATATACCGAGACATGCACATAAGAGGGAAATCATGAAATGTCATTACTGTCACAAGATAGGCCATTTGATGCATGAGTGTGAATTAAAAGAACTGGATGATTTAAATGCTGAAATGATGGATGCTGGGAAATATCATGATAGAAATCCTGCTGCTCATTCAAAGAAAAGTGAATGCTCGCATTGTGGTAGATTAGGCCACACCCTTGTTCAATGTTGGTTTGCTAATGGAAAGAAAAAACCACTCTCACATCATGCTAAATCTTATGCTAACCAACATGCTCTTAATATCAACAAAACTGCTTCTCTGAACCAGCATGTCAAATGTTTTAATTGTAACAAGCTTGGGCACAAGGCCACTGAATGTTGGGCAAGCTTTTTTAGAAGAGAGTCTCCTTTCTGCTCCCATTGTGGGAAGCATGGACATGCAGTCAAGGACTGCTGGCATGTCCAGGGTAGGAATAGAAATTTCAAAGGATTTGGTAGGAACAAACATGTTCTTAAAAGAATTCCTGTTTGCTCAAATTGCAGAAAACCAGGCCACCACGTTGCTGCTTGTTGGGTGGCTGGTCATGAAAGAAAAAAATTTCATAATTATAACAGAAACCCTCATGCTCACTCTTATAATGCTCAAGTTCATGCTAGTGTACATAAGAGGAACATGAAACCTGCTAGTTCATGCCACTATTGTGGGCTGTCTGGGCATTCAATGCATAACTGTTTTATCATGAACTCTGACGACTATTTGGCACAGAAAAGGATGCAGGCAGTCCCAAAAGGGGCCAATTACTATGCAAGACCCAAGACCACTTGGGTACCTGCTAGTGGAAAATAGGAAGGTGCCTGGCAGGTGTGCCTTGGATGGAATAAAGGGGTAATAAACCAGGGCACATAAAACGACCCCATGCCTGAACGCTTCAGGTAAATCTACTGCTGCCTTCCTAATTTGAATTCAATTCTTAATCCATCAGACTGATGATTGTTGTTGAACATATAAACTGCCTGTTTTAGACTAGACATGATTATCATGATTAGAACAATCTTACTTGTCTGGCATGCCCTTTGATCATCATGTTTGACCATTATGGTATATCAAATAGTAAGCTATCATAAGGGCAGGGAAAATCTGTCTGGAGGTACTTACTATGTGTGAGGTGGTCCTTCTGACCAAGTGCTCCGCCTAGTACCATAGGTCATTCTACTGAACAGGGCAGCCTGAATGTGCATGAATCACAAATTCATTTGTTTAATGTTCATGGCAAACACTGCATGCTCTCAGAAAAAGCTTCATGCTCATAGTCAGGGGGAGGCATGCTATTTTTGTGTCAATTTACTGACTCATGCTCATTGCATTACATTCCACTTATTGAAAAAAAAAAAATTAATATTTCCAAGAGTTGTGTGTGAGATGCCCTTGCATGGACTGAAAAAGGAGCTTGTCAGGTCATCTGGTATCAGAAGAACCTTTGTCTGCCAATGTGGTTAATTGGTGCTGAGTTCAGTCATCTCATGAGGTTGCAGCTTATTGCTCAAGAGCACTCTCTGGTTTCCAGATTGAATCTCCTTAGGAAGATTTTATATGTGAGCTCCTTGGTCTTTACTCTCTAGAGTTATCTCTCACCTGCTGCTTTGCTGTATGGAGTGCTTCTCATCTCATCTCATCTCTCTCCATTTTGTTTGTCACCTTCTTATCCTTGTTTTATCCCCTTTGGTTCAAGAATTCTCTTGAAGGAAAATTCCTTCTTATAGCTTTGTCACTCTTATCAGATTTGATCAGAATACCTTAAACCACCCAAAATCTTTTGTAACAAGTTATACCTGTTAATAAAGAACTTTAATGTATGGGGGTTATATTTTGTCCTTTAATCCTTCCAAGGTATTCCTCAATTGTTGGTCAACACATTGTAAAAATTTCTGTTAAATGGAAAAGCCTTGCTGAGGATTTCGTCTTAACTGAAACTTATGTGAAGATGGCTGTGAGATAAAAAATTGTGTTAAGTAAGGGTTCTGTCTTGTGTCTAAGATCTTGAGAGGTGCTACCAGGGAATACGCCATACCTTGTGGCAGAGCAATGGCAATTGTGGAGAAATAGATATTCTAGATCAAAGAAGTCTAGAGGTTCTGTCATGATACAGTTAGCTATCTCTGTATATTATGGAAAAGTTGAAATAAAAAAAAAAGAAGGGGAAAGAAAAGTCAACAAAAAATTCATTGGTTTTCATTGGCATAAAGGTAGCTTGTCCTGAGTAACCAGGGATTCTGGTGTCTTATAAACATGTCTCCTTGTGTAAAAAGGGACAATTCTACCTAGTGCTCAACAAATTGGTTGACTCTGTATGCCCTCTCTTGTCCTTTAAATGAGGTAATGAACCGTGCTTAACTATCTGTTTGGTATTTCTTTGCCTGACAAACATAAGGAGTATTTTAATCGTAACCTTCTCTAGGCTAAGTACCTTTAACAGCTAGTTTTGTGATCATGTTGATTTAACGTCTTGAGGTAACTGACCAAGGTATTCGGAAGAATATAATAATTCCATATATTGAAGAGCAAACTTTAACGGGAAACGGCTGTGTTACATATTGAATAAGGGTAGTTTGGGCATTTCCTGAAAAGTACGATAAGAGTGAAAAGTGACCCCCCAAAACCCTTCTTGTTCCTCAAGGTTACATCCATAAACCCTCGCGTGCCCCTGCCGCTTCCTGTGTCTCCTCGTGTCGATACGTCTTGTATGCTTCTTCAAACCTTTCTCTCCCGCTCATTCTTCTTCACTAAAATCTCATCTCCACCACAGAGTTCTCCTCCGTTCTTGGCTCTAGCTTCATTTCCAGCAGCAACCAGCAAGAAAGAGTTGATACTCTGAGAGTTACGACAAATGGATCAGCCAGAATCCGTCGCTCCTGTGGAAAGGAAGAGGAAGGGAAAAGAAATTGATGAGGAGCCTTCGTCCAAGCAGCAAAGATGTCTTGAACCAGAAACAGCTGCGGAAATGTCTTCAGCACAAGGTACTAGGCCCTCTCAGTCTACCGTGTTTTTAGAGAGTGGGAAAATCATTCCTCCAAGGATAGTAGATTTCGGAGATGAAACCCTGGTTTTGAAGTTTCCAGAACTTTTGGAGATTCTTGAGTTTCAGGAATGGAGGAAATTCCTAGAAAACCACCGTGTCTATTACCCTAGCCTGGTAATGGAATTTTACAATAATTTGTCTTTGAGCCGAGATAAGCCTGCTTTGATCTCGTCTGTTAAAGGGGTTGAGATGACAGTAACATGTGACTCTCTCCACAAAGCTCTTAGTATTCCAGAAAAAGGGGAAGTGGAGAGAGGATATAGATATAGTCTGCATGAAGCCTTTTCGGTCATTACTGGTAAACCCAGTAACATTCATGACAAGGGGCAGTTGAAGCTGAAAGCTTACCAAACCTCGTCATTTCCCCCTCTTCACAAGCTTCTTCAGAACATCATTGCTTCAATAGTCACCCCACAGACTGGAGCTAGAGGAAGAATCACAGACACACAGAGGTTCCTATTGTTCTGCCTGATTCAGAATGTAAAGATCTGTTTGCCTGAGGTTATTTTTAATGTCATGAAGGGGTGTATTGGATCCAAAAGACATCTGCCCTACGCCGCCCATTTGACAGACATCTTCAAGTATTCAAAGATTCCCTTGGATGGAGAGGCCATGTCAGAAGTTAGGGCTCGAAACATTTTTAACATGAATTTTGTTTCAGTATTTTTGGGGTTGGAGGGCTCTTCTCTCTTGGGGCAGGTTAAGGCCCAGAAAGTTAAGGAATCACAAGCTCAGGGGGAGCTTCTGGAACACCCTCAAGATTCAACCCAAACAGTTTTAGCATCAGCTTCTGAGGTTGCTCTACAGGAAACACCATCTGAACATCCACAGTCAACTATGTCTGCTGCACCCACTGAAGTATCTTTTTCTTTTCAGAAGCTTGTCGAGTTTGCATCTGAAGAAGTCAGGTTGTCTGAAAACAGCATTCAGACTGATCTAGATACAAACATTGATGGTCTGTTTGATTCTTTTGGGAAGACATTAGACGAAGTGAGGGTGCCCGTGGAACAGCCTGATCAAGAGCAAGTAAGTAATGATCAAGAACTTGCTGATTTTGTTAATGTCATTCTAAGAGAAGCTGTGGAGAAAAGTTTGGAAGAGGCTGAAAACGTAGTTACATCTGAAATTCTAGAACAGGCACCTGTTGAAAGTCCTGCAGATCATGATCTCATGGAAGAAATAGTGGATGAGTGTCAGGAGAAAGTTCCTGTCATAGACCTAGAAACAGAATCATCTAGTGAAGAAGAGGCACCTGAAAATGTAGTTCCTGACAAAGACATCCAAGCTGAAGATGAAGATCAGGCTCCAGCAGTAGACAACCAAACGCCAGTGCAAGAAGAAACAGATGAGAGAACTGCACCTGGCTGTGAATTTTTTGGTACACCTCTAGGTCAACCTCGACTTCTATCTGCTAGGGCGCCAAATATTGAAGAACTTCTTATAAATTTGACTCAGCAAATGCAAAGACAAGATAAGAAAATGGATGATCTGCTCACGTATGTCACTCTCAACATCAATCAAGTTCATTCCAGGCTACTGAAGCTTGAAATTTCTCTCCTAACTGAATGGAAAAGGTTTCTGTTAAACAAGAAAGCTTCAGATGATGCCAACAGGTCCTTGATGTCAGGCTTGCAGGAGGCATGTTCAAAGATCGCAACAGCACTTCGTGAATTACAAGATGCTCAAATTTCCTCCTTTAAGTCTTCTGCCAGCATTATAAATCACTGTTTTGAGATCAGGACATCCTTAGAAGTTTTGAAGGGGTCATTCATTGCCCTAGGTCCAGATGTCCAGAAGATCTATGATAAATTGATCGCTTTCGTATCAGAAATGACAACTCTGACTGACAGATATGAAACTGTTAATATTCGCCAAGAAGACATCATTTCTGAAGTGGCAAATGTCAGAAGCGCTGTGGTGTATTGGCTAGCTGAATTGTCCAATGACCTGAAGGAATTTCAATCTGTCTTGGGTTCAGCTCCTGGTCAGGCTTCCTCTAGCAGAACTCCACCTCAAGAATATACCTCTGCTGCTCCTAGGGGGAGACCACCACAAGGCAGGCCGCGTGGCCCTTCCAGCAGACATACCAGATATTTTAATCCTTAAAAAGACAATGATCTGTATCTTGTTGCCCATTTTGAGGCTCTCTCTCACACTCTTGGATTTGTTAATTACATCTCATATCATTTGCATTTCTGTCTCCTTTTGTTTCTTTTTTTTTTTTTTTTGTTGCCAAAGGGGAAGAATTGTGATTTTGAAATCTCCACGTGCATATGCATTCTTATCCTCCCATGATTCATCTTGGGTATATCAAGGGGGAGATTGGTTTTCAATTATAGCATGCTGGTTGCTTTAATTTCTCAAACTATTTTCTTTTTGATGAAGTCAAAGGGGGAGAATAGTTTGAGTCATCAGACTTCTCAAATGACTCACTGTGTAGTGTTGCCATCATCAAAAAGGGGGAGATTGTTGTGCCCCTGTGGTTTTGATGATGGTTTTAATGGTGGTTTTGATGTTTGGCCTTGTAGTGAGCTATTCACTGTGAGTCATCTTGTGTGAGTCAAATCGCTAGTATTCACTTTCTGATCATAATGCAGTTCTTCATTAGTTCTAATATGGCATTGCATAATTGATTATGTTCAGTCATGTTATACATTGGTCTTCAGGCGTCCCAAGTATGCATATTGTTTCAAGTTCTCCAAGTCTATACAATGAAGTCTGATCACTGCATTTGCAGTCACAATGTCTTCACATTTGAAGTCTGTACATCGGACTGCTTCTTTTGAAGTCTATACATTGTGGCCTTGAAACTTCAAGTATATACACCTTCAGTTGAACGCAAAGTGTATACGTTGCAGCGTTAACTCATTGGGCTGCAGCGTCAACTCAGCAAGTATGCACATCGCATTCAGACTTTCAAGTCTATACACTCCATCTTCATAGGTTTCAAGTCTGTTCAGCATGCCTTGGTATTCACAGCCTTTAAAGTCTGTACATTGGTTCAGACTCCTCAAAGTCTGTACAGCGTGAAGTCTAAACAGTATTTTCAGGGATTGTCTTCGTGTCATTTACTGTAGATACTCGAGTCGTTTTCCTGCTTTCTTTGTTTTATCACGTGTCGTTGTAACCGTTCCTGTCTTCTGTCCTCGTGTTGTCTTTCCTAGACCCCGTGTCTTTTTTGCTTTGTGACCACACTTCGTGTCAGTTTTTGTTTCCGTCTTCGAGTTGGTTTCAGTCCATGTTGTTTTCGTGTTGTTTTCGTCTTCGAGTTGGTTTCAGTCCATGTTGTTCTCGTGCCGTTCTCTTTGCTGTTTGTTATGTCGTGTTGTTTTTGTATTCGTGTCTTCGTGTTATTCTTGTGTGTTTATGTCTGCGTGTTGTTTCTTTCTATCCTCGTCCAGGTTTCCTCTGACCGCGTGTCTTACTACCTTTTTAGTTCCGTGCTATTTCCTTTTTACCTCGTGCTGTTCTCTTTCTACTTCGTGTCGTTCTCTTTGTAGTGTCAGCTTTATTATTGTATATCTCGTGTTGTTCTCTCTCTACCTCGTGTCGTTCTCTTTGTAGTATCTGTTTTGTCACCCTTGGACTTCGTGTCGTTCTCTTGGTAGTGTTTGTTTTGTCACCACTGTATCTCGTGTCGATCTCAGTATAGTGCACCTCTTGTCGTTCCCACATACCTCGTGCAGTTTCAGCTTGAGTGTCAACCAACTCATTTCAGGTAGATATATATAGCGAACCCTGAGTATTAATAGTTTTTATCTCCTTGCAGGTCCGAGGAAGAATATTCCCCAATAACTGGGCTGCACGTGATCCAATACTAGAGGAACAAATTCGAAAAGGGCACGTGGCAGGAAGGTTCTGGATCAAGCGTGGGAGGCACACGCACTTTGTACCCTATCATCCTGCTGGCTGCTGTTATAAATAGAAGAAAGGCTGATGAAGCAGAGACGAAGTGTATGAGCCAGAAAGAATAGAGGAGCAGAGATCGAGAGAGTAAAAGAGCAGAAGAAGAGGAGAAGAAAAGAGAGAAAGTTAGAGAGCTCGTGAGGGTTAAGAGAAAAAGAAAGTGAGAGAGAAGAGAAGAGGAAGAGAAGCTTACCTGAAGATCTGTCTACTGGACCGTGGATCAAATCCAGGCCAGTCAGCTCCTTGTGAGCCACATCTGTGTTATCTTTCCTTACAGCTTTCTGATCGCTGTGTATTTTTCTTTTCTTATTTTTTCCTTTTTCATTTGGTTAGCTTTGTACTTCCGATCCTCTGGACTGAGGTCGGGTCCCTCCTGGTCTGGAGGAAGAAAGGTCTTCGACCTCTAGTCTGCAAGTGGCTGGAAGTCACTTATCTGTTCCCTCCGGTTTGGAGGAAGGGAGATCTGATCTCCAGTTCTGGGCTTGTGGGTTGCAAGTCCAGGGGTCCCTCCTGGTCTGGAGGAAGAGAGGCTCTGCCTCTGGTGGGTTGCTGGTAGTAGAGTGCTACTGGCTGGTTCACGGGTAGTGGGGCTGCTACCAGTGGGGTTCCCTCTTGGTATAGAGGAAGAGAGACGCTAGTCTCTGGTTTTCTAGTGACCGAGGGTTGCTAGAGGTTCCCTCCAGGTAGGAGGAAGAGGGGTGTCTGTTCCCCTGGGTAAGCTGTGTATCAGCTTCTGTTGACAAGCTGTGTTGCCCAGCTGTTAGTGTAGCCACACTTGGTTTGAGTGTGGGGTGGATGTAGGTCTGGAGGACCGAACCACCTAAAAATCTTTTGAGCAGTGGTTTGCATTGTGAGTGTGCTTCCGCTAGATGCTTGAATAGGCATGTCTCTTGTGTTTGCTCATTGGTTTAATTGAATTTGGTTTTATTCTGAGATTGCGTCCAGCACTTGAGTTTTTATTTAGGCATTAATTGTAAAAGGATACATTCACCCCCCTCTGTATCCGGGCATTGCACCCTAACAGATATTTTAGTCAAATCGAGGTCGCAAGAAGAACACCCCACCATTCTAGCCAAGGTGTTGCAAAGGGCTAGGGAATACAAGTTAAAGATGAATCCAAAGAAATGTGTGTTCGGAGTTGCATCAGGGAAATTGCTCGGGTTTATAGTTAGTAAACGGGGGATTCAGATCGATCCAAACAAGGCAAAGGCTGTCATGGAAATGCCGTCGCCGAAGAACATCACTGAGCTTCGAGGTTTGATCGGGCGTTTACAATTTATCATGAGATTCATATCTCAGCATTCGTAAAGATGCCGCCCGTTTTATGAATTACTAAAGGCAGGCACGAAATTTGAATGGAATGAACAATGTCAGAAGGCCTATGAGGAACTCAAGGTTTACCTCTCTAATCCCCCGGTTCTACAACCGCCCGTCCCTGGGAAACCCCTGATCCTGTACATTTCTGTAATTGAGAACTCCCTAGGAGCTGTTCTGGCGCAGGTAGACGATGAAGGAAAGGAAAGGGCGGCGTACTATCTCTCAAGGTTATTTAATCCCGCTGAATCCAAGTACACTGCTATGGAGAAGGCCTGTGCAGCACTAGTGTGGGTGGCGCAGAAGCTTAAACACTATTTTCTTGCCCACGAGGTTAGGCTCATCTCTAGAATGGACCCCATTCGTTATCTGTTGGAAAAGCCAGTCCTTTCTAGTCGGCTAGCTCGCTGGCAAAGCTTTCTTTCCCAGTTCGACATCACCTTCATCATGCAGAAAGCAATCAAGGGATATGCTATTGCCGAGCACCTGGCTCATTCTCCTATCCCTCGCACTGATTCCATCCAGGATGAATTCCCCGATGAACAACTGGCGGTGATCACTTATCTTCCTTTCTGGTCTCTTCATTTCGATGGTGCTCTTAATTCCCAGGGCAGCGGAATCGGCGCCGTTCTCCTTACTGCAGAAGGGGTAACCATCCCCGTGGCATATCAACCCTCATTTCCCGCCACCAACAATATAGCCGAGTATGAGGCTCTCCTTGCCGGTCTGAAGCACTCCTACATCTTGGGTGCGCGATACCTTAACATCATAGGAGACTCTCAGCTGGTGCTGCGTCAAGTTTTGTCGACTTACCGCACCCGCGACCCTAAGCTCAAACCCTACCAGGATCTGGTCACGCTTTTGACCAGGCAATTCAGGAAACTCTTCTATATTCACACTCCTTGTTCTCAGAATATCTTGGCCGATGCCCTTGCATCGCTCGCCTCTTCCCTATCACTTCCCCTGAGTCGCGCCACCGAGACCATTGTGGTCCAAAGGCTAGATGTTCCTTCTCTTCAGGATCCCTGGTTCGATAATCTTAGAATGTCTGTAGAGAATAAAATAGAAAGGGAGGAGACAAAAGAAGTTTCATTGACTGAGCTCGAGGAGATCATTGAAGAGGAAGAACTACCATGGTTTTATGAGATCGAGCAATACTGCAAGGATGGTACATTTCCGGAAACGGCCAATGCTGAGCAGCGAAGAGCCATTAGAAGAGTCGCCGCAAGATACACGATCATCGCAGGTGAATTGTATAGGCGGGCTCTGAATGGAGTTCTAATGAGATGCCTAGATGACGAAGAAGCTTGGAAAGTTGTGGAAGCAGCCCACTCCAGCGAGTGTGGAGGGCATGTGAACGGACAGGCGTTGGCAAAGAAGATTCTTAGGCAGGGCTATTACTGGCCAACTCTAGAAGAAGATTGCTCCACCTATGTCCGTAGGTGTCTTCAGTGCCAAATCCATGCCGACAAAATCCACGCTCCTGCCTCTTCTCTTCATCCTATTACGGCCCCCTGGCCATTTTCTATGTGGGCATTTGATATCATCGGACCCCTCGGTGATCCGAATTCTGCTGTTAAACAGAAATCCTTCATTCTGACGGCTACGGAGTACTTTACCAAGTGGGCGGAAGCTGAAGCTTATGCAGAAATCAAAGCCACCACAGTATGCCGCTTCATTATGAAGAACATTATCTCGCGGTTCGGGGTGCCAAGCGACATCGTCACCGACAACGGGCCTCAATTCGTCTCACAAGAACTCCAGGACCTCTGTAAGAAATTCAATATAGTTTTGCATCATTCATCACCATACTACCCCCAAGGTAATGGCCAGGCTGAGGCCACGAATAAAACCCTTCTTAAAATTATCAAGAAAACATGTGAATCACATAAATTTGCTGATTGGGCCAACAAATTGATAGAAGCTCTATGGGCTTACCGCACCTCCGTCCGCACTCCCACAGGGCAGACTCCCTTTGCCCTCACTTATGGAATGGAAGCGGTGCTCCCGTATGAAATTCTGATCCCTTCCCTAAGGGTGCAGCTGGATAAGGAACTTAATCTTGACGAACGTCGAGAGGCGTTGCTAGTCCAACTGGAACTTTTAGACGAGAAGAGGTTGAATGCGGCCAATCATGTTTCAGTATATCAAAAGCGTGTCTCGCGATATTTTCAAAAGAAGGTTATTGAAAGGAAATTTGAAGTGGGTAATATGGTTTTAAACGCAAATTCATCAGGTCAGCAGGCCCCAGGTCTAAGCTGCAACCCAACTGGGAAGGGCCCTTCGTAATCAAAGAAGCTTATCCGGGCAATGCGTATCGTCTAATTAACGCAGAGGGGGAGGAATTGCCAAACCCGTGGAATGGGCTATATTTAAAGCGTTTCTATCCATAAAAATAAAACCAGTGAACGGCTCGATGGCAAGGCATACCCCCACCAAATTGCGAAAGGAGGACCTAGGTCCAGCATCTCACACACTACACGACCCCATGGTTCGGTATTCTCTCATGCTACCCGACACCGTTTCTCCTTTGGCCATGCTTGGGGAAGGTGGAGATCCTTGTATTTCCTCTCTCTCGGTTGAAGATAGGGGCAAGTGGTGAATAAGGGGGGGAGAACCGACCCAGATCTCCCCATTAAAAGAGGTCTCAAATAGGGGCAATCCGTTAAGACCTCACTCTGCAAAAAGAAAGAAGAGGAAAGCAAAAAGAAAAAAGAAAGAAAAGGGGCAAAATCAAAAGATAAGGCCGAAAGCACATAAGGCTCGAAGCTCTCAAAACCCCCGAAAGAATACAACTAGGCATGGCAAGAGTGGCAGTATAGTTTCCCCGCGGGACGTTATGAGCCCGGTCGCATGCGTGCCTAGAGCGGATGAAGGTTCGATAACGGATGCAAAGCCCCGGCGCAACAGACCGGATTCTTTGAAAAGGGGGGGGGGTCCTGGGAAAGAACTCAAGCCCTAAAAACCTCTACACCTATCGTCAGCTTTCCTACTCGATCTTTTTACTTTCCCAAGGAATGAATCCCACCCCGGGTATGGCCTCAGCAGAAGCACCGTTGAGCAAAGTTGACTCCGATCACGGGCGGTCCCCCTTCCTGCATGCGCTGAGCCTTGGAAGTCCATAGCAAGACGAGAAGGTCCCTGCTATTGAGACCCGAGCTGGTTTCAAAACCCAAAAAAATCAAATATTTCAAAACCCAAAAAAAAACAAATATTCCAAAACCCAAAAAAAAATCAAACATTTCAAAATCCAAAAAAAATCAAATATTCCAAAACCCCAAAAATTCAAATATTTCAAAACCCAAAAAAAAATCGAATATTTCAAAACCCAAAAAGATCGAATATTTCAAAATCCAACAAAAAATCAAATATTCCAAAAAGAAAAAAAACGCACATGTTTCCCTCTTGCATTCATCTGCATTTCTCGCATTTTGATATTTGCCTACTTAATAAGGCTCAACCCCTTGACCAAAAATCAAGAAAGGGTCATCCCCTAACTTGCTATAGGCAAGGGGCTAAGCCTAAAATAGATTTAATCTGTTTCATGTTTGCATGTGTACAGGGGCAGGTTGGAAGGGCAGTTGGCTCGAGACCACATGAATATTCAATCCTCGTGTTGGCCTATGCAATCACATCACATCATAATCGAATCACAAAGCTCAAACTCAATCTCATCAAATCTTATTCATTTCATATGTCAAGCTATCCGGATATAAAATCCCATCCCATGTCATCATAAAAACAAAAGAAAATCACTCAGTCCGCCGCTGGGCATCCCCGCAAGGACGTATCTCCCTCAACTCCCTAAGGTAAGCCTGTCGAGTCTCTGGAGCCTCCTCAACCTCTGCTGGTAGGGTACGCACCCTACTCACCTCCCACATAATCAGCGCACTCCTGACTGCCTGCTCGTCCTCCTCTGTCCCGATCCTCCGTGCCTGTAGCATGGGAAGGTGGGGTAGCGTAGGTAGCACCGTCCGGGGTAGTCCAATCTGCAAGTAGCATCTGTGTGGGATGTACATCGCTAAGGCAGTGTCGCTCACGAGCCTCAAGTCCAAGCCGGCTCTCCTCGGTAGCATGATGGTGGTGTCGTGGAAGAAGTCCGGGCGCATCACAAACCTGTCCAGGGGCAGCCTGTTGATGTACGGGCGCCACTCGTCCCTGGTCTTCAGCTCAGCCGTCCTGCACTCAACCTGTGGAGAAAACCTGAAGGCGCCTCCTATAAAGTAGAGGGGATGGCTCCCAAAGATCCTGCTAACTGAAGTGATGTCCTCCCTCAGGGTAAACTTCATCCTAACTCCCATCCAGCACTCCAATAGGATCATCGAACCAAAGAGAGGACCTCCTAAGGCTGCTGAAGTAAGACCCTCATACAAATAAGCTAAGACAGCCTGAGAGATGGAAAGTCCCCGCCAAAGGCCGCTAATGGTGCTGAGCAAGGGGATCTCTAGGACGTGGTCGGCTGAAGGGAAAAGGATGGCCCCGCATAGGCAGATGGACGCAGCTTTGGCTATGGCTTCAACCCACCCGCACTTATTCCGGCAATGCTCCACTACCCACTGGCTCAGAGGAAGGAGGTGAATGTGACGAGGGCCTACACAGGCACGAGCATCCCCGCTATCAGGCATGAATCCCCCTAGGATGAGTTTTGGATCTATAGGGGCAACGGTATGGCATATCAAGTCTTCCTCCCCCACCTTGGACCTAGGGAGCCCGAAGTATGTCTCTACCTCCTCTAACAGGATAGTGGCCTCAAAAGATCGGAAGAGGAAAGTGTGGGTCTGGGGGTGCCAAATCTCCATCAGAGCAGAGATACTATGCCAGTCTAAAGAAAGTCTAGGGTAATTCTGACCTAGAACTAAGAGGGAGTGTAGGTGCCAGGATTTGAGAAGGTAAGTCACCCCGAGGGGCAACGCACGGACCATGGGAGCCACCCACTTTAAACTAGAAAAGCGTCTCGGGCCGGGGAGGAGCTGAGAAGAAGGAAAAGGCTAAGGATGTAAGGAAATATAAGGGAAATTGAGAGAAATGGAATATATTCTGATCTAACTTACCTCTCTCATAGGGGAGGCGCTGAGATGGCGAGGAATCAAGCTTAGCCGTTGGATCACCTCCCGCTCCTTTCTAGCTGGTCTCGCCCCTTCAAAGGGCGCTCCCTCCGCAGAACTTCCATCGAAGGCCCTCTACATGATGATCGGGTGATAGGAATCAAAGGTTTTAAGCCTTGGGAGATGGAGGACGTGTGAGTTGCGGGTCCAGGCCCCCCTACTACTTATAGGGCCCATGGGGAAGCCTAAACCTCTTGGGATTAGGCTGGGATAAGTCTAGGACGGGTTAAGATAGGGGTATGATAAGTGCAAATCGTCCTACCCGCGGGCTGGGGACTCTCCAGGGAGTCCCCATTCGAGCAACTAGGAGGTCCACTTGGGCGGTCTTACGATAGACCGTCCATATGCATGTACGGCCCATCATCAACCGTTCATCTCTCTAAGAAAGCCCGAGTCCAGCCTCTTGTGCGGCCTACAATATGCCGCTCAAATGTTATTACGGTTTATATTGAACCGTTCCAACTCAATTGAAGCGGTCTTTGGAGAACCGCTCTTCTCCACGAACGTCTTGGGGAGAACCGACCATATGCTCTACCCCCAATCAACCTACTGCACTCATGTCTCAGTCATTTGGCACACTCATCTCACTCAAGTCGGCGTGTGCGTCACTCATCTCACTCAAGTCGGTGAGTGCGTCACTCATCTCACTCAAGTCGGCGTATGCGTCACTCATCTCACTCAAGTCGGCGCGTGCGTCACTCATCTCACTCAAGTCGGCGTGTGCGTCACTCATCTCTCTCGGGCTAAGCACACTCCTCAAACTCGCCCATCTATTTCACGCATACATGCATTCATCCACAAAGCAAGTGAAAAAGAAGAAAAATGTATATATATATGCACATCACTATCATCATGTACAAAAGGACGGGCCCCGCACGACAAGTCAAGCGGCTCTCTCTCCCTGGCCTCCATCACTGTCCCCCTCACCCTCATGCCTCTTTGGAGGAGGCATCGCTGAGGTCGCCTCGTCACGCTGACGTCGCCGGCGCCGCTCGTCCTCCTCGTTCCTCCGCTGCCCAGAGAAACCCGTGAAACAACTCCTCACGGAACCGTGCGTACCATGGCTGACGCTCGGGGTCCCGTTGCGTGAGCGCCGGCTGATGTCCTTATACGCTCGCAGCTCCCCGCGTAACTCGCCGCCTCAGTCCGGCACCGCTCCGCCTCGGCCGCGCCAGCCCGCAGTCGCTCTAGCTCAGCCTGGAGGAGCGCAGTCTCCACTGTGTCCACCGGTCGGCTCCGCGCAGCCTCCTCTCGCACCCGGGCTACCTCCTCCCGAGCCGCCACCCGGCTCCGCTCCAGCTCCGCCTGGAGGCGAGTCAGCTCGGACGTCTGCATCCGCATGGCATTGTTAGTCAACTTTTCATTCATAAGCATAGTAAGTAAAAGAGGAAGTTTAGAGTTGCGTACCCTCTCCACGAGTGCCACCTCGGCCGCCTTGGCCCGCTCTACCATCCGAGTGAAGTCCGCATCCCGCTCGGCTCGGTCTGCTGGGGTCTAGACGGAGGAGGAAGAAGGAGCGTCTGGTCCCGCCCTCTGAACACCCTCGGCGCGCTGCATCCAAATACTCCAGGTCAGTCATAGGCATAATCGTAATCATATAGGACTGCATAGTTTAAAGAGTCTAAGGTTTAGAAAACTCACCAGTAGGGCCAGGGCCTGCCGGGCCTCGTCTCTCTCTCGGATGGTGGAGTGCAGGAGTCCCTGCAACTCTGCCACTCGTCCTGCAGGGTCGACCTACATTTAAAAGTCCTTGTGTTAGTGCATCATTCATAAGCATAATAGACAAAGTTTAAGTTTAGAAGTCGTACCGGTCGGTGGGCGCCTCGGAACACCTGGTCCCGGTAGTGCCATGCGTACGCAGTGTAGTACGCGCTGTCGCTCTCTGCCCGGGCGGTCACCACTCGCCCTCGCGCAGCCCAGTCGGCGACCTGCCCGGCGTTCCTTGCGGTCCAATCAAACGCCTCGCGGAGTCCCCGGGTCGTCCTCGTCACCCGTTCCCCCGCCTTCTCAGGCGCAGGGAACTCTACGGCCGGCTGATGGACCCCGATGGTCCTCATCACCAACCTGAAGTACAGTGGCTCCACCACATTCATGCAGTGAAGCCACACGTCCCGGCCAGAGAAGGCCAAGGCCTCGGTCACCCACGGCTGGCCCTCCGGGCTCTCCTCCGTGTAAGGAGTCCACCGTACCTGCAAGGAATAGGAAACTGCATCAGCATCATAATCATGAAAGAATAGCATGTAATTAAAGAGTCTGAGTCTAGAAGCATACCGAGGTGTACGGTAGAGTGTCCAGGTCATCATGTAGCTCCCGGACCTGCCTCCTCAAGGCCATCATCTCCCGGGGTGCTGTCCACCTCCGTGCGATCGGCAGGAGCCCAGGGCGGGTCTCCTCGCCTCTGCCCAACCCACGTAGGCGCACGTAGGCCCACACCTGTACCACAAGGTCACGTCAGCATTCAGCAAGCATATAGGGTTGCATAATTAAGTCTAGAAAAGAGAGTCGCACCTGGAGTAAGGGGGAGAAGCCCCCAAGCATCGTCCGACGCGCCGTCGAACTGAGAGTGTCAAAGAGGAAGGCGAGGACCGCCGCTCCCCAAGCATAGTCACCTACGTACTCGAGCTCCTGGAGGAAAGGGAGGAAGCGACAGCTCATCACGTCCGCCCGAGTGGAGAAGAGAAGCCGCCCGAACATCAGCATCAGGAACCGTCTCAGCACTCTGTCCGCCTCAGGTCCCGGTCCCGCAGCAACCCTCGGTCTCGCCAGCCCCACGAGCCGCTCCAAGTGCTCCTCCGGTCGCTCGCCCACTGCAACGCCGGCTCATCGTAGACCCAGGTTGTCCTGGAGAGCAGCCCGAGGAAGGAGGGTCGACTGCCTCTCGGGGCGCCGCAGCTGTAGGCCGAGCAACTCCCGAGCCATCCCCCGGTAGTCAGGAAAAGTAGTCCCGCTGACCGGTGACCCGTGCACACGTAGGCCAGTGAGCCTGGCCACGTCCTCCAATGTAGGGACCATGTGCCCCCACGGGAAAAGGAACGTCCGACTCACTGGATCCCAACGGTCGTGCAGGGCGTAGAGCAGAGCTGCGTCAAAGCGACACACCTCAATACTCAGGAAGGGGGCGAACCCCATGGCAGTCAACCGCTCCCTCTGGAAGTCCGACAGTGCCAGGTACACTGCACGGACCTGCAGCCAGGAGGTACGGGTCCTACGCTTCCCCTGCATTCATCCATCTCATTTATGTTAGTCATTTATTTTCATATTTTGTTTCATTTAAATAAATTCTCAAAGTCCAATTCTTGATTTGAAGAACGGTTACTCACGGACTGCTCGACAGCTGAGCGGCCTCTCTCGAACCGTTCTGTTTCTCAGGTTCCCCATTTTGAACGGGCTATCCCTAACCGTTCCCATCTTGGACGGATTACCCTGCACCGTCTGTTTGCCCGTCTTCCTAAGGAGTAACGGCCCACCTTTGGCCGTATGGATTGACGACGGTCCTGTGAGGACCGTATTGTTTTGCCTTGGTTGCATGTTTGAACGGACCTATATGGTCCGTCTACCATTTGAACGGTGATAACCTCACCGTATATGTGTTTTGGTGGCCCGTTGGCTGTGTGAGTTTGAACGGCGCTCCCTAAGCCGTGTTTATTTTGGGGCGGTCCTATGTGGACCGCATTGTTTTGCCGTGCGGTTTCTGTTAAACCGTTCCACCGTCGCCACCCCCGACGACGGTGAACGCCCCCCCAGCCGGCTGGGAGACCTCCATGGCCCCCTAAACCGGCCTCTAAGCGTCTCTCCCCCCTAAAAAAGCCCCTAAGCTAGCATGCATTAAATGAAATTAAAGAAAATGAGGGGCGGAGAGGCCTACCTCGGCATCACGGGGTTTCTTCTCCCTCCTCGCCGGCGTGCCTCTTTCCTCGGCTCCGGCGACGTCGTCGTCTCCGGCCGCAGCGTCCTCTTCGGCGACGACAATGGCTAAGTCCTCCATCGTCACCCCGGGAGTACCCTCCTCCTCGGACGGTCGCGGTGGTGGCGGTTGCGACGACGAAGGTGAACCCTCGCCGGTGATGGGTGGCCGTGCGGTGTGAGGCTGGCTCCTCGTCATGGGGGGGGTGCTGTGAGATCGAGAGAGGGAGGGAGGTTGAGAAAGAGAGAAGGAGATGATGGGTGTTTGAGGCCCTTTGCCCCTTCGTCCCTTCCACCGTTGGTTACGGTGGAGGGAAACGAGGGGGTTTCTTTTTTTTCGAGGTTGCAGAGAAGAACGGTCTATCGTTAGACCGTTCATAATGTGAACGGTCCAGCCATAACCGTATGTCGCTCTTGACCGTTAATTTTAAGTCGGTTGAAATTCTAGGCCCGAGCGGTTCCCATAGAGCCGTTCCTATTAAAAACGGTGTGGTCCCGACCGTTCATCACTGGCAACCGGCCCTGTAAGATTCGTTCGAAGGTCAGGTAAGAGCGGTTAACATAGAGCCGTTTGGAATATTGCACGGTTGAGATAAGGCCGTTTATCTGGATGGTGTATTTAGATCATGAATATTGATATTTTCTTTGGAAATACATCTCTTAACCATCTTATGCAGCACCATTTCAGCCTGTCTCGCCGTTTCGCCTGCACAGGTAAGTCAGGTATGGCCTTCTATCCCTAATCCTTTATTGCATTAATTATATGGTATTATATTATACTATTTCGAGAGCCGGCAGGTTACCTACGTGTCCCAGGATCTGATGTTCCCCTTCAACAAAAACGATGATGATCCAGGCTCATGTACCTAACCTTCGGATAGGCCGTTAGGTTGGGATGTCACGAGGAGGACGGTTCTATCCGCACGCTGTGGTTGCGGACGGTATCTTGACTCTGATATTCCCAGCTTAGCAATACTACTCTCGAATATTCTATATTTTAATCTTTCTTGGCATTTGTTTTAAAAGTTTCCTTTATTTTTAGCCCAGCATGCATCATACGCATCCTTTTGAGCTTTCATGCCCCATAGTTGCTTAAGAAATGTCCCGTCAAGTGATAGTCAGCTGTGTATTCAGATGCTCGAGTAAGATGAACTAATTCCACTCTGAATTCGAAGGTTTTCTTTGGTCGATTCGTTTGGTCCGGTTGATTAAAAGGTCCCTGTCTGGAGCTTTAGCATTTTTCTTTTGTGGCCCCCTCATTGGACCGCGGGATTGTGTCCCCCATGAGGTTGGTCTTGTCGGTTGGTTTCGTTTAGTTTAGTCCCTCCAGATTGGCGTCGCCTTTTGGTCAATTACTCCTGACGTTCGGTTCAAGGTTTTCCGAAAGATTCTCATCGCTTGTTGGTGGAAACGGGTGTCGTTTCACCTTAACGCCCGCTTTTCCGGTCCACCCCGCTACATTTTCGCTTCGTCTCCATGTTCCGTGTCACCTCCGCTTCACCTCCGCTCGCTCCCCTGCAAAGAGGACGTTAAGGAGGGACATCTGTTGACACCCGTTTTATGCCGATAAGCTGAGTCGTTTCTCTTACTCCCTTTAGTTGATGCCCTAAGTTGTCCATTATTTGTTGGGCCATTTTTTGTGGCACGTCCTGGGCCCATTTTATGGGTAGCCTCCCTCCTTGGTAAAGGTCGTATCAATTCAGGGCTTATTGGACCTTGGCTTTGATTAATTGAACTATTTTATAAAAGTCAAGTACTCAAGAGCATGAACGGTCCAACATCAGCCGTTCAAAACTGGGGCGGTTGATACCAGACCGTTCATACATTTTGGCTATTTTCTGAGGATTTTCTTAATATTCACCGACAGGCTGTTGTGCGGCCCTATGCTGCCCGTTCAAACTAAT
Organism: Amorphophallus konjac; assembly: GCA_022559845.1. Classification (NCBI taxonomy): domain Eukaryota; kingdom Viridiplantae; phylum Streptophyta; class Magnoliopsida; order Alismatales; family Araceae; genus Amorphophallus; species Amorphophallus konjac. Next base: position 134,418,477 of record CM040117.1, on the reverse strand, counting down.
GGACGGGCGAATGCCAACCGCCCATATCTCAGAGTCCTACGCGTGCTAATCTCCTCAGACAATTATCCAAATGTTTGAATTATCACCGACAAGGTTAAAACGGCTTGATTTAGACCGTTCTACGTTGGAGCGGTCGCCAAGGCGCCGTTCATATTTCAGGGTCCAACGCCGGCCGTTTCGGTCTGTTCGAGCGATAATTGGGCTAATTATCTGATTTAATTCAATGTCCACCGACAGGTTGAACGGTCTGAACATAACCGTTCAAGACTTGAGCGGTCTATCGTTAGACCGTTCATCCCTTCGATGGAGGTTTTTTTAACAGATTTTAATCCTTTTATGCATGGTTTTATCCCTGATTTGTTTTAACGATCTCTCCGTGGATAATCCACCATTTTTGATGCCGTTTCGTCTGGATGGAAGATAAGGATATTATCTACGAATTATCTTTTGCAAATTCGACCCGAAAATGCCTCTAAAACCTAATTTCGAGGCTGGCTTTCTAGGCTCTATAAGTAGACCCTAGTGGCCGGACGTCGAAAGGGGGGGAAATTTTGGTCGACGGCGAAGCCCTGCCGCATTTCCGAACGACCTAGCACCAAGGAGGGAGGCTCTCTACGTCCTTACGAGCCTCCGGTTCAGGGAGTAGTCTGTGTGTCGAGTCATAGCGTCATTTTCCGATTTCTTCATCATCCGTTGCATGCATTGTTCTCTCTCTGCGTTTCCCTCATTTTTCTCCCCATGCATACACCCACCTACGTTTTTGTCACCCTAGGGGTTTAAAACCCCCCAGGTATTCCCCTTTCCACTTGATGATGCTTCATTCTTCTCACATGAACGCGTACTACGTCATTTAGCTCTAATCTAGGTGTTCCTTCTGTGTCTTCGTACTTTTTCGCAGGTCAGCACTCCATCAGCACGAGGCCCATCCCCTCTAGCCGGCTGGAGAGGGTGGAGGTGAGCCCTTTGGTGACTCTTGGCGTGGCGGACTAGCGCGGTTCTTTCAGGCCCGTTCAAGGATACCAGCGGCCCTCTCTGCGCCGCTCTTCATCTTTAGGCGGTCCCATTAAAGCCGTCCGTCCTCCCGGAGTTCTTCTCCCGCGTGTTCGGCAGCCCCCTCAAACGGTCTATCGTAGGGCCGCGCGTCTGTTAAGGCGGTTCTACGTCGACCGCGCGTCTTCCCGGTGCTGCAGCAAGGCGAGTGTCTCCCCTTCCTTTCCAAGGTACGGCGTGACTATCACGTACGGCATCTTGGTGGCGATCACGGTCCTTTTCGTTGCTCTCTGTCTTATTTTCTTTCTCTCGCTCTCGTGGTTTGCTTATCGCACATTGTTCCATACATTTGATGCACTTTGACCATCGGTGAGAGAGCGAAAGGAAGGAATATATATCTACAGCTGGGACCACCTCTGTGGCCCCCATTGACCTTACTCCCACCCGTCCTCAGATCTTTCGATACTCCGGCATGGAAATGGGCCAGGCTTCTACCTCGGCCCATCAGCCGCTCGATAAGGGGAAGTCTCAGATCTCCTCTGTTCCTTACCTTGATCCCTATGCCACCATTTCTCCATCACCGCAGGCTCTTGTAGCCCCGGCAGACTTTACTCGGTTGCAACCAGGGGCCGCCCAGCTGGCTCATGAGGATGTGGGCCCTTCTCTGGCCCATTATCCATCTTACAGGCTGCCCCCTCAGTTAGCTTTTCCTTTGGCTGCGTATCCAGGTACTGCTCCTCCTGCTCCTTCTCCTCCATCCCGGGAATGGGAAATTCTTGATAAATGGGCTGCTATGCAGCAACAAATTGACCTCCTCCACAAGCGGGTTGGCCCGCAGTCTTTGGCTGACGTCCCTATTCCTAACTTCAGGGACTTTCATTTTCCTCCTCAGTCCGAGCTCCCCGTGTACCGAAAATATGACGGGAACGGCAATCCGTTCATTCATGTTCGGGAATTTCTTTACGAGTCAGCATAGTTCCAGCATGACGATCGCCTCATGGCTTACTTGTTCCGCCGATCGTTGGAAGGGGTCGCCCTGGAATGGTTTTATACCTTGCCTATGGAGGAGGCCGAAAACTTCAAGATAGTCAAGGAGAGGTTCATTCAGAGGTTCCAAGATCGGGTCGGTCCCGAGTATTCCTTCACCGACCTGGTAGCAGAAAAGATGAAGCCGGAAGAAGATTTTGCAACCTATGCGGATCGGTGGAGGCAGATGGCCTCGCGTGTGCCCGGGCAAATCCCGGAAGAAGAAAAAGTCAAATTGTTGATCTCCAATGCCACCCCAACGTTCAGAAATATTTTGGCAATGAATGACATTTCAAATATGCATCAGTTATATAGTAGAGCTCGGTTCATACAGACACAGTTTAAAGACTCCCCTATTCATTCACTATTTGAGGCCCAGAAACCCAAAACCGCCAGGAAGTCCCAGGGCCCCGTCACTGAGGGAGTGCAGATCAATGAGCAGGTCCAGGCTGTTCAATTTCCTCACCAAGCCGCTCCACCTCGCTTCCCGCAGCCTCCACGCAACCCCCAATTCGCCGTTCCACAAGTCCCTCAACCCACTTTCCAGGTTCCGCAACACCCGCAACAACAACCACCACCACCCCAACAGCCTCAGCGGCCGCCACAATATAATAATGTTCCTCCACCTGCCGCTTACGGACCTGCTCGACCGAGCCCAAAGAGGACCCATTACCCTCCTCTTCCTGAGACATTACCTGATATTTTCTATGCTTTGATGTATACTGGTGATATTCAATTGCCTCCGGAGCGTCAAAATTGGAATCCGGCCGCCGATCAGTCCCGATATTGCATATATCATCGGCAGCCCGGGCACACAATAGAGCGGTGCTATCAGTTTAGAGATATGGTGTATGATTTACATGAGGGCCAGAGGATTGATTGGGCCCAGATGCACCAGCTGATCAAGGACATCAAGCAGAGGTAGAGACAAGCCAGGCCGCAGCAGGTGGCACCCCAACAACAGCAACAACAACAACTCCAGCAGCAATAACAACCCCAGCAACAGCAGCAGTAGCAACAAGACCTTGGGATCCATCAGAATCCCATGCCGATACATCAACCCTCTCCTCAGCAACAACAACAGCCGCCAGCACCGGCCCAGGTAAACATTATCCAGCACCCAGCCCCCAACACTGGGTGGACTTTTGATGATGAAACCCCCGCACACCTCTTGGCCTTCCACCATAACCATTCCCCCGCACCTGCTATCCCCTCCGTTCTCAGGCTCACCGTTCTCACCACCACTCCACCCATTATTCCCTCTGCATCACCCATCAGGTCCACCGCATTCCCCTCTAAACCGCCAGTTCTTTGGCCATCACCCACCATACCCTCCATCATCACCCCTCCACTTAACCCCTCGCCCATTTCCCCTTCACCAGGGCTCATCAGGCCAACCTCCGCCATCCTCACCCCCATTTCTACCCCTTCCACCTACCCCACCGGGCCAAGCGGGGGTCCCTCTCAGGCCGTGCCGGCACCACATTGCGCCCATCAGAGCGGGAACCCATTTCACAGAGTTTACCCTTCTCCTCGTGCACCCGCACCTACCCCTCAGCCTTCTTCTTCAACGGTTGAAGATGCAGACCCCGTTCTAGGCACGAAGTATGACTTGTTACAGTACTTGGACCGGATGCCGGCCAAGACTTCAATTTTGGAATTGATCAAGAGGTCACCGCTACATCAGGATGCTTTGAAGACCTTTTTGCAGAAAGTAATGGTGAATGAAGATGTGGCGGTGGACAGTTTACCAACAGTGTTGGCAACCATCACAAGGGGGCCCTCTATTTCATTTTTTGAGTTAGAACTAGCACCCCCAGAAGCACGGCAGATGCCGCTCTGCATTACCATTTCTTTGAATAAAGTGGCCATTGAGTCTGCCCTTGTGGACACAGGATCATCGATAAACATGTGTCCATTGAGTACCCTCCGTGCCTACAACATTTCAGAGGATATGCTTAAGCCGACACCCACCACAATAGCGTCCAGGCGTGCTTGTCACGGGGTCGTGACTGTACCGGCCGAGCTAGGGCCGTTGGTTATGGACGTGGAGTTTTATGTATTAGACATAGACCCAATGTTCAAAGCTATTCTGGGTCGTCCGTGGATAAACAGTTTAAATGCCGTACCTTCAACCGCCCACCAATGCCTGAAATTCCCATTCCAGGGCCGGGTGGTTAAAGTGAAAAGCATCTCCACCGTCCAGTCTGTTGACGCCATTTCAGACAAGATTCTCCCTACGTTGTGGCCAAGCAATAGGCCAGTTTTATCAGTAATGGACTTGAATTATTCATGGGCATATGCGTCACGCAAGCCCGCCACTGCACCAACAAATGTCAAGATCAAGTCCAAGATAAGAGATTCAAAAGGGTGGCATATGATTCTGAAACTGGGTTATCAGCCGGGCCTGGGTCTCGGTGCACAATTACAGGGGCAGACCAAGTCCGTCCCTAAAGGCAGGAAGATGGGCCGCCGAGGCCTTGGCTACCGTGATTCAGCAATGTCGATACTTGGAGACTTCGGGCCGTTAACGTGGGACTATCGACAACATTTTGTGAAAGGCCTACTGCAGCCCGACACTTTGAAGAAGCCGCCACCCAGTTCTGAAGAGAAGGCCGATGATGCCTGTGATGATTTTGACCCACCACCGCCGCTGAAGGGGTTGGTGGGTGATATGGAAGATTTTGCTGGTTGTTTTGAGAAGTTGTTCAATAAAAGAGAAGACCGTCCGAGGCAGAGGGAGATGCAGCTGGTGGAGCATTCTCCAATGCAGCTGGTCCGCCAGGGGCCATGGGAAGTGGGGAGCTCTATCACTACCTTTTCTATGTCCCCTTCCCATCTTGCCTCTTTGTTCCAACAATTGGGGTTTGTTCCCCAGTTCCCCTCCAATTCTGGTCGACCTGTACTTCACGGAGAGACCGCTTGAAATTCTATTTGTTCCATGTGCTTGCGGGCACTGCCTGCTTATTGATCTTTCAACCTTGTTTACTCCTCCTCCCCCCAATGCTCAACTCCACGAGATGTGGTTTCGCTCCTTTGATCCATTCTTCGATTGCATCTTCCCCGATTTGTTCCCCATGCAGCTACCTCCTCCTCCGTCTTCTTCCTCCTCTTGTTGCGTGATCTCCTCCAGCCTCCAAAAAAAATGTCAATTTTAAAACGAAGGTTTCAATGGAAGATTACGCTGTGTTCTGCTCAAATTCCCAGGGGCACGAGACCCCTGTTCCTTTTCGAGTAGATTTCCTATCTCCTAGGTTAGATGTAAAGTGTGCAGAGTCTCCTAGGTTAGTAGAGTCAGTTGGGGTAGAGTCTAGTTCAAGTTTAGTCAGCTCATCCTTGTCTGCAGTGCATCCTGTGATGCATCATCCTAAATCCATCCTTGATAGGTTTTTGGCCGAGAGGTGCCATGCCCTCTTTAGGTGCCCAGAGTTTGTAGAGACCGCGATTGTTTTAGAAGAAGATGAGGAATTGGATGGGGAATGGAGCAGTGACGGATTAGGGGTATATGAAATTGTGAATGAGAAGGACCCAGCTGATGATGAGGAAAGCGAGGTAGACGACGCTGTCGATCTGTACGCGCAAGGTTTGAAAAGGTTTGATGAACCGTCCTCGACAGTGGATGAACCCACTAAGGAAATTAATCTTGGAACCGAAGGGGACCCCATGCCCATACTTATTTCTGCTAATCTCCCTCCTCAGGTCGAAGAGGAGCTCATCAAGGTTTTGAGGGAGTATAGCGATTCGTTTGCCTGGTCCTACGAGGACATGCCTGGTCTTGACCCCACATTGGTTGAACACCGATTGATTCTTAAACCAGGGGCAACACCCGTTAAGCAGAAAGTGAGAAGATTCCACCCACAGATGGCCTTGAGAATTAAGGAAGAAGTCGACAAATTGCATAAGGCCCGGTTTATTAGAGTTGTTTTATATCCACAATGGGTGGCAAACATAGTCCCAGTAATGAAAAAGGATGGCAAAATTCGGATTTGTATCGATTTCAGGGACTTAAATAAGACATGTCCGAAAGATGATTTCCCGCTTCCTCACATTGATATATTGGTTGATAATACAGCTGGGTATGAAGCCCTCTCGTTTATGGATGGTTATTCTGGATATAACCAAATCCGTCTGGCTCCTGAGGATCAAGAGAAGACCTCGTTCACTACGCGCTGGGGCACATACTGCTATGTCGTTATGCCGTTTGGATTAAAGAAGGCAGGTGCTACTTATCAGAGGGCAATGATGGCTATCTTCCACGACATGATGCATGTCTACTTAGAAGCTTACGTGGATGATATTTTGGTAAAGTCGAGGTCTCAAGAAGAACACCCCGCCATTCTAGCCAAAGTGTTGCAAAGGGCTAGGGAATATAAATTGAAGATGAATCCAAAGAAATGCGTGTTTGGAGTTGCATCAGGGAAGTTACTCGGGTTTATAGTTAGTAAACAGGGGATTCAGATCGACCCAAATAAAGCAAAGGTCGTTATGGAGATGCCGCCGCCTAAGAACATCACTGAACTCCGAGGTTTGATTGGGCGTTTATAATTCATTAGGAGATTTACATCTCAACACTCGTAGAGATGCCGCCCATTCTATGAATTTTTAAAGGCGGGAGCAAAGTTTGAATGGAATGAACAATGCCAAAAGGCCTATGAGGAGCTTAAGGTTTATCTTTCCAATCCCCCGGTTCTGCAACCACCTGTCCTCGGGAAACCCCTGATCCTATACATTTCTGTGATTGAGGACTCCCTAGGAGCTGTTCTGGCTCAGTGGATGATGAAGGAAGGGAAAGGGCAGCATACTACCTTTAGAGGTTGTTTAATCCCGCTGAATCCAAGTATACTGCCATGGAGAAGACATGTGCAGCACTAGTGTGGGTAGCTCAGAAGCTCAAACACTATTTCCTCGCCCACGAAGTTAGGCTGATCTCTAGAATGGACCCCATTCGTTATCTTTTAGAAAAACCTGTCCTTTCTAGCCGGTTAGCTCGCTGGCAGAGCTTTCTTTCCCAGTTCGACATCACCTTCATTGTCCAAAAAGCGATCAAGGGATACGCCATTGCTGAGCATCTTGCTCATTCTCCTATCTCTCGCACTGATTCAATCTAGGACGAGTTCCCTGATGAACACTTGGCAGTAATCACTCATATTCCTTTTTGGTCTCTCCATTTTGATGGTGCTCTCAATTCCCAGGGTAGTGGAATCGGTGCCGTTCTCCTTACTCCGAAAGGGGTAACCATCCCTATCACTTATCAACTCTCATTTCCTGCCACCAATAATATAGCCGAGTACGAGGCTCTCCTTACCGGTCTGAAGCATGCCTACCTCTTGGGCGCACGATACCTTAACATCATAGGAGACTCTCAGTTGGTGCTGCGTCAAATTCTGTCAACTTACCGCACCTGTGACCCTAAGCTTAAGCCCTATCAAGATCTGGTCACGCTCTTGGCTAGGAAATTCCGGAAGCTTATCTATATTCACACTCCTCGTTCTCAGAACATTCTGGTTGATGCCCTTGCATCACTAGCTTCTTCTCTTTCATTTCCCCTCAGTCGTGCCACTGAGACCATTGTGGTCCAACGGTTAGACGCTCCCTCTCTTCATGATCCCTGGTTCGACAACCTTAGGAAATCTGTAGAAAGGAAGGTAGAAAGGGAAAAGGTAAAAGAAGTTTCATTAACTGAGCTTGAGGAGATCATAGAAGAAGAAGAGTTGCCGTGGTATTATGAGATCGAGCAGTATTGTAGGGATGGTTCATTCCCGGAGGCGGCAAATGCCGAGCAGCGAAAGGCCATTACAAGAGTCGACACAAGATACACGATTGTTGCTGGAGAATTGTATAGGCGAGCTCTCAATGGAATTCTAATGAGGTGTCTAGATGACGATGAGACTTGGAAGGTAGTGGAAGCGGTTCACTCCAGTGAGTGTAGAGGGCACGTAAATGGGAGGCGTTGGCGAAGAAGATTCTTAGGCAGGGCCATTACTGGCCAACCCTAGAAGAAGATTGTTCCGCCTATGTCCGTAGGTGTCTTCAATGCCAGCTCCATGCTGACAAGATCCATGCTCCTGCTTCTTCTTTCCATCCTCTCTCCGCTCCTTGGCCATTTTCCATGTGGGCCTTTGATATCATCGGACCTCTCGGTTACCTGAATTCCACAGTCCAACAGAAGTCCTTCATCCTGACGGCTACGGAGTACTTCACCAAGTGGGCAGAAGCTGAAGCCTATGCAGAAATCAAAGCCACCACAGTATGCCGCTTCATCATGAAGAATATCATCTCGCGGTTTGGAGTGCCAAGTGATATCGTCACTGACAACGGGCCTCAATTTGTTTCTCAAGAACTCCGGGTCCTCTGTAAGAAGTTTCATATATCATTGCATCATTCATCGCCATACTACCCCCAAGGTAATGGCCAGGCTGAGTGGTGCGGACACCCGAGCAGTTGATCGGCACGACGCACCGAGCCACCGGTACCGCACACGGAGCACGACACGAGCCACCTCAGCGTCCATCTGGCTCGGAGACAGCCTGGAGACTCCACCTTGAGCCTCCCCATTTATTATATTTAGCTAGACTTTATGTGTGTGTAATTTGTATTTATTTCGTTGCATTCGGTTTGCCATTTTGAGTGTAATAGGGACTTACGAGCATTTCGGACCCCGTGGGCCCCACGGGCCCCCCGGGCCCCTCGGGCCCCACCACATTAGGCCACCTCAGCCTAGGGTCCCACGTGGGGTCAGTCAACATACCACATGGGGCATCTAGAAGTTTGAATGGTCAATTGTCCACATGGGGGACAAGGGACCAAAATAGTCAACATTTCCAACCAACACCCACCTACCATGTCAAGCTTGTTCCCCCCTAGTCAATAGGCTGTCCCCCCCTTATTTTTTTAATTGTATTTTTATGGAATGGTCACAAGCCATCCCAACCCTCCATCTCACACCCCTAGATCCAACGGTGGAGGATGGATTAGATGGGTGACCTATATATGCTTGTATTTTCCCATTTTGATGAATTAATGCCATTTTGAATCAAATAAATTGTTGGAGCTCCAGCTTGGTGCGACCCTCTCTCCCCCCTTGCAGCTGTGAAGGTTTCCGCTGGAGGTGTGACTCCTCCCCTATCAGTTCCGGTCATCCTCGCCGCCGCCACGAGCCGCCACCGCACCGCCATCGTCTTCATCGGAGTTTTGCCCGCGTAGTACCACTGCAGCTTCCAAGAAATTCAGCCATCAACCAAGAGCTCTGATCGACCTGGGGATTTTACTGGAGGTTCCATAGGTGTCAAGGATACCCCAAAAAAATTGGTTTGTCATTCAGATCCCGTTCCATATTTTTAGATTTTCTTCCACTCTTCCCTTTCAGTTCTGCCAGCAGTCTGTCCAGATTCATCTCCGCCCTGAGTTTTAGGTCTTAGGTCCACTTTTTGATTTTTCTTTGGTTCTCCCAATTTTACTAGATCTTCCTTCCACCAACCCCTTCATCCACAATTTTTCTAAATTTCTAGTTCGTCTATTTCATATTTTCCACAAATCGTTCTCAGATCCACCTGAAGTTCTATCCACCCGTTCCTAGATCCGACCACCAGACACTCCAAAAATCCTATCAAATCACCACCACTCCAAATCCAATTCTCAAAATTTTTCCAACTTCATGGTTTGATTATCTACAACTTTGAAGAAGATCTTGAAGTCTGAATCCCACTGTAAGTAGGCGGTCAACGGCCGTTTATAGGGAACTGATGTGCTGAACTGAGAGTTCTGGAACTGTGTAGCAGAGAATTGAAAATTAGTTAAGTTCCAGGTCCGCGCAGGTTCAGAGGAATCCACTGGCCCTAGGTTGGAGTATTTTGAGTCCTCTTTCCAACGGCGCTGGTTTTGTCGCATTCCGGCGACGGGGCTGATCGCAGTAGTTGATTTCGCCGGAGCACGCGCCTGAAAACAGCAAGTAAAAATCCGTGGGCAGCATTCCACAAGCTTGGAGATCGGAGTTGTTCGGCCACCGATCGGCGTTCCCGGCCGACCGCCTTCCGTGGAGGCGTGCCACCAGGGGTCCCCATCACAGTGGGACCCACTCCTGCAGATCCGGAGGACAGCGCCACCGTGGGCCCCACGGGCCCGCAGAACCCGCCGTTCGGAAAGCACGAAAACGCGGAGTTCTGCACCGTCGGGCGACATCAAGATGCTGCCCGTCAACCCAATTCGCGTGATTCCCGGGCCCCGCATGTGACCTTTTACCTCCCTGCGTGGAGTGGGTCAAATTATTGTACTGCTGTAAAATTGTTTAACCGGGGTCCGTGATTGGCCGGGGTTGTCTTCGCCACGCCGGGTGCGTGGAGGTAATGGTCCGAACCTCTTGGCGTTCATTTGCTTAGCTAGTATACGGTCTTTTGCCGCTGCCGAGAGTGTAGGTACTAGCCCGTGTGTCCATGTCACCGCTGTGAGAGTGAGTGTGACCCGTCCCGTGACTCGATCCGAGTCCGGAAGTGAGTCTGACTACCTTGAACTCTGCCGGTTCCTTAACCGCGCACGATCCACGCTTTCCCTCGCTTGGGACGACGAGTGAGCTTCCACTTCTGTTAGCGACGTTTAGCCACTAGGAGCTCGTAGTGTCGGGCTTAGTGTCTCCCTGGTGTGTGTTGCTGGTCGTGTCTCATCTAGAGTCCGAGGGTGGCACCACGTAGAGTCGTCTCCCGTGTCCGTCCCGCATCAGTTTGGTATCAGAGCAAGTCGAGTCTAGGGTAGTCGTTGCATAAGTCATGCATCATGGTCTAAGTCGAGTCTAGGACCATCAATATTTTCAAAACAAAAAAAGAGTGTGTTTTAAATTGCATTTGCACCCTTTATTCGGTATCTTAAAAGGTGTTGTCCGAACATTAGGCTACGCCTACCGGGAGGTCGCACACTTGCGGGAGTGATCTTTGGATCGATTAACTCCGCCCCGTACCGGATATTGGTTTAGGTCTAAGTGCATCAGTTAGTGTGTGTTTGCATTAGTCGGTGTCTTCTAGGTCGTGTGTCAGTTGCATGCCCACCCGTCGAGGTACCCAGTACTCGCCACCACCACCTATGGCGGAGTCCCGAGCCCGTAGTTCCGATGAGTCTTCCACGGCCGAGATGTTCCGGGCCATCATGGATCGTTTAGACACGCGTATGGATGGTCTTAGTACGCGTATGGATGGCATAGGGACGCGTCTAGAAGGGCGGATGAAGGTCCTCGAGGATCGGGCCGGGGTTTCGGAGCAGTCCATTCAAGGCCTTGTTGGGAGGATTGCCGTCCTAGAGAGGGGCCCAGTAGCGGCGCAACCCGCGCCGACGAACGGCCAACAAGAGCCGGTGCAGCAACCCGCTGTGCCAAGGGCTCAGGTGGAGGATGTCGGGAGGCAACAGGCGCCTATAGTGGATGATTATGCCTCCGACAATGATCACGGGGGTAACGGTCGTCGTCATCAACGACGGAATCGTGATGACGAGGATGACGACCGCATTCTTAGGGGTGTGCGTGCGGACCCTCCCACTTTTAGCGGGTCCTTGGACCCTAGGGTGTATTTAGATTGGGAGGCCGGCATGGACCGGTACTTCGAGTGGTTTGAGATGACGGACCACCGAAGAGTCCGATACGCAAAGATGAAGCTACAAGGGCAGGCTCAAACTTATTGGATCAATGTGGAGAGCCTGCTCAACCAGCGACGTCAACCCCAAATCGGTACCTGGGATGATATGAAACTCAAATTGAGGGAGAAGTACCTTCCTGCCTCATATCGCCAACGTCTTATAGACAAGTGGCAAAGCATCTCCCAAGGGAACCGATCCGTGACCGAGTACACCGCCGAGTTCGATGAGTATTACTTGCGGTGCGGGGTCACGGAAGAGAGCACCATGACGATATCCCGCTTTCGGAGAGGTTTGCGGCCTAATTATCAATATGAACTCTTTCGCCGCAATGCCACCACTTTGGAGCAGGCATATCAGATTGCTCTCGAATTGGAACAGTTCGAGGCCGAGTTCGAGTCACCCCATCGGTTGGGCTCTTTTCCCCTTCGTAGTGTCGAGCCCCGTGGCTCATCTGGCACGTATCCGAGGGCCCCCATGGCTCGACCTCAGGAGCCCGCTCGGCCCGAGCCCTTTGCTCCTAGGCCTCGTCCTCCACCCCCGAGGGACCTTCCTCGTCCCCAGCATCTTACGGCCCCACCCACAGTCCGTCCACCGGCACCCGCGCCTCCTACACGTCCTTTGTTGCCTACGCCTCCTATCCGTCGGGAGGATAAAGGTAAAGGACCTATGATTGGGGAGCCTAGTGGATCACGGCAGCAGTGTTATCGCTGCAATGGGTTTGGCCATTTCGCCAACCAGTGTCCCACCCGCCCATCTCTTCACATTGGGGACACACAGGCCGAGGATACCACCCCTACGGGCCTCGAGTTAGTCAGCTATGAGGCAGATGAAGAGTTAGCTGACGAGTACTATGAGATGGGAGGTGAGGCCCAGGATGCCCAGCAGTCAGACGATACCCACGTGGGGGTCGTCAGATGTATCCTCACCCAGCCACAGGTCAGTGATGACTGGCGTCGGACCACTATCCTTCATGTATTCTGTAGGCTGGGAAAGCAAATTTGCAAGGTGGTCATCGATAGCGGGAGTTGTATCAATGCAATCTCCACGAACGCTGTCACTCGTCTTGGTCTCACACCCGTAGACCACCCTTGCCCCTACCAGGTATCATGGGTGGATACCACTTCCATTTCGGTCAGGCTGCGGTGCTTGGTCCCACTGCAGCTCCACTCCTACCGTGACGAGATCTGGTGCGATGTTCTTCCCATGGAAGTGGGAAGTATCATTCTTGGTAGGCCGTGGTTATTCGACCGAGATGCCACACTCCATGGTCGGTCGAACACCTGTACCTTCGACCACGATGGCCAGCGGGTCACCCTCCAACCCGTTCGGCCCAGGAGCCCATCTGTTAGGGGTCCTACTGGCCCTAGTACTCCGAAGCCTTCCGTTCCCGGGCCTAGTACCCCATCCCCAGCTCGGGCTATGACCGTTACCTCTGGCCCAGGAGAGCCCTCGACGAGGAGATTGATGATGATTAGCTCCCGGGAAATGGAGCAGGAGCTTAGTCAGGGCTGTCCGGTGTTTGCCATTACGGTCCGAGAGGTGGAGCGGGACTCCGAGGGTGAGCTCCCACCCGAGGTTGTTCCTATTCTGCGGGAGTTTGCTGATATTTTTCCCGATGAGCTTCCCGAGGGACTCCCACCCATGCGGGATATTCAGCATGCTATCGACCTTGTTCCGGGCTCTTCTTTGCCCAACCTTCCGCATTATCGAATGAGCCCCACGGAGCATGCCGAGCTTAAACGGCAGGTCGATGAGCTTGTGCAGAGAGGATCTGTCCGGGACAGCATGAGTCCATGTGCTGTACCCGCATTACTCGCCCCGAAGAAGGATGGCACGTGGAGAATGTGTATTGATAGTCGTGCCATCAACAAGATCACCGTGAAGTACAGGTTCCCTATTCCCCGCCTGGATGACATGCTAGACATGATGGCAGGTGCCACTATCTTTTCGAAGATCGATCTTAAGAGTGGCTACCATCAGGTGAGGATTAGGCCCGGTGATGAGTGGAAGACCGCATTTAAGACCAAGGACGGTCTATATGAGTGGTTGGTCATGCCTTTTGGGTTGACCAATGCCCCTAGCACTTTCATGCGGCTCATGACTCAGGTCCTTCGACCTTTCATTGGAGTCTTTGTAGTGGTGTATTTCGATGATATCCTTATCTATAGCCGCACCACAGGGGACCACTTAGACCACCTTCGGCAGGTCTGTCTACTTCTTCGGCGAGAGCAGCTATTTGTGAACCCACAGAAGTGTGCCTTCATGACACCTCAGCTTACCTTCTTGGGTTTCATTGTGTCTAGTACTGGGGTCTCCGCCGATCCGGAGAAGGTCCGGGCCATTGTTGAGTGGTCGGAACCCCGTACAGTTCATGATGTCCGCAGCTTTCATGGCCTTGCGACGTTCTACCGTCGCTTCATCCGCGGATTTAGCTCCGTCACTGCCCCGATCACGGATTGCATCCGTAAGGGCACATTTGTCTGGACGAAGGCCGCATCTGCTGCCTTCAGGGACATCAAGGAGCGTATGACCCAGACACCTATCCTTCGACTGCCTGATTTCTCGAAGGTGTTTGAGGTCTGTTGTGATGCGTCGGGTGTTGGGATTGGAGGAGTTTTGAGTCAGGAGTCCCACCCGATCGCATATTTCAGCGAGAAGCTGAATGACGCGAAACTGCGATATTCCACGTATGATAAAGAATTCTACGCAGTTGTTCAGGCTCTTAGGCATTGGAGGCACTATCTTTTACATCAGGAGTTTGTCCTATACTCCGACCACGAGGCATTGAGGTACCTCCATTCGCAAAAGAAGCTTAACTCGCGTCATAGTCGTTGGGTCGAGTATCTCCAGCAGTTCACCTTTGTGCTTAAACATAAGGCTGGAGTGGAGAACAAGGTGGCTGATGCCTTGAGTCGGCGAGCATGTTTGCTTACCACCATGAGTGCCGAGGTCATAGGGTTAGAGAAGATGAAGGAGGCCTATGTTGATTGTCCTGACTTTGGTCAGATTTTTACCACCCTCCAGGCCGGACCCTCGAGAGACCTTGATGAGTATGTGCTTCAGGAGGGTTACCTCTTTCGAGGTAGCAGGCTATGTGTCCCCGAACTTCGGTTCGAGATTTCTTAGTGTGGGAACTACATGCGGGCGGTCTAGCCGGCCACTTTGGTCGGAACAAGACTATTGAGGCAGTGGAGCATCGATTTTATTGGCCGAGCTTAAAGCGCGATGTTGCTAACATCGTGGCTCAGTGCCGTACATGTGCTACGGCCAAGATGAAGAAGCAAAGCTCAGGCCTTTATACGCCTCTTCCCGTGCCTGATGCCCCGTGGCAGGATGTTAGTATGGATTTTGTTTTGGGATTGCCACGTACCTCTAGGAAGCATGACTCGGTCTATGTTGTTGTTGACCGTTTCTCGAAGATGGCCCTCTTTATCCCTTGCTCAAAGACTTCGGATGCTTCTAGGGTAGCCCGCCTTTTCCTTACTCATGTGGTGTGCAAGTTCGGGTTGCCTCGCACTATAGTGTCTGACCGTGATGTTAGGTTCACTTCCTATTTTTGGAAGACACTATGGCATATGATGGGTACGCATCTTAAATTCTCCACTGCATATCATCCCCAGACAGATGGTCAGACCGAAGTGGTCAATAGGAGTCTGGGTGATCTTTTGAGGTGTCTTGTTAGGGATCGCATCGGGGATTGGGATCTCATCCTACCCATGGCTGAGTTTGCATATAATGATTCGGTGAATAGGTCTACCGGCATGAGTCCATTTGAGATTGTCACAGGTCGTAGGCCTAGGAAACCCGTTGACCTTGTCCCCATGCCTATCCATGCTAGAGTGTCGGAGTCGGCCGAGTCGTTTGCTAGGCATGTTAGGAGTTTGCATGACGACATCCGTCGTCACATTGAGGCCAGCAATGCACGGTACAAGGAGTTAGCCGATGCCCACCGACACCACCGAGAGTTCCACGAGGGCGAATATGTCATGATCAGGGTAAGACCTGAACGGTTTCCCTCTGGAACCGTTAAGAAGTTGCAAGCTCGCGGAGCCGGTCCCTTTAGAGTGTTGAAACGCGTTGGATCCAATGCGTATGTTGTGGACCTGCCCGAGGAATATGGTATAAGCTCTACCTTCAATGTATCGGATCTTGTTGCATATAGGGACCCAGCGGTGATCCCTAGTGAGCCTTTTGAGCCATCTCCTCCCCTTGAGAGTGATCCCACACCTGAGTGTCCACTTCCACCTCCAGCCCCTTTTTCACGGCAGCGTGAGCACATAGATCGTATACTGGACGAGCAAGTGACAGTTACCAGGAGTGGATCTTACCCGCGCTACCTAGTGCGATGGAGAGGACGGCCCGCTACTGAGGACACATGGATCACACATGGCGAGTTGCAGCGGATTGATCCGGACCTTTTGGAGCGATACAGGAGCGATGCAGACCCTTACTCGACAGGGTCGAGTTTCTCCCACCCGGGGAGAATTGGTGCGGACACCCGAGCAGTTGATCGGCACGACACACCGAGCCACCGGTACCGCACACGGAGCACGACACGAGCCACCTCAGCGTCCATCTGGCTCGGAGACAGCCTGGAGACTCCGCCTTGAGCCTCCCCATTTATTATATTTAGCTAGACTTTATGTGTGTGTAATTTGTATTTATTTCGTTGCATTCGGTTTGCCATTTTGAGTGTAATAGGGACTTACGAGCATTTCGGACCCCGTGGGCCCCCCGGGCCCCCCGGGCCCCACCACATTGGGCCACCTCAGCCTAGGGTCCCACGTGGGGTCAGTCAACATGCCACATGGGGCATCTAGAAGTTTGAATGGTCAATTGTCCACATGGGGGACAAGGGACCAAAATAGTCAACATTTCCAACCAACACCCACCTACCATGTCAAGCTTGTTCCCCCCCTAGTCAATAGGCTGTCCCCCCCTTATTTTTTTAATTGTATTTTTGTGGAATGGTCACAAGCCATCCCAACCCTCCATCTCACACCCCTAGATCCAACGGTGGAGGATGGATTAGATGGGTGACCTATATATGCTTGTATTTTCCCATTTTGATGAATTAATGCCATTTTGAATCAAAGAAATTGTTGGAGCTCCAGCTTGGTGCGACCCTCTCTCCCCCCTTGCAGCTGTGAAGGTTGCCTCTGGAGGTGTGACTCCTCCCCTATCAGTTCCGGTCATCCTCGCCGCCGCCACGAGCCGCCACCGCACCGCCATCGTCTTCATCGGAGTTCTGCCCGCGCAGTACCACAGCAGCTTCCACGAAATTCAGCCATCAACCACGAGCTCTGATCGACCTGGGGATTTTACTGGAGGTTCCATAGGTGTCAAGGATATCCCAAAAAAATTGGTTTGTCATTCAGATCCCGTTCCATATTTTTAGATTTTCGTCCACTCTTCCCTTTCAGTTCTGCCAGCAGTCTGTCCAGATTCATCTCCGCCCTGAGTTTTAGGTCTTAGGTCCACTTTTTGATTTTCTTTGGTTCGCCCAATTTTACTGGATCTTCCTTCCACCAACCCCTTCATCCACAATTTTTCTAAATTTCTAGTTCGTCCATTTCATATTTTCCACAAATCGTTCTCAGATCCACCTGAAGTTCTGTCCACCCGTTCCCAGATCCGACCACCAGACACTCCAAAAATCCTATCAAATCACCACCACTCCAAATCTAATTCTAAAAATTGTCCCAGCTTCGTGGTTTGATTATCTACAACTTTGAAGAAGAGCTTGAAGTCTGAATCCCACTGTAAGTAGGCGGTCAACGGCCGTTTATAGGGAACTGATGTGCTGAACTGAGAGTTCTGGAACTGTGTAGCAGAGAATTGAAAATTAGTTAAGTTCCAGGTCCGCGCAGGTTCAGAGGAATCCACTGGCCCTAGGTTGGAGGATTTTGAGTCCTCTTACCAACGGCGCTGGTTTCGTCACATTCCGGCGACGGGGCTGATCGCAGCAGTTGATTTCACCGGAGCGCGCGCCTGAAAACAGCAAGTAAAAATCCGTGGGCAGCATTCCACAAGCTTGGAGATCGGAGTTGTTCGGCCACCGATCGGCGTTCCCGGCCGACCGCCTTCCGTGGAGGCGTGCCACCAGGGGTCCCCATCACAGTGGGACCCACTCCTGCAGATCCGGAGGCCAGCGCCACCCGTGGGCCCCACAGGCCCGCAGAACCCGCCGTTCGGAAAGCACGAAAATGCGGAGTTCGGCACCGCCGGGCGACATCAAGATGCTGCCCGTCAACCCAATTCGCGTGATTCCCGGGCCCCGCATGTGACCTTTTACCTCCCTGCGTGGAGTGGGTCAAATTATTGTACTGCTGTAAAATTGTGTTAACCGGGGGTCCGTGATTGGCCGGGGTTGTCTTCGCCACGCTGGGTGCGTGGAGGTAATGGTCCGAACCTCTTGGCGTTCATTTGCTTAGCTAGTATACGGTCTTTTGTCGCTGCCGAGAGCGTAGGTACTAGCCCGTGTGTCCATGTCACCGCTGTGAGAGTGAGTGTGACCCGTCCCGTGACTCGATCCGAGTCCGAAAGTTGAGTCGGACTACCCTTGACCTCCACCGGTTCCTTAACCGCGCACGGTCCGCGCTTTCCCTCGCTTGGGACGACGAGTGAGCTTCCACTTCTGTTAGCGACATTTTGCCACTAGGAGCTCGTAGTGTCGGGCTTAGTGTCTCCCTGGTGTGTGCTGCTGGTCGCGTCTTCATCTAGAGTCCGAGGGTGGCACCTAATAGTGTCGTCTCCCGTGTCCGTCCCGCATCGGTCCAAGTTGCGTGATTCCCGGGCTCCACATGTGACCTTTTACCTCCCTGCGTGGAGTGGGTCAAATCATTGTACTGTTGTAAAATTGTTTAATCGGGGATCCGTAATTCGGCTGGGGTTGTCTTCGCCACGCCGGGTGCGTGGAGGTAATGGTCCGAACCTCTTGGCGTTCATTTGCTTAGCTAGTATACGGTCTTTTGCCGCTGCCGAGAGTGTAGGTACTAGCCCGTGTGTCCATGTCACCGCTGTGAGAGTGAGTGTGACCCGTCCCGTGACTCGATCCGAGTCCGGAAGTTGAGTCGGACTAACCTTGACCTCCGCCGGTTCCTTAACCGCGCACGATCCGCGCTTTCCCTCGCTTGGGACGACGAGTGAGCTTCCACTTCTGTTAGTGACATTTTGCCACTAGGAGCTCGTAGTGTCGGGCTTAGTGTCTCCCTGGTGTGTGCTGCTGGTCGCGTCTGCATCTAGAGTCTGAGGGTGGCACCTAATAGTGTCGTCTCCCGTGTCCGTCCCGCATCAACACGACCCCCCGTGGTGCGGTTTCATCTTTTGCGTAACACCGTTTCTCCTTTGGCCATGCTTCAGGAAGGATGAAAGTCCTTATTTTCCTTCTCCCTCGACTGAAAATAGGGGCAAAAGGTGAATAAGGGGGTGAGAACTGATCTAGACCCCCCAATAAAAGAGGTCTCAAATAGGGGCAGTCCATTATGACCTTATTCCGCGAAAGAACAAGGGAGAAAAGAAAGAAAGGAATGATGAAAAGGGGCAAAAATCAAAACTAAAAGCTCATCCAAAGCTCGAAGCTCTCAAAAATTTTGAAAGTCCCCAAATAATAAAACTAGGCACGACAAGAGTGGCAGTACAGTTTCCCCGCGGGACGTCATGAGCCCGGTCGTATGCGTGCCTAGAGCGGAAATAGGTCCAATGATGAACACAAAGCCCCGGCGCAACAGACCAAATTCTTTGAAAAGGTGGTGCCGCGAGAAGAACTCAAGCCCTAAAAACCTCTATACCTATCGCCAGCTTTTCTATTAAAATCTGTTTTATTTTCCAAAGAATGGATCCTACCCCGGGTATGGCCTCAGTAGAGGCACCGTTAAAGTGAAGTTAGCACCAGCCGCGGGCGGTCCTTTATATTGCACATTGAGCCCGGGAGGCCCTTGGTGAGATGGGAGGTTCCTTGTCATCAGGTCTGAGTTGGTTTCAAAATCCAAAAAAAATCAAATATGTCAAAATCCAAAAAAATCAAATATTTTAAAATCTAAAAAAAATCAAATATTTCAAAATCCAAAAAAAAAATCAATCAAATATTTCAAAATCCAAAAAAAATCAAATATTTCAAAAATAAAAATCAAATATGTTCAAAACCCAAAAAAATCAAATATGTTCAAAACCCAAAACAAAATCAAATATTTTGAAATCCAAACAAAAATCAAATATTTTCAAATTTTCAAAAAAAAATATTTTCTTGATTTGCATGCATAGCATCCCCATTGCATTCATTTGACATTTTTTATTTGCCTATTTAATAAGGCTTACCCCTTTGACCAAGAATCGAGAACTGGTCATTTCCTAACTTGTTATAGGCAAGGGGTTAAGTGTAAAATAGATTTAATCTGTTTTCTGTATTTGCATGTGTGCAGGGGCAGGTTGAAGCGAAAAAGTTCAGTTGGCTCGTGACCACGTGGATGTTAAAGATCTTATCCCAACCTATGTAATCGCATCAAGCCCAAAGCTCAAACTCAATCCAATCATCAATTCTATTTGTTTCATATATCAACTTTCTAAACACAAGTCCTATCCAACATCATCGTGAAACAAAAGAAAATCACTCAGTCCTCCGCTGGGCATCCCTGCGGGGACGTATCTCTCCCAGCTCTCTAACATAGGCCCGGCGCGTCGCCAGGATCTCTACAACCTCTGCTGGTAGGGTAAGCACCCTGCTCACCTCCCACATGATCAGGGCACTCCTGACCGCCTGCTCGTCCTCCTCTGTACCAATCCTCCTCACCTGTAGTGCGAGAGGGTGGGGTAGTGCTGGTAGAACTGTACGGGGTAGTCCAACCTATAGGTAGCACCAGTGCGGGCTGTACATCGCCAGTGCGGTGTCGCTCACGAGCCTCAAGTCCAAGCCCGACCTCCTGGGAACTCTGACGGTGGTATCACGAAGGAAGTCCGGGCGCATCACGAACCAATCCAGGGGCAGCCTGTTAATGTGCAGTCGCCACTCATCCCTGGTCTTCTTTTCTGCTGTCTTGCACTCTACCTGCGGAGAGAATCCGAACGCGCCACCTATGAAGAAGAGGGGGTGGCTCCCGAAGATCCTGCTAGCTGAAGTGACATCCTCCCTATAGATGAATTTCATCCTAACACCCATCCAACACTCTAGAAGGATCATAGAACCAAACAGAGGACCTCCTAAGGCTGCTGAAGTAAGGCCCTCGTACAAGTAAGCTCGGATGGCCTGAGAGATGGAAAGTCCCTTCCAAAGGCCACTAATGGTACTAAGAAGGGGCAGCTCTAGCACATGGTCAACTGAAGGAAACAAGATGGCCCCGCACAAGCAAATGGACGCAGTCTTAGCTATGGCTTCATCTCACACACACATGTTCTTGCAATGCTCCACTACCTACTGGCTAAGAGGAAGAAGGTGAATCTGACGTGGGCCTACGAAGGTGTGGACATCCCTGCTGTCTGGTATGAACCCTCCCAAGATGAGCCTAGGATCTATAGGGGCAACAGTATGACACACTGAGTCTTCCCCTCCTGCCTGGGACCTGGGTAAAGAGAAGTAGGTCTCTACCTCCTCCAGTAGGATAGTGGCCTCGAATGATGGGAAAATGAATGTATGAGTTTGAGGATGCCAGATTTCAACTAAGGCTGAGATGCTATGCCAATCAAGAGAAAGCTTTGGGTAGTTCTGACCTAACACTAGGAGAGATTGTAGGTGCCAAGATCTCAGGATAGATGTCACTCCTAGGGGCAAGGCGCGGACCATGGGAGTCAACCACTTCAAAGTGGAATACCGCCTAGGGCCAGGAAGAAGCTGAAGTGGGAAGAAAGAAGATGTAAGAAAAGAGAGAGGAAGGAAAAGCATGTAAGTGAATGAAAGAATTGAATTGAATAAAATCATGATTAGCTTACCTCTCTCTGAGGGCTCAAGCTGAGATGTCGCGGAATCGCGGTCAGTCGTTGGAGTACTTCCTTCTCCTTCCTGGCCGGCTTTGGCCCTTCAAAAGATGCTCCCTCCATGGAACTCCCCTCTAGGGCTCTCTTCATGATGATTTGGTGATGAATAGCAAAGGTTTCAAGGCATAGAAGGAGGAGGATGTGTGAATCACGAATTTAGGCTCCCCCTCCTACTTATAGGGCTTGTTAGGAAGCCTAGGTCTCTTACGATCGGGTTGGATAAGTCTAGGATGGGTTAAAATGAGGTTTGGATAAGTTTAAGGCGATTTACCCTCGGGTTAGGGACTCTCCAGGAGAGTCCCCTTCTAGTTCGCAGAATACCCATTTGGACGGTCTTACGATAGACCGCCCATCCCCTTGCGCGGCCCGTTATAGACCGCTTATCATCCTCCAAAGAACTCGAGGGCAAGACTTTAGGCGGCCTGATTCAGACCGCTCTTATTCTTACACAGTTTATGGTAAACCGTTCAACATTCCGCACGGTTTAGAAAAAACCATTCGATTCTCCTTGGAACGGTCTATTACAGACCGTGTATTGCTTTGAGCGGCCCACTGAGAACCGTCCTTCTGATCTGAAGCCCTTGTCCAACAAGTTGTCAACCTATCCAACTAGTAGTCGTGGCGTCCTCATCTCACTCATTTGACACCCTCATCTTACTCATTTAATGTCACTCATTTGGCATCATGCCCTCTCTCTCCCACTCAGAGTCGGCATCCCTCTATCTCACTCGTGGTCGTGTCGCGTCACACCCGTAGTCGTGTCTCACCCATAGTCGTCGTCTCTCACTCACGCACTCGTGTCGAGTCAGTAGTCGCATTCATTCATTCATCCATACATTCATACATCCACAAAATACACAAAAACAAAGGCATATCACTATCATATCACATCATGTACAAAGTCGGGCCAAGTACAAAAGTCCCCCATCGCTGTCTCCGGATCCCTCGTGCCTCTTTGGGGGAGGCATCGCTGAAACCGCCTCGTCGCGCTGACATTGCCGACGCCGCTCATCCTCCTCATTCCTCCTGTGGCCGGAGAAGCCTGTGAAGTTACTCCTAACAGAGCCATGAGTGCCATGGCTGCCACTCGGAGTCGCTCGGCTGCGCTTCCGACTCACCTCCCTCATGCCCGCCACCATGCCCTCCAGTCTGGCAGCCTGTAACCGGGCCTACTCTGCCTCAGCCCGGTAGCGCTCCGCCTCAGTCGAGCTAGCTTGGAGTCGCTCCAGCTCAGCCTGAAGAAGCACCGTCTCCAGCGCGTCTGCTGGTCGACTCTGTGCTGCCTCCTCCCGCGCACGGGCCACCTCCTCCCGAGCCGCTGCCCGGCTCTGCTCAAGCTCGGTCCTAAGGCGAGTCAGCACGGACGTCTACATGCACACATCATTGTCAGTCAATTGCATTTCATACATTTCATAAGCATAAATAACAAGGGAAAGTGTAGTGATTTGCATACCCTCTTGGTGAGGGCCACCTCGGCCGCTTTGGCCCGCGCTACCATCCGAGTGAAGTCGGCCTCCCACTCGGCCCGATCTGCAGGAGTCTGTGTAGAAGAAGAAGAAGGAGCATCGGCCCCCTGCCACTGGGTACCCTCAGCACGCTGCATCCAAAACTCTAGGTCAGTCACATGCATAGTCATAATCATAAGCATTTGTATAATTTAGAGAGTTTAGGGTTTAGAGAACTCACCAGTAAGGCCAGGGCCTGTCGGGCCTCGTCCCGCTCCCTGATGGTGGAGTTCAGGAGCCCCTGTAGCTCCACCAGTCATCCCTCAGGGTCAATCTGCATTTAGAAGTCCATGTCAGTGCATCATATAGTAATCATAAGCATAATAGACAGAGTTTAAGTTTAGAAGTCGTACCGGTCGGTGGGCACCCCAGAACACCTAGTCCCGGTAGTGTCTAGCGTACGTAGTATAGTACGCTGAGTCGCTCTCCGCTCGGGCGGTCACCACTCGTCCAAGAGCTGTCCAGTCGGTCACCTGCGCAGCGTTCCTCGTAGACCAATCAAATGCTGCCGCTAGGCCCCGGGTAGTTCTCGTCACTCGCTCCCCCGCCTTCTCAGGCACCGAGAACTCCACCGCATGCTAATGGACCCCGATGGTCCTCATCACCAATCTGTAGTGCAGTGGCTCCACCACATTCATGCAGTGAAGCCACACAAATCGTCCGGCAAAGGCAAGGGTGCCGACCACCCAAGGCTGACCCTCCTGGCCCTCCTCTGTGTAAGGTGTTTGCCGTACATTCAAGAAATAGAGAGTCGCATCAGCATCAGCATCATATAAGAATTGCATTTAATTAAAGAGTCTGAGTTTAGAAGTATGCCGAGGCGAACGGTAGAGCGCCCAGGTCGTCCTGCGGCTCTCGGATCTGCCGTCTCAGGGCTGCAGTCTCCCGAGGTGCTATCCACCTCCTTGCGATCAGCAGGCGCCCAGGACGGGTCTCCTCGCCTCTGCCCAACCCATGTAGGCATACGTAGGCCCACACCTGCATCACAGCATCATGTCAGCATTTAGGAAACATATAGAGTTGCATGATTAGGTCTAGGGTAAGAGTCATACCTGGAGTAAGGGGGAGAAGCCCCCGAGCATCATCCGACGGGCCGTCGAACTCAGCGTGTCGAAGAGGAAGGCAAGGACTACTGCTCCCCACGCGTAGTCGCCCACGTGGCTCAGCTCCTTGAGGAAAGGAAGGAACCGGCAGCTCATCACGTCTGCTCTGGTGGAGAAGAGGAGTCGCCCGAACATCAGCATCAGGAACCGTCGCAGCACTCTGTCCGCCTCCGCTCCCGGCCCCGCAGCTACTCTCGGCCGCGCCAGCTCAATCAACCGCTGCAGGTGCTCCTCTGGCTGCTCTCCAACTGCAACTCCCGCCCGTCGTAATCCCAAGCTGTCCTGGAGACTAGCCCGGGGTAGGAGGGTCGACTGCCTCTCAGGGCACCGCAGCTCCAAGCCCAGTAATCCCCGAGCCATCGCCCGGTAGTCGGGAAAAGTGGTCCCGCTAATCGGTGACCCGTGCACTCGAAGGCCAGTGAGCCTGGCCACGTCCTCCAGCATGGGAACCATATGCCCCCATGAGAAAAGGAACGTCCGACTCACTGGGTCCCAGCGGTCGTGCAGGGCGTAGAGCAGAGCTGCGTCGAATCGACACACCTCGATGCTCAGGAATGGGGCGAACCCCATGGCAGCCAACCGCTCTCTCTAGAAGTCCGGCAGTGCTATGTACATTGTGCGGACCTGCAGCCACGAGGTGTGGGTCCTACACTTTCCCTGCATTCATTTCATTCATTTTAGATGCATTTTAGTAATTTAGTTAAGCATTTTGTTTCATATGAATAAGATCATCAAGGTTTGAATCTCTGTCAGAAGAGCGGTCTCCCACAGGCCGCTGGCCCCCTTGAACGGTCCCATGTGCACCGTTTTACTTCATGTGTTCTGTGTTTCAAACGGAATGATATTGGCCGTTCTTATCTCGAACGGGTGAGCATGCACCGTTCTTTCTTCAGGCTTCTTAGAGTTGAACGGCCACTCTGGGCCGCAGGATGGTTGGGCGGGTCTATAGGGACCGCATTGTTCTTTGTTGACAGGGTAGTGAACGGACCAATGAGGCCTGCTTGTTGTTTGTACGGTGAGTCCCTCACCATCCTTACTTGGTTCGGTTCTAATGCTGTGTGAGTTTGAACGACTACCCCTGGGCCGTATGTAGTTTGGGCGGCTCTATGGGAGCCGTATGTTTTCGTTTGTTCGGTTTTGCCTAAACCGCCCCACCGTCGTCTTCCCCGACGTCGGTGAGGGTTTCCCCACCGGCGGGGAGGCCACCATGGCGCCCCCAGACCGGTCCTTAGCCTTCCTAATCCCCCAAAATCCCCTTTAACTAACATGCTTGGCTTAAATGAAGAAAAATGGAAATGGGGGGGGGGGGTTAGAGCACCTACCTCGGGGTCCCTCGGCTTCTTGGCCGTCTTCTCCGCCGGTGGCCCCTCTCCGGCGTCCTCATCTCGGACGTGTTCGTCCCTTGCTCTCTCTGGCGCCGGGCGGTGGCGGGAGTGCGTCTCCCTCGGCCGCGGACGTCGTCGGCACCTCCGCCAGTGGTGGTCCGTCGGTGCTCGCGACGACGGCGGCGGTCGATGGTGGCGACGAGCTCCCTCCTTCTTCGGCCATCTCGGGGCGTCGAGCTTGGTGCTTCTGGCGCATAGAGGACGAGAGGGAGGGTTTGAGAAAGGAGAGAGCTTGGGGGGTGAGAGAGTTGAGAGAGAGGGCCTGGAAATGGGGTGGTTTTCCCTTCGTCCCCTCCCACCGTCGGTTATGGTGGAGGGAGACGAAGGGTTTAGCATTTCGAGGTTGCAGAGGTTGTACGGTCTATCGGTAGACCGCCCTTCATTTTGAACGGTTGAGGAGTGACCGCTCATCTTTGACGGTAGGATGTTTAAGTTGGTTCAAATTCTATGATATATACGGCTTATAGATAACCGTTCTTCGTTGGGGCGGTTGGTCCTTAACCGTTCATGTTTGAAGTTGTTTTACCCTCATGGCTGCACTTGGTGTTCAATTGATGAATTTTGATATTATTGCAAATCTTGTTAACAATTTTTATATGCAGCATCCAAACTGTCACTTGCCATTTCGCCTGCACAGGTAAGTCAGGTATGGCCTTCTGTCTCTACACCCTTATTGCATTATTATATGGTACTATAATATATTATCTCGAGAACCAGTTGGTTATATACGTGTTCCAGGATCTGATGTTCCCCTTCAACAAAAATGATGATGATCCAGGTTCACGTTTTTAATCTTCGGATAGGCCGTTACGTTGGGATGTCCCGGGGAGGATGGTTCTATCCTGCACGCCGTGGTTGCGGATAGTGTCTTGACTCTGATTTTCCCAGCTTAGTAATATTATTCTCGAGTATTTTATATTTTAATCTTTCTTCGCATTTGTTTTAACGATTTCTTTTATTTTAGCCCAGCATGCATGATGCGGGACGAGACCACGGACACGACAAGCTCGTGACTGCCCCTTAACGAGGGAAGCGTCGGACGTGTGCGGTTGAGAAACCGACAGTGAGCTAGGGTGATCGGCTCTCTCGTGTGCCCGGATCGGGTCACGGGACGGTCTCGCTCTCTCTCGCAGCAGCGATAATGAATAGATAAAGCGAGCTAGATATCCCTACACATGCTCTCTAGCAGCGGCATAAACAAATATATATGAAGTAAGCAAAATGCCAAGTAAGGGAGCGAATGCGATACCTCCACGCGCTCGGCGTGGGGACGACGGACACAGCCGAAACTCGTACTCCCAGAACAATAATACACGGAGATTACAGCAATACAAATCGCTGCCCACTCCACGCAGGGAGGTAAAGGGCTACACAATGGGGTCCGGGAGGACCAAATTCGGGTTGACGGGCGGCTTCTCGCGCTGTTTCGGCAACACCTGAACACGTGACGATGGGGCCCACGTGCTGTCCGGAGGGGCCGTGTGGGACCCGGTGGTACCGCTATAGTGGAGGATGCCTGGAAGGGCGCTCCCTGGAGTGGGGGCGTGCTGGTTCGCCGGCCGGAGGCCGGGCGGCTCCGATCGGCACCGGTCGGAATAACCGGCCACGGGCTGTAACTTCTGGTTTTTAGCGCGCGTCTCGGCGAGAACGGGCGCTGCGATCAGTCCCGATGTCGGATCGAGACGAGACTGGAGCCGTTGGAAAGCTAACTTCAAATACTTCAACCTAGGCCTAGAGATCTGGCCTGGATCTGCACGGATCAGGACTTATGGAGTTTCCAACTTCCTATTGTACAATTCCTGAAATCTCAGGTCAGCAGAGAACTTTCTTGTGGATTGCCTTTTACCACGAGGTAGACGTCCAAATCTGGAGTTGTGTTCTTCATAAAAGTTGTGTGAAATCAAGCTAAGAAATCAGGAATATTTTTGGATCTGGATTTGGGGAAGGTTACGAATTTATATGAGTTTTTCACTAGCAGTGGGTCGGATCTGGAATCTGACAACACTGTAGCTGAGGAAGAGCACGAATTTTTAAAAATAAATAGAAGGCTGATAAAAAATTACGAAAATTTTTGGATGTAGGGGGTGATGGACAGAACTCCCATTAAAATTGGGAGGGTTTGGACAAATCAAAAAGATGGCCGGAGGTGGGAAACACAGGGTTGCTGTCACTGTAGACAGAGATAGGACAGATCTGGGAATGATTAAAGACCGAAAATGTAAAAATAACAAACGATGGATTGTGGACCTGGAATTGTTTGTGGAGGAGGGTATAGAAGGTAGGAACACACCATAAAAATTTCAATCCACGAAGAGGCCGTGGCTGATAGCAGGATTTTCGTGAATATACCTCTGTCCAGCAGGACAGAAAACCGAAGTCGGATTCACGGCGGCACGAACGGCGGCGTCGGCGGCACCGACGATCACCGGAGATAGAGGGGAGGGGATAGAGATGGTACCACTCTAGAATGGGGTTTTGGGAAGAGGAGAACCAGAGGAGAGAGGGCTGGGGCGCAGCTAGCTTCAAGCTTCACAAATGTTTCTATCATTAATTCACATAAAATGAAAATACAAGCCATATATAGTTCTACCTAATTGACCCACATGACTCCAAATCTGGGGTTACAGATGGGGCATACAAGGGGTTGGACATTGGTCAAAAAAACACACAATAAAATCCCATTAAACTATATGGTTCGCCCCCCCCATAAAGAAGACAATTTTGATTTGTCTTCTTTAATTAAATCTAGGTCCAAGTCCAAGGTTGGACCATGGACCAGCCCCCTTGGGCCCGGGAGTCCCAGTGGACCAATAAGGAGGAGGGAGGGGGCCCCTGCAGGGCCTACATGCACTTTTGCAAAGAAACCCAATGGCCTTTTGCAAATAAACCCACTAAGACCTACAATTGTGCACCCATATATCACAAGGGTATACATACAAATATAAAAGGATGTAAATGCTAACACAATGTGAGCGGGCTGACGTTGATGTCCCCATCAATGCATCATACGCATCTCTTGAGCTTTCATGACCCATGGTTTGCTTGAAGAATGTCCCGTCAGTGATGGTTAACTGTGCGTTCAGTGTTTGAGTAAAAGGAACTAATTCCACTCTGAGTTGGAAGGTTCTCTTTGGTCGATTCGCTTGGTTTGGTTGATTAAGAGGTCCCCGTCTGGAGCTTTAGCCTGTTTCGTTTACTTTTGCTCCCTGCTTTTGGCCTCCTCATTGGACCGCGGGATTGTGTCCCCCATGAGGTTGGTCTTGTCGATTTATTTCATTTAGTTTAGTTCCTCCAGACTGGTGTCGCTTTTGGTTTTATCATTCCTTGCGTTTAGTTCAGAGTTTTCCGGAAGATTCTTATCGCTTGTTGGTAAAAAAACGGGTGTCGTTTTACCTTAACGTCGCTTTTTCGGTCCACTCCGCTACATTTCCGCTTCACCTCCATGTTCCATGTCACTTCCGCTTCACCTCCACTCGCTCCCCTGTAAAGAGGATGTTAAGGAGGGGCATCTGTTGACACCCGTTTTATGCCGATAAGCTGAGTTGTTCCTCTTACTCGCATTTATTGATGCCTCGAGTTGTCCATCACCCGTTGGGGCTATTTTCAGGCATGCTTTGGGCCAGTTTTATGGGTTGCCTTCCTCCTTGGTTAGGTCCAAGTTGATTCAGGGCTTAACGGGCCTTGGTTTTGGTTGATTGGGCTTTTCTATAAGTTTCAAGCGCCCATGCGCATGTACGGTTCATCACGGGCCGCTCAATCCATGTGCGGTTGACTGTGGACCGTCCACCTGTTTTGGAATATTTTGGTTAATTTTCTAAGTTTCCGCCGACAAGCCTTTATGCGGTCCTATTCTGGCCGTTCAACTTGATGGACGGACGAGTTATGACCGCCCATCTCTCAGAGTCCTGCGCTTGAGGGTTTTCTCAGATGATTATCCAACTAATCTATTTATCACCGACTAGGGTACAACGGTTTGTCTTTGGCCGCTTTACATTTGAACGGTCTCATCTGAGCGATTCATCTCTGAGAGTCCAACGGCGATGCTTTCGGTCAGTTCGATGAATAATTTGGATTATTTAAGATTTATTTTGAATTTCCACCTACAGGGTTGGACGGTCAGGACATGACGCACATCGAGTTGAGCGGTCTATCGTAAGATCGTTTATCCCTTCGATTGCTTAATTTCAACAGATTTTATCCCTTTTATCCGTAGTTAAACCCCTCAACTTTGTCCTCGGTTTTCTCCATGGATTCTCAACCAAATCGGATGAGATTTGATCCTAACGAAAGCTGAGGATATTATCTTCACTTTATCTTTTGATATCTCGGATTAATATCCACTAGAAACCCTAATTTCGAGCTAGGACTTTAGGTGCTCTATAAATAGACCCTAAAGGCCGGGTTGGAAAGAGGGGGGGAGATTTTTGGTCGACGGTGAAGCCCTGCTGCATTCTTGAGCGACCTAGCACCAAGGAGGGAGGCTTTCCACGTCCATACAAGCCTCCGGTTCAGGGAGTAGTCTAGTTTTTGAGTCTTCTGTGTTTGATAGTTTTGTCCACTTTTTGATTGCATGCATTACTTTCATTACTTTCTCCCCACATTTCTCTTCATCTTCATTGCCATGCACACACCCACCTACGTTTTTTGACACCCTAGGGGTTTAAAATCCCCAAGGTATCCCCCTTTCCACTTATCCATGTTCATTTCACATTATTTTGGCATTTATTACACCATTCAGTTCTAATCTAGGTTTTCTCTTTGTGTTTTTGCGTCGTTTTGCAGGTCAGCAATCCCTAGCACGAGGCCCATCCCCTCTAGCGGCTGGAGAGGGTGCAGGTTGGACACCTTTGCGACTTCTGGCTTGGTGGTCTTGTGCGGTTATCTACTAGCCGTTCAAGGAGACGTGCGGTGCTACGTGGACCGTCCTTCTTCTTCCTGCGGTCGTGCCAGAGCCGTTCACCTTCCAGGAGTGCTTCATCCCGCATCTTCTGTAGCGTCCTTGAACGGTCTATCGTAAGACCATGTATGCTTTAGGCGGTTCTACCTGAACCGTTCATCTCCCCAGCGTTGCAGGCCAGGCGAGTGTCTCTCCCTCTTTCCAAGGCACGGCTTGTTCATCACGTTCGGCGCTTTGGTGGGGATCACAGATTTTTGTTTCCTCCCTTTCCTTCTATCTTCATTCGTTTCTCATATCGGATATGGTAGAATAGACTTTAGGAAGACATTGGAAGAAACGGACGGGAGGAGAAAATATATCTACAATACCACCGAAAAGATTCAGTTGATTAGAGAAAGACTTCAAGTGCCTCAGTCTAGACAGAAGGTTTATGCTGACACAAGAAGAAGAGATCTCGAATTCTAAGTCGGAGATCACGTATTTCTCAAGATATCATCTGGACATCGAATAAGAAGATTTGGTGTTAAGGGCAAGCTTACACCAAGGTTTATCGGACCTTTTGAGGTACTAGAAAGAGTTGGCGAGGTTGCTTACCGAGTCGCTTTGCCTCCTCAATTGTCTGAAGTTCATAACGTGTTCCACATATCCATGTTAAAGAAGTATGTGCATGATCCGTCACATATCATCGATCATGGTGACCTGGTGATTCAAAAGGATCTCACATATGAACAAAATCCCATGAAGATCCTCGATCGTGAGGTGTGTACACTGAGGAATAAAACGATTCCCATGCTAAAGGTGCAATGGAGTAAATGCTTAGAGCACGAAGCCACATGGGAGACCGAGGAGTCCATGAGGAAGCGATTCCCTGACTTATTCTAAATGATATGTACTTTGCACCCTCCACGTCTATATATATTGAATTTAGGGACCAAATTCTTTTAAGTGGGGAAGTGTGTAGCAACCCTTGCAAATGGAAGGATTGAAAATTTAAAACTAATGATCAAAGCCCAACCCCTCTATATATATATGTATATATGTATATATATTTAAAACCATTGATATACACCAAATGGGCCTTACACTTAAAACAAATAACAAATGGGCCAAAATTAAATAGCACACACTCTCAAGGTGCTATTTCATATGTTGAAGACCCTTCACGAAGGCGCCAATTATATTAATGATGCCTCTATCATGGGTGCTATTTCTCTAAAGGGCGCCTCTACCCTAGGCGCTATTTCCCTACAGAAGGAGAAAGGCAACGTTGCAGTGTTTTGTTCGAACTAGGATGCTTTTCGGAAAGGTTTTGATCTGGAAGGATTAACACGTAGGGATGATTAGATAATAGTAGGATTATTTCATGGAAACTTTTAATCCTAATCGAACTCCTAAACCCCATTAGGATTCTCTACCCTATAAATACCTTGACCCTCGAGCAAGCCCCGACTACTGCTTCTTCTTCCGAAGGCTGCTCCACTGATCCTGTCGTGGTGTACGTGAAGAACGTGGAAGTTCTTCATCTTTACTTCTTTCTCCTATTGCCGTGCGGCATATTCCTCTCCCTTTGTCAAAGCAACTACTGCCACCTGCTCGTCAACCTCTTCATCCTGCTGCGTTTGAAGGATGACCAGCATCATCCTCTGCTTCCTCTCCATCTTCAACCTGCTGTGTGGGCACAAGAGTTTGGCCTTGTTCCCTCTTCCTCCTGTGGTTTGCTTGCAACAAGAAGGAGCGTAGGGAGCTTCCTCTTTCTTCTACCTACTGCTGCTGCCATTCTGTGCAGAACAGAGTATCAGATATTCCTATATCTCATCACCGTTCTTCATCGTTCGTCAACCAAAACAAGTCTAAACGTAGGTGTTCTCAAGTACAAGCCCAATCTAATTGCTACAAGGTCATAAGCATTCATATAGGCTTGTTAGATTGATTTTCGAAGAGCTTGATATGTTCTGGGAGTTTAATAAAATCGCGCCTCCCCCTAGGGCGCTATTTGATATAGCGACCGTGCAAACAGTCGTCAGATTAGTTGGATAATTAATAATTACACATGTTCAAAATTTAATAACTACAAACCATGACATCTAAATTAATGCATGAGTACACTGTTAGATTCCTGCTATTTTTCTTTATTTGTACATGTCTCTAGTTTCTTGATTAGACATACTCCAGAAATCATGTGTCTATGATTGTACCTGCCCGATGCGTATCATATGACAAAGAATTAACGACCATCTTCAGGTCGTCAATTGAATGAACGCCCCCACACTCAGGCGCTAATTAGTGATAACCTGTGAACATTAAACTATTCGTGACCTAATTACATGGATTTTGAAGTAACGACATGCACCATGCCGTCAATTTGAGAAATGACGCCCCTGACTAGGGCGCTAATTACTGAAATAAAGACTTAAGCCAAGTCATCATTTACATAATATCTGGAATTGAGAATTTTTACAGATTTCAATAAATATGGAACCTGGATATAACGACTGAGTGAACAGTCGTTATATGTTAAACTACCGACCCTTCCCAGGGCGCTATTTCATGAAATGAAGACGTGATATAAGGCGTCAATTTACTGTATTCTGATTTTCATGGTTTTTTGTAACCCTTGACAGTGGGTTATGTATATAGGCATTGTATTCCATTCCGTGAGTATAGTCCTACGTTTCACGATGTTTTATCGATTATCCCTCAACTCTTGATGACATACGAGCCCTCCGTTGGACATTCCGTTCCTTCGGACTGGTAAGTTAGTCATTGGGACTTCCGTAAGACTCCTCGTAGCCTTGGATTCTCTCAGGCCGATTGAGCTGGTTGTACCATTAAAACCCATGACACTATTTTATTGCCATGTCACTCTAAAGAAACATGGTATACCGGCCCTCATGACATGCTATTTGGATGTCATGAGAATACTCTTTAAATAATGGAATGGGAAAACCATGCCATTAATATTCCTTACGAATTATGTGCCATGCTTGTGGACCTTAATTCTATCTACCTTATCATGTACAAGAACGAGCGACCATATCTATATGAGCGCTTATTCTTAATGTCATGGCACCCAATTAGGAGCCGATTCTGCCTAGTTTTCAACGTGAATCGTGGTTATACCGTTATTATCGTGGCACATCCTTACACATCTTGTTCAATCCTTGTAATTCTATTCTACAAGATCTACCTTAAAGTTCCTACAAGCTTATTCTTTTGAAATTCCATATTGGCTATAACTATAGTGGATGTCGAAAGCACATGACCAATGCCTGCGCATATAGGACCTGATCTGGTCCTAGGAGGAGCACTCGAACGTACTTGTGCCCATGGGAGTTGTAATGATCACGGTGTGGCATTGCACCGAAGTATTTATCGTTCTCGATGACATTCCACAATCTCGTACTTGACTCGACTTGACATGACATGACTTGCGTGACCCAGAAAGGGTATTTATTATATACTTGCTTGAACATGATAGCCAATTCTCAACATGACATGATGAATATACTTGCTTGAATATCTTGATATTATTGACATGAGTTCTTGAAAGACATGCTAGTTCATTCCACTATCTCTTGATATACACTCTCTATTGTCGTTTCATGCGAACATGCATAGCTATATTGCATTTCATGTAACTCATGATCTACTTAAAGCAAGCTAGCACTTGAGATATAATTCCTACTGAGTGTTCGCTCATCCAGTGTTTTCCCTTATTTTTCAGGTAAGTCTGACGACGAGACTCAATCGGATGGGGAAGGTCAAGAGTGAAGAGATTAGAGCTACTCCGTCTATCTAACCGTCAACTAGTTTTATCTTTCTATTTTCTTGAGTCACTCATTGTACTTTTCTTTATTGGGTTTTAGCATTTCCATTACGTGAAGTTGTAATAAAAGTACTTTAAGGTTGCAATTGAATTAAAGGATTGGGTTATATTTACTTTTGCGCACTCTGTCTTTGTGTCGAATACACTAACGCTCTGATTGACACGATCGATATAAACTTGTTACGCCCTCCAGGTTCCTTCC
Organism: Amorphophallus konjac; assembly: GCA_022559845.1. NCBI lineage: Eukaryota > Viridiplantae > Streptophyta > Magnoliopsida > Alismatales > Araceae > Amorphophallus > Amorphophallus konjac. The sequence continues at coordinate 134,383,962 of CM040117.1, read as the reverse complement.
GCGCTCGGGGCGTGACACAATATTTTGTTATCATCAAAACTATTATCAAAGAAAAAGAGGGAGTGCAACGAACCCAATATCCCCGATGAGGTTGGTCGTGTTTCCATTTCCTCCTGTTAGTTTAGTTCTCCAAACATGTCTCATTCTCGTCATCCATTCCTTGTGGTTAGCTCGGCGTTTTCGAGAGAATTCATGTCGCTTGTTGGTTGTGACAGGTGTCTTTTGCCTTGATGCCCGCTTTTCAGTTCTCTCCGCTTCATCTCTGCTTCATCTCAATTTCACATCGCTATCGCTTTCACTCCATCTCCTTTCTATTTCACCTCCGCGTCACTTTTACTCGTTCCCTTGCAAAGCGGATATCAAGGTGGGGCATCTGTTGACACCCATTTTAGCCCGCAAGTTACGTCATTTCTCTTATTCATCATTTTTGATGTCCCGAATTATCTATTATTTTAGAGCCTTCCTTGGACAGATTTTGAGCCCATTTTTATTGTGCCACTATCTCTGGACCTGAGAGATCATGATTTCTTAGAGCCATGGAGCTTATCTTATCAACTTCCGCTCTTCAAGTTGACTTACGGCCCATTTAGGCCCATTTCCATCAAGCATTCGGCCCCTTTCACTGCACAGTCCTGAACGCGGCCTCTTTTTATCCCCTTCTATTCCTCTATTCATTAAGTGTCCTTCACCAAAGTTGTTCACTTTTTAAATCTCTACAATTTCTTCTTCTTCGCCATTAGCCAGTTCTCCACCAGTTTTCACATCCCCACATTTTTCTCTTTTCTCCCCTATTTTCTCCCTCTTCTGATCGTTTTCTCATTTTGTTCTCTTCACGAAAGTTGTACATTTTTATGTTTTCTACAATTTCTTCTTCTATGCCTTTCACTAATTCTGCACCGTTTTTAAGATATACTACCGTGTTCAGCCTTGACTTCCCGAGAGTCCTACAGCTGCAGGACTCTTTCTGGTCGATTTTGCTCGACGTGGCCTCCTTCTTGGATCTCTAACATCTAGAATACTCCTCCAAATTGAGTTCCGTTTGTTCCTATCTCTTGTACTTACTATTATCTCGAGTTTGGTCTATAGAACTCGAATTGTAGTGGACTATATCCTTGGGAAACAGGGAGGAAACTTCTAGATTTATGCAATTTCTGCACAGATCAAACTCTATTTTCTGCTCGATGGGCCTATCTTGCGACAGCCATATCTTCTAGAATATAGCTCCGAATTGACCCCCGTTTGTTTCTATCTCTTGCCCTTTAGATTATCTCGAGTTTGATTTAAAGAACTTGAATTTTCATTGGCTATATTTGTCGAAATAGTTGACGAAATTTCTGGGTTTATGCGTTCTAGTACTAGTTAAACTCTATTTTCTATGCGATGGGCCTATCTTGCGGTGAGCATATCTTCTAGAATCCTCTTCCAAATTGAGTCTCACTTGTTTCTATTTCTTGTCCTTAGTATTATCTCGAGTTTGATCCATAGAACTCGATTTATCTTGCACTATATCTCCGGGAATCGTGAGAGGAACTTGGGGCTTTTTCTACAAACTCTATATAAACTGCCCAATTCGTAGTGGCGACGGGGGGCTCTTTCCGGACGTGGGGCGAAGCCATGCTGCATCTCCAACTCACAACTTCGACCTCATCTTGAAGAGGGAAGTATTATCTTTCCATTCCATCTTTTTGGGCTTAATTTGGTTGTCTATTCTCTTAGTTCTGCTCTCCTCAAAATCACAAATCATCACAGTTTTCTGCACTTTTGCTACACCTGCACTTTTGCACGTTTTGCATCATCGTTTTCTCTCTATTCTTTGCATCAAATTTTGTGATTTCAAATCCTACACATTCACAACACACACACCTATTATTTTCACCCTTCCACAGGGGTTAAAAATCTCCCCCTGAAGAGTTTGCCCTCAATTTCTACCCCTATTTTATCACTGCAGGATTGATACTACACTTCATGATGTAGCCACCCTAGTAAATTAAAGAAATAAAATCCCAAATATATTAAAAGATTAAACCTATGATAAAGGCCCAAACCCTATACATATAACAACTAGGTCAAGATGAATAACGCCTCATGTCAGGTCGTCATTTAATTGAAGACTGTTCAAGCATGCGCTAATTAAAGAATTGACGCCCCCTTGACAGGCGATATATCCTGAATTGAAGACCACGTACATAAGCGTCAATTATGAAATAACGCCCCAACCCTATGCGTCATTTCCAAATAGAACCCGTTGGTGTTTGGTTCGAACAGGGATGTTATCTAGGTAAGTTTTGATTAGGGAAAGGGATCGATACGTAGATATTTAAGTTTAGTAAGGATTCTACATAGAAAATTTTAATCCTAATCGAACTCCTAGAACCCAGTAGGATTCCTTCTCCTTTAAATACCAACCCCTTCCATCAAACCCCCTGTTGACACTATTATTCAAGGACGTCCTGCTACTACTCAAGTTCTTCTTCGTCTTCTTCCTCTTCCTCTTGCTGCCGATACAGGTGAAGGGGGGGAAGCCATCTTCTGCTTCTTCTGCAGTTCTTCACGAATTGCTGTGGAGAAGCATAAAGCTTCTTCTTCTAAAGGTTTTGGGTGTTCTTCATCGACTTCTTCCTCTTCTTCCTGCGGATTGCCTGCACGAAGAACGGGATGCGGCTGCTGCGCTGTTGCTCTTCACCCTTCTGCAACTTCATACAAGGGTTGCTGCTGTTGCGTTTAATAAGAGTTGTTGCTCTTGTTATATTCCCGTAACTCTGTTTGAAACAGAGTGTCGTTCAAGGGCAGTTCTTGTTATTGATTCTTCATCCTCTTCACGTTTCTATCATTTACAACTCCATAAAGGTAGGTTTTCTCAAGTGTTAAGCTAAATTTAATAGTTTCTAGGCTTGTATACATGCATGTAGGTCTGTAAGAGATTGCAGATATCACTCCGGGTTAAGTTTTCGTTGTTTACAGCATGAAATGAATTAGCGACCCAGTCCAGGGCGCTATTTGATTTAACGACAATACAAATATTCATCAATTGTCTAGATAAATAATAATTACACAATGTTCAAAATTTAATAACTATGAACCCTTACATGTAAACTAATGAATGATCATGTTCCTAAATTTCTGTTATTTTTCTCTACCTGTACATGTCTTTAGTTTTCTGATCAGACACACTCCAAAAATCATGTGTCTGTGATTGTACCTGCCTGGTGCAAATTGGTTGACAAATAAATAATGACCCCAGCTAGGTCATCAATTGAATGAACGCCCCTACACTCGGGCGCTATTTAGTGATAATCTGGAAATTTTGAATTAATTCTGATCTGATTACAAAATTGAAATAACAACATGTACCATGCCTTCATTTCGATATATAACGCCTCTAACCAGGGCGATGTTTACTAAATTAAAGACTTCTGCTAAGTCGCCATTTACATAATATCTAAAACTTGAGAATATTTACAGATTTTAATATCAGCAGTAATCTGGATGTAACGACTGGGTTAACAGTCGTCCCTTATTGAACTGACGACCCTGACAAGGGCGCCATTTTATGAAATGAAGACGTGACCTAGGGGGTCAATTCCCTATTTTCCTAATTTTTCGTGGATTTCCATAACCCACTGTTAATTGGTTATATTTCGGATCTATATTCCATTCCGTGAATATAGTCCCACGTTTTGTGATGTTTTATCGATTACCCACTATTTCTCAGTGATAGATGAACCCTCCGCAGGACATTCCGTTCCTCCGGACTGGTGACTTTATCATAGAGACCTCCGTAAGACTCCGCTAGCCTTGGATTCCCTCAAGGCAGTCGAGCGGGTTGTACCATGAAAACCTATGACACTACTTGATTGCCATGTCACTCTAAAGAAACACGGTATACCGGCCCTCATGACATGCTATGTGGATGTCATGAGAATATCCTTAAGATTTTATGGAATGGGAAACCATGCCATTATTGTTCTTATGAATTATGTGCCATACTTGCAGACCTTAATTCTATCTAGCTTATCATGTACGAGAACGAGAGACCATTTCTATATGAGCGCTTATTCTTATTATCATGGCACCCAAGTTAGGGAGCCGATTCCACCTAGTTTTAATGCGAATCGTGATTGTACCGTTATTATCATCCTTACACATCTTGTTCAACCCTTGGAATACTATTCCACAAGATCTACCTTAAAGTTCCTACAAGTTCATTCCTTGAAATTCAATATTGGCTACAACTATAGTGGATGTCAAAAATACATGATCAATGTCTGCGCATATATGGCCCGATCTGGTCCTGGGAGGAGCACCCAAAAGTACTAGTGGCCCTGGGAGTTGTAATGATCGCGGTGTGGCATTGCACCGAAGTGCATGACTAGCTTGAAAGACATTCCACAATCTCGTATTTGACTTGACTCGACTTGACATGACATGACTTGACATGACATGACTTGCGTGACCCGAAAAGGGGTATTTATTTATTTACTTGTTTGAAACATGATAGCCAATTCTTGACATGACTTGATCACTTGACATGATGAATATACGTGCTTGATTATCTTGCTATATTGACATGAGTTCTAGAAAGACTTGCTAGTTTGTTCACTATCTCTTGATATACATTCTCTCTTGTTATACGTTCTTTATTGTCATTTTGTGCGAGCATGCATAGCTTATTGCATTTCATGTAACATGTAATCTACTTAAAGCAAGCTAGCTCTTGAGATATAATCCCTACTGAGCGTTCGCTCACCTAGTGTTTTCCTTTATTTTTCAGGTAAGTCCGAGGATGAAACTCAATCGGATGGGGAAAGTCAAGAGTGATGAGATTAGAGCTACTCCGTCTATCCAAGTGTTATCTAGTCTTGTCTTTTCTACGTTCTTGAGTCAACCATTGTATCTTAATTTTATTGAGTCCTAGCACTTTCATTAAGTGGATGTAATAAAAGTACTTTGGAATTTATGATTAAATAAAGGATTGGGTTATCTTTACTTTTGCGCACTCTGTCTTTGTGTCGAGTACACTAACGCTCTGATTGACATGATTGATATAAACTCACCACGTCTCGGGTTCCTTCCGCGCTCAGGGCGTGATAGTTTTTGTGGTATCAGAGCCTTGGATATTCAATTCCTAGGAAACCCAAGTCCAAGGATAGGTTTAAACCTTTAACCGGGGAGATTGGGTAGAACCATGGGTTAAAGTAACTAAGGTATTCAAACTCTTGGTCAAGTCTCATATTAATTAGTTATTTAAAATCCTTGTAGGACAATGGCTGCCGAACGTGCTCAATGGCGTAACATGCAACGCACTCTCCAAGGCATGACGTAGGCACTTTAGCAGGTAGCACAAGGAGGTGCACACCGTGGAGCAGGAAACCTCCACCAAGGTTTCAAGAACATGAACCCTCCTAAGTTCATGGGATCCACTGACCCGGATGACGCCGAGCACTGGATCCGAGAGACTGAACGCATCTTTAGAGTTATGCAATGCACAGACCAAGAGAAGGTCTTGTTAGCTACGTTTCAACTGGAGAGAGACGCCCGATGCTGGTGGGAGTCAGTAGAAGCCACATTAGATCAAGATTAGGTTACATGAGAAAGAATTTGTTGAATATTTCAACAATAAGTATTTCTCAGACCGAATTCAAGAGAAGAAAGCCGCCGAATTCGCCGCAATGAAGCAACGATCTTTGTCGGTGGCTGAGTACGAGGCACAATTCTCTATGTTCTCCCGGTATGCTAAACATCTAGTCAGTACTGACAAAATGAAAGCTAGGAGATTTCTTAATGGGCTCAGGCCCCAATATATTACACAGCTGGCGTCGATGGACATACAAGTCTATTCGGAGATGATACGATGGGCCCACTACTAGAAGATGCCACGGAGCTATCTGATAGGATTCGTGGGAAAGATAAGAAGGAACAGGTCACTAGTTCTGGTTCCTTCAAACCCATTTTCAATAAAAAGAGGCCAAGTAATGGAGGTACTTCCTCCCAAGAGCAAAAGTTCAAGAAGACCAAACCTTTCTCCATCACCACCACACCTTCTAAAGTGGTGTGTAAACAGTGTGACAAGGCCGGACATAAGGCTGAAGAATGTTGGAGGAAACTTGGAGCCTGTCTCCGTTGCGGGAGCCGTGATCATCGGATTCCCGACTGTCCCCTGCTCAACGATCAAGCCGCTGACGGAAAGCGCCCGGTGATGAAAAATGAACGTCTCCAAGCTATTAAGGAGATAGAACAATACAAAGGCGGACTTGTGGAAGGTACACTGCAAGTTTGTTCCAAGTCTGCATATGTCTTATTTGATACTGGTGCATCGCATTCTTTTATTTCCAAGAAGTTTGCGGACCCATTACCTATGGAACCGGAATGGATAAAATTAGTTATTTCAACTCCTCTTGGAAACGAAGCCGATATTGTTCACCATTACCAAAATTGTGAAGTCTTGGTAAAAGGAAGAAATCTACCTATCGACCTAATATGCCTAGATATGAAGGACTATGATATCATATTAGGAGCCGATTAGCTATCCAAATACCAGGCAATTGTTGATTGCCGCAATAGCAAGGTTACATTCAAGGAACTTCCGGAACTGGTCTACACTAGCCCTAAGAGTCGAAGCAAGTCGTCTCTCATATCGGCTCTTCGAGCTAGCAAGCTAATAAGGAAAGGATGTGTATCTTTCCTTGCTTTTGTCACCATTAAGGAAACTAAGGAGTCTAAGATAGAAAACATTCCAGTTATACAAGAATTCCTGGATGTGTTTCCGGAAGAATTACCTAGATTACCCCCACAAAGAGAAGTGGCCTTCACCATCGACTTGGTCCCTGGTGCTGGTCCAGTTTCTAAGGCACCATATAGGATGTCCCCTGCCGAACTCAAGGAGTTAAAGGAACAATTGATGGAACTTCTTATGAAGGGATTTATTAGGCCGAGTACTTCCCTGTGGGGAGCACCTGTATTATTTGTAAAGAAGAAGGATGGATCCATGAGGTTGTGCATCGACTATCGACAGTTGAATCATCTTACTATCAAGAACAAGTATCCACTACCGAGAATCGATGAATTATTTGATCAAATATCTGGATCCAAGTATTTCTCGAAGATTGATCTCAGGTCAGGATATCACCAACTCAGGATCAAAGATAAGGATATTCATAAGACCGCGTTCAGGAGCAGGTATGGGCACTATGAATTTGTTGTTATGCCTTTTGGACTAACGAATGCCCCTGCAACCTTTATGCAGTTGATGAATAGTATATTCAGGCCTCATCTAGATCAGTTCGTGGTGATTTTCATTGATGATATATTAATTTATTCGAAGACCAAGGAAGAGCATGAGGAGCATTTGAGGATTACATTACAGATATTGAGGACAAATCAATTATATGCAAAGCTTAGTAAATGCGAATTCTGGCTAGAAGAAGTATCTTTCTTGGGGCATGTTATATCAAAAGATGGGTTATCCGTAGATCCATCAAAGGTTGAAGCTGTAAGGAATTGGGAAAGACTGACCAATGCTAGCGAGATCCGGAGTTTCTTGGGTCTTGCGGGCTATTATAGGCGATTCATCAAGGATTTCTCCAAGATCGCCATACCACTCACTAGGTTAACTCGAAAGGAGATCCATTATGAATGGAGCGAGGAATGTGAAAGAAGCTTCCAAGCTCTCAAGGATCACCTAACTACTGCCCCGGTCTTAGCTTTGCCAGTTGAAGGAAAGAAATTCGAGGTATACACCGATGCGTCAGGCATTGGCCTCGGATGTGTTTTAATGCAATAAGGGAAAGTTATAGCTTATTCTTCTCGCCAATTGAAGAAGCACGAGGAGAACTACCCAGTTCATGACTTAGAGTTGGCTGCGGTAGTGTTTGCATTGAAAATCTGGAGACACTACTTATACGGAGTGTAGTTTACCGTATACTCCGATCCAAGAGTCTCAAGTATCTCTTCTCACAGAAGGAATTGAATATGAGGCAAAGACGTTGGCTAGAATATCTCAAAGACTTCGACTTACTATACAATATCATCCTGGAAAAGGTAATCCCGTAGCTGATGCCCTCAGTCGGAAGCGAAGAGCTATAATAGCCAATTGTATGATTCAGGAGTGGAAGTTGTTAGAACAATTCTCTAAGCTTGATATAAGTATGGACAAGGAGAGCCGGTGTGTTACACTATCACATATGAGCATATAGCCATATTTACTCTCTAAAATACAAGGACTTCAAGATAATGACCCAGTATTAGTAGAAATCAAGGGTAAAATAGAAGACCAACCTGATTTCAAGATAGCCTCAGATGGAAGGTTGTTATTAAGAGATAGAACTTGCATACTGGATTGTCCAGAGCTAAAGAAGAAGATCTTAGATGAAGCTCACAGATCAAGGTACACGATTCATCCAGGATCTACCAAAATGTACCAAGATTTGAAAAGGACCTTTTGGTGGCCCAACATGAAAAGAAAAGTAACGGACTTTGTGTCTCGCTGTCTCACTCGCCAACAAGTCAAGGCAGAACACCAAAAGCATGCCGGTAAGCTACATCCTCTTGATATTCCCAAATGGAAGTGGGAGGATATCGGTATGGACTTCATTATGGGATTATCTAAATCTAGAGGAGGACATGATGGAATATGGGTTATCATCGACCGTTTGACCAAGTCGGCACACTTCTTGCCTATCAAGAGCCGATGGTCAGTTGATGTTCTTGCTGCTTTGTACATCAAGGAGATAGTTAGACTACATGGCATTCCTGTTTCAATCGTGTCTGATCGAGACCCTCGTTTTACTTCTCATTTTTGGAAAGGTCTACAACATTCGTTGGGGACAAGACTCAACTTTAGTACTACTTTTCATCATCAGACGGATGGTCAGACCAAGAGAACAAATCAGGTAGTAGAAGATATGCTCAAAGCTTGCATCATTGATTTTGGTGGAAGCTGGCATAATCACTTGCCTTTGGTCGAGTTTGCATACAACAACAGCTACCATGCAAGAATACAAATGGCACCTTTCGAAGCCTTATATGGAAGGAGTTGCCGATCACCCTTGTGCTGGGACGAGGTTGGCGAGAAACAACTATTAGGCCTAGACATGGTAAGGGATACCACCGAAAAGATTCAGTTGATTAGAGAAAGACTTCAAGTGGCTCAGTCTAGATAGAAGGCTTATGCTGATACAAGAAGAAGAGATCTCGAATTCCAAGTCGGAGATCACGTATTTCTTAAAATGTCCCCTGGACGTGGAATAAGTAGATTTGGTGTTAAGGGCAAGCTTACGCCAACGTTTATCGGACCTTTTGAGGTACTAGAAAGAGTGGGCGAGGTTGCTTATCGCATCGCTTTGCCTCCTCAATTGTCGAAGTTCATAACGTATTCCACGTATCCATGTTAAAGAAGTATGTGCACGATCCGTCACATATCATCGATCATGGAGATCTGGTGATTCAAAAGGATCTCACATATGAACAAAAGCCCATGAAGATACTCGATCGTGAAGTTCGTACACTAAGGAACAAAATGATTCCCATGCTAAAGGTGCAATGGAGTAAATGCTCAGAGCATGAAGCCACATGGGAGACTGAGGAGTCCATGAGGAAGCGATTCCCGGATTTATTCTAAAAAGGTATGTCCTGCACCCTCCGTAAATATGTGCAATTGAATTTGGAGACATAATTCTTCTAAGTGGGGGAGGGTGTAGCAACCCTGGTAAATTAAAGAAATAAAATCCCAAATAGATTAAAAGATTAAACCTATGATAAAGACCCAAACCCTATACATATAACAACTAGGTCAAGATGAATAACGCCTCCTGTCAGGTCGTCATTTAATTGAAGACTGTTCATGCAGGCGCTAATTAAAGAATTGACGCCCCCTTGACAGGCGCTATATCGTGAATTGAAGACCGCATACATAAGCGTCAATTATGAAATAACGCCCCAACCTTAGGCGTCATTTCCAAATAGAACCCGTTGGTGTTTGGTTCGAACATGGATGTTATCTGGGTAAGTTTTGATTAGGGAAAGGGATCGATGCGTGGATATTTAAGTTTAGTAAGGATTCTACATAGAAAATTTTAATCCTAATCGAACTCCTAGAACCCAGTAGGATTCCTTCTACTATAAATACCAACCCCTTCCATCGAACCCCCTGTTGACACTATTATTCAAGGACGTCCTGCTGCTACTCAAGTTCTTCTTCGTCTTCTTCCTCTTCCTCTTGCTGCCGATACAGTGAAGGGGGGAAAGCCATCTTCTGCTTCTTCAGCAGTTCTTCACGAATTACTGTGGAGAAGCATAAAGCTTCTTTTTCTGAAGGTTTTGGGTGTTCTTCATCGACTTCTTCCTCTTCTTCCTGCCGATTGCCTGCACCAAGAAGGGGCTGCGGCTACTGCGTTGTTGCTCTTCACCCTTCTTCAACTTCATACAAGGGTTGTTGCTGTTGCATTTAATAAGAGCTGCTGCACTTGTTATATTACCGTAACTCTATTTGAAACAGAGTGTCATTCAAGGGCGGTTCTTGTTATTGATTCTTCATCCTCTTCACGTTTCTATCATCTACAACTCCATAAAGGTAGGTTTTATCAAGTGTTAAGCAAAATTTAATAGTTTCTAGGCTTGTGTACATGCATGTAGGTCTGTAAGAGATTGCAGATATCACTCCGGATTAAGTTTTCATTGTTTACAGCATGAAATGAATTAGCGACCCAGTCCAGGGCGCTATTTGATTTAACGACCATACAAACAGTCGTCAATTGTCTAGATAATTAATAATTACACAATGTTCAAAATTTAATAACTGTGAACCCTTACATGTAAACTAATGCATGATCATGTTCATAAATTCTTGTTATTTTTCTCTACATGTACATGTCTTTAGTTTTCTGATCAGACATACTCCAAAAATCATGTGTCTGTGATTGTACCAGCCCGGTGCAAATCGGTTGACAAATAAATAACGACCCCAGCTAGGTCGTCAATTGAATGAACGTCCCTACACTCGGGAGCTATTTAGTGATAATCTGGAAATTTTGAATCAATTCTGATCTTATTACAAAATTGAAATAACGACATGTACCATGCCTTCATTTCGATATATAACGCCTCTAACCAGGGCACTGTTGACTAAATTAAAGACTTATGCTAAGTTTCCATTTACATAATATCTAAAACTTGAGAATATTTACATATTTTAATATCAGTAGTAATCTGGATGTAACGACTGGGTTAACATTCGTCACTTATTGAACTGACGACCCTGACAAGGGCGCCATTTTATGAAATGAAGACGTGACCTAAGGCGTCAATTCCCTATTTTCCTGATTTTTCGTGGATTTCTATAACCCACTGTTAGTTGGTTATATTTCGGCTCTATATTCCATTCCGTGAATATAGTCCCATGTTTTATGATGTTTTATTGATTACCCACTATTTCTCGGTGATAGATGAACCATCCGCAGGACATTCTGCTCCTCCGGACCGGTGACTTTATCATAGAGATCTCCGTAAGACTCCGCTAGCCTTGGATTCCCTCAAGGCAGCCGAGCGGGTTGTACCATGAAAACCTATGACACTACTTGATTGCCATGTCACTCTAAAGAAACATGGTATACCGGCACTCATGACATGCTATGTGGATGTCATGAGAATATCCTTAAGATTTTATGGAATGGGAAACCATGCCATTATTGTTCTTATGAATTATGTGCCATACTTGTGGACCTTAATTCTATCTAGCTTATCATGTACAAGAATGAGCGACCATTTCTATATGAGCGCTTATTCTTATTATCATGGCACCCAAGTTAGGGAGCCGATTCCACTTAGTTTTAATGCGAATCGTGATTGTACCGTTATTATCATCCTTACACATCTTGTTCAACCCTTGGAATACTATTCCACAAGATCTACCTTAAAGTTCCTACAAGTTCATTCCTTGAAATTCAATATTGGCTACAACTATAGTGGATGTCAAAAATACATGATCAATGCCTACGCATATAGGGTCCGATCTGGTCCTGGGAGGAGCACCCAAAAGTACTAGTGCCCATGGGAGTTGTAATGATCGGTGTGACATTGCACTGAAGTGCATGACTAGCTTGATAGACATTCCACAATCTCGTATTTGACTTGACTCGACTTGACATGACATGACTTGACATGACATGACTTACGTGACCCGAAAAGGGGTATTTATTTATTTACTTGCTTGAAACATGATAGCCAATTCTTGACATGACTTGATCACTTGACATGATGAATATACGTGCTTGATTATCTTGCTATATTGACATGAGTTCTAGAAAGACTTGCTAGTTCGTTCACTATCTCTTCATATACATTCTCTCTTGTTATACGTTCTTTATTGTCGTTTTGTGCGAGCATGCATAGCTTATTGCATTTCATGTAACATGTAATCTACTTAAAGCAAGCTAGCTCTTGAGATATAATCCCTACTGAGCGTTCGCTCACCTAGTGTTTTCCCTTATTTTTCAGGTAAGTCTGAGGATGAAACTCAATCGATGGGGAAAGTCAAGAGTGATGAGATTAGAGCTACTCCGTCTATCCAAGTGTTATCTAGTCTTGTCTTTTCTACATTCTTGAGTCAACCATTGAATTTTCATTTTATTGAGTCCTAGCACTTTCATTAAGTGGATGTAATAGAAGTACTTTGGAATTTATGATTAAATAAAGGATTGGGTTATCTTTACCTTTGCGCACTCTGTCTTTGTGTCGAGTACACTAATGCTCTGATTGACATGATTGATATAAACTCGCCACGTCTTCGGGTTCCTTCCGCGCTCGGGGCGTGACACATGATCTAATGGGTTTTTGCCTTTGTGTTTTGGCTTTATTTTGCAGGAGAGCATGATATGAACGTGAGGCCCTCTTCTTCTAGCCGATTGAAAGATGAGGAGGTTTGAATCCACATTATTCCCGCACCAGTTTGTCAAGCGTGATCAAGTCTTCATCTTTCCAAGGTACACGGCGCCGTTCTCTTCATCCCTTCATCTTTTCGGCATTGTTGGAACCTTGGTGGCGATCACGGTATGTCTTTCTCATCCTTTCATCCCCCTTTTCTTTGATTCACATGTTTATGCATGTTTTATTTTAAAGGGGCGGGATAGAACATAATAAACAATCTACAGAAGGGAAAGGGTATAAGACAAGTGCATGAGAGTCATGACAACCGGAATGTTCATTTAGCACCTAGGAGTTTGTGCAATCACATAGGAGAATCATGCATCAGTGAATGCAGTCAATCAATTTTTTGAATACATATTAAATCAAATTTTCATGTGTATGTGAATAACATGAAAATAGATTGTTACAATATGGATATTCAATTTTTCAGATCAACACAATGAGGATTATACAGACTGCACTTCATTTTAAGAAAACAGCGTATTGGAGGCTACGCTCTGCTATAAAGAGTTTTCACCATAATTTTTCAACTCAAGTAAATCACATTGAATTCAAACTTTTTCCTTAAGTGATCAAGTCTAAATATTCCTTTTTACGCAAGTAGACACATGGAGCTCATGCCAGACTCCCCGGTTACTCAGAATATTGACCATTTCACTTCATTTTGAGTAGATATACTATAGTACATCACCTTTCTGAAATGAACCACATCACGTCTCAGGTGACATATGCCCAATTTACTCAGTGAGACTAAACATTGCTCTGCCTTTCATTTTTCATTTTCTTTCAACAAATAGGTAGGCAACTTTTTCCTCAACTGCCTCTTTAACATTCATGCAGCAAGTTTAAAATCTCTAGAGTGTTGAAAGGAAATTCCTACATCCTTATGTTTAACACTTATTATCACATTTTATGCATGAAGTGTATGAATTTGATTTAGCATGTATACTGAAAATAAATGAACACATAATAGTGAAGCTTCCCCTAAATAGATGCACTTATCAAATATTTACTCCCCCTGAGTGTGTGACATGAAACACACCAGTAATGACTCAAATACAACATTATTTAACAATGAGTATGAAGTCGTAGAAGTTCCATTGACGGGGGTGAATAGCATATAATAATATGCAAGCACACAATGGGAGTATATGCAATATGCAATGCAAAATGTAATGCAATGCAAAATTTTAGATTTTATTTGAATGTTTTAAATGCATTGCAGAATTTAACATGGGTGTAAATTACGAATTTGCAGTTTTTCATATGAATGACCTAAATGCACCTAATGCATGAACTCTAATACATGCAATCCTATAACAATATGAGAATGCAATGCAAAATGCAAATGTAAGATGCAAGAGTTTGATTTTCAGAACATCATGACACATTGTACAAGAAATATGACCACAGTCGATTTTCATGTTATTCTTCTCCATGACATGGCCTTTATGAACAAGGGTACGAATATGATCAAAATCAAGCAATGCAACCCAATTATTTTCAGAATTGATCAAAAACCAGATTTTCAAAAGCATTTCTTTTTTTAAAATAAAATGCCAGACCACGGGAAAAACCCTTGTGCATCTAGCTCTTTTTATTATATGATAAAGTATTTACATAGAACTTCGGGGCATACCCCTGCGAACAAAATACAGCAGTTACCCAGGGGCCAACTAGGAGAAATGAAAAGAAACCAATCCCATGCGGTCAAAAATAATGGAGCTAAAGTAGGTCTGTGGACACCAAAAATTGCATGCCCAGATATCCTGCTCGGCCTCGCATCAACAACGGCGCCGAGTGAAGAAGCCCCGGAGAGACTGGTCGTCCGGACTCCCCAAATATGCACACTGCCGTGAAGCCGTCCCCGGAGTCACGACAGTGAAGAGAAACCAACTCCCGGGAAGCTCATAACCCATGGGCCCCGAAGAAAATCGAATGGGCCACAACTCGCGCTCTGAACAGGCTCAAGACTGCCTATTAAGGCCTTCAGCGGCACGCTCTCAGGCCCCTTCAGCGGCACGCCTTGAAGCCTTCAGCGGCACACCCTAGCAGCCCCTCAGCGGCACGCCTTGGTAGCCCTTCAGCGGCACACACCCTGTGTGCCCCCCCCTCGCCGGCACGCCCCTTCGGGGCTCTTCAACGGCACGCCTCGTGCCTTTTTCGGCGGCACACCCCACGGGCCTCACTCCGACACGCCCGCCAGCCCGTCTCAGCGGCACACTCCATTGGGTGTTTTGCCTGGCACACCGACGGGAGCCCCTCAGCGGCACACCCCAGCCTCCCGCTCAGCGGTACACCCCCAACGCCGTCCAGCGGCACGCCCAGGCTACCCTTCGCTGGCACACCTGGCCAGCACGCTTCAGCGGCACGCTCCTGCGTCACCCTCAGCGGCACACTCACGGCGCGCTTCAGCGGCACGCTAGCCAGCCCTTCTGGCGGCACACCTTTTGTGTCTTCCAGTGGCACAGCCGCCTGCCCACTCAGCGGCACACCCTGGTTCTTCCCCCGGTGCAACTGGCAGGACGACGCGATGCCCATGCCCTACAGATTCTTGGCGCGCAATGGGCTTGCTGAGGTGTCACCTGGGGAGAGAGCCACGCTGCCTATCCCCCTGCCACCAAGGACGACAGGTCAAATCCCCAATCAATGCCTCCGATTTCTCACCTCCGACTGCCGTGCTCGAACTCTTCTGCTGTGTGGGGTATAAAAAAACCCCTCTCCTTCGATACACAGAGAGGCAGACACACGCGCAGACAGTGAAAGGGAGAAGAGAAGAAGAGAAAGAGAGGAAGAGGAAGAAGAAGAAGAGAAGAGAAGAAGAGAAGAAGAAGAGGAGGGGAGGCTCTGCCCCCCCTACTGCTCCGTCCTCCGTCGTCCGCGCAGAGAGAAGAAGAGAAAGAGAAAAGAGGAGAAGAGAAAAGAGAAAGAGAAAAATAGGAGAAGAAGGAGAAGAGAAGAAGAGGGAAGAAAGGAAGAGAGGGGAGAGGGCTTGCCGCTCCCCCCATCGCCGCCGTCTGTGCGAAGACAGAGGAAAGGAAGAGAGGGGAGAGTGCTGCCGCTCCACCTGCCACCACCGCCTGAAGAGAAAGGGGGGAGAGGGCCTGCTTCCCTTCCCCTCCCCGCTGCAACCTCTACTCATTTGCCTAAAAGGAGACGCCCTTCCATTTCTCCTTGGACATCCAGGCCCAACGCTTCTATCCTGAGGCCCCTTGAGTCTCTCTCCCTCCTGCCAAGATTTCCTTCGGCCTAGCCAACCAGCATCCCCGGTCCACCCTTAGCCCTTCTGGCCGGCATGCCCAGCCTTCCACCTTGCCCGGTGCACTGTGGTTCCACCAACCCGACACACGTTGAACCCCCAGCGGCACACCTTGGCCCCCATTCACCGGCACAACCCCTGGGAGCCTTCCCCGGCACAGCCCATGCCCCCAGCCCGGCACAGCTTCCTGGCCGGTACACCCCCCCATTGGCTGGCACACTGCCCTTTGGTCCTTCGCCCGACATACCCTCCATGTGCCTCCAGCGGCACGCCTTTGGCTCACCCGCTCGTCGGCACGGTCCCCCTTGGCCTTTGCCCGGTACACCCTCTATTGGCCTTCGACGGTACGCCCCAGGCAGGCCTTCACCGGCACACTCTGGCCTCTCCCAGCCCGGCACGCCCTCTCATGCCTTCCTTGCCCGGCACATCAGTCCCCAGCCCCTCCTTCTTGCCCGGTGCACCCCCGTCCAGCCTTGGAGAGGTTTCCCGTCCGTCGTTTCCTCCGAGTTTTCTGAGGTTTTGTTAAGGTGTTGTCGCTCTCGGGCGCCCAGCTCCAGTTGTCGGGTTCCGCCACTCCATGTGGGCGCGTTCCCTGTATCTCCCTTACGCTCGGGTCAAGGGGAGATGCTGCCGAATTTTTGTTAGAAATAATAACATGTTAAAAAGACAAAAGGAAGCAACAAACAAATAGAACAACAACACGTTAAAAAGGTAAAAAGAAAGCAACAAACAAACGAAAAGAACAACGGTAAAACACTTTAACCGAGGCGAGGGAACCGCAATCAACAGAAAGAGAGCCGAATCGAACGGCAACTAAGCAACTTAAACATCCCCTCTCACGAGAGAAAGAATGGAAGATAATCAAGGGAACGAGAGAAGAAACCCAAGCAAACTGAATAAAAATCAAGAGAGAAAAGAAAAAAGGAAAAGACATAAGAATGGAAGAGGAGTGGGCTCCCATGCCCTTCGCCGGTACACCCTACACCCACCCTTCGCCGGTAAGCCCCAGCCTAGCGGCTCTTCGCCGGCATACCCGCCCGCGCCCTTCACCGGCACGCCCCTTTAGCCACCTTCGCCGGCACGCTCTTGTGACCCCTTTACCGGCACGCTCCCCCTACGCTCAGCGGCACGCCTGCACGTCCTTCGCCGGCACGCCCGTTCGCGCCGCTCGCTGGCATGCCCGCTCGACCCTTCGTTGGCACACTCTCCCAGCCCCTCTCCGGCACGCTCTCCCTGCCTTCGCTGGTACACTCCTTTTTGCCCCCAACGGCCCACTTTTCCTTCCAAAATAAATAAATAAATATATATATATGTCATGATAATGATAATAATAATAATGATAATAAATTAATAAAAATTATGATAAATAAATAAACCTGAATATATATATAAGAAATAAACAAAAAATGTGAAATAATAATAATAATAGTAAAAAAGGAGAAAATATAATAGTAATAATAATAAATAAAACGGAGAAATCATCCAGAATAAATACATAAAAGGGAAATAAGCAATAAAATATATATGCATATAATTTAAAGCCCAGATAAAAAAATGGTAAAATCTACATTACAGCCCCGTCTCTCCCGTGACCCGACGTTGAAGGAACAATAATGTCACCCTTGCAGGCTTGGCCTGAGTCTTGGGAATTATCCCGAAATGGCCATGACCTGACCTCGCGTTGGGCCGACATTCCGATCAAGCCGGACTCGTTTCTCAGGCCGGATCCCTTCCGAGCCATTATTAAAATCGCCATACATTCGGCGGACATTTGAACGGGTTCACCTCGATTTTCGTCGCGTTTTTATTACGGACCCGTGTCCGAACATGAAAGGGTCCTTGAGTGACCAACATGGCCAACGGCTCCCATCCCGGCATGGTCATAATCCGGCATTGCTCCGTGTCGATAGTTCGTCAAATCGGATTCGTCCTATTGGGATTCGTTCCCGCTCTTTCGTTGAAAGTGCCGCGACCTCGGTACACATTTGTACGGGGTTGTTTTCATCTACGTCATACCTTCAATACGGACCTTTGTCCGAATATAAAGTGGTCCGTGAGTGACCGATAAAATCGGAATAGAATGAGATGGCTCTCGTCATCCCTGCACCCCTTGCATGGGGATATCAATAAGGCCTCCGTGGGCTACGCTTAGATCTCGGGTCCGTCCCGATTATGGTCATTGTCTGACCCGTACCCTTGGCCCGTAGCCCGCTCCCTTTGAGCACGTTTTCAGTTTTGGAGTCTAGTCCCGGGACTCTTCCCCGTTGCCCTCTGGCATCGAAATATTAACGATGCCAGTGCGAGCCTCGTTCGGACCACGGGAGGCGCCCCCGACGTGGTCCCGACTCGATCTCGCACCGGGCCGATAAATTCACTAGTTTCCTACTACATTAACCGGGATTTAACCGAATGCCTTCAGTCCCTCGGAATAACAAACTTGCCTTACCATGGCGTATATATGTTCCAGGTCCTCCCGCGGCGATTACGATATTCTCAAGCCGGACACCCGTCTGAATATTAAACGGCCTCCCGAATGACTAATACGTTTTGAACGTTCGCTTCCTAAGACATAGGGCTTTCCAGCTGATTCAAGGGATATTCTCCCGTTGCCCCTTGGCACCGAAAATATTAATGACGCTCATGCGAGCCTGACTTCGACCGCGGGGGGCCCACCGCAGTATGGTCACAGCTTGCTCTTGCACCGGGCCAACAGACTTACTGGTTTCTGACCGCTCTAATCGAGGTTTAGCCGAACGTTTTCGTTCTTCTGAACAATAAATTTGCCGTATCCCGGCATACATATGCTCCGGTTTTCCCGTGACGATCGCGCTTTTCTCGAGCCGGACATTCGTCCGAACATTAAATGGTCAGTACATGGCCGACATGATCGTGAATGTTTTCTTCTCGCCCTCGCGCAAGGATTTCAAGACATCCTAATAGACCTTTCATGTAATTAATTTCCTAGCCATGAGGCCCTAATTCTCGGTGATTAATCAAGGGTGTTCCCTCGTATGGGGGATGTAAATGACGTCGTGACCTTTATGGCGCGGCGGGTTTTGGTCCCGACCTGAACTACACAATTGTCTGACCGAGTCAGATCGAGCGCACCATGGGCTCTTCGGAGCCCGAATAAATTGTCACTTTGTGACTGGCACGCCCACACACTTAATAGATGAATCAACCATCCGAATAGATGAACATAACAGAATGAGTGAATTTTAGTGCGTCCACAAGGTCCTAGGGAGCTGCCTAGAGGAAAAGAAAATAGTATTAACACGGCTTAGACAAATGTAGGATGCAAGAGCGTCTGCAACCTGGTTGGCCTCCCTGTAGACATGTGAAATCTGAAGGCCATGGGATTGTGCAGCATCTCGGATCTCCCTCCACCAACGTAGGCTAGGCCAAGAGAAATTCTTCCCAGATTCCTGAAACGAAGTAGCCAAGACGGCCGAGTCTGTATGTATTTCCAAAATCTGCAGCCCATGCTCACGAGCCAGCTGAATGCCATCGCACATAGCATGGGTCTCAGCAACAAGGCTCGTCCCGAGCCCATAGTAATGCATGAAAGCAAGAAGAACCTTCCCTCTACCATCTCTAGTACATCCTCCACCACCGTAATGGCCTGGGTTTCCCTTGCTAGCGCCATCAATGTTTAGCACCAGGCCAACAAGAGGAGGCATCCACCGAACTAGCTTGATAGTGTGCGGTGCAAGACGAGGAGTAAAACCAAAACTGGCGATAACTCTGAGCATCCTGTCATCAGGTTTTCATTTGAAAACCTTCTTATCCATAGCAACACTAATACTGAAATGGATGTTACGAATAATAGAAGTAATAGAAGTATGAGCCGCATCGAACTGCATTTTACATCTGGCCTTCCAAATTTCCCACACAATTAGGATAGATGCATAAATAATGATAATGCCATGCGGGTGATGCTCACTAAACTGGCTCAAGAGGTCCCAGATCCGATGAGTAATATGAGGCCGAGGATCATAGCCAGAATCCATGAGAGGGAGCAGCCAGTTCCAAAGAGAGGTAGCTCGCTCCCCATTTATAAACATGTGATTCAGGTCTTCAGTTTGAGGATGCCTGCAACAATGACACCTCGACACCATTGTAATTCCACAATCAGCAACTCTAGCGTCGACAGGGATAGCCCTATACAAGAGCCACCAGGCGAATAAGGAAACACGCCTTTGGAAACACCAATTCCAGAGAATAGAGAAACGTCTCCTGCAGAGGCCCACCGGTTTGAGCTGATTGTAGGTGGATCAGACCGTAAAATCCCCGGATCCAGTAGCAGACCAGACGCACCTATCTTCATAAGAGGACAGTTGAATACCAACTAGCATATTGTGATCAGGCAAGAGGGTTCTGATCGGATGCACTGCGTTCATAAGCACTTCATAGACTGTGGCTGGGGGACCCTGGTACGGAGCAGAAAGATGATTCCTCAAACGACTATTGCCCACCCAGATATCATCCAAGAAATCAATATTCTTACCATCACCCAGGATCCAACGGGTGTTTTTATCCACCACCTCGAGAGCAGCTCGAAACACAGTTCTAGAGATTCCATGCAGGTGCCGTGAGGAAGGTGTCGACACGGTGTTCAATCCTAGCAAGCTCCTAAACTGATACGGGCATAGTTAGCCCAAAGGGAAGAACCTTGCCGGAGGTTCCATGCCAACTTAACAGCAAGAGATAATTGGACATGCCAAATACTGCGCACACCTAGACCTCCTTCAATATAAGGCCTCTGAATAGTATTCCAAGAGATCCAGTGACACCGCGGTTGCCCCTCGGAGGAACCCCAGAAAAAAGTTGAACAGAGACGCTCAATGTAGGCAATAACAGTCTTTGGAATAGAAGCTGCAGCCGCAAGGTAAATGGGCATAGAACAAAGCACATAATTAATCAGAGTAACCCTTCCCGCTTGCGACAGCAATTTATTCTTCCAGGACGAGATGCGACCACTAACCTTCTCGATGAGAGGCCTATAGTCGGCTACCAAGGTGCGACCTGGCCTAATTGGCACACCCAGATATGTAAGAGCACCATGTTGCTGACGAAAACCAGTTATAGCTGCAATGCTATTAGCCACCCGTGGAGGTGAAGACGGGGAGATGAGAAAACAACTCTTGGAATGATTGATCTTCTGGCCTGAGGCTCTTTCATAGCACTTCAGAAAGACCATGAGCTTGTGAATGTTAGAGGCATGCCCATTCATAAACAACAAGGTGTCATCCGCATATAAGAGATGAGTGATTAGAGGGCAACTTCGAGGACCCGAATATGGCTGGAGAACGCCATTAGTGCAGAGGCTCTTTAGGCCTCTACTCAGGGCTTCTTCGATAATAATAAATAGGAAAGGTGCCAAAGGGTCACCTTGTGTAATGCCATGGGAGGAGTGGAAAAAACCAGCTGGGGAGCCATTGAAAAGAACAGAAAACCAACTGTTCGAGAGGAGCATGGCTATATATGAGGTAAATCTGCTGTAGAAGCCAAATTTCCGAAGCACCGCAAGAAGGAAATCCCATTCAACCCTATCGTAAGCTTTCATCATATCCAATTTGAAAACCACATTGTGTCCCCTCACCTTCCTACCAATATCCGAAATCAGCTGCCTAGTCAGAGCCATATTGTCCAGAATGTGCCTCCCCTTCACAAAGGCACCTTGCTCATCGAAAATAATGGAGGGAAGGATATTAGTGAGTCTAGTGCATAAAATACGGGATATGATTTTGTAGCTGAAATTACAGAGGCTAATAGGCCTGAATTCCCCAAATTTTTTAGGATTTGTTACTTTCGGAATAATTGCTATGATGCTTGAGGCCATGCCTTTTGGAATAGGAAAGCCGTGAAAGAAGCCTCGAACAGCTGCTACAACATCTACACCAATAACCTCCCAACAAGCGTTAAAGAAGGCACATGTAAAGCCATCTGGACCCAGGGCACTATCATCATCCATACCCCACACAGCCTCCTTGATTTCTTCCTGAACTGGTGTATTAGTGAGAGCAAGGTTCTCCTCAACAGAAATGATATGCGGAATACAAGCAAGTGAAGACTCATCCACCACATGATCCTCGAAGTCAGAAGATTGGAGTAAAACCTTATAGCCTTCTCACACATAGAATTCTGATCATCACACCAATGATCATCAATTTTCAATCTATGAATGAAGCTCTTGCGCCGTCTATCCTGGACAATAGCATGATAGAAGGCTGTATTCCTGTCTCCATCCTCAATCCACTTTATCCTTGAATTTTGTGACCAGAATACTTCTTGTCGATGAAGCATCCTCCGTAATTCTGCATCTGTCGCATTTAGAGCCACCCTATTGCTATCAGTAGGTTGATCATCAAAAGCATGTTGTTTAATTTGCACATTGGCCTCAGCAGCCTTAATGGTCTCTTCAATTCTGCCAAAAACATTTTTATTCCATCCCTACAGCGCAATTCTGGTAGCTTTTAGCTTACATTGGAGTTTAACCAAAGGATTGGGGTACCAACTTTTAGCTTGTGACCAGGCATCACAAACACACTGTAGGAAGGACCCATGATCTAACCATATCCGCTGAAATATGAATCGCGAAGGGTTATTCTGGTTGCTAATTGAATGTAGTAAAAATGGAGCATGGTCTGAAGACTGGCAAGGTAGATGCTGAACAATGAGACCATGGTAATTTTCTTGGCAAGGTAGGTTAAGAAGAATCCTGTCAAGGCGGGCCTTGATAGCAGCACCACCAACCCGATTATTAGACCAGTTAAACTGAGGGCCCCGGTATCCAGCATCCAGCAACCCAGAGGATGATAAAAAACCATTGAAATCAATCATGGAAGAGGAACTTGGCATACGACCACCCTACTTCTCAGAAGGAACATAAACACAATTGAAGTCACCGCCAACAATCCAAGGAAGGTCCACTGACATAGGAATGGACAGCAACTCCTCAAAGAGAGATCGACGTGCGACCCTATCACAAGATGCATAAATAGCAGAAAACATGTAGTCGAAAAGCCAGCCCGCTTAACTAAGCCTGTAACTTGCTGAGTGGAACTGGAAACCAAATGGAATTCTAGGGGATTGTTCCAAAAGATCCATATTTTTTAATCTTCCAGCAGAAAAGTTGCATAATTATTCATACCCAAAGCTCGGTAGATATCAGCATTCCTACTCAAATGAGTCATAGGTTCAAAAATAGCAAGGAGAGCAATAACATGTTTATTTAAAAGTCACTTAAGAATGCGCTTAGAGGCAGTGTTAGTAATGCCCCTGATGTTCCAGAATAAGGTGTTGTTCATCATGAGGAGGAATACCCAGAATGCCTATTGGCCGCTTTAGCCTTGGATCTCGTACGAACACCATCGACGCATATACCCCTAGGTAGCAATGTGGCAACCACCTCCATCAGCAGATTCTCCACTTTGTCACTAGACGAGGCAACAGATGGTAGGGTTGGAAGACCCCCTTCCAAATCAGAATGGGCGAGATCCGTGGCAGATTCCAACACCCTAACAGCAGCTTTGGGCGAGGAAACCGGTGATTCACCTTCTGTAGAAGAGGTCACACGATCAATAACAGGATCCGTATCTTTCGGCATCATCCGAACAACCTGATCCGGCGACGGCACCGCCTCCTCCACTGCCGGAAGGTCATGGTGGAATGTCAGTTTAGAGTTACCGCCAGCCTCCCTCTGCCGCAATGACGTACCAGCAGGAACAAGATCAACTTGTGCATGGGCATGCATGGTATCCTGGGTCTCCCGATTAATGACAGTAAAGTCCTGTAGAGAGTCCTGAATAAAGCCCTCAAAAGAATTTTTTGTCATAACCCCACAATTCTCCCCTGGGACCTAGGAGCCGCGCCGCAAGCCCTTCGACACCACCTTCCATTCCATGTTTGGATGAGCAGTACGTTGCACCAGTGCAGGCACTTCATTGCACTTATCCTTAGCCAAAGCTTGAGCCTTTTGTCCATTACAGTCACCTATAGCTTTCTTCTTACACGCCTCAACAGCATGGCCAATACGCTTGCAGAAGGAACAAATGGTGGGGATACGATGGTATCTGACAGACTGCCAGAAACCATCACCATCACCATCACCATAACCTATCCAAATTCTTTCCGGCCGAGGCTTTGCTATATCAAGATCCACACAGACTAGAGCTTCTGCCGTCTGGGTCCAAGCAAGAGTGGAATCATGTATGCGCAAAACTTGCCCAAGATTGTTGGCGATAGCCCGTAGATAATCTTCATTATATAAATTCACAGGCAATCCAGGGAAGCCAACCCACGTCGGGAGAAGAGTTGGATCAGAAAGAAAGTCGAAGAACTTGTCCAGCGAAAGAATCTAAACAGGAAACCTTTAATATAGAGACTTTTCCTAACCAAAACTTTAATAAAATCCTCCCCGGCTTCAAACCTCGACAACACATGGTGGGGGTTGAGTGAACTTAAAACCAAGTTGTGCTGGAGCGAAAGACGCTGCGAAAGACAAGATTTAATATCATTGAAAGATGGTCTCCCATACGAGTACTTCGCCACAATGGCAAACTTGAGGGATTCCTCAGATCGCAGAACTTCTTCCTTAGAAAAAAACATGCAGGCTCCCCAGCATCCGTGAACGCCAGTGGGCGTACTTCCAAAGTAACCCTCCGAGGCCGCATTGAAGAAACCAGTGCCTGAGCGAAGGTGGTCGGAGCACAGCAAGTAGGGACCTCCGTGATGGACCCAGGTTGGGAACCAGAATGGGGATCCCCCCCTGAGGGGGAAGAAGACGAAGCCACGATGGAACCTCACAGCAACCTCGGTGGAGCCGACGTGGAACTACGCACCTTCCTCTTCAGATTGGGATCACTTGGTCTTACCTTCAAGACCTCTGCAAAAGTCATTCATCACCTTATTATCCATAAGCTTAGAAATCATCCATAACCCAAATAGATTTCTCAACATCACCAAGTGTCATAAGCTACTGCAGAGATTTCAGAGATTTTCTATGAAGTTGTTAGGTACAATGGTTGATCCAAAAATCACATAACAATATCATGATCGATTCAGATATAGCAATTTGCATGATATATATTTCCACAATGATGAGTTTGAATTCACAATTCTAAATAATTCATTCAAAAACAAACTCCCCCTTTCTATGTGCATAAATTTCACATTTGACATTTTCTAAAAATCATGCAATCTAAGACCTATATGAGCAAGTGACTCATGGTACAAGGCAGAGGCACATTCTCACGCATGGTGATAGATTTTAGACAGGAATGACCTGCCCTTCCTCAAGTCACCATTTGATATACTATGTAGGCATTTAAATGATAATCAGAAAGATGCAATGTAAACTAGAGAGGGAGATTTCTGTAGCCCATCTAAGAGTAGCATAACTAGGTCCACCAGGACCAAACGAGGCCCAGCTCATCTAAGTGACAGCCCCGCAGGGCCCACTTAGACTAAAAAGCCCAATAAGATCACTCGGGATCAAACCCTTCCTCGGAGGCCCTTAGGCTCGGAAGGCCCGAGCGTCGGTGAGGTCGGAGGAAGACCCACGCCCGATCTATCCTCTCGCCGGGATAAAGGCTAGCGCTCAGCGCCCACTCCGATCGATCCTCATCTGAGCTATGCCTATCGCCCGGATAGGGTTGACACTTTTCATTCTTAGGTTGACCGACGATTTGCTTATCCACGCTGCCGTTGAGAGCCCTTTATGAGCAGGAGTTTATGAGGATAAGGGACCCATGACCCCTCAAGACTATAAAGATCCCACGATGAGGACGTAAAGAGCCCACATTGAGGACGTAACTCCCGCCTGAAACTCCTCAGCTTACGGGACTCATGAGGCCAGCGCACTATTTAAACCTGGGACTCCCTCCAGCGAAAGGTAAGGCCAACACACGCCTAAAACCCCCTGAGCAGGAACCACTTCACCACCTTGGTGTAGAGGGATCTCGTGCCTCTTTTTCCTCCTCCCTTCATAGCTTCCACCATTGCTCTACTAACTTAGGCATCGGAGGGTCTATCCCAGGGAACCATCCCTGGGCCCCCTGATTCGTTTCCCTTCCTTGCAGTTCACTGTTCGGTGATCATCTCCCCAGTTCAGGACCAGCGCGAGATCACGCCTCTTCATCTGGCGTCGTCTGTGGGAAACGACCAAAGAGCTAGTATGGTGTGAAGAAGTTCAAGGAGGAGGTCCGTCGGTGACAGGGGAAAGGCCATGGTTGCAGTGGGATAAGGCCCCTCTCAGGCCTCACAAAACCCTCCCTCCAACGGCAACACCCCAGCCGACGGACCACCCCCTCCTCCCGCGGCAGTGGAGCTACCACCCAACGGGGGCGCTGACGCTTTCCAAGCCCTCAACACAAAATTGGACATCCTCGTGGAACTCATGAGGACCCAGGCGGCCATGGAAGAAAGGTCATGTGCCCCTCCAGAGAGCCCTTCCCGCGAGAACACATCCCAGCACACTGTCGGTGGCCGCTTCACCCTCCGAGGCTGGCAGATTATCCGTAACAGGTCAGGAGGACCTTCACGAGCCCCTCCCCCAGAGCAAGAGGCCTCCTCCACATCGAAAAGAGGAAAACCTATGGGACACCGTCCAAAACCAAAGACTGAAGCCCCCGGGGAGCGCCAAGGAAGCCCCCCCAGCCCCACAGCGCGGCGACAGTCGGAGTTATCCCTCCGACTGCAAGAATTCTAGAGGCGTTTCGTAGAATAAGAACACGCCCTACCCGCCTTGTAGAATGTCTCTCCGGCGGAAGATGGGGAGAACTCCTCGTTCTCCGAGTACATATTGAAGGCATAGGTATCTCCCAGAACCCCCATCCCGACCTTCAAGTCCTACGACGGCCAAGGCGACCCGGCCGACCACTCCGTCGAAACTCGCCCAATCCGAACCCCCCTTTGCGGGTTCAATGGCCAAGCCACTTATCCCGAGGGAGCCCTAAGCCTGTCGGTTACTCTCGGCACCCCGCCTAAAACCATTACGGTCATGGTGGACTTTATAGTGATCAAGGGTATGATAGCATACAACGCAATCTTCGGTCGAGGAATCCTTAGCCGAACGAAAGTGGTGCCCTCTACCTATCACCAAAAGATGAAGTTCCCTACCAGAAACGGGATAGGGGAAGTCCGAGGTAACCAGGCGATGGCCAGAAGGTGCTATAATATCTCGATTGAAGCCACAAGGACCGACAAGGAGAACAAGGGCCCCCGGGAAGTTGAGGAAAAACCCACAACCTCCGAGCCAGGAGGCGAGTTGTTAACGATTTTCCTAAACGACGACCCGACCCTAGGAGTAAAGATTGGAGCCGACCTACCGTCTGAGGTTCAGCAGCAATATAAAGAATTTCTTTCCATCTATATCTTAGTCTTTGCATGGTCTGATGATCAACTCCCCAGAATACTGAAGGAGACAGTGATGCATAAGCTCAACCTCGACCCGACGGTGAAGCCCGTACAACAACACAGAAGGAAGCACGTGCCAGAGAAGCATGCGATCATAAAGAAGCAAGTTACCAAGGGAAAAAAGACTGGTCTTTTTAGACCGGTCCTGTACCTGACGTGGCTGGCCAACGTCGTCCTGGTGCCAAAAGCTTCGGGAAAGTGACGAATGTGCGTGGACTTCACCGACTTGAACAAGGCAACACCAAAGGACTGCTATCCATTACCGAGCATCGACCAACTGGTTGATTCAACCTCGGGCAACGAGATACTCAGTTTCCTGGACAGCCATTCAGGTTACCACCATATTAAAATGGATCCAGAAGACATCGAGAAGGCCGCCTTTATAACCGACTTCGGCGTGTACTGCTACACCCGGATGCCTTTCGGGTTGAAGAACGCTAGAGCCACGTACCAGAGGCTGGTCAATCATATGTTCGAAGGATAGCTCGGTCGGAACCTCGAGGCCTATATTGACGACATGCTCGTCAAGACCCCCAAGGCCAAGGACCACTTCGCCGACCTGGCTGAGACCTTCGACACCCTCCTGAGGTACAATATGAAGCTCAATCCCACCAAGTGCACCTTCGGAGTAAGATCCGAGAAGTTCCTGGGTTTCTTAGTCACCCAACGTGGGATCGAGGCCAACCCCGACAAGGTCCAGGCCATCCTGGACATGCGCCCACCCACCTGCATCAAAGACGTTCAGCGCCTTACTAGGCGCATCACCGCGCTCAGCAGATTCCTGTCCCATGCGGCCTAACGATGCCTACCCTTCTTCAAACTATTGAGATGGCCCAAATGGCATCTGCTACGTTCGTATGGGACGAGGAATGCCAAAGAGCGTTCGCCGAGCTTAAGGAGTTCCTGGCTTTGCCTCCGGTGCTCTCCAAGCATGTCCCAGGTGAAGCCATGTATCTCTATCTCTCTTCAACTCCATCTACAGTTAGCTTGGTCCTGGTCAGAAATGACTCGGGAGTCGAGAGACCGGTCTACTACACCAGCAAGGTGCTCAACGAGGCTGAAAGAAGGTACCCCGCAACTGAGAAACTCGTGCTAGCGTTGGTTACCTCGGCCAAGCGCCTCCGACCCTATTTCCAAGGGCACTCCATCACCGTGCTGACCGGCGAACCTTTGAAGAGGATCCTCGCTCACCCTGAAGCCCCGGGATGCCTCGTTAAGTGGGCCATCATGCTCGGTGCCTATGATATATCATACTGACCTCGCTCGGCTATCAAAGGACAAGCGCTCGCTGACTTCATCGCCGAGAGCACTATCCTGACCGAGGAAAAATCTCCGTCCGCACCCGGGCCAACCTGGGAACTGTTCGTCGACGGATCCTCCAACTCGGCCGGAAGCGGCGCTGGAATCCTCCTAAAGTCCCCCGAAGGAGCAGAGCTACAATACGCCGTGAAGTTCAACTTCCAAGCGTCCAACAATGCCTCCGAGTACGAAGCCCTTATCTTGGGAGCCCGCATGGCCCGGCGGCTGGGGGCTGAGCGAGTCAGAATTCACACTGATTCCCAACTAGTCGCTAGCCAGGTCAACTGTGATTACGAAGCTCGAGAAGCACCGATGGTCAAATACCTCCAGTTGGTTAGAGCCGTGGCACAACAGTTCGAGAGTTTTGAGGTAGTTCAAATAGCTCGGGAATAAAACTCCCGAGAGGACGCTCTCTCTCGGCTGGCCTCCTCTCTTTACCCTGAGGGTACTCGATCCGTCCTTCTCGAAGAGCTAGAGCGACCGAGCATCGATTCGGAGCTCCTGACCGTTGACCCGGCCACCCCAAGCAACTGGCGCACCCCCTACCTGTTGTGGCTCCAAGACTCTCAAGAGCCTCCCGACCCCCCGGAAGCCCGAAGATTGAAGTACCAAGCTCAGCAATTCATCATTCAAGACAGCACTCTCTACCGGAGATCCTTCTCGGTCCTCTCCTGAAGTGCCTCAGTACTGACGAAGCCAACCGAGCGATTCAGGATGTTCATGAAGATCTGTGCGGAGAGCATTTAGGAGTAAGGTCGCTCACCAGGATCTTGCTACGGCAAGGTTATTGGTGGCCCACTCTGTAGCACGACTGCTCGACCTACGTACAACACTGCGATAGATGCCAGCGATTTGACCACTTGGTCCATCAGCCGGCAACGGAGCTCGTCACCCTAGCCGAGCCATATCCTTTCGCTCGTTGGGGAATCGACATCCTCGGGCCGTTCCCTACAGCTCAGGCCCAGAAGAAGTTCGTCATCGTCGCCATCGACTACTTCACAAAATGGATCGAGGCCGAAGCCACAACAAGAATCACCGAGACAGTCGTCTGGAGTTTCATCTGGAAGTCGATCATCTGTCGCTACGGCATCCCCCGGGTGATAGTGAGCGATAATGGTCGACAATTTGATTCTCATTATTTTCGAGACAGATGCACCGACCTAAACATTCGCAATCACTTCACCTCGGTCGCCCACCCTTAGGCTAATGGGCTAGTCGAAAATGCCAATAAGATTATCTTAAAAGGCATCAAGACTAGGCTCGGCAAAGCCAATGGCAGTTGGCTTGAGTAATTGCTGAATGTACTTTGGTCACACCGAACGACTCCCAGAACGGAAACCGGTGAAAGTCCCTTTCAGTTGGTGTACGGCACCGAGGCCGTTATCCCATTGGAGATTGCCAATCCCTCCCTTCGAGTCATCTGTTTCTCGCCCGAGGCTAACAACCAGAAAATGCTCAAAAACCTTGACCTAGCGGATGAACTCCGAGAGATTGCCGGCATCCGAGCAACGGAATATCAACACCTCCTCACTCGATACTACAACACCAAAGTCCGAGATAGACACTTTCAACCGGGAGATTTCATCCTCAAGAAAGCCGAAGCCTCTCGACCACTTGAGGCGGCGGGCAAGCTATCCCCTAATTGGGAAGGCCCCTACCTAGTGGTCGAGACGCTCAGGAAAGGAGCATACCGATTTATCTACGATGGAAGGAGAACCCATCCCTCGGACCTGGAACGCGACTACACTAAGTAAGTTCTATTTCTGAGTACCGAACATTGTGTAAGCAACATGAAATAAAACAAAAGTTTCTTTTCTTTTATTCAAACAATTCGCTTGTACATCAGAAAGGCCGAAACCAAGACAATACATGTCAAAAAACCAAAAAATCCATCTGGCGCCGCTGAATGAGCCTATCGCTCGGTTGACTCTGTTAACCTTCCTGCGTCCATCCACTGACTCTGTCTCGTGCAGAAACTGGCTCGGATAAAGGGTAGTCGACCCCGTTAGCTCTGGTAGCTTGGAACAAAGGTGACAGAAGGATTAGGAAGGAGAAGGCTACCTCCAAGTTGACAGAGATGGAGGAAGGGGAAGAGGGAATACGAATGAAGGCCTCCTATCTACTAATCTGCCAACTCTTTGGAAGGAACAGAGTGCAGGCACCCTCCGAAGAGTGAAAGAAATGATGAGAAGGGCAAAAGAGGGAGAAAGAGGCTGTGGAAGAAGAGAGGAGAAGCAGGAAGTGGAGAGGAATCTTGAGAGAGATCCCCTCCATGGAGCGAGCGGGAAGGGACGGGCGGCAGGGATGCCTGATTCCCCCATCCGTCTGTCATCTCGCCACTCCCCGCAAGCGCCAGCCGGAGTTGATAAAAGAAGGTGACGTGCTTCCGCACGTCAAACCCTCTTTAACCCCGGCCGCCGGCCATCAAACCCTCTTTAAACCCATAGCAGCAAGGACTCTATGCCCTCTGTCATCGATAGCCTCATCTTCTAGAGCATCTTCCATGCTTCAAATACACCGGCACAACGCTACGTGAAGAAAGAATGAGGAAAGACTGTCAGGGAAAACCCTAAGCGGTGGAGAGGAAGGGACGCCCTTCAGACCTTTTATAGGCGAAGGGAGGCTATTTACCTTAAATGATTCTCTCCTCGAAAACATGCCAAAGGGACCTCTCCCTACGAATGGTCACCTCAAACTCCTCATTTCCGCCCCAGCGGGACACACGAAGCGGCCAAACATTCAAAGCATGAGAGAACAGAAAGACACCCTGTCAGACGCTCATCCAATCATCATGCGAGATCCACGCAGAAAGTATCGGCACTTTCCAACTACTGCAGATACGCTGAACAAAATACGGCAAAGGTGATACAAAAAAGTTAAGTTTTCATCATAATGCTACTACATTTACATTTTTTCTTACACGATAAGGAAAGTTTTCCTTCTAAAAAGGAAAGACATACAAGAAGAAGAGAAAGCAAAGCAGATACGTTAGGCCTCTGACCCACCCCAAAGCTCGGAAGTGGAAGGCTCAGATGGTTTGCCCCCTGGCATCCTCGGCGACGACCGACCCTGGCACTGACCCCACCGGCGTGGGAACTGCCTCGGTTGCGTGCCCTCCCGAGGCATCCGAAGTTGGCGACCCCTCGGACGAAGAGCCCCCTGTTGACACCTTGAAAATGAACAAGGGCGGAAGCAGATCATACCCACAGTGAAAGACCAATGATGAAGCTCGTCAACCATTTACCCGGCTGAAGCCTTTGTCGGTCGAGCTGATGTCCGGTGCCGATGTCACTCAGATGGTAGCACTAACAAAGCAGTAGTCGCTTGACTAATGAGACTTCCTAGCACACTTTAATAAGAACTGTGTTACTGCCTCATCCAAAAATCCACAGATGACATGTCATGGTAAGTCAGATGTCAGCTTATTGACAGATGTGATGTAAGATAAAGATGAAGCCGGTACCGGCAGATGAAGATTGTAAAGGCTTTTGCAAAGTCAGAACACAAGAAGAATCGTCTCCACAGATTATACACCCGGCTGAAGTCTTCCCAGACTAAAGCTGATGTCCGATCTCGTCACCATTCAGGTGCCGATATCGATAAAATGATGACCGGTTTTGTCATCATTCAGATGGCAATACTGATGAAACCTCTGTCTGCGGACTGATGAAAACCCTACTAATGATCTCAATACAAAATATATTACCAACGGGGGACCCTCTTGGGTACTGATGCACATGAGGGGCCTATGAAAGGCCTGGTCAAAGAGACCTAAATGGGCCTGTAATATTGGCACCGGGAGCCACCTTGTCAAAGCCCAATGGCTGCACCAAGAGGCTGGAGCCTGCGCACCGGGAAGCCCTCAGCTGAGGCACGCCGTGAGGTGCCTGCCGAGAAGGCAAAAAAGGGACGGCTATAAAGCCCCTTCCCTTCGAAGAGGAAAAAAGTCGGAGAAGAAGGAGGAACAGTAGAAACGAAAACCAGATAAAAAAAAGCCAGAAGAGAGATCGAGAGGGAAAGAAAGAAGAAGCTGAGAGAAAAAGAAAAAAGGGAGATTCAGGTGGGTAGCCGGGGAGGGAGAGGAGTCAATGCTCCGCCCTCCCCCATGCTTTCCTTTTTTTTCTTTTCTTCTGATGTAATCTGGCGAGGCTTTCTCGATGTATCAATGTAGCCGGAGGATTCCGGTCTTGATTTCCATCTCTCTGTCTTTCATTTACCTTCTACGATCTGTATAGGTTTGGGATGATGCAATGAAATGAAGGATCAACATGGCTCGTTTGAGCATTCGATCGATTGGAATGTCTGCTGTCTTTCTCCCCTTCTTGCATCGGTTGTTCTTCTGAATATCGGTTTGCCCAGATGTTACAGCTTTCCGATTCATGTTTCGACCGCCCCCCTCCCTAGCCTGTTCTCTGGTGAAGGATGAAGACGGAACCTCAACCCTCGTTCAATGGGTTATTGGGCTCTGTCCCCCCTCTTCCTTCCCCTCGGATCATGATTTTCCCAGATATTATAGATGTCTGTCGAGCTCCCATCCCGTTCGGGGTCAGAGACATCAATCTCTTGACCGTCTGAGCAGCAGGTGAGTAGAGGAAATGCCATACGTCCCACGAGGATTCAATAATGGATGATCTGCCCTTCGACTGATGCTAACCCCCATGTAATCCCCTCCTGCAGCCCAGATCTTGCCCCAATCCGAGCCAGAAATCCCAGAAATCTCTTGAGCAGAGTATCGCAACTAAGCCATAAACCCTTTAGCCCCTTCCCGGCGTGGTCATTTCCCCGCCGAGAACTGCTCCGCCGAGAGATCCCCCTTGCTTTAGCCCCTTCAGCAAGCCAGACAAAGCCTCTTGCGATACAGCCTTCCCGGCCCGGGGGCCTCCCGGCGCCGGGTTCCCGGCGCGGTCATTACCGCGCCGAGAACCCCTGCGCCGAGAGCTCCCCCCTTTTGGCCAATGAAACCTACGCCGGGAACTATGCTTCCTGCCATCCTTTCTTTACGCTGTGAATCCTCCATTCCTTGAACCCCGGATGAAAGCCTTCCTGCTACAGGCCAAGGAACCACACAGATGCCCTTTGAAGTCCGATCAACCAAGCTTTGCATCCTGTCGAAGGATACCCCAGATCATCATATGTACCTAAGGGATAAACATCATTGGGGATAACTCCCCTACATAACCTTACGAGCCAGAGAAACTCTGCCACTGCATAAGTTTCAATGGCCTCAAAGGGATATTAAGTTGGTGCTGTGATCACATACACGGGCTAGGGGTCCCATACCCCCCTTATTCTGGCTTTCATCCCGGCACTCCGTGGGTGATCGTCTATCACTCCCTGGCATACGCTAGGTACGGGGGAGGTGCTGCTGAAATCCTCCCAGGCCGATGAAAGATAATACTGAAGCTGTCCTCTGGACTCCGCATGGTAATGGTGAAAAGGACCTCTGTGTGGGGCTCTTCCCCTCCAATCCCTCTCAGCTCTCGGCCTCCTTTGAAGCATATACAACTAAAACCAGTTGAACCCCATCTCTAGTCCCCAGAGCCAATTTACTTTGATATAATTCCCAGAAAACTCTCAAAATCCTAAAAATAGGGTACCGTAAAATCCTAAACTCCTCACGGCGCCCAAACACCCGCCTTCTCGGCACCTACCTCTCGGCGCCACCAGCTCCCGGCGCGGCCTTCAGCGCGCCGGGAACCCCCAGGCCGAGAGCTCCTCTTCCCCCTTTAGCCTACGCCGAGAACCCCCCCTTGGAGAGTCTCCGTCGTGCCGGGAAGTCAGCGCCGGGAGCTTCCTGGATTCTTCCCTTCGGCTACGCCGGGAACCTTCACCTTCTTGCCACTCACGTCGGGAGCCTTAGCCTCCTCTCTGTGGTCATGCCGAGAGCCTAAGTTGCCACTCTGTGAGCCCAAATGCCCAGAGCTAACCCACACAGAGATATTCATGGATCACCAGATGTGTCCCGAGGATAAAGTTAAAGGAAGGTAGACTCCCTTATGTTCCATCGATTTGTGTCAAAGTCACAACGACGCGCCTCCCCCTTAGCTCCGGTGAGCCATGCCAATGCATGAGTGCCACCAGCTCCTGTGAGGGAAGAATCAAACATTGCCTTAGGGCATACATGTGTAACGTGGAGAGGCCCGACCTCTCTCTTCCTTTCGGCTTTCACCCCGGCACTCCGTGGGTGATAGCCTATTTCCCTCTGGGTATGATCCAGACTATGGGGAAGTGCCGCCGAAATATTAACCGATGTTTTAAACCTCCGTCATGATCGTGGCTCATCCTGTCCGCGATTGATATCCTCTGTTTCACCTTTCCCCTGAGTCTGATTGTTTTTTTGAACCGCCGATTCAGCGAGATAGTTTGTTTCTGTGGTTAATGTTATTCTCTTACTCGCCTTCCGGGCCTGGTACGAAGTTCAAAGTTATGTATATGAATATCTGTTTGCCTTATGAGGCCTCCTATTTTGGCGTTTAATCAAGGGTTCTCCTTCCTTGGAAGGACGTAATTAACGTCATAGCCTTTATGGTATGACGGACTTCTGGTCCCGACTCGGACCTCACAATCGACTGACCAAGTCAGATCGAGCGCACAATGAAATTGTCACATACGTGACTGGAATGCATAATAAACAAAACAAATAAATAAGTCAAATAAAAAAATAAATAAAAATTAATTAAAATAAATCAGATAGACCCATCCCCACAAGCTGGCACGCCCGGTGGGACGGAGTCTCCCTTCATCTCTACGCCAAAATAGGAGGCCCGGTGGCCCCTCTTAAATTCTAACTGTGCGTTAATCCTAGCTCCAGGAACTAAAATAATAAGTGGATTCGCCTCCCTCCGCTTCGGCCAGCAGGACGTTGATGCTTATGTTCGCGAGGGCTACCTGGCGGTGCCCACGATGTCCGGGTCCATGCCCCCTGTTGACGGATTGCCCAACTGCTTGGGCCGCGTCTTCACCAACCTGCTAGAGGTTGCTGACAAGGAATAAGGCACTGCTACAGGTGCCCCGATGAAGACTGCTGATGAGAAGGGAAGCTCACCAGAAAAGACGGCCTCGATAGTCGTCGCCTGCTTTGCCCACCATATCCAAAGTAGGGACACGGTCCCTCCTGCTACCCAAAAGGAAAGAAGAACTAACCGGAGGAGCCGGTATGCTGCTGCAAGCCGTCGTCTTTCAAATTCTGGAAAGATGATGATGATCGGAGATGTTAGGGTGAACCTCGATGGTCTCCCCAAAGACGTTCGTCCGGACAGGGTTGCCCCGACCGTCCAGACTGACAACAAGGTCCAAATTTTGGCCACTAGGACGGCCAACTGGAAAACTGATGAGAGGAAGCCGTTGGCTCCCAAGCCAGCAAAATATAGACAGATATGGAGGCCAAAGAAGATACAGAGCTGGATTCCGGCTCAAGAGCAAGGTGCCACTGCTATCCACCCTGAAGCCAGAGTCAGGAGAGATGAGAAAAAAAAAGGAAAAAGAGAAAAGAGAAACTATTTCCATCCACCCCAGAGCAGGGGGCAGAAGATGGGAAAGAAAAGAAGAAAATACCACTGCCATCCGCCCCAGAGCCGGGGCCAGGAGATGCCAGAAGAAAGAAGAATATGCCGCTATTATCCGCCCCAAGATTGGGAGTAGGAGATGGAAGAAAGAAAAGAAGATGTTGCTGTCATCCACCCCGGAACTGGGGGCAGAGGAAAAGAAGATGTTGCTGTCTTTCACTCTGGAACTGGGGGCAGAAGATGTCAGAAGAAAGAAGAAAATGCTACTATCATTCACCCCAGGGATGGGGGCAAAGGAAAAGAAAATGCTACTGTCATTCACCCCAGGGCTGGGGGCAGAAGGAGAAAAGATGCCATCGCCACTCGCCATGAAGGGGGGGGGGACAATATATACTGCCAAAGGGAAAAACAAAGAAGAATGGAAGATCAAGCATATGCTGCTATTCCAAAGGGACCGAAGGCCTGCGCCAGACAGGCTGATATCTTCAAATATTCCAAGGAGAAGCATTTGGCTGCCCAAATTTCAAGGCTGGTTTATCAGCTAAAAGATCGAAGAGAGGCTGCTGCCCCGATCAGATCTACAAAGGCATAGCCAAGAAGAAATGAACCAGGTGGTTCAAGACTACTTCCATTGTCTAGGGAATTCCTCCCTATGGCAGCAAAGATTGTCTCGTGCCTTGGCACCCTACATGAAAAAGATGAAACCTCAGAAGATGTGGCGTTTGGAGTCTCATCCTCAGACTCCAACGACTAAAGACAGCCCCAAGAGGGAAGAAGCAGAAGCAGAAGAAAGGACTTCAGTCTTTAACCGCCTCACATATCCGAGTCGGGTCAGAAGGAAAGTCCACAGCCGGAAGGGTAAGACGCAGGCTTTTTCCCTGCAATATGGCCGGTGTCACCAGGAGATATGACACACTGCCAAACCAGCCTGAAGAGCTGATTAAATTGGCACACATGCCAAATGCCGTCACAAGAAGAAGCCAAGCAGCGAAAGAAAAGATAATGGCTGCCGATGAAGCTCAAGAAATCACTATGATGACAGTCAAAGTAGTGACAACCCTCAGGGTGTTTCCACTGAAGAAATATCGGGAGAAATACAGATCCCGACAACCCTGGATCCCATGATCCAGATGATGTTCAAGAGATATCAGCAGGAGATTGACTCCCTTAGAAGACAGCTCAA
Organism: Amorphophallus konjac; assembly: GCA_022559845.1. Lineage (NCBI taxonomy): Eukaryota > Viridiplantae > Streptophyta > Magnoliopsida > Alismatales > Araceae > Amorphophallus > Amorphophallus konjac. The sequence continues at coordinate 134,346,380 of CM040117.1, read as the reverse complement.
TGAAAGCGGCAAGCATACACTTGTCTCCAAGCATGCTAAACCATCTGGACAGACTTCCGGCTCGATAGGGGTGGCCTCTTCGGTCCATCCTGCTCAAACTGACAAAGGCAAGGCCCCGAGTCAACCTTCTCTACAACAAGCGGCAGCTCAGCCCTCTGCGTCTCAAACGCAGCTTGCCGTGCCTGCTCTGCATACAACAATTATGACAACCCACCTTTGGTCAACGGGCTCGCCGCCCGATCGACAAAGAAACCGGTCCGGTTTAGACCTTACGTCTGTTCCGACTAGATCTGCATATCTCTTTACGTCCCGCCGTGATGAAACCTGCTGTTGATCGATTGGCGCACTGCCCGATCAACGATGAAACCTATCCAGTTTAGACCTTACGTCTATCCTGATGAAACCTATGAAATCCTTGCATTGGTATAAACCCAATACCGATGATGAAACCTGCTGTTGATCGATTGGCGCACTGCCCGATCAACGATGAAACCTATCCAGTTTAGACCCTACGTCTATCCTGATGAAACCTATGAAATCCTTGCATTGGTATAAACCCAATACCGATGATGAAACCTGCTGTTGATCGATTGGTACACTGCCCGATCAACGATGAAACATATCCAGTTTAGACCCTACGTCTATCCTGATGAAACCTATGAAATCCTTGCATTGGTATAAACTCAATACCGATGATGAAACCTGCTGTTGATCGATTGGTACACTGCCCGATCAACGATGAAACATATCCAGTTTAAACCCTACGTCTATCCTGATGAAACCTATGAAATCCTTGCATTGGTATATACCCAATACCGATGATAAGAGCAGCTACTAATGAAGCGGCCCACCTCCTGATCAATGCTAAAACCCGTCCGGGGTAGACTTTCCGTCTGCTTTGACGAAAATGATGCACCCATTCTCAAATCAACCCGGACCTTCTGTCCAGATAGATGATAAAACCTCATCCCTTTGCGTTAATGTTAAACCCCACATTAACGATGAAACCTACATTTTCAGCGAATGGCTTCGTGCTTAAGCTGCTACACACATTCTCGAGTCAATCTGGACCTTCCGTCTGGATGGATGATGAAACCCTATTCCCCTTGCGTTGATGGCAATCCCCACATCAACGATACCGCCATGCTCCCGGCAAACGGCTTCGCGCCTAAGCCGCAAAACACACTCAAGTCGACCAAGGCCTTCCGCCTAGGTAGATGATGAAAACTTATGCCCCTTGCATTGGTGTTAGCACCCACATCAATGATGATACATACACAAGCTGAGCCCATGGGCTATAAAACTAAAGTTTCTATAAAAAAAAAAAAGAAGAGGAAAAGAAGAGACAAAATGGGGTTAAAAATAGAGATACCCCGCCAGTCTTGTTCAGGCATTCTGAACAAGGGCAAAAATGGCTAAGACCCAGTTGTGGTGAAAACTCGAAAGGGCACTGCAGGCAAAATCGGGTACCCCGCCACGTGAAAATCCGAAAGGGCGCGTGGGCAAAAGCAAGAGGGGGCAGGCTCCGGTGAAAACCCGAAAGGGCACTTGGGTCAGTAATGTGGTAATTCAAAAGTTCCATGCCAACCGGCACGCTACCTTTACCTCCCCTTCATTGATGAAGCCTTCCGTCGGTCAACTGGCTCCGCGCCCCACCGATGATAAAACCTTTCTGGGATGGACCTTACGTCTACCCTGATGAAACCTACATACCCTCTTTCAAAGTCCCACCCGCGATAAAACCTGTTGGAAAAGACCTTACGTCTATCCTGATGAGACCTATACTCCTACCTGCATCCCACCGTTGATCGACCGGCACCTCGCCCGATCAATGATGAAATCCTCTGTCCAGTTTAGACCTTACGTCTATACTGATGAAACCTATGAGACTCTTTGCGTCGGTACAAACCCAATATCGATGATGAAACCAACTGTTGATCGATTGGCACCTCGCCCGATCAATGATGAAACTCTGCCAGTCTAGACCTTTCATCTATTCTGATGAAATTTATAACACTCTCTTTGCATCGGTATAAACCCAATATCGATGATGAAACCAACTGTTGATCGATTGGCACCTCGCCCGATCAATGATGAAACCCTGCCAGTCTAGACCTTTCGTCTATTCTGATGAAATTTATAACACTTTCTTTGCATCGATATAAACCCAATATCGATGATGAAATCAACTATTGATCGATTGGCACCTCGCCCGGTCAATGATGAAACCCTGCCAGTGTAGACCTTTCGTCTATTCTGATGAAATTTATAACACTTTCTTTGCATCGATATAAACCCAATATCGATGATGAAACCAACTATTGATCGATTGGCACCTCGCCCGATCAATGATGAAACCCTGCCAGTGTAGACCTTTCGTCTATTCTGATGAAACTTATAACACTTTCTTTGCATCGATATAAACCCAGTATCGATGATGAAACCAACTGTTGATCGATCGGCACCTCGCCCGATCAATGATGAAACCCTGCCAGTGTAGACCTTTCATCTGAGGCAGTTGGATCAACGATGAAACCCTACCGGGATAGACCTTACGTCTGTTCTGATAAAACTACATATCCTTTCATGTCCCACCTACAATGGACCTACCCAGTTTAGACCTTTCGTCTATTCTGATGAAGCTTAGACTCCTTTGCATCGACATAAGCCCAATGTCGACGATGAAACCATGCACTGGTCGGTCGGCAAATCGCCACGGTCAGCTTTGAGGAACAGACCTCTCGTCTGTTCCAGATGCATGTCTTCCGTTAGCCAACAGGCCCAGCAAAGGCAATCCCACCAGATACCGATACGCGGTAGAGCGAGCCCCATTCTTTCCCTGAGAGGATGGATGCTCTCCTGCTGAACACGGGTCGTCCGTATAAAGGTAGCTGAGACTGCCACTCTTCCACATGAAGGAAGTAACAGCACATGATGTCAGATGTACAGCCGATCGGGGCTTCAAGCCGACATATACAAGATGTTCAGCCAATCGGGGCTTCAAGCCGACAGATGCAAGATGTCCAGCCAATCGGGGCTTAAAGCCAACAGATGCCCAAATACGCCGTCAATCAGGGCTCAAAATCGCCAGACGTTAGATGTGCCAGTTGATCAGGGTTCAAGCCGATAGATGTTCAGCTGATCGAGGCTCAAGCCAAGAAGATCGTACCAGGATGAAATCCCAGTATGAGGATACTGCCAAGCTATAACTGAAGGAATGAGTCAATAGCATTGAGCCAAAGATACACCTACGGACACCGTGCCGCTTATTCTGCGCTTACGCCATCCGCAGGTGGGGGGCATTTGTTGACGCCTGAAAAATGAGCAATGGCGGAGACAAAAATTGAAAAGTGGAGCTGCTATAGTCGGAAAAGGCAGAAGTCCAGTCTCTATAGCCACTATGGCAGGGACTGCTGACTTGGGTGCAATTGACATTACTGCGGCCGGTATAAAAGCAGAGCTTCGAGATGGATCGGCTTCGGCTCTGAAATCTGAAGCCCTGATAGGAATGCAACTCTCTCTTGAGGCCCCTAAGTCCAACGATGCTAAATCTGTCGAAGACTGTATCCGCACTGGCACTGGGCGAATGATCTCAGGAACTCCCATGCAAGTTAAAGGCAGAAAAGGGACAATAGCCCAGTTCGTAGAAGAAATGTCCGTGATAGCTGCGGTTGTGTCTGAGCTAGCAGTGACAATGCCCTAAGACCAAAGCAAAGCAACTTTCAGCACAAGATGAAAGAAACAGATGAAGCAACAAATATGAAAAGGAACCCACCTTTGAAGCAGGGTCCACACCCTCGAAGTGGGGTGAAAGAGGAGGAAGCTCTGTAGTCGGAGTAACAAATGGTGGAGTTATGTCGATCTCGGTGTCGAGCCCGGCAAACTCCTCTTGCAACTCCTCCTCAGGAGATAGCGCCAGCAACTTGGAGGGGGTGAATAATGGGACAATGGCGGGGCATGCGGATGGGGCCTCTAATTTGGAAACGCCCTCCGTCTCGCTCTCGCTGAAGCCTTCTTCTTCTCCATCTGCCTCAGAAGCGGTCGCGGAGCTACTTGAAGAAATTTCTACACTATCCACGGGCGGGACCGCCATTTCTAACGTCTGCCTGGACGAAGACCGGGTAACTATACGCCTCACAGGGATGAGGCCCCGTTTCGTCTGGGTCTTATGACCCTCCTGTGGCTGAGTAATACCGCCAGCCTCTCCCGTAATTTCAGTCTCCTCACCGACCGTCACTATAGGGAAAAGCTTGTGAGAGGGACAATGAAAAGTAATTGAAATATGCAGGAAAAGATGAAAAAGGCATGCTTACCCTCCGCCTCACTAGCCGGCGTGGGAGAAGGCAGCCTGGTCTCCACCACAGAAGATGCCACAGCTGGCTCTTGGGCTGTGCAAAAGGGAGGGGTCAGATTCAAGGACTTCTTTGAAATCCAGCAAAAGAGGATGAAGAATGCAATTGCAGGTTATTGATGTTACCCTGAATCGATGTCTGAGCAGCCTCCCTTTTAGATTCGAACTCATCAAATGAGGGAATATCAGAGAGAGGGGTCCCGGTGTCCATAGCTACCGAAGCCGATTGCTGAGCATAAGTCTTCTTGGCCTTCCTGGCCTTCCCAACTGCAGCCTTAACTACGGAAGCCTTTCTCTTCTTGCCGGGAGGCAGGGGAGTAGTAGTCGGTGCTGCTGCAGGGATTTCAAAATAAGTAGGCTTCTCAGCCTGCGCAATGATTTTTCTATAAAGCCCCTGTCGCTTTATATCAGGCCTGTCTGTTGAAGATGTCAGAGAGGTAATGTGATCAGTCGATGCAAAGTGTGAATACTGAGCAGAAATCACCGCAGTCAGAAAAGAAGAGATCATACCTGCTGGGCCGTCGTAAAAGACAGAGAGCGGCCAGTACAGATAAGCTACCTCCTTGGAGCGGGAAGTAGCCTCCTTGATAAGCCAGCATACATCGCCAAGTACCTGGCACTTCTCCACTAAAGCTGCCAGGTCACTATGACCATGAAGGTCAAGACACCGAAATAAGTCGAGGTGGTCCATACCCCAGCCGTCGACATAATGAAAAGAGACAAACAACGGCTTGTTCAATATGTCGGCTATCGGGCTTTCTGCAGATAACCCATGTAAATTCAGCAGAATAAACAACCAAGATGTTTGCTTGTAGTACGTCTGGGTTCTATCTTCCCGGCGCACAAACGTCCTATAGGGATGAAATCTATCTGTCGGACCCCTCCAAGGGACTACTACCGGGAGCGGCTCTTTGACAGGAAATGGGTATTGTTGTGCCTCCAAACGAGCGCCCCATACATGGCTCAGATGTTTCAAGCTCTGCATGAAAGTGTCCTCGTTGATAGCAGCGAAAATAGGAGCAGGCGGGTCGGAATTCTTTTCCTTCAAAGCCTGACGCTGGGCCAGATAGTTCTCCGCCTCCCTCTGGTGTTGTGAATAAAGCCTTTTCAGGTGGGCCTCGGGGATGTCAAACACTGGCCCGGGCTGTTGTTTCAGAAAGGAACGCTCGGCCACGTCCCAGAATGCACCTCTACTATCCCTGTAAAAGCTGGTTCGAATGTTCCACCATTTGATATATTCTGATGTTACCCGGGGAACACGGTTAGAAACTGTGGGAACTCTGAAAACTGCACCGTCCTGGCGATGGTAAAAATCCCACCACAACCGGCCATCACCGACAATGGTGGACCCATGCTTAGCCCGGCTATCCAGGGGAAATTGAGCAACCGTTGTGGGGATATGCTGGTCGTAACCAAAGTTCCACCCAAAGCGGAATGGATAGTATGGTTCCAGAAGGAGCAGGCCACCCTTTCTGAAAACTAAGACACTAGGCCAGATGGCCATGGCCCATCTAACCAGCTCCGGCTCCAGGATTGGCCGAGCAGTGTTAACCCCTGAGACAGGATGAATATAGGTCTCTACCTCTTCCAGCTTGCACTCTCTCTGAGAATGAATCAAAGGAGCTGAACCTGCTGCCAAGCTCCAGAAATGAATACTGCCAGGGGCATCCACCGGCACCTTTATCAGTCGACCCCTTATTTTGAACAGCTGATCATAGAAAGGACCAGGTTCAGCACTGGCAAACTCAATCATTCTGGGCAGTACTGTATCTGCCTGCAAAGTTCTGGGAGCCAACTCAGAAAATAAACTGCAGACCCAGGCGTTGAAGAAATGAAAAGGACCCACGGTTCTCAAAGAACGGGGAGTCTGATGCTTGTACAGATCCCCCAAAGACTTGTATATCAAACACAAGGCCACTGGGCAGAGCGACAGCCTCATTCCCCAGGCCATCTGACAGGCCGGATATATAGTTTCTGGCCGGATGATTGTCTCGTCCCCTTGAGGGAGAGCGAAAGTGCACAACCAGAATGTGAAGTAAGCCGCACAATGTGTGATGGGGTCTACGCCTGCTGGGTTGGGACCACCGCTGCCTGCACAACGCAATGAAGATGGCAGCGCCGACTTATAACGAGGAGCCCTTACCTGCTTGCTAGCAGTCGGACCCACGGAAGGAAAGTCGGCATATTTTAGGGGACCGTCAAAGAAGTACTGAATCCACAGCCCTACCCGGATCCTCAGCTTGCTGCCTTTCTCCTGGGGATGATAACCTTTGGAGGACCCTCTACTGTACGCCAGACAGATGGAGCGATATGCCTTCATCAGGTACCGGTATGAGAAGCCAATGGAATATCTGCCTTCACCATCGGAACTATCCTTCTCAGAATCTACCAAGCAGACTTCTTCATATGGCTCGCCGTCAATAGGCAGTCCGGAAAGCTGTGACAGACTCCAGAGGTCAAGAGATGTCTCACCCTCTGCTGTATAAAATATGTTGAATAAGGGGCAGAAGACCTTGAACATCCCACAGCATAACCCTCGGGATATGGGATATCGAAATCTGGAAGCAAAGACACTATGATATACCCCGGCTCTGATCAGCAGAGGGGCATATTCCTTCAGAACAAACTCAGTAAATTCCACGGCTCCTGCTCGAAATAGGTGGGCGTCAGTGATCTTGGTATCCCCAAACCAACCAGCGGCCAAATGATACTTGAACTGAATGGCCGAACAATTCAGCACAAAAGGCTCTTCGCGGTACCCCCACTTCACTGGCGCCAGGAAGAGACCATAGCTGGGCTTCTCCCTATTGACTCGGCCACTGGCATTATCCCACCGAGCAGGTGTGAACTCCGGGGCCCGGGTCAGCATTTTCTTTTCTGGCTCCAGCTCCGATATGCCAAGGACTGCATCCCAGTCACGCTTCTCCCCGGGAAGATATATAGCCTTTCCGTGATATACTGAATCTTTCAGGCTGTCTCTCTCAACCAGAATTGCGGCTTCAACTGTACGAGCTATTCGGTAGTTCCGCATTCCACCCACGGTGAAGGTCCGGATAAACGGCAGCAAGTGTTTGTCCTTCGAAAAATCCGGGCGATAATCAGTGCCCCGTCTGAAGCATGTTTCCATGGCAGTGGAGTATACCCGGGATGTTGACACCGTATCGGTATCAGAATCGGATGATTCATCAACGGAAGCGATCTTGTCGTATCCGAAGTCAAGGCTGTGCACATTCAGCCAGTTTACTGTGGCCCGTGATATATCTGGCTGGGCCGACGAACTGGCCCCGACACCTCCAGGGGATGCCGCAGCAGAGCCTGAAGCCATTGCAGTGTCTGCAATCAAAGAAGAAAAGTGAATTAAAAGTCCTAGAACAATGGGCAGTCTTTTAAAGATTGTAATATGAAGCCCTTGAAAATTTCGGCAGCATCTCCCCTTATTCGGGGTCTGCCCAAGGAGAATAGAGAGTCACCAACCAAGAGGGGGTGATCCCGAAGCAAAAGGGGATTAAATCCCCGAAGAGCGTCCTACCCGGGGCGAAATCTAATAAGACGGGAAGAAGCCGGACGGTCAGAGGGGAGGAGCTCGCCGCCACCACCGAGAGAGAAAAGAAAGTGAAGAGAGAGAAGGAGCTGTGAATAATGAGAAGCCAGGAGGCTTTCGGCACCTCAAATAGAAGCCCGAAGCGAAGGGTTCTCGGCGCGGTAAAACGCGCCCCGAGAACCCCCAGGCCGAGAGCCCCCCTTCGGCCAATATGCGCGCCGAGAAGCCCTCCGCGCCAAGAAGCCCTCCACGCCGAGAAGCCCTCCGCGCCGGGAAGCTTGGCGCGCCGAGACCCCCGTCTCCACGCCGAGAGGTCTTCACGCGCCGAGAAGCCTATGGCCTCGTGCCGAGAAACTCCAAAAAGCTGAAAATAAAGTCAAACAATATGAAGATAGAAAAGAAAGATACGTGTGCAGAATATTGTTGCAACGAGATGATCAGGTCTAAGGACCGGATTGAGAAGAAATTGAGGAAGATACCCTCGAATAATGAAAGTCACCTGCAGGCCCCGTGTCGCTTATTCTGCGCTTACGCCGCCCGCAGGTGGGGGGCATTTGTTGACACCTTGAAAATGAACAAGGGCGGAAGCAGATCATACCCACAGTGAAAGACCAATGATGAAGCTCGTCAACCATTTATCCGGCTGAAGCCTTTGTCGGCCGAGCTGATGTCCGGTGCCGATGTCACTCAGATGGCAGCACTAAAAAAGCAGTAGTCGCTTGACTAATGAGACTTCCTAGCACACTTTAATAGGAACTGTGTTACTGCCTCATCCAAAAATCCACAGATGACATGTCATGGTAAGTCAGATGTCGACTTATTGATAGATGTGATGTAAGATAAAGATGAAGCCGGTACCGGCAGATGAAGATTGTAAAGGCTTTTGCAAAGTCAGAACACAAGAAGAATCGTCTCCACAGATTATACACCCGGCTGAAGTCTTCCCAGACTAAAGCTGATGTCCGATCTCGTCACCATTCAGGTGCCGATATCGATAAAATGATGCCCGGTTTTGTCATCATTCAGATGGCAATACTGATGAAACCCCTGTCTGCGGACTGATGAAAACCCTACTAATGATCTCAATACAAAATATATTACCAATGGGGGACCCTCTTGGGTACTGATGTACGTGAGGGGCCTATGAAAGGCCTGGTCAAAGAGACCTAAATGGGCCTGTAATAGTGGCGCCGGGAGCCACCTTGTCAAAGCCCAATGGCTGCACCAAGAGGCTGGAGCCTGCGCGCCGGGAAGCCCTCAGCTGAGGCGCGCCGTGAGGTTCCTACCGAGAAGGCAAAAAGGGGACGGCTATAAAGCCCCTTCCCTTCGAAGAGGAAAAAAGTCGGAGAAGAAGGAGGAACAGTAGAAACGAAAACCAGATAAAAAAAAAGCCAGAAGAGAGATCGAGAGGGAAAGAAAGAAGAAGCTGAGAGAAAAAGAAAAAATGGAGATTCAGGTGGGTAGCTGATGCGGGACGGACACGGGAGACGACACCATAAGGTGCCACCCTCGGACTCTAGATGAAGACGCGACCAGCAATACACACCAGGGAGACACTAAGCCCGACACTACGAGCTCCTAGTGGCAAAACGTCGCTAACAGAAGTAGAAGCTCACTCGTCGTCCCAAGCGAGGGAAAGCGCGGACCGTGCGCGGTTAAGGAACCGGCGGAGGTCAAGGGTAGTCCGACTCAACTTCCGGACTCGGATCGAGTCACGGGACGGGTCACTCTCACTCTCACAGTGGTGACATGGACACACGGGCTAGTACCTACACTCTCGGCAGCGGCAAAAGACCGTATACTAGCTAAGCAAATGAACGCCAAGAAGTTAAGACTTTACCTCCATGCACCCGGCGTGGCGAAGACAACCCCGGCCAATTGCGGACTCCCGGTTAACACAATTTTACAGAAATACAATAATTTGACCCACTCCACGCAGGGAGGTAAAAGATCACATGCGGGGCCCGGGAATCACGCGAATTGGGTTGACGGGCAGCATCTTGATGTCGCCCGGTGGTGCCGAACTCCGCATTTTCGTGCTTTCCGAACGGCGGGTTCTGCGGGCCCGTGGGGCCCACGGGTGGCGCTGGCCTCCGGATCTGCAGGAGTGGATCCCACTGTGATGGGGACCCCTGGTGGCACACCTCCACGGAAGGCGGTCGGCCGGGAACGCCGATCGGTGGCCGAACAACTCCGATCTCCAAGTGTTGAAGTTGCTGCCCACGGAGTTTGGTTACTGTTTTCAGGCACGCGCTCCGGCGAAAATGACCGCTGCGATCAGCCCCATCATCGGAATGCGACGAAACTAGAGCCTTTGGAAAGAGGACTCAAAATCCTCCAACCTAGGGCCAGTAGAATCTTCTGAACCTCTGCGGACATGGGCCTTAACTATTTTTCAATTCGCTGCTCCACAGTTTCAGAAATCTCAGATCAGCATATCAGTTCCCTATAAACGGCCATTGACCGCCTACTTACAGTGGGATTCAGACTTCGATCTATTCTTAAAAGTTGTAGACAATCAAACCACGAAGCTGGGACAATTTTTAGAATTGGATGTGGAGGTGGTGGTGATTTGATAGGATTTTTGTAGTGTCTGGTGGTCGGATCTGGGAACGGGTGGACAGAACTTCAGGTGGATCTGAGAACGATTTGTGGAAAATATGAAATGGACGAACTAGAAATTTATAAAAATTTTGGATGAAGGGGTTGGTGGAAGGAAGATCCAGTAAAATTGGGCGAACCAAAAAAAATCAAAAAGTGGACCTGAGACCTAAAACTCACGGCGGAGATGAATCTGGACAGGCTGCTGGCAGAACTGGAATGAAAGAGGGAACGAAAATCAAAAATTATGAAACGGGATCTGAATGACAAACTAATTTTTTTGGAACATCCTTGACACCTATGGAACCTCCAGTAAAATCCCCAGGTCGATCAGAGCTCTTGGCTGAGTTGGGAATTTCATGGAAGTTGCTATGGTACTGCGCGGGCAGAACTCCGATGAAGACGATGGCGGTGCGGTGGCGGCTCGTGGCGGCAGCGGCGGCGGCGACCGGAACTGATAGGGTGGAGTCTCACCACCAGAAGGAAGCCTTCACAGCTTCAAGGGGAGAGGGAGGGGCGCACCAAGCTGGAGCTCCAAGGTATTTTCTTCCAAATGAATGCATTAATTCACTAAAATGGAAAATACAAGTTTAAATACCTTACATCTCACATCCATCCACAACCATTGGATCTAGGGGATGGGAATGGAGGGTTGGGATGGAGTGTGACACACACACACACAAAATAATATAATATTAAGGGGGTGGGGGCGGCCCTTGGACCAAGGAGAGAGGGTGGACTTGGTAGGTGGGGTAGGTGGCCTCCCATTTGGACTTTTCAAGTCCATTGTCCCCCATGTGTCCAATTACAATTCAAACTTCTAGATACCCCCATGTGGCATGTTGACTGACCCCACGTGGGACCCTAGGCTGAGGTGGCCCAATGTGGTGGGGCCCAGGGGGCCCGTGGGTCCCACGGGGTCCGAAATGCTCATAAGCCCCTATTACACTCAAAATGGCAAACCGAATGCAACGAAATAAATACAAATTACACACACATAAAGTCTAGCTAAATATAATAAATGGGGAGGCTCAAGGCGGAGTCTCCAGGCTGTCTCCGAGCCAGATGGACGCTGAGGTGGCTCGTGTCGTGCTCCGTGTACGGTACCGGTGGCTCGGCGTATCGTGCCGATCAACTGCTCGGGTGTCCGCACCAGTAGCCGGGGAGGGAGAGGAGTCAATGCTCCGCCCTCCCCCATGTTTTCCTTTTTTTTCTTTTCTTCTGATGTAATCTGGCGAGGCTTTCTCGATGTATCAATGTAGCCGGAGGATTCCGGTCTTGATTTCCATCTCTCTGTCTTTCATTTACCTTCTACGATCTGTATAGGTTTGGGATGATGCAATGAAATGAAGGATCAACATGGCTCGTTTGAGCATTCGATCGATTGGAATGTCTGCTGTCTTTCTCCCCTTCTTGCATCGGTTGTTCTTCTGAATATCGGTTTGCCCAGATGTTACAGCTTTCCGATTCATGTTTCGACCGCCCCCCTCCCTAGCCTGTTCTCTGGTGAAGGATGAAGACGGAACCTCAACCCTCGTTCAATGGGTTATTGGGCTCTGTCCCCCCTCTTCCTTCCCCTCGGATCATGATTTTCCCGGATATTATAGATGTCTGTCGAGCTCCCATCCCGTTCGGGGTCAGAGACATCAATCTCTTGACCGTCTGAGCAGCAGGTGAGTAGAGGAAATGCCATACGTCCCACGAGGATTCAATAATGGATGATCTGCCCTTCGACTGATGCTAACCCCCATGTAATCCCCTCCTGCAGCCCAGATCTTGCCCCAATCCGAGCCAGAAATCCCAGAAATCTCTTGAGCAGAGTATCGCAACTAAGCCATAAACCCTTTAGCCCCTTCCCGGCGTGGTCATTTCCCCGTCGAGAACTGCTCCGCCGAGAGATCCCCCTTGCTTTAGCCCCTTCAGCAAGCCAGACAAAGCCTCTTGCGATACAGCCTTCCCGGCCCGGGGGCCTCCCGACGCCGGGTTCCCGGCGCGGTCATTACCGCGCCGAGAACCCCTGCGCCGAGAGCTCCCCCCTTTTGGCCAATGAAACCTACGCCGGGAACTATGCTTCCTGCCATCCTTTCTTTACGCTGTGAATCCTCCATTCCTTGAACCTCGGATGAAAGCCTTCCTGCTACAGGCCAAGGAACCACACAGATGCCCTTTGAAGTCCGATCAACCAAGCTTTGCATCCTGTTGAAGGATACCCCAGATCATCATATGTACCTAAGGGATAAACATCATTGGGGATAACTCCCCTACATAACCTTACGAGCCAGAGAAACTCTGCCACTGCATAAGTTTCAATGGCCTCAAAGGGATATTAAGTTGGTGCTGTGATCACATACACAGGCTAGGGGTCCCATACCCCCCTTATTCTGGCTTTCATCCCGGCACTCCGTGGGTGATCGTCTATCACTCCCTGGCATACGCTAGGTACGGGGGAGGTGCTGCTGAAATCCTCCCAGGCCGATGAAAGATAATACTGAAGCTGTCCTCTGGACTCCGCATGGTAATGGTGAAAAGGACCTCTGTGTGGGGCTCTTCCCCTCCAATCCCTCTCAGCTCTCGGCCTCCTTTGAAGCATATACAACTAAAACCAGTTGAACCACATCTCTAGTCCCCAGAGCCAATTTACTTTGATATAATTCCCAGAAAACTCTCAAAATCCTAAAAACAGGGTACCATAAAATCCTAAACTCCTCACGGCGCCCAAACACCCGCCTTCTCGGCACCTACCTCTCGGCGCCACCAGCTCCCGGCGTGGCCTTCAGCGCGCCGGGAACCCCCAGGCCGAGAGCTCCTCTTCCCCCTTTAGCCTACGCCGAGAACCCCCCCTTGGAGAGTCTCCGTCACGCCGGGAAGTCGGCGCCGGGAGCTTCCTGGATTCTTCCCTTCGGCTACACCGGGAACCTTCACCTTCTTGCCACTCACGCCGGGAGCCTTAGCCTCCTCTCTGTGGTCATGCCGAGAGCCTAAGTTGCCACTCTGTGAGCCCAAATGCCCAGAGCTAACCCACATAGAGATATTCGTGGATCACCAGATGTGTCCCGAGGATAAAGTTAAAGGGAGGTAGACTCCCTTATGTTCCATCGATTCGTGTCGAAGTCACAACGACGCGCCTCCCCCTTAGCTCCGGTGAGCCATGCCAATGCATGAGTGCCACCAGCTCCTGTGAGGGAAGAATCAAACATTGCCTTAGGGCATACATGTGTAACGTGGAGAGGCCCGACCTCTCTCTTCCTTTCGGCTTTCACCCCGGCACTCCGTGGGTGATAGCCTATTTCCCTCTGGGTATGATCCAGACTATGGGGAAGTGCCGCCGAAATATTAACCGATGTTTTAAACCTCCGTCATGATCGTGGCTCATCCTGTCCGCGATTGATATCCTCTGTTTCACCTTTCCCCTGAGTCTGATTGTTTTTTTGAACCGCCGATTCAGCGAGATAGTTTGTTTCTGTGGTTAATGTTATTCTCTTACTCACCTTCCGGGCCTGGTACGAAGTTCAAAGTTATGTATATGAATATCTGTTTACCTTATGAGGCCTCCTATTTTGGCGTTTAATCAAGGGTTGTCCTTCCTTGGAAGGACGTAATTAATGTCATAGCCTTTATGGTATGACGGACTTCTGGTCCCGACTCGGACCTCACAATCGATTGACCAAGTCAGATCGAGCGCACAATGAAATTGTCACACACGTGACTGGCACGCCTAATAAACAAAACAAATAAATAAGTCAAATAAAAAAATAAATAAAAATAAATTAAAATAAATCAGATAGACCCATCCCCACACCCCCCTGATCTTCTTCCTCCGACGCCAAACCAGAGGAACCGGAGGATGACAAGTCCGAGTCATAGCATTGCCCGGATGGGAAATCGATTGTCTCGGATGCCTACTCCCCGGCATAAGAGACGGCCCGATCGTAGCCTTGTTTGAACCCCTTGCGGATGCCTCGGCAAAGTGCTGACTTATAGTAGGGGAGGGTAGCCTCCTTAAGGTCGACCCGGTAGGCCTCTGAGCTTTTGTACTTCTCGAGCGCCTCCGCCCCGACCGATCCCACCCTACCAGCGAGCTCGGCCTTCTCCCGCTCCACCTCGACTAACCTCCGCTCGGCCTTAGCCGTCTGCTTCTCGACCTCCACCACCTGCTTCTCCACCTCAGCCCGATCAGCCTCGGCCTCCCGCCGAAGGTGCTCGGCTTCCTCCGCTCGATCCACCAGCTCGGCACGCTCGGCCTCCCACCGGCCATCTAGCTCGACGCAAGCAATGCGCTCCTCTTCAAGAAGCCTGCTCTTCCGCTCGAGCGATTCGCAGGCCTTAGCTAGCTACTCTGTTAGTGCCCGGGCCTCCGCCTGGCAGGCCCGCGCCAGCTTTCTAACTGAGGAAAGCTCCCGCCGAAGCCCATCATTCTCCTGGGCGAGTCGAGCCATCTTTCTGTCAGACCCACCAAGGCTCGAGGCCAGGTTCGCTCGCTCTGATTTCGATCGGGCATAAGCTTCTGCCAGAGTGGCCCCCCTCTGGGCCAGGGCCAAGCCGCCCTCCATAACCATCTCGAGGGCCGCAGACGGGGAGTGCTGCCTATCTCCTCCCCTCACCTTCATGGCTATACCGCGACATACCTGGTATAGAGGACCCTAAATGCCGAGCCTCTCCAAGGCCGTCGGAATAGAGACCCCATCTTTGGTCGGCGTCGTGCCGGTCGACCCAGATCGAGCCGCCGCTTTGTTCGCCGCTCGTGCCTCGGTCGGTTGGGGCTGCATCACCTTTTCTTGCGACCCCCCAGCCTGGACCGGTTCGGCACCTGCACTACTACTTGGAGCCCTGCCCGCCTCGATCAACGCCCCAATCTCGGCCGTAGTCCCAGCGTCGCCTGCCTCGTCCACGGCCCCCACGGCTCTACTGAGGGGAGAGTCGGGCCAGCACCGCTGCCAACCGCAAAAGTCACCTCGGCCCCCTCAGCTCCGACCGAGGGGGGAGCCGAGCCAACATCATCACCGACCGCAGGAGCAGCCCCAACCTCATTAGCCCCCTCTTGCTCGGCGGGTGGGAGAGCTCGCCCTATAGTGTCGGACCCATCATGCTCTGCGGAGGGGTGAGCCGAGGCGGGTTCGCCTTCGACTACAGGGGCGGACCCGGCCTTCTTGGGCCGCTTCCTGGCCTTCACGGCATCCCGGATCATGCCCTCCATGGGATCCTTATGCTTGGACCCCCGTGACCTGGAAGACCCCTCCCGAGCCTTCTCCTTGCCCCTATCTCAAGGTCGGGAGCCACCCGTGGGAGCTGCCGACTCATCGGCAGCCAAGTCTTTACCGAGGTCGATCACCTCTGCGGTCTCCTCCAAAGTTGGCCGCCTGGCGTCTGCGCAAAGGAAGATATAATCAAGAGAAGAAACGAAGGCCTCATCGCCCAACCATAAGGTTAGCTAATGATGTTCGTACCTGTCAGCTTTAGCCGATGGAGAAGGCGTCGCTCAATATTCTCCAGAGTCACCAGTTCCTCCGTAGACTGGCGATGCTCTAACAAGATGACCGCATACTTCTCCATGTCCAGAGGAAACTCGTCCTACCTCGGAGGAATGTTCGGATGGAAATTGGGGATTACGGGACACCTCCAAGTCTCCTCCACCGAAAAAATCCCCACCCAGAAGAACTAAGTTTTCCACCCCTTATGCGAAGATCCCTTCGCCGCCAAGGAGACACAGCTCCTATTCCGCCTCGCCTGGATGAAATAGAAGCCCTTCCCGGCCGATGGATGCGCCTTCAACTCAAAAAAATAATGAAAGAGGTCCAAGGAAGGAGGAACCCTGCATTGACGGCAGGGGATGCGAAAGGTGGAAATAAGAAGGTAAGAGTTGGCTACCAACTGTACTGGTGCCAACCGAAAGAAATTGAGAAGCTTGAGAACAAAGGGCTCGAAGGGAAGGCGAAACCCACCCTTCCACGATAGAAGAAAGGTGCATATGTGGCCTATACGAGAGTCCAGGCTCATCTCGTGCGGGGTAGCCGCGGCGAAGAAAAACTTATGGGGCAGACGAAACTGGTGCTCCAGCTGTTGCACCTCCGCCTCCCCCAGTTCATTGCAGTTTGGAGCCGTCGCCCTCGCTGCAGGCTCACCCTCCCACTCTTCGACATCCGGACGCTGATCCGCCATGGAATCTAGAGAGGAACTTGAAGAAAGATGCTTTCGGGACCCCGAAGACTCTGGAGGAAGGGGAAGCTATCGGACTGCCTCTGCAGTTATCTCCGCCAACTCCGCGAACGCCGCTGCAAGCCTCTGCTCTTCCATCGTGTCCTCACGTTGCATCAAAGAACCCCAAAAGCAAGCGCGAAGGAGAGCCAAACCCTAAAAATGGAGGGAGTCTGGAGTGACGACAAGCGCACAACGCCTATATTCCCACACGGAAGGCGACGCGTCGTTCCGACCTCCGAGAAAAGGGGGCCCCTTCAGTTCAAATATGTCAGGATCATCATTATTACGGGCCCAGGTGACCACGACACGTGGCTTCTTAACACCGCCAGATCTCCACCCACCTGAGCCACGCTGGTCCAGAACCCTAAACAGCTACTCTTCTGAGCTTACTAAAGCTCGGGAGTAGGAGGGGGACAAGTGGAGAAGGGGATTTCTGTAGCCCATCTAAGAGTAGCATAACTAGGTCCACCATGACTAAACGAGGCCCAGCTCATCTAAGTGACAGCCCCGCAGGGCCCACTTAGACTAAAAAGCCCAATAAGATCACTCGGGATCAAACCCTTCCTCGGCAGCCCTTAGGCTCGGAAGGCCCGAGCGTCGTTGAGGTCAGAGGAAGACCCACGCCCGATCTATCCTCTCGCCGGGATAAAGGCTAGGGCTCAGCGCCCACTCCGATCGATCCTCATCCGAGCTATGCCTATCGCCCAGATAGGGTTGGCACTCTTCATGCTTAGGTTGACCGATGATTTGCTTATCCACGCTACCGTTGAGAGCCCTTTATAAGCAAGAGTTTATGAGGACAAGGGACCCATGACCCCTGAAGGCTATAAAGATCCCACGATGAGGACGTAAAGAGCCCATGTTGAAGACGTAACTCCCGCCTGAAACTCCTCAGCTTACGGGACTCATGAGACCGGCGCACTATTTAAACCTGGGACTCCCTCCAGCGAAAGGTAAGGCCAACACACACCTAAAACCCCCTGAGCAGGAACCACTTCACCACCTTGGTGTAGAGGGATCTCGTGCCTCTTTTTCCTCCTCCCTTCATAGCTTCCACCATTGCTCTACTGACTTAGGCATCGGAGGGTCTACCCCAGGGAACCATCCCTGGGCCCCCTGATCCGCTTCCCTTCCTTGCAGTTTACTGTTCGGTGATCATCTACCCAGGTCAGGACCAGCGCGAGATCACGCCTCTTCACAAACTCGTAAGAAAAATAGATTTATCATGATCTTTAAGATGGATTTTCAATCAAACAAATTGTAATTTTTCAAAAAGAACTCAGAAATTTATTTTCAAAACCTGTGCCTTGAGCATCCATTATTTTCCAAACCTTCCACTTGGCCTCAAGGCATCCCTACAACAAAGTTCTCATTTGACAATTTTGGGTACCCAAACCTTCTTGGGTCCCGGATGGTTAGTTGCACCTCTAGTGGGTGCTCTCCACAATTTTTGGGCATGTATATCATCAAAATTCATTAAGGCACAGTCATATATGATATGCCCAAAATTGCCACAATAGTGACAACTAACAGAAGACCTAGCATTCTCTTAATAGGATGAGCATGGTACCTCTGTGGGTTGGCAAAAGTATAATTATTTTTAACATGGAAGTTCTTTCTTCTAATTTTTTTTTGTTCTTTCTTCTATTGGCTTGCCAACATTGTGACACATGGTGTCCTGGCTTTCCACAGGAATGACAATAATCAAAAGGTTTTCTTTTCTTGCCAAACACAGTTTCATTTCTGTATGCATGAAATCTATCATTTTTCTTGATGTTACATTCATGCATCTTGTGACCATACTTTCCACAATTAAAACAAGAGATACATTTCTTTTGGAAATAATTTCATTCTTGCATGCTCTCAAATCATCAGATTTCTTTACAAAGCAATCATGCATCATATGACTACGTTTATCACAATAAAAATGTGAGATTTTCTTTGTGGATGCATGTGTGTGTGCAACATGATATTTTTTAGCATTCACCGTGACACCAACAACATTTTTAGCCTTTTGATGCATGTTTTGTTTCTTTTTCAGATTTTCATTTGATCTCTTTGTTGTTTGAGGAGCAAATTGATTTGGAGACCCATTTGATGTGTTGGCTATGTTTGAATTGTGCACAAATGATGTATAGACTTTATTTTCAAATTTCTTTTTGTTCATAGGATTATAGCCTAGCCCCTCTCTTTGGAAATTCACCTTAGTCCCCAATATCTTGTTCAAATTTTCTTTCCCATTCACAAACTTAGATAAAGATGCATTTAAATCAATAATTTTAGATTCAAGGGATGCAATGTGCAATTCATAGCTAACTATCTCTTGGTCACTGTAAACAACACATTCATTCAATACTCTATTTACAATTTTATAACTCTCATGTTCTTGTTCTAGCACATGCAATTTCTCAGATTCATCAACAACCACCGATTTCCCTTTTTCAAAACTTTCAAGATTTTTCACTCTAACTTCAAGCAAAGAAGTTTGAATCAATAGAGCATTGTTTTCCTTTTTAAGTTCTTCTTTTTCATTTCTCAAACATGAAAGGGTTTCTTTAAGCATACCAACATCAGATATGTAAGATTCATTCAAACTTTCAAGTTCAGAACATTTAGCACAAGAAGCATTATCATGAAAAGCATGTTCAAGTTTCTTTTTAAGTTGTCTATTTTTAGATTTAACATTCTTATACTTTTCAAGTAATTCATCATAGGCATCCACGAGTTCTTCGTAAGAACCTTCCTTACCTTCAGACTCTAGCTCTGAGCTTTCCTTGCTTGATGTATCTTGCTTGTCAGCCATCAAGCACTCACTTTCCATCTTTGAGCATTCGTTTTATTTTCGAGCTTCGATTAGTCCATCCCAAATTTCTTTTGCACACCTGCAATTTGAAACAAATGGAAATTTGTAAGAGCTTACTGCAGCCTTAAGAAGATTCAAAACAAAGATATTTTCAATGTTCTTTTTCTTATGCTCATCGGTCCTTTCTAATTTATTTCCTGGTAGAATGTGAGGACCATGGGTGATTAACCTCATAAACTTCGAATCAAAACTAGTCATGTAATCACAGAATTTTTTAACCCATGATTTATAATCATAACTATCAAAATAGGAAGTGACTTCATGTTAGCCATCTCCAAAGATCTTTACTCTTCAACCGTGAGGTTGAATTAAAAATCAGAGACCCGCTCTGATACCAATTGCTGGTCCCCAGGGTAGGCAAGCGGACACGAAGGAGGGTTGAATTGTCCCTCACACTAGATGGCAAATTAAAACACTACGCAGCAGAATTAACAAGATTAATGAGATTAAAGAATTAATTAAACAATGTAACTAAATTCTCTCAATCTCTCCGATCTCACACGATCACACAAACAGATATATCATGCAAACCACACAATCCCACGATGCAAACCACAAGACAAGGGGATTTTTAAGATGGTTCGGGACCACGACAGGCTCCCTACGTCCACCCCTTACCAAACCGGTGAGGCTACACTTGGGGATAAATCCCCAAATTGGAGACGACACTCCAACACACACAGGGAAATGCCCCAACACACATACACACGATCCGACGACCAGATCACAACACACACACACGATCCGACGAACGGATCACAACACGCACACACAATCCGACGACTGGATCTACACACACACACAACCGCTGCAACAAGTGCAGCACAAACGATCCACACGATCGCACGCAGGCGATCAAAGATGACCGTATCCAGACGGCCACACACACATAGTGTATTTTCATGTTTGAAAAATAAACACAAATATCTAACTCATGCTCAACCCAAAATACAAATCATGAAAGACATCACAAAGAGCATATAGAAGATATAGAAATCATCTCCCTTTGTTTTCCATAGCCAAATGACGATGTTCTTTGATGCTCAGGTCAGAGGGAAGCCAGATGCCGTCGATTTGTACGCCATCGTGTTCCTCTCTTCAATCCGCGTCACTTTCTCTTCATGCACGATCTCCAAAGCCTCTTGGATGAAGATCAAATCTCCCCTTCTTTTCCCATTTCTCTTCTTCTCCTCTTTCTTGACCTACAAGATAGAAAGTATTAGCTCAAATGGGGATTTCTTGTCAAATTCGGAGTTCACATAAGAGTATATATAGAAGATATGAAAAGACTAATATAACCCTTATAGAACCCTACAAAAAGACCCTTATATGACTCTAAGAACCTAGGGGTAAAAGGGTAAAGATTGGAGCACAAAAGGATTGGGTTTAGATGGGCTTCGGATTCACGTTTTTGGGTTTTCACCGTAACCGGTTGACCTAAGCATTGGGGTTGGTCGACCTAAAATTCATAGAGCTGAAACCAGTCAGCTCTACGAATTTCGATCGACTGAAATTCCAGGGGAGGTCGACCGAAATCTGCTATGAAACCAGATTTCAGCAGTTAAGTCCTATAACTTTAAAGCCCAATGGAAATAGAAAAAGGGTTAATTAATAAGTCAAACAACCAAGCATTCCTTGCTATTAAATAGCGTAAAAATTGTCACGCCCCGACGCAAAAAATCGGAACGCGGCAGTATAGTTAAAATATGTTGATTTCCAGACATGCTATGCCTTGGGTTAGCATTTAGATGACTCAAAAATAACACAATTGCAAAAGGAAGGAATAACTCCCTAATAACAATTTATTCTAAACTAATGAAATATAACAAGTTTCTATATCCACCAACAACTAAATGAACCAAAGATGTTCCCTCTATCCACTGACATCTTTACATTACAACTCAAAATAATAACTGAATAACCAAATTACACTCCGAAACAACTTTAACATGATGACACTCTTAACTAAAGTTATCTAAGGACACTCCAAGAGGCTTTCTAGCTGGCTCGCTCCAAGGACTTCACTCCTGCCCATCCCCAGAAGTTTGAGAGTCATCACCGGAGCTACCTGAAACAGGGGAAAACTGGGTGAGCAATCGCTCAATAGGTAATAGCATGCAAGATTTAAATAATTAACCAATTACATTAATGCCATGTGATGAAATAAAAGGAATGACAAATAATGAATTACTAAAATAAGAAGAACAGAGACAATTCATACCCAAGAAATTGGCCGATCGAGCATGTAATAAGCAAGTCATGTAAATAATTCCATATAGGAATTCAATAACTTGTATCATAGAGAAAAGAATGGAATGACTCAATGAATTAAATGTCATAGACATCATGCTAGTCATGCACTCGGTGCAATACCTCGCCATGTCATTACAACTCCCTGGGACACTAGTACTTTTCGGGCGCTCCTCCCAGGACCAGACCGGGTCCTTATGATACGATGGCATTGATTTGGTGGATCCAAGATCCCTAGTTATGTCGAGACATTTACTGGACTCGGCCAGGAAAAAGGAATAGAATCCATCAAGCTATAACCTGGAAATAAGCAAGAAACAAATCTAGGATTTTATTGCTGCACAAGCCATCCACGGCCTGGCAATCGAAGTACACAAGAAAAGAATAGCCTTTGGAAGCTACGCGGTCACACCAGGGACGCATGGGATAAAAATGGTCTTATAATGGGCCGCGGGAGACGAACTGGGCCACAGAAACCCAGTCCGGTGCCAAGGGATAAACGGTCCTTTAAGGGCCGCTGGAAGTCAAGGACGGTCTGGAATGGGCCATCTGACAGGTAAAGACGGTTAATATCCGGCCGTTTAGGACAAAATGATCGAAGGCCCATAATGAGTGTTACACGGTCTACACTGGGCCGCTCCAACACCAAACGGTCCACAGACGTTCGTTTAGATGGTCAAACGGTCCAGGGATAACCACGAACCAAATGGGCAAAGCTAGGCTAGAGTAGTTGATGCGGGACGGACACGGGGACCGACTCTAAGTGATGCGGACCTTGGACTCTAAATGCGGACGCGACCAGCAACATACAACAATGGAGACACTTTGGCCCGACACTAAAAGTTCCTATGGGGTATACGTCGCTAACAGAAACGCAAGCTCACTCGTCGTCCCAAGCGAGGGGAAACGTGGATCCGCGCGGTTGAGAAACCGGCAGAGTCAAGGGTGGTCGACTCACTTCCGTACTCGGATCGAGCCACGGGACGGGTCACTCTCTTACTCACAGCAGTGACATGAACTCACGGGCTAGAATCCTAACGCACTCACAGCGGCATATGATGATATACTAAACTAGCAAATGAACGCCAAGGAGTTAAGACCGTTACCTCCACGCTCCCAGCGTGGAGAAGACAACCCTGGCCAAATCCGTACTCCCGGTTAACAAATTTTTACAGCGGTACAAAGTTTTAACCCACTCCACATAGGGAGGTAACAGGTCACATGTGGCGCCCGGGAGTAGCTGGAATTGGGTTGATGGGCAGCATCTTGATGTCGCTCCGACGGTGCCGAAACCCGCGTTTTAGTGCTGTCCGGACGGCGTGATCTACGGGTCCGTGAGGCCCACGTGCTGCTCAGTCCTCCGGAGCTGACGGGGTGGGTCCCGCTGTGATGGTCACACCTGGTGGCACGCTCTCCTGGATGGCGTCCGGGCTGGAACACCGGTCGGAGGCCGATCGGCTCCTATCTCCAAGTCTTGGAGTTGCTGCCCACGGATCTGCTGCTTCTGTTTTACCGCGCGTGATCCGACGAGATCTGTCGTTCCGATCACTCCCGATGTCGAATCGACGCACAAGAGGTATCGTTGGAAAGCTTTCTCGAAATCCTTAGAGCCTCTGTGACTCCAGAAAATTCATGGGGACTGTACTTTTGTTGGCAGATTTATGAACAGGACTGATCTCTATTTCAATCTGGCCGGGCAGAAAGGAAGTTTCCGGATAGTTGGCATTGACCACAAAGTAGACCTCCGATTCAGACTTTGAGCTCTTCAGGAAAGTTGTAGAGGGGAGAGAGGGGAAAATGGAAATAATTTGTATGAAGGTTTAGTGGAGATTTCGATTTGTTGGGGATTTGATACTGACTAGGGGTCGGATCTAGACAGTGGCAGACAGAATTGAGTTGGGATTTGGAGTGGATTTTTAGAAAATATGAACGTGAACCTAAATTCACAATAAAATATTTGGAAGTGGTATTAGGTAGGAAGAACCTTCAATAAAAATATCAAGTCATTTGGATCACAATAAGGTGGGTTCATGAATGACCTATTAGGGTTTTGGAAATCTGGGCAGACTGTTGGCAGATCTGAAAGAAGGTGGAGAACGAAAATGAAAAAATGGAAAATAGAAACTAGAGGCTCCACCAATTTTTCTAGGGCATGCTGATGATCTATGGAACTCACCCTGAAAGTTTGGGCTCCAAAAGATCTCGTGGCTGGGAGCAGAAATACGTGGAAGAAGGGGCTATCCTGGATGGATAGAACTCCGGCGACGATGGCGGTGGTGCGACGGCGGCACGATGGCAGCGGCGGCGGCAACGACAAACTCATGAACTGATAGAAGAGGCTTCACACCTCTGATTCACAGCCTTCCCAGCTGCAGAAGGTGGGGGAGAGGAGAGAGATAGGGGGCAGCCCTTGCTTGCTCCAACAAAATTCAGATTTTTCTCTTCATTAATTCTTGAAAATAGGAAAAACAACCCTTTTATATGAAACCCATGGATCTTGGTTTACGTAGAGGAGATGCCAAATGCTATTTCCCCCATGTGGTCAAGCCTAATTAAAAAAAGTTTAGCCTAATGAGGCCAAAAGAGGGGGGGCACCCCCCTTATTTTAAGGAGAGAAAGTGGGCTTTTCTTCCCACTTTGTCTCCCTTGGTCAACAAGAGAGGCTTGGTCCAAGTTGGGCCACAGACCAGCCAATTGGGCCTTCCAATCTAGGAAACCCATGAGAAAGAGAGAAGCCCAATTGGGTCTTAAGTCATTTAAAGACCCATTATGAAGTCTAGTAGTCCAATATGGCCACACTTCTTAATGGACTCTAAAGGGCTTAATCCAAATGGCATATTAAGAGCCTTACAAAGAGCCCAACATGAAAACACAAATAAAAACACACATTAAAAGCCCAAATACCATGCAAATAAATGCTAAAAAAGTGTCCAAACTCATGGCGGGGACTCCAGACTATCTCCGAGCCAAAGTGAAGCTGATGTAGCTCGAGTGGTGCTCCGCGTACGGTACCGACGGCTCACCGGTTCGTGCTTCTCGCTCGCTCTGGTGTCCACACCAATTCTCCCCAGGTGGGAGAAACTCGACCCTGTCGAGTAAGGGTCTGCATCGCTCTGGTAGCGCTCCAGTAGGTCTGGATCTATCCACTGCAACTCTCCACAGGTGATCCAAGTATCCTCGGTGGCGGGTCGCCCTCTCCATCGCACTAGGTAGCACGGGTAGGATCCACTCCTGGTAACAGTCACCTGCTCATCCAGTATATGATCTATATGCTCTCGCTGCCGTGGAAATGGGGCTGGTGGTGGACACTCAGGTTTGGGATCGCTCTTAATGGGAGGAGATGGCTCGAAAGGCTCACTAGGGATCACCGCTGGTTCCCTATATTCAACTAGATCCGACACATTGAAAGTTGAGCTTATACCATATTCCTCGGGCAGGTCCACAACATACGCATTGGATCCAACGCGTTTCAACACTCTAAATGGACCGGCTCCATGAGCTTGCAATTTCTTTATGGTTCCAGAGGGAAACCATTCAGGTCTTACCCTGATCATGACATATTCACCCTCTTGGAACTCACGGTGGTGTCTATGGACATCGGCTAGCTCCTTATACCATGCATTGCTGGCCTCAATGTGACGACGGACGTCGTCATGCAGACTCCTAACATGCTTAGCAAAAATAAAAACACACGGATGCACACACGACCCTAAACAACCCTACGGTTAGTCCGACCCAATCATATGCAAGGTGGTCCAGGACATCCGAATGTGTGCCATGCATGTATTTGTCGTAACCAGAGGTTAACATCATGGTGAACTTCTAGACATCCTACGATGCACCACTCATGGAAATTGGGCTTGGATGTGGGAAGTCCGGGAGGTTCGGGTGTTTAGGTGGGCCGGGGAACCAAAGTCTTCATCACCCTCAAATGACGGTTCGGACCTATTTCCATGTGAAGGTTGCTAGGTCCGAGTGGGAGGGGTGTGGTAGTGGACTCCCTCGAAGAAGTGAAGTATATATGGTGGGTCTAGGGGTCCACTTGGGAATGGGTCAAAGGGATCAAAGAAGGTATGACCCCTTGTGGTGGGTTCCCACAAGTCACGGTCCCATCTGTGGTAGTTGTGAAGGTGTGGATGATCACCTTCATGCATTGTGGTAGGTGGGACGGTGATCATGTGTAAAAAATAAGATTCCTCCCTTGGGCAAAAGGGAATGAAGTCGGGCTCAGCCGGCATAGGGAGGAATAGAAGAATCTCCGTTGTGACACAACCCACGGTGCACACGGAGCTAATGGACCCTAAGGCCGGATGGGTGAAGCTAAGACTAGTGGGTTGGTGGAAGCCTCGGGCCAATGAGTGCATCAACGTCCATTGCCGGTGTAGACCCATAATAAGGTCACCCAAGGTATCAACGTGGTGACTAGACCGGAATGTCGTGTGGTAGGAGTTGACTGGTACTATAGGTAAGGTGGGGTCCATGGGTGGATAGCAAGGTGGGGTAGGGACCAAGCCATCCTTGAGCCAGCTAAGAAGCGGCTCGGTTATGAAAAGCGTTCCCGTTAGAAACACGGGTGGCTCGGGATAAGGTGGGTCCAAATGAGATGGCTCCGAATAAAGATGTGAGGGTGGCGGCAAAGGAGCTCCCATGGATGAAGAAGGCATGTCCTCCTGAGGGGAAGTGGTCCTTGGGACCCCGTAGGTGGGGCCGGGTTGGGGCTACGGGCTATGGCCTCCCTAGGCTCAAGTATGGCTACCTCCTGCCTCGGAGGTGGGCAAGGGGAGACCAGTGACTCAAAATAAGCGCACCTCCTATCCACCCGTTCTGAAATCATTTGCACAAGTTCGACAATGGTATGGGTTGGAGTAGGGGTATCACGGTGGACTCGCCCGTAATCAACCGACCTAGGCTTGGGTCGGGGCTCATCTAAGAGCGGGGCTCCTTGCCTCCGATTATGACCCACTTGGTTGGAAGTGAGTTGGTGGGGTCGGCTGGAGGTGTGACCCACGGGGTTGGAAGTGAATGGGTGGGACGGGTTGGAAGGGACCGGATGGGGAAGGTAGACCCTCCTAAGCTCTCTCTTCATGTCCCACCATGATTCGATGGGCCATTGCCTCCTAACCTCTCTCAAGCCTTCAATGTCTCTCCACTTTTCGGCCGCCTCGTGGAGGAGCCTCTCCTTGGCAAAATAGAATTGCCCAACTTTGGACATAGTATAACAATCAAAGTATGTGTCCATGGTGGCCTCCCACTTGAGGTAGTCACCCGGGTCATTGGAGCCATAAAAATCCGAGGCTTAGAGCCTACGGAAGTGGAGAGGGTGGTTGCCAAGTCCAAGGGTGTGCCAACGGTCATATCGCTTGGGCGATCGAGATTCCATTGGAAATGGGGAACTACAAGACGACCATGCTGACACTTGGACAAGACACTAGACACGACTATGCAAGGTTGGAATGCACTAACTAATGCACACTAAGGACTCTAGACTTAAACCAAGATCCGGTACCTGGCGGAGTCCGGGGATCCGAAGATCCTCTCACGCGAGTGAATCACCTCCCCGATAGGCGTAACCTAACGGTCAGGTGACACCTTTTCATATACCGAATAATGGTATGCAAATGCAACTTTAAAACACTTTTTTTGTTTTGAAAATAAGGATGATCCTAGACTCGACTTAGACCGTGCAAGATTTATGCAATGACTACCCTAGACTCGACTCGCTCTGATACCAAACTGATGCGGGACGGACTCGGGGACCGACTCTAAGTGATGCGAACCTCAGACTCTAAATACGGACGCGACCAGCAACATACAACAATGGAGACACTTTGGCCCGACACTAAGAGTTCCTATGGGCTATATGTCGCTAACAGAAACGCAAGCTCACTCGTCGTCCCAAGTGAGGGGAAACGTGGATCCGCGCGGTTAAGAATCCGGTAGAGTCAAGGGTGGTCGACTCACTTCCGTGCTCGGATCGAGCCACGGGACGGGTCACTCTCTTGCTCACAGCGGTGACATGAACTCACGGGCTAGACTCCTAATGCACTCACAGTGGCATATGACCATATACTAAACTAGCAAATGTACGCAAAGGAGTTAAGACCGTTACCTCCACGCTCCCGGCGTGGGGAAGACAACCGCGGCCAAATCCGTACTCCCGGTTAACAAATTTTTACAGCGGTACAAAGTTTTGACCCGCTCCACGCAGGGAGGTAACAAGTCACATGTGGGGCCCAGGAGTAGCGGGAATTGGGTTGACGGGCGGCATCTTGATGTCGCTCCGACGGTGCCGAAACCCGCGTTTTAGTGCTGTCCGGACGGCGCGATCTGCGGGTCCATGGGGCCCACGTGCTGCTCAGCCTCTGAACCTGACGGGGTGGGTCCCGCTATGATGGTGACACATGGTGGTCCACTTTCCTGGATGGTGTCTGGCCTGGAACACCGGTCGGAGGCCGATCGGCTCCGATCTCCAAGTCTTGGAGTTGCTGCCCACGGATCTGCTGCTTCTATTTTACCGCGCGTGATCCGGAGAGATCTGTCGTTGCGATCACTCCCGATGTCTGATCGACGCACAAGAGGTATCGTTGGAAAGCTCTCTTGAAATCCTTAGAGCCTCGGTGACTCCAGAAAATTCGTGGGGACTGTACTTTTGTTGGCAGATTTTTGAACAGGACTGATCTCTATTTCAGATCTGGCTGGGTAGAAAGGAAGTTTCCAGATAGTTGGCATTGACCATGAAGTAGACCTCCGATTCAGACTTTGAGCTCTTCAGGAAAGTTGTAGAGGGGAGAGAGGGGAAAATGGAAATAATTTTTATGAAGGGTTTAGTGGAGATTTCGATTTGTTGGGGATTTGATACTGACTGGGGGTCGGATCTGGACAGTGGCAGACAGAATTGAGTTTGGATGTGGAGTGAATTTTTAGAAAATATGAATGTGAACCTAAATTCACAAGAAAATATGTATAAGTGGTACTAGGTAGGAAGAAACTTCAATAAAAATATCAAGTCATTGGGATCACAATAAGGTGGGTTCATGAACGACCTATTAGGGTTTTGGAAATCTGGGCAGATTGTTGGCAGATCTGAAAGAAGGTGGAGAACGAAAATGGAAAAATGGAAAATAGAAACTACAGGCTCCACCAATTTTTCTAGGACATGGTGATGATCTATGGAACTCACCCTGAAAGTTTGGGCTCCAAAAGATCTCGTGGCTGGGAGCAAAAGTTCGTGGAAGAAGGGGCTATCCTGGATGGACAGAACTCCGGCGACGATGGCGGTGGTGCGACGGTTGCCGATGGCGGCGGAGGCGGCAACGACAAACTCACGAACTGATAGAAGAGGCTTCACACCTCTGATTCACAGCCTTCCCAGCTGCAGAAGGGAGGGGAGAGGAGAGAGATAGGGGGCAGCCCTTGCTTGCTCCAACAAAATTTAGATTTTTCTCTTCATTAATTCTTGAAAATAGGAAAAACAACCCTTTTATATGAAACCCATGGATCTTGGTTTACGTAGAGGAGATGCCAAATGCTATTTCCCCCATGTGGTCAAGCCTAATTAAAAAAAGTTTAGCCTAATGAGGCCAAAAGAGGGGGGCACCCCCCTTATTTTAAGGAGAGAAAGTGGGCTTTTCTTCCCACTTTGTCTCCCTTGGTCAACAAGAGAGGCTTAGTCCAAGTTGGGCCATAGACCAGCCTATTCGGCCTTCCAATCTAGGAAACCCATGAGAAAGAGAGAAGCTCAATTGGGCCTTTAGTCATTTAAAGACCCATTATGAAGTCTAGTGGTCCAATATGGCCACACTTCTTAATGGACTCTAAAGGGGTTAATCCAAATGGCTTATTAAGAGCCTTACAAAGAGCCCAACATGAAAACCCAAATAAAAATACACATTATAAGCCCAAATACAATGTAAATAAATGCTAAATAAGTGTCCAAACTCATGGCGGATACTCCAGACTATCTCCGAGTCAAAGTGAAGCTGATGTAGCTCGAGTGGTGCTCCGCGTACAGTACCGACGGCTCACCGGTTCGTGCTTCTCGCTCGCTCTGGTGTCCGCACCAGTAGTCGCCCTAAGGCTCCTAGGCCACCCGGAACATGGTGGAACCGAACGAGAGTGCAGACCATAGTTCTCAGGTCGGGTCTAGAGGCTTTGGGTCGACTTAACATGGCTAGGTCGAAGGAAGATCAAGGACAATCGACCAGCAGGTCTTGGTACTTAGCCAACAAAACGCGGTCTCATACGAGCCGCTCAAGGAGATCAAACGGTCAGATTCAGGCCGTGTAAGGACTTAAACGGTCCAATGTGGGCTACAAATCTGGCCAGAGGCTAACAAGCGATCCGGTCGAGTTAACATGTGTAGGATTTGAGGTACAACCTGTTC
The DNA here is from genome assembly GCA_022559845.1 of Amorphophallus konjac. Taxonomy (NCBI): domain Eukaryota; kingdom Viridiplantae; phylum Streptophyta; class Magnoliopsida; order Alismatales; family Araceae; genus Amorphophallus; species Amorphophallus konjac. The sequence goes on along the minus strand of CM040117.1, from coordinate 134,316,196 downwards.
GGCATCCTAGTGGGAATCCCAGGCTCATGGGGGCTTACGGAGGTCTCATAATAGAGGTCCTAGTCCGACAGAAGGAATATCCGGTGAAGAGTCCCAACTATTACAAGAATTGGGGGTTGAAAAAACTTAGGAAGACAATGTATAGCGGTCAGTCAGCACTACCAGAGTGGAGTGACTATCTAACAATCCTAACATTTAATCCAAGGATAAAATTCTTTAGACTTATGTAACAATTCAAGGAATTGCCAAGATGATACATTTGAATGAAAAGAAAGATGAAAAAATGTTGGCAGTCATGATCTCAGTTGATAATTGTCAAGATTATTCCATATGCTCCATTTAAATATAGTGAGTTTGTACCCTATTCAAGATAGCTAGCAATGTTTATATTGAAATGAAAGTAACCCAAACAGTACATAGAAACGGTCGTGTATTGGGCCGCTAACCTCATACCTTGCGGTCTATCGAGGGGCCATTTAGATCGATCGGGGTTAAACCTGTAAAAAGGGGAAAAATGGTCTATCGCGAGACTGTCAGGGGCATAAATGGTTTCTGTAAGACCGTATATAGAATGCCATGTCCGCCCTCCGGCGACTCTGATAGAATTCGATTGCAACCACAAATTCACTCGGTATAGTGCATAAAAATTATGCAAAGAGCTATCATTAGAAAGAGGACAAGAAAAGGCATGGTTTGGCATGATTTAATTAGGTCTTAAAGCCTGCTAACCTACATTTAATCAAGATAAAGAAAAGGGTAACATGATCGGTGCCCTAAATGACATGCTCTGACTAAAGCTAACAATACGAATGCTATACATAATAAAATTAGGGCTTTTACTATCAGAAGAATGAGGACTTGAAGACGAATCCAACGGTATATTTTACTTGAGGTTTGGTCTACTAGAACCTACCTTAATCGAGGAAAGAAGGAGACGACGATCGCCGGCCGCGATAAGAAAACCCTCCTAGAACTCGCCAGAATTCCCCCTCGTCCTTGCTCCTCGCCGGCAGCCGCAGCAAATGCCGATACTAGGTCGGGCTAGGGTTAGTTTTATAGGGTCAATTGATTCTTGAAGGGTCGATTGAAGGGGTAGAGTCCAACGCATGCGGGTCGCGCGCGATTCGCGCATGACCAAGTCTGTCGCCGGCTTAAACTCAAAAATTCTTCTCCTATGGTTAGAGTTTCAGAGGGCTAATAGAGGGGAAATGATCTATAAATCAAGGCCGTCCAAATGGGTCTGAATTTAGCGATTAAGGTACGATAAGGTTAAACGTGGATTTAGCCCTAATACCATTAATTAGGCTTGCTTATAATTTTATTTAGGGTTTGTCGCAGAAGATAATTGTCTGGATTTTTCATCCTCTACATGATTATAATTTTTCTAGATTTTTTTATAAATTGGTTGCATCTTTTCTTCTCATATTTTCCATAGAATTTCTTATCTATTTCCCTTTATTTTATCTAATAATTCACCGGGGTGCTACACCCTCCCCCACTTTTAAGGAATTTGGTCCCCAAATTCACTACACTTCTCAAAAACAGAGATAATTTGGATTACTGACCTTAAAATAAATAAGGGTACTGCCTCCGGATAGCTTCTTCGGACTCCCAAGTGGCTTCTTCAGTTCCACGTCGACTCCATTGAATATTTACTATCGGTATGGACCGATTCCTGAGCTGCTACTGCTTACGATCCAGAATCTTGATAGGTCTTTCTTCATAAGTTAAGTCTTCTTTCAACTCAAGGTCTGTGTGCTTAATGATATGCACAGGGTCGTACACATACTTCCGTAACATGGACACATGAAAAACATTGTGCACACCTGACAACTGGGTTGGCAATGCCAATCTGTAAGTAACTTCTCCCACTCTTTATAAAATTTCAAATGGGGCAATAAATCTGGGACTCAACTTGCCATGGATGTTAAATCTTCAAACTCCTTTCAGAGGTGAAACTTTCAAAAACACATGCTCGCCCACTTGAAATTCAAAATCTCTTCTTCTATTATCAGCATAGCTTTTTTTGTCTTGATTGTGCAACTTTTAGATGATCTCTGATGATCTGGATATTCTTGGATGATTCAGAAATGAGATCTGGTCCCAACCATTGCTTCTCACCTACCACGTCTCAGCACAAAGGTGATCGATAACTTCTTCCATAAAGAGCCTCAAATGGTGCCATCTGGATACTGGACTGGTAACTGTTATTATATGCAAATTCTTTAAGGGCCAGTTGTTCATGCCAACTACCACCAAAGTCGATCGTGCAAGCTCTTAACATATCCTTAACAATTTGGTTCGTTCTCTCAGTCTGGCCATCTATCTAAGGGTGAAATGTAGCACTGAAGTTCAGACGGGTTCCCAAGGATTCTTGTAATCCTTTCCAAAAGTGTGAAGTAAATCTGGGATCTCGGTCTGACACGATATTTACAAGTATTCCATGCAATCTTACCACTTCCTTCATATACAAAGCAGCTAATACGTTGACCGTCCACTTCGTCTTGATAGATAAGAAATGTGCAGATTTAGTCAATCTATCCACAATCTCCCATATCGCATCGAAGCCTCCACGAGTTCTTGGTAAACCCATTGTGAAATCCATACCAATACTCTCCCACTTCCACTGTGGTATATCGAGAGGTTTCAATTTCCCAGCAGGTCTGAAATGCTCAACTTTCACTTATTGACATACCAAGCACCTACTCACGAATTCTACTACTTCCTTTTTCATGTTCGGCCACCAAAAGGTCCTCTTCAGGTCCCGGTACATCTTAGTGGCTCCAGGATGAATAGTATACTTGGTCTTGTGTGCTTCCTCAAGAATCTTGCTTTTTATCTCAACTAAATCTGGAACATAGGTTCTTCTCCGAAATAACAATCTACCATCATCAGCTAACACAAAATCTGGTTTATTACTTAGACTACCTTTGATTTCTACCAGCACTAGATCATTATCTTGCATAGCCTTAATTTCCATCAACAGCTCGGGGTGATGCTGAAACTGTGCGATCATGACTCGATCTTTACCAATATTAAGATCTAAACTAGCCATCGGTTTCAGTAGTTTCCATTCTTGCAACATAAGACTTGACAAACTGGGTATCGGCTTGCGAATCAAAGCATCTACCACTACATTACCCTTCCCAGGGTGATACTCTATAGAAAAATTGAAATCCTTCAAATACTCAAGCCATCTTCTCTTCCTCATATTAAGCTCCTTTTGAGAAAACAGATACTTCAAACTCTTATGATCAGAAAACACCGTGAATGTTTCTCCTTTCAAGTAGTGCCTCCAAATCTTCAAGGGAAATACTTCAGTTGCTATCTCCAAATCATGGACAGGATAATTCTCTTCGTGCTTTCTTAACTGTCTAGAAGAGTAGGCTATCACCTTCCCATGCTGCATAAGCACACAGCCTAAGCCAATACCTGAAGCATTCGTGTAAACTACAAAACCTCCTTCCCCAGAAGGTAAGGCCAAAACAGGGGCAGTAGTTAAACACTCCTTCAGAGTCTGAAAACTCCGCCCACAATCTTCCAACCACTCAAATCGATTCTCCTTGCGGGTTAGTCTTGTTAAAGGTACCGCAATTTTGGAGAAATCCCTAATAAATCTCCGATAATAGCCTACTAGGCCTAGAAAATTTCTAACTTCAGTTGCATTCACAGGCCTATCCCAACTTCTCACTGCCTCAACCTTAGAAGGATCAACAGAAATCCCATCTTTAGAAATAATGTGTCCCAGAAAAGACACTTCTTGCAACCAGAAGTCACACTTACTGAACTTAGCATATAATCGATGATCCCTCAGTATCTGTAATGCTATTCTCAAGTGTCCTTCATGTTCCTCCTTGCTCTTGGAGTATATCGGAATGTCATCAATAAAAATCATGACCCACCGATCCAAGTAGGGCCGGAACACATTGTTCATTAATTGCATAAAAGCTGCAGGAGCATTTGTTAGACCAAAAGACATTACAACAAATTCAAAATGCCTGTACCTGCTCCGGAATGCCGTTTTAAGAATGTCCTCATCCTTGATACGTAACTAGTGATATCCAGATAGAAGATCAATCTTGGAAAAGTATTGTGCTCCTGCTATCTGATCAAACAGTTCATCTATCCTTGGCAACGGATACTTGTTCTTGATGGTAAGTTGGTTAAGCTGGCGGTAATCAATGCACAACCTCAGTGATCCATCTTTCTTTCTTACAAACAATACTGGGGCTCCCCACGGGGATGTGCTTGGACGAATAAACCCTTTCCCTAGTAATTCCATCAATTGCTCCTTCAATTCTCTCAACTCTGTAGGGGACATACGATACGGAGCCTTTGAAACTGGAGTTGTGCCAGGAACTAGATCGATGGAGAAAACTACCTCCCTCTCTGGAGGAAGTCTTGGTAAATCCACAGGAAATACATCTGGGAATTCTCGAACAATAGGAATGTCCTGGATCTCCAAATCCTTCTTGTCAGTCAAAGAAACCAACGCCAGGAATGCTTGACATCCCTTCCTTAATACCTTCTCGGCTCGAAGTGCCGAAATAAGCGGCACAGACCTAGAATGCCTAACCCCAACAAAAGAGAGTTTGGGGTTACCATATAAGGACACGGTGCCAGATTTACAGTGAACACTAGCCTCATATCTAGCTAACCAATCCGCTCCTAGGATTACATCATAATTCGTCATCTTCATGCAGACTAAATCAGCTGGCATACTAAGTCCATTAACCATAATCTTACTTGAGGGGTAATAGTACTTAATAGTTGAACCAGTACCAATAGGGGTTGAAATTTCCAGTTGAGAGCTCATCAATACAGGTTTAGTAGATAGAGACTTAGAAAGATTCTGAGAAATAAAGGAATGCATTACTCCGGTATCAAATAGAACAAAAGCCGGCTTATCAAAAATAACAAGTGTACCTTCTACCAGTCCACCCTCCTTGGTGGCTTCCGTCTCGGTTTCTAGCATGGCTTGCAACTTGACCTGCCGCCTCTGGCCTCCTTGTGGCTTACTCCGTGTGGCTTGATCGGATAAGAGAGGACACTCAGCGATACGGTGGTCCCTGCTGCCACAACGCAAACAAGCACCTAGCTTTCGCCAGCAGTCTTCCATCTTGTGGCCTGGACGGTCACAATACTTGCAAAGGGCCTTAGATGGTGCAACCGGGCTAGGCTTCTTATCATCATTCTTTGACTTTTTATCTTTCCACGAACTAGACCCACAATTGGGCCTCTTCTTGTCATTGCCGGGTTTGAAATTCCCAGAACTAGTGGTCTGCTCCTTCTTAGAGTTCCTTCCTCGGATCCTTTCCGTCATTTCCAAGGTATCTTCAAGAACTTGAGCCTTTCTTACCATTTCGGCATAAGTCTATATCTCCATAGGTGCCAACTGGTTGATATACTGCAGCTTCAAACCATTGAAAATCGCTTGGCTTTCATCTTTTCGGAAGATACTAAGTCCGTAGCATAGCGGGCCAATCGAGAGAACTACGCCTCGTATTCCGTGACTGATAAGTTCCTTTACTTCAAAGCCGTAAATTCTGCTATCTTTTTCTCTTGTACCCGGTTCAAGAAATACTTACTATTGAAGAGTTCCTCGAACTCCTTCCATGTCACTTGCTTGTCTCCTAATGTGGCTTTCACAGCATCCCACCACGTTCTTGCATCACGCTCTAACTAAAAGGTAGTCAAAAGAACGCGCTCTTGGTCGCTGCATTGCATGACTTCGAAAATACGATCGATTTCTTTCAGCTAGTGCTCGGCCTCATCCGGATCTGGTGAACCACCAAATCGCGGGGGATTCATCCCACGAAAGTTTTGCTGGAGATCACCGGCTCCTTGGTGCGCTCCTCCTCCTTGGGCCACTTGCTAAAGGCCCGCGGTAATCCTTGCACTGTATGATGCATGTCCCTCCATTGCGCATGCTCAACCGCCATTGCAATAGACTCCTACATGTGGAATAGATTAAATTAGAGCAACCTAGCGGGAATCTTTTAGAGTTGATTTATGAACTCAACCCGAGTCTCTACCCAATCTCACCAGGTTGGATCTTAGACTTCTAACAAGTCACGGTTCTATGACACCACTAGGAAACCTAGGAACCTTTAAAAACCTAGGCTCTGATACCACCAAACTGTCACGCCCCGACGCGGAAAATCAGAACGCGGCAGTAGAGTTAAAATATGTTGATTTTCAGACATGTTGTGCCTTGGGTTAGCATTTAGATGACTCAAAAATAACACAATAGCAAAAGGAAGGAATAACTCCCTAATAACCATTTATTGCAAACTAATGAAACATAACAAGTTTTGATATCCACCAACAACTAAATGAACCAAAGAAGTTCCCTCTATCCACTGACATCTTTACATTACAACTCAAAATAATAACTGAATAACCAAATTACACTCTGAAACAACTTTAACATGATGACACTCTTAACTAAAGCAATCTAAGGACACTCCAAGAGGCTTTCTAGCTGGCTCGCTCCAAGGACTTCACTCCTGCCCATCCCCATCAGTTTGAGAGTCCGGTGGGATTAGTTTCACAGACTGGCACGCCCGGTGGGACCCTCCCGCCTTTCTTCTCTTTGACAACAGAAGGCTTGCACCTCTTTGAGGTTCTTATTGCTCTCCCTTTTACAGGACGATGGAAGAACACTTTGCTTGCCAGTTTCAAGCGCTCTGTCACATCACGATCACGACAATGGCAGCGGTGACGTATGGACCGTAGGTGATCGCTACCCACGCCAGGTATGGCTACCTGGCGATGCCGATTGCTTTCGGCGACTTTCCCCCGGTGGTCGGTTCCCCTTTCTTCTTAGGGGTAGTTCTGATCACTGAGGAGGACGCAGTGCCAACTGCTGGCCGGACTGCTCCGGCTAAGAAGACTGCTGCAGAGGGTGCTAGGCCCTCCGTTCGTGCTGTAAGTCAGGTTCACCAGGCTTCGAAGGTGTTCACCGGGGGCGTCAGGCCCTCTGTTCCTGCCATTGGTCGGGTTGTTCCGGCCGAGGCAACTGCTCTGAAGGGCGTCAGGCCCTCTGTTTCTGCCATTGGTCGGGATGTTCCGGCCGAGGCAACTGCTCTGAAGGGCGTCAGGCCCTCTATTCCTGCCATTGGTCGGGCTGTTTCGGCCGAGGCAACTGCTCTGAAGGGAGTCAGGCCCTCTGTTCCTGCCACCGGCCGGGTCCGCCCGGTCCGAAAGATGCCTACTGGGGGTGTTAGGCCCTCTTTATCTGCTATTGGCCGAGTCTGGTCGGCCGGACAATACAACATGGCTGGGGGTGTCAGGCCCTCGATGAAGCCCACGCCTAGAGATGTCAGGCCTTCAATCTTTCAAGCTAGCCGAGTGTTCTCGGTCAACCAGATTACGGTTGAGACTGCTCCTTCCCGACAGGGACAGCGCCGCCCTCGTCGTCGCGGGAGTCGTACTGAGACGGTTGCCCCTGCTCAACGGGGGCAACGCCACGCGAGGAAACAACTTCGGCCCGTGGCCACTACTTCGCGTTCCGGCAAGACTATTCTCCTCGGCGACGTCCGTATCAGGCTCGATGGAGGCGAGCCGATTGTACCTCGGGACCGACACGTCCCCACCATCCCAACCTCCAACCGATTCGAACTCCTTCGGAATATCCGGGAGGAGGGAGCGAAGGCAAAGAACGTCGCTACGCCCCGGCCCAAGGTGGCGGCCCCCAGAGTCAGGTATGGGGGCAACCCAACTGAGGAGCGTCAGCTCCACCGAAAGGAGATATGGGTCACCAAGGAGGAGGCCAAGGCAATTAAACGCGCCCAGGGCTGAGAAAGGCCCACGCCAGTCTGGGCCGCACTCGGGGCAGGGCCCCTCTATTCATGAGTTAACTAAGCCCTCCTCCTCTCACAAGCCAGGCGCTCACCGGCAGCGGGGGCAGTGCCGCGCCCCGCCAAAGCCGGTACGTCCGACTTCCCCCTGGGCTACCTCAGACAATTCAAGAGGGGGCAATGCTCGACAGTGTCCGGCCCCCCGAGCATCTATCTTCGACCGGCTGGGGGACATATCTCCCCCGGTGCGACATCCGCCGAGGAGGAGGCGGGTAACTCGTGTCGCAGATGACACTGTCTGGGTGTTCACCTGCTACACCTCCTCCACGGACAAGCATTGTGCGTAACTAGTGATATCCAGATAGAAGATCAATCTTGGAAAAGTATTGTGCTCCTGCTATCTGATCAAACTGTTCATCTATCCTTGGCAACGGTTCCTCATCCTTGATACGTAACTAGTGATATCCAGATAGAAGATCAATCTTGGAAAAGTATTGTGCTCCTGCTATCTGATCAAACAGTTCATCTATCCTTGGCAACGGATACTTGTTCTTGATGGTAAGTTGGTTAAGCTGGCGGTAATCAATGCACAACCTCAGTGATCCATCTTTTTTTCTTACAAACAATACTGGGGCTCCCCACGGGGATGTGCTTGGACGAATAAACCCTTTCCCTAGTAATTCCATTAATTGCTCCTTCAATTCTCTCAACTATGAGGGGACATACGATACGGAGCCTTTGAAACTGGAGTTGCGCCAGGAACTAGATCGATGGAGAAAACTACCTCCCTCTCTGGAGGAAGTCTTGGTAAATCCACAGGAAATACATCTGGGAATTCTCGAACAATAGGAATGTCCTGGATCTCCAAATCCTTCTTGTCAGTCAAAGAAACCAACGCCAGGAATGCTTGACATCCCTTCCTTAATACCTTCTCGGCTCGAAGTGCCGAAATAAGCGGCACAGACCTAGAATGCCTAACCCCAACAAAAGAGAGTTTGGGGTTACCATATAAGGACACGGTGCCAGATTTACAGTGAACACTAGCCTCATATCTAGCTAACCAATCCGCTCCTAGGATTACATCATAATCCGTCATCTTCATGCAGACCAAATCAGCTGGCATACTAAGTCCATTAACCATAATCTTACTTGAGGGGTAATAGTACTTAATAGTTGAACCAGTACCAATAGGGGTTGAAATTTCCAATTGAGAGCTCATCAATACAGGTTTAGTAGATAGAGACTTAGAAAGATTTTGAGAAATAAAGGAATGCATTACTCCGGTATCAAATAGAACAAAAGCCGGCTTATCAAAAATAACAAGTGTACCTTCTACCAGTCCACCCTCCTTGGTGGCTTCCGTCTCGGTTTCTTGCATGGCTTGCAACTTGACCTGCCGCCTCTAGCCTCCTTGTGATTTACTCCGTGTGGCTTGATCGGATAAGAGAGGACACTCAGCGATACGGTGGTCCCTGCTGCCGCAACGCAAACAAGCGCCTAGCTTTCGCCAGCAGTCTTCCATCTTGTGGCCTGGACGGTCACAATACTTGCAAAGGGCCTTAGATGGTGCAACCGGGCTAGGCTTCTTATCATCATTCTTTGACTTTTTATCTTTCCACGAACTAGACCCACCATTGGGCCTCTTCATGTCATTACCGGGTTTGAAATTCCCAGAACTAGTGGTCTGCTCCTTCTTAGAGTTCCTTCCTCGGATCCTTTCCGTCATTTCCAAGGTATCTTCAAGAACTTGAGCCTTTCTTACCATTTCGGCATAAGTCTATATCTCCATAGGTGCCAACTGGTTGATATACTGCAGCTTCAAACCATTGAAAAATCGCTTGGCTTTCATCTTTTCGGTAGATACTAAGTTCGTAGCATAGCGGGCCAATCGAGAGAACTACGCCTCGTATTCCGTGACTGATAAGTTCCTTTACTTCAAAGCCGTAAATTCCGCTATCTTTTTCTCTTGTACCCGGTTCAAGAAATACTTACTATTGAAGAGTTCCTCGAACTCCTTCCATGTCACTTGATTGTCTCCTAATGTGGCTTTCACAGCATCCCACCACGTTCTTGCATCACGCTCTAACTAAAAGGTAGTCAAAAGAACGCGCTCTTGGTCGCTGCATTGCATGACTTCGAAAATACGATCGATTTCTTTCAGCTAGTGCTCGGCCTCATCCGGATCTGGTGAACCACCAAATCGCGGGGGATTCATCCCACGAAAGTTTTGCTGGAGATCACCGGCTCCTTGGTGCGCTCCTCCTCCTTGGGCCACTTGCTAAAGGCCTGCGGTAATCCTTGCACTGTATGATGCATGTCCCTTCATTGCGCATGCTCAACCGCCATTGCAATAGACTCCTACGTGTGGAATAGATTAAATTAGAGCAACCTAGCGGGAATCTTTTAGAGTTGATTTATGAACTCAACCCGAGTCTCTACCCAATCTCACCAGGTTGGATCTTAGACTTCTAACAAGTCACGGTTCTATGACACCACTAGGAAACCTAGGAACCTTTAAAAACCTAGGCTCTGATACCACCAAACTGTCACGCCCCGACGTGGAAAATCAGAACGCTGCAGTAGAGTTAAAATATGTTGATTTTCAGACATGTTGTGCCTTGGGTTAGCATTTAGATGACTCAAAAATAACACAATAGCAAAAGGAAGGAATACTCCCTAATAACCATTTATTGCAAACTAATGAAACATAACAAGTTTTGATATCCACCAACAACTAAATGAACCAAAGAAGTTCCCTCTATCCACTGACATCTTTACATTACAACTCAAAATAATAACTGAATAACCAAATTACACTCTGAAACAACTTTAACATGATGACACTCTTAACTAAAGCAATCTAAGGACACTCCAAGAGGCTTTCTAGTTGGCTCGCTCCAAGGACTTCACTCTTGCCCATCCCCTTCTGTTGAGAGGCTTTCTAGCTGGCTCGCTCCAAGGACTTCACCTGAAACAGGGGGGGAAAATTGGGTGAGCGAACGCTCAGTAGGTAATAGCTGATAAGTGCTATACTTTACATCATAATTTTCATCACATCCATCATCTTTGAGCATTATTTGAGTATATTTGTGCAACATGAGCATTAATTACATTCTCACACATTATTTGAGTCTTCATGCATTTTATCATCTTTTTGAGCTTAAAAGACCATGTGAGAAATATTTAAATATTTGCACAATTATTTTGGAATTAAATAGATTGATATTTTTATTTTCAGGAAAAAGCGACCTAGATCAAGGCGCTATTTAAATAACGACAGATGCAAGAGCGCGTCTTTAGCAAGAAGCGACAGCTCCAAGGGCGTCAATTCAGTTGATAAAAGAAAGTGGAAAAAGAATTAAAAAAGAGAGAAAAGAATTAGCGCCCGAGAGGTGGTCGCTAATCATTGAAAGGACGCCCAAAGTGAAGGTCGTCAATTCCTATTTTATGAAAAATGTGGAAATAACAAAATAAGGAAATAAGAAACTAACGCCCCAAATGAAGTCACTATTTCAAGTTCAACCAGAAAAGCCAACTGCAGTTTCCCGATCGAACTGTTCTTCCATGTTTGCTCTTATCTAAGCAACCTTTTATGGAAAGGAGGAGTCCAAGGATGGAAAGAAGTGTAATGGATCAAGTTGCATTGCTAAAAACTTGGATTTGAGTGGATTTGGGAAGTCCACGATCGTGAGAGATCAAAAACCCTATAAAAGGATGCCATGGTCGCAGGGTTACGGAGAGGACAGTTTGGAGATCTGCCTTAGGGTTTAATTTCGAAGCCTTTCTTTTCATCTTTTGCAGTTAAGTTCTTCATCAAAGTTCTTCGTTTTCCAATCTTCTACAAATTCTTCTTCTTCCTCTTATCCTAATTCTTTCTCGTTTTTATGCTATAATTAGTTTTTCAAAGCTCTGTCTACGGTTTTTACTGTTCACCCAATTTTCATACTTTCTGTTCTTCATCATTTTTCTCCCTCTTCTGATCCTCATCTCTTTCTGCTGTCTTCACAAACGTTGTGCGTTTTTGAAAGTTCTTCAACTTCTTCTTCTACCTCATCTTCCCATTCCTCACCGTTTTAAAGCTATAGTCAATTTTCTAAAGTTCAGATTTTTAGAGTTCTGCACTACTCATCTGCGACCACCTCCTGTTCATCCTCAGTTTTCTCCATCTTTCTCTCATTTTTAAACTCTGAAGTCTTCATCAATATTCTTCATCTTCTCAATCTCTACAACTTTCATGTTTTCCACTTTTCCTAATTCCTTCTGATTTTAAAGTTATTCTTCCTCCAAATCACTCTCTGTTTTCAATCTAGTTTTTCACTGTTTCTTCTCAAGACACACCAACACACACACCCTTTTGCACTGTTTTCAAATTTCCTCCATCTATTTCTTTCTTCCTCGATTTTCCTCTCATATCCCAAGGCGGATCTTCATCTATTAGTCTTCTCACGACGTCGACATCCAAGGCGAGACGATCTTCATCCAAGGCTTGGCAAGGAGGCGGCGTTATTCTTCATGCATTGGCTATATTTTCTTATCTTTTCTTTTTGATGTTCCCATGTTGTAATTCCTATTTTTCTAGTGTGACTTTGCACTATCAGCTTAATGAAATTCATCATTTGTGAAATTGTGTCTCTCTCTCTATCTCCTCCAATTTCTCTTCTTAAACCCTCTCATGTTCTTTAAATAGTTTTCATGCAATTTGTCTTTCCTTAGATTAATCTCACTCAAAATTCGATTTTCAAAGCATAAGGTGTTTTTCCATCTTGATAAAATAAGGATTTTTCCTCCTCGTGGGATCGACTCCGCTTACCACTATATAATTTGATTTTTTAATCTTTTAAAGTGAGTGAGTGTGAATATTTTGAAATTGTGGCACGGCTTTCTTAACGACACTAGTCGGTGCGCATCAATTTTTGGCGCTGTTGCCGGGGAGGAAATTAATTTTTATGTTGGGAAATTCCTTGTGTTTGATTTGTATATAGTTTTACTTATTTTTCTATTTTACTTTGCAGGAAAAAGCAAAAAAAAATTCAGAAAATCAAAAATTCAAAGAAATTCGGACCTGAAAATCCAAGGAAAAAAATATGTCACAGGAAGCGTCGCTAAAGCCCAGATCTGTCACAGAAAGTAGAAATTCAGAAAAATCTGAGAAAATCAAGCGTCGCTGAAAGGTCAGAAACGTAGATAAAGCTCATGTTTTGCTAATTTCTGGAAAATTCTGAAAAAATCAGAAAAATTTTGAAAATTTTCAAAAAAGTCAAAAATCCAGAAAACACAAAAAACATGCTTTTAGATTTTATTTTACAGTAGTTTTGCATATTGTGTGGTATTTTTAGTTTATAGACTATTTCATTCATATCTCTATTTGAAAATTGAAAAAAATCTAAAAATTCTCTAACAATAAAATAAAAATCAGAAAACATAAACAAAAAAAAATTCATCATGCTAGCATATCTCCATCTTAGTTGCATTACTTTCATGCATTTGTGCATTTAGTTGCTCTTTTTGTTTTTCATTCTTTATTCACAACATCTTTTGAAAAAAAAGAAAATTCTCTTCTCATCTATTTCCCCTCCTTAAGGGCATTAGGATCTTTACACCCCTCTTGGATTGGAAGGACACTCCATTGAGCATTCCGTCTCTTTGGACTTGAAATTCCATTTCTAAGACCTCCATAAGTCCCCGTACCCGTGGATTCCCTCACGGACGCCGGGCAGGTTGTACCACGTAGCACCTTGGAGTTAGAGTGCCCTTAGAAGGTTTTTCAAAAAAATAAAAAAAAATCATCATTCTTGCATTCATATAGTTAATCCTTGCATTTGCATAACTCATTCATATAGGGATTCATTGCATTTAAAAAAAAATCATCATTACCTTTTGGGCCCTTTACATTGCATGCAAGGTAGGAGATCCCTCCACCCTCATTTGATAGGACCCATTAGTGAAGTTGAAAGGTTAGTGCATTCTAAGTCCCAACCCCAACCTAACCTCATGGAGAATCAAAATCAAAACCAATAAGTTCCTAAGCAAATGAAGGACTACTTCATTCCTAATCAATATCAACCGTCCTTCTATATTCAAGCACCTTAGAACCAGGCGGTTCATTATGAAATTAAATCCAGCACCATTCAGATGTTGCCATCCTTCTATGGCAATACTAATGAAGATCCATATAAACATCTCGATGAGTTTCTCCAGATATGTTCAACTGTCAAAATTCAAAACTTCTCAGATGATGCCCTTAAGCTTACTCTCTTCCCATTCTCCCTTAAGGACAAAGCAAAATATTGGTTGGGAGCCTTGGGTAGAACAATTGACACATGAGGAGAGATGCAAAAAGAGTTCTTGAAGAAATTCTACCCCATTGGTAGGACTAATACCATGAGAAGGGCCATCACTGGATTTACACAAAATTCTGGGGAACAAATTCATGAGGCTTGGGACAGGTTGAAAGATCTATTGAGAAAATGTCCCCATCATGGCCTATCTAGATGGTAAATTGTGCAAGCATTTTATGAGGGATTAACAGAAAACTATAGACAAATGGTAGATGCCTCATGTGGGGGTGCTTTCATGAGTAAAAGTGAGGATGAAGCTTATGATTTATTTGAGATGTTAAGTGAAAATTCTATTAATCATGCTTCACTTTTCTCCTATGAAAGGATGATTGGATATGCTAAGAAGGGTGGGCTATATGATGTCAAAAGTCAAGGAGAGTTGGAGAATAGGATGGATATTAATGCGCTTACTCAAAAGTTGAATAAAGTGGACTTGTTGGCACAAAGGATGGAGAAGGTAGATTTGGTAGCACAAAAACTTGATCAATTATTATCCATGAATAAACAAGAACCTTCTTTTCCTTCTATCCAACAAAATCAATCTTTCTCAGATTCCAACCTTCAAGAACTTTGTGCTCTATGTTCTAGCCCAAATCATGCTGTCATTGATTGCCCCACGGCGGCCCAACTTCCCCCGTTCATTCAAGAACAAGTCTTTGCTGCTCAGGGTGTCTCTAAGCCCACCTATGATCCATATTCCAATACCTATAACCCGGGCTGGAGAAATCATCCAAATTTTTCTTGGAAATCACAACAAGGTCCATCTACTCAAGTCAATCCCTCAATTCCAAAATAATCTTTTCAAGTTCCGAACCAGTCTCACCAACATCTTCAAAATCCTTTTCAACATAATCAACAACAACAACCTCCATTTCAGCAATCATCGTTCCATCATGCTCAGGCCCCATATCAACAAGCTTCATCATTTCAGGGCCAATATAATCAATTTCCATCACATCGTTATCAACCTCAAGCTCCATTTCAAGCTCCTTATCAACCACCTCCTCAACCCCCTCAGCCTCATTTTGAGGATAAATTTGACCAACTTCAACAACTTATTCTCTCTCAACAACAATCAATTGCTAAGTTAGAAGGTCAAATAGGTCAGTTGGCGGCTAGTAATATGAGGAGAGATGTTGGGCAGCTACCTAGTCAACCCATAGCTAATCCCCGCAATCAACAACCTCCAAGTTTTCAGAAAAGAGCTCCTATTCTTCCCCCTCCAAATCAGCCCAATCAACCTCAGCCACCCCTTCCTATCGTTCCTCAATTCGAGAATGCCAAAGCTATCTCTACCCTTAGGAAAGTTCTTAATGATCCATATCAGGCTAAGGATGTGGGTAGTAGTTCGGGCCAAGATGCCTGAGAGGAAAGTGATAATGAGGAAGAAGAGCCGATAATTGTTCAAGAGAAAAAGAAGCCGGATGGGGGAGAGAAGACAATGGACAAAGGAAAAGTCAAGGTTGATGAAGGTTTGCAAGGATATGTTCCTAAGATCCCTTTTTCGGATGCATTAAAGCCAAAAGCTCAAAAGAAGCCGGTCCAACAAGAAGAGATGTTGGAATTATTTAAACAAGTCAATATTAATATTCCACTCTTGGATGCTATTAAACATGTACCGGCGTATGCCAAATTTTTGAAAGAGCTTTGTACACCACAAAGGGAGCCGAAGGTAGCAACACAGAAGATCCGTCTATCTAAAGATGTTAGTGCTGTTTTAATGAATTCTTTACCAAAGAAGTTGAAGGACCCTGGTGCTTCATTAATTTCATGTGATATAGGTGGGGTGACATTTGATAAAGCTTTGCTAGATCTTGGAGCAAGTGTTAATTTGTTACCCACCTACATTTATGAGCAATTTGATTTAGGGGAATTAAAGCCCACTTCTATTATCCTTCAACTAGCTGATCGATCTGTTAAAACACCAAAGGGTTTGTTGGAGGATGTGATAGTGAAAATTCATGAATGCGATTTCCCAGTGGACTTTTTAATCTTGGATATGGCCTCATCCCAAGAGTTAAAACATACACCAATCATTTTGAGACGGTCGTTTTTGGCTACGGCGAAGGCCAATATTAATTGTGCCACAGGGATGATGGATATTACCTTTGGAGGAGAGAAGGTCTCACTGAATGTTTTTAAAGCTTCACAATACCCGGATCATGAGGGAGAATGTAATGTCATTGATATTTTTGATGAAATAATTGAAGAAAATGCGGATATGAATGAGGATGTGATTGAAGAAGGTAGTTTGCTTCAAGATTCACCTCTTTCTTATGCACCCTATTCTAGAGTTGAACCACTCCCTCCGCTTCAAGCTGAACCTATTCTTCCATCTCTTGATCAGCCGCCCATTTTGGAACTTAAGCCTCTACCGGATTCATTGAAATATGCTTATCTAGGCCCAGATCATACCTTGCCTATTATCATTGCTTCTAATCTTACCTCTGCTCAGGATTCTAAACTCTTAGAAGTTCTTAAGGAGCATAGGGGGGAGATAGGATGGTCTGTGGAAAATTTAAAGGGTATAAGTCCAGATGTTTGTATGCATCATATCTATTTGGAGGACAATGCCAAGCCGAGTAGAGAGATGCAACGTCGGCTGAATCCAAATATGAAAGAGGTGGTGAAGAAGGAAGTTGTTAAGTGGTTAGACGCTGGGATAATTTATCCTATTTCAGATAGCAAATGGGTTAGCCCGACACAAGTGGTTCCTAAGAAGTCGGGGCTGACAGTGGTTACAAATGAAAAAGGAGAAGAGGTGCCCATGCGATTACAGACAGGATGGAGGGTTTGTATTGATTACAGGAAATTAAATTCAGTAACAAAGAAAGATCATTTTCCACTCCCGTTTGTTGATCAAATTCTGGAGAGATTGGCTGGGCAACAATATTTTTTTTTCTTGGATGGTTATTCCGGATATAATCAAGTTGCTATCTATCCGGAGGATCAAGAAAAAACCACTTTTACGTGCCCATATGGCACATTTGCTTTTAGAAGGATGCCTTTCGGGCTTTGCAATGCTCCCGCCACTTTTCAAAAGTGTATGATGTCGATATTTTCTGACATGGTGGGGGAGACTTTGGAAGTTTTTATGGATGATTTTTCAGTGTTTGGTAATTCTTTTGAGGGGTGCTTGGAAAATTTGACTCAGGTTTTGAAAAGGTGCATTGAATCCAATTTGGTGTTAAGTTGGGAGAAGAGCCACTTTATGGTGAGGGAAGGCATAGTTTTAGGCCATGTGATTTCGGAAAGGGGAATAGAGGTCGATAAAGCCAAAGTAGACTTGATTTCCAATCTTCCTCCCCCTACATCTGTCAAGCAAATCCGATCCTTTCTTGGCCATGCGGGATTCTACCGTAGATTTATTCAGAACTTCTCCACCATTGCTCGTCCCCTCACACATTTGCTTGCTAAAGATAATCCATTCCATTTTGATGATTCTTGTCTCAAGGCCTTTAATTCTTTGAAAGCGACCCTTACTCAAGCTCCGATTCTTCAATCTTCAGATTGGTCGCTTCCTTTCGAGATTATGTGTGATGCCTCGGACTATGCTGTTGGAGCTGTCCTAAGACAGAAGATAGAGAAAAGGCCCGTGGTAATATATTATGCAAGTCGCACCCTTGCTGATGCTCAGATGAATTACACCACCACGGAGAAGGAACTGCTAGCTGTTGTGTTTGCCCTAGAAAAATTTAGATCCTATCTTTTAGGGGCTAAGGTTATTGTTTACTCCGATCATTCTGCCTTAAAATACTTACTCTCCAAGAAGGATGCTAAGCCCCGTCTCATTAGATGGATTCTTTTGTTACAAGAGTTTGATCTAGAAATTAGAGACAAGAAGGGGTTAGCCAATGTGGTTGCTAATCATTTATCCAGGATAGTGATCCCTGAAAGTACTCCAATGTCCGATTCTTTTCCCGATGAACAAATTCTTTCCCTCTCTCATTCTTCAACTCCTTGGTATGCTAACATTGTTAACTACCTGGTGGTAGGTCAGATCCCGGGAGGGTGGACTAAGCAGGAGAAGGATCATTTCTTTTCTAAAGTAAAATACTATTGCTGGGAGGACCCTGAGTTGTTTCATATGGGTCCCGATCAGATAATTAGAAGATGTGTCCCTGATGAAGAACAACAATCAGTATTGAATTTTTGTCATAATTTAGCTTGTGGGGGACACTTCTCGGGAATGAAGACAGCGGCAAAGGTGCTACAAAGTGGATTCTATTGGCCCACTTTATTTAAAGATGCTTATGAATTTTCTAAATCATGTTTGAGATGCCAAGCTGTGGGAAATAATTCGAAGAGAGATATGATGCCGCTAAATCCCATTCTGGTGGTTGAAATTTTTGATGTTTGGGGAATAGATTTCATGGGACCGTTTCCATCTTCATTTGGTAATGAATATATCTTGGTGGCGGTTGATTATGTTTCCAAATGGATTGAAGCCATTGCTACTAGGACAAATGACCATAAGGTGGTTATGAAATTTGTGAAGAAGAATATCTTTTCTAGGTTTGGTTGTGCTAGGGCTCTGATTAGTGATGGGGGTTCTCATTTCACTCATTTTCAATTCCGAGCTTTGCTTCGTAAGTATGGTATCACTCACAAGCTTGCTACCCCCTATCATCCCCAAACTAGTGGCCAGGTTGAAGTGTCAAACCGGGAGATTAAAAATATTCTGCATAAAACTGTTAGGCCGGATAGAAAAGATTGATCTGAAAGACTAGATGATGCATTATGGGCCTATAGAACTGCATACAAAACTCCCATTGGTATGTCACCATATTGCTTGATCTTTGGTAAAGCCTGCCATTTGCCCGTAGAATTGGAACATAGAGCTTATTGGGCTATTAAGCAAGTTAATTTTGATCTTAATCAAGCTGGTGCCCAAAGAGCTCTACAAATTAATGAACTGGAGGAATTAAGGAACGAAGCCTATGAAAATGCGAAGATTTACAAAACTAAAACCAAAGCATTTCATGATAAGCACATTCACAGAAAGAGTTTTCAAGAAAATCAAAAGGTTTGGCTATTTAATGCAAGGCTGCGTTTGTTCCCCGGTAAGCTAAAGTCCAAATGGGATGGACCGTTCATTATTGTTAAAGTTTTTGACCATGGTGCTGTTAAGATTTTGGATCCTAAAAATGGTCGCATTTTCACTGTCAACGGTCAACGATTAAAACCTTACGTAGAAAGTGAGCAGCTGTTAAAAGAATCAATTGCTTTAAGTGATCCGGAGTAAGATTTTTCATGCGTCTGGCTGAAGACGGAAAACTTAGCGCTTTTGGGAGGCAACCCAAGATTTTTGTTATTTGATGCTTTTATTTTAGTGTGTTTTAGTTATTAGATTCAAGCCAAGGAGAGGAAGTTATCGCCAAAAGAGATTCTGCCCCGTACACCAGGCTGTCTCTTTCCTGCTCAGCAAACTTTATTATTATATTATTCTTTCATTTCAACTTTCCATGTCATTGAGGACAATGTCATTCAAGTTGGGGGGAGAGAGCAGAAAATTTTCATTGCATATAGTACAATATGGTAGGAATTCTTGTATAAACAACTTGCATTGATAATAAGGTTTTGCATATCATAAAAAATGAAAAGATGAAATTCCCGACTGAGTTTTATTGTTTCATGCTTGAATTGAAAGTAATTTTGGATTAGAAAAGGCTAGGGAGAAGGTTGAAGGAAAATTAAGTTCGATCTAGCCATAGAAAACTGATATAAGAATCTCTTTAAAGTTCATGCGCACTATTAGAAAAAAATATTCACTATGCACTCTGATGAAGCAAAATAAGACAAGCCCTCTGTTATTTTGGGAACTGTATCTGATACTCTGCATTTCTTGAGGAGGAGATCTATTTCAAGAAAAAGTTTTCTGCCAAGTTTTAAAAAAAAAAGGAAAAGAAAATGCAAAGGCATAGAAAGATCACGCCATGAAAAATGCCCCTGATCTGAGTAACCGGGCCTGCTTCACCTAAGACGTGTTGAGGTTCGCGTAAAAAAGTGAAGGGTAGTGCAGCATTATGGTTGTGCAAATGAAAAAAAAAGGGAAGTTCCAAAGGAACAAAAGAAAAAGGCAGACAAAAGCTAGTATGCTTAAATGCTCTGATCTGAGAGGTGCAGGGCTGAAAGGTACTTACTTGGAATAACAAATGGGGGATGCAATTGTCTTAACTGTAGATTTAGAATTACACATGCACAAGTGCTATTGAACTTTGATTTGTATTCTTAAGTCATGTGCTTTAATTTCCAATCTAAGGCTAATATGAGCATTAATGATTCTGGATTCCTAATCTTTGATTGATTCTATGAAGGGAGAGCTGGATATAAGAGTATGATCTTTATGAATTCTTGTTGGTCCTTAAGATTGATTTAATTGCATTGCTAAGGGTCTAGCAATGAGTAAGTTGGGGGGTGTGATAAGTGCTATACTTTACATCATAATTTTCATCACATCCATCATCTTTGAGCATTATTTGAGTATATTTGTGCAACATGAGCATTAATTACATTCTCACACATTATTTGAGTCTTCATGCATTTTATCATCTTTTTTAGCTTAAAAGACCATGTGAGAAATATTTAAATATTTGCACAATTATTTTGGAATTAAATAGATTGATATTTTTATTTTCAGGAAAAAGTGACCTAGATCAAGGCGCTATTTAAATAACGACAGATGCAAGAGCGCGTCTTTAGCAAGAAGCGATAGCTCCAAGGGCGTCAATTCAGTTGATAAAAGAAAGTGGAAAAAGAATAAAAAAAGAGAGAAAAGAATTAGCGCCCGAGAGGAGGTCGCTAATCATTGAAAGGACGTCCAAAGTGAAGGTCGTCAATTCCTATTTTATGAAAAATGTGGAAATAGCAAAATAAGGAAATAAGAAACTGACGTCCCAGATGAAGTCGCTATTTCAAGTTCAACCAAAAAAGCCAAGTGCAGTTTCCCGATCGAACTGTTCTTCCATGTTTGCTCTTATCTAAGCAACCTTTTATGGAAAGGAGGAGTCCAAAGATGGAAAGAAGTCTAATGGATCAAGTTGCATTGCTAAAAACTTGGATTTGAGTGGATTTGGGAAGTCCACGATCGTGAGAGATCAAAAACCCTATAAAAGGATGCCATGGTCGCAGGGTTATGGAGAGGACAGTTTGGAGATCTGCCTTAGGGTTTAATTTCGAAGCCTTTCTTTTCATCTTTTGTAGTTAAGTTCTTCATCAAAGTTCTTCATTTTTCAGTCTTCTACAAATTCTTCTTCTTCCTCTTCTCCTAATTCTTTCTCGTTTTTATGCTATAATTAGTTTTGCAAAGCTCTGTCTACGATTTTTACTGTTCACCCGATTTTCATACTTTCTGTTCTTCATCGTTTTTCTCCCTATTCTGATCCTCATCTCTTTCTGCTGTCTTCACAAACGTTGTGCGTTTTTGAAAGTTCTTCAACTTCTTCTTCTACCTCATCTTCCAATTCCTCACCGTTTTAAAGCTATAGTCAATTTTCTAAAGTTCAGATTTTTAGAGTTCTGCACTGTTCATCCGCGACCACCTCCTGTTCATCCTCAGTTTTCTCCATCTTCCTCTCATTTTTAAATTCTAAAGTCTTCATCAATCTTCTTCATCTTCTCAATCTCTACAACTTTCATATTTTTCACTTTTCCTAATTCCTTCTGATTTTAAAGTTATTCTTCCTCCAAATCACTCTATGTTTTCAATCTAGTTTTTCACTGTTTCTTCTCAAGACACACCAACACACACACCCTTTTGCACTATTTTCAAATTTCCTCCATCTATTTCTTTCTTCCTCTATTTTCCTCTCATATCCCAAGGCGGATCTTCATCTATTAGTCTTCTCACGACGTCGGCATCCAAGGCGAGGCGATCTTCATCCAAGGCTTGGCAAGGAGGCGGCGTTATTCTTCATGCATTGGCTATATTTTCTTATCTTTTCTTTTTGATGTTCCCATGTTGTAATTCTTATTTTTCTAGTGTGACTTTCCACTATCATCTTAATGAAATTCATCATTTGTGAAATTGTGTCTCTCTCTCTATCTCCTCCAATTTCTCTTCTTAAACCCTCTCATGTTCTTTAAATAGTTTTCATGCAATTTGTCTTTCCTTAGATTAATCTCACTCAAAATTCGATTTTCAAAGCATAAGGTGTTTTTCCAACTTGATAAAATAAGGATTTTTCCTCCTCGTGGGATCGACTCCGCTTACCACTATATAATTTAATTTTTCAATCTTTTAAAGTGAGTGAGTGTGAATATTTTGAAATTGTGGCACGGCTTTCTTAACGACACTAGTCGGTGCGCATCAATAGCAGGCAAAATTTAAGTAATTAACCAATTACATTAATGTCATGCGATGAAATAAAAGGAATGACAAATAATGAATTACTCAAATAAGAAGAACGGAGACATTTCATACCCAAGAAATTGGCCGATCGAGCATGTAACAACCAAGTCATGTAAATAATCCATATAGGAATTCAATAACTTGTATCATAGAGAAAAGAATGGAATGACTCAATGAATGAAATGGCATAGATATCACGCTAGTCATGCACTCGGTGCAATGCCTCACCATGTCATTACAACTCCCCAGGGCACTAGTACTTTTCAGGCGCTCCTCCGAGGACAAGACCAGGCCCTTATGATGCATTGGCATTGATTTGGTGGATCCAAGATCTCAAGTTATGTCTAGACATTTACTGGACTCGGCTAGGAAAAAGGAATAGAATTCATCAAGCTATAACCTGGAAATAAGCAAGAAACAAATCCAGGATTTTATTGCAGCACAAGCCATCCACGGCCTACCTACCGAACCACACAAGAAAAGAACAGCCTCTAGAAGCTACGCGGTCACACCAGGGCCGCATGGGATAAAAACGGTCTTATAATGGGCCGCGGGAGACGAATTGGGCCACAGAAACCCAGTCCGGTGCCAAGGGATAAACGGTCCTTTAAGGGCCGCTAGAAGTCAAGGACGGTCTTGAATGGGTCCTCTGACAGGTAAAGACGGTCCATATCCGGCCGTTTAGCACAAAAGGATCGAAGGCCCATAACGAGCGTTACAGGGTCTACACTGGCCCTCCCCAACACCAAACGGTCCACAGACATCCGTTTAGATGGTAAAACGGTCCAGGCATAACCGCGAACCAAATGGGCAAAGCTAGGCTAGAGTAGTCGCCCTAATGCTCCTAGGCCACCCAGAACATGGTGGAACCAAATGAGAGTGCGGACCACAGTTCCCAGGTCGGGTCTAGAGGCTTTGGGTCGACTTAACAAAGGTAGGTCGAAGGAAGATCAAGGACAATCGACCAATAGGTCTTGGTACTTAGCCAGCAAAACGCGGTCTCATACGAGCCGCTCAAGGAGATCAAACGGTCAGATTCAGGCCGTGTAAGGACTTAAACGGTCCCATGTGGGCCGTGAATCTGGACAGAGGCTAACAAGCGATCCGGTCAAGTTAACAGGTGCAAGATTTGAGGTACAACCTGCCCGGCGTCCTAGTGGGAATCGCATGCTCACAGGGGCTTACGGAGGTCTCATAATAAAGGTCCTAATCCGATGGAAAGAATATCCGGCGGAGAGTCCCAACCATTACAAGAATTGGGGGTTGAAAAAACTTTAGAAGACAATGTATAGCGGTCAGTCAGCACCACCGGAGTGGAGTGACTGTCAAACAATCCTAACATTTAATCCAAAAATAAAAATCTTTAGTCTTTTGTAACAATTCAAAAGGCCAAGATGATACAATTGAATGAAAAGAAAGATGAAAGAATGTTGGCAGTCATGATTTCAGTTGATAATTGTTAAGATTATTCCATATGCTCCATTTAAAATTAGTGAGTTTCTACCCAATTCAAGATAGCTAGCAACGTATATATTGAAATGAAAGTAACTCAAACAGTACATAGAAACGGTCGTGTACAGGGCCGCTAACCTCAGACCTTGCGGTCTATCGAGGGGCCGTTTAGATTGATCGGGGTTAAACTTGTAAAAAGGGGGAAAATGGTCTGTCGCGAGACTGCCAGTGGCATAAATGGTTTCTGTAAGACCGTATACAGAACGCCATGTCCGCCCTCCGGTGACTCCGATAGACTTCGATTGCAACCACAAATTCACTCAGTATAGTGCATAAAAATTGAGCAAAAAGCTATCATTAGAAAAAGGACAAGAAAACGCATGGTTTGGCATGATTTAATTAGGTTTTAAATCTTGCTAACCTATCATTTAATCGAGATAAAGAAAAATGTAACATGATCGGTGCCCTAAATGACATGCTCCAACTAAAGCTAACAATACGAAGGCTATATAGAATAAAAATTGGGGCTTTTACTATCAGAAGAACGAGGACTTGAAGATGAATCCAACGTTATATTTTACTTGAGGTTTGGTCTACTAGAACCTACCTTAATCGAGGAAAGAAGGAGAAGACGGTCGTCGACCGCGATAAGTAAACCCTCCTAGAACTCACCGGAATTCCCCCTCATCCTTGCTCCTTGTCGGCAGCCGTAGCAAACGCCAATACTAGGTCGGGATAGGGTTAGGTTTATAGGGTCAATTGATTCTGGAAGGTTCGATTAAAAGGGATAGAGTCCCACGCACGTGGGTTGCGCGCGATTCACGCATGACCAAGTCCGCTGCCACCTTAAACTCAAAAATTCTTCTCCTAGGGTTAGAATTTCAGCGAGCTAATAGAGGGGAAATGATCTACAGATCAAGGCCGTCCAAATGGGTCTGAATTTAGCAATTAAGGTCCGATAAGGTTAAATGTGGATTTAGCCCTAAGACCATTAATTAGGCTTGCTTATAATTTTATTTAGGGTTTACCGTAGAAGACAATTGTCTGATTTTTCATCCTTTACATGATTATAATTTTTCTAGATTTTTTTATAAATTGGTTGCATCTTTTCTTATCGTATTTTCCATAGAATTTCTTATCTATTTCCCTTTATTTTATCTAATAATTTACCGGGGTGCTACAAAAACACATACCAACCATATACTATCAAGATTAAAAACTTCAAAAGAAAACTTACCATTATTTCTCCCAAAAAACATACTCATGCAAGGTACCAAGTTCTCACCATGATTTATGATACCTTTGCATATGGGATTGGCATTTCTTTCTAAACATGCATAACAGAATTAAGTGAAGTTAAAACAATGCAAGTTCAATCACTTCGATGCCATCTACCACTAAATCAATATTTTGGTATCTTGGGAGTCTATTAAACCTTTTCATACCAATCTTAACACCAAGACCCAAACTCACATCTTACATTAAGAGATTAACATGGTTTGATACATGAAAGTTTATTCAAGTTTTCAACAAGCAAGCTTTTGAAGAAAACAATTAGTCAAGTGTTTTCATGTAAAACCTCAATAGAAAGTCCAAGGCCAATTTGACCATTTACTCAACCAAGATGTGAAAACCATGTAATAACCATTCAATTCTCATTCAGGCCAAAGTTTGCAAGAAAAAGCCAAATACCATCAAGTTTGATTGAATCACTTAAGCACATTTTCACCCTTAAAATCCATGAAGAATATACATGAAAGCCCAAGCAAGAACT
Source organism: Amorphophallus konjac (assembly GCA_022559845.1). Classification (NCBI taxonomy): domain Eukaryota; kingdom Viridiplantae; phylum Streptophyta; class Magnoliopsida; order Alismatales; family Araceae; genus Amorphophallus; species Amorphophallus konjac. The sequence goes on along the minus strand of CM040117.1, from coordinate 134,290,480 downwards.
CCATTTTCCTTAACGAACACTTTAAGCATATAATCACATAAGCTCAAAAACCTCTTTGAATAACATAGATTGAGTATGTTCAAAACATTAAGAGCTCATGATAAAAAGCCATGAAAACCATGAATTTAAACATCATGTTTGAGCCTCAAAAACCATTTGCCAACTCAACCATATTCGAACATCAAGAGCACAGATGCTCATATTATGAAACAATTGCAAGCATAGCAAGTAACATGAGTGATCAACAAAGGCATATGCAAGCATACATAAAGTTTAGTTATCATCAAAAACATATGTAAGGCACACAACAGCTAAATTGGATATCCTCATCGATTTGATGACGACCCAGATAGGCAGGGAGGAACGGTCTCAGTGTTCTCGGGTGAGTCCCCCCCGCGCAGAAGCCTCATGGCTGACTGCCAGAGGCCATTTTATCCTCCAAGGAGGACGCATCATCTGGAGCGGGGCCGGTGGGCCCTCGCAACTTCCATCCCCGGAACAAGAGGCCTCCTCCAATCCGCGAGTAAGAAAGTTTGAACCACCTCACCAGTGAGCAAAGGTGGGCATCCCCGCCATGGAGAGGCAGGAGAAGAGCCGGGGGAACACCCAGAGCCCCCCGGCACCTTCTCGACCTGAGCTGGAGCTCTCCCTCCTACTGTGAGATTATAAGAGACTGTTTGCTGAGTCGGAGCGCGCCCTCTGCGCCTTACAACAGCGCTCCACAAAGGAGGATGAAGAGAAATCTCCATTCTCCACCGAAATCATGGAAGAAGAGATCTCCCCATGAGTGTCTCTGCCGACCTTTAAATCCTATGACAGCCTGGGTGACCCGGGCGACCATTACGACATTTTCGACGCCGAGATGACCCTGCACGGGGTGTCCGATGCCGTCAAGTGCCGAGCGTTCGTAACCACTTTGGTTCAAGGCGCTCAGACTGGGTTCCGAGCACTCGCCCCCGGAAGTGTCACCGGCTTCTGATAATTTGGGTGATTATTTAAAGAAAGCTTCTCCAGTAGTGGCCCCCCGAGGTCGATCACAGGGTTGCTGGCAGTCAAGCATGCCCATGGGGAAAAGCTGCGGGCCTACGTCAACCTCTTCAAGGCGGAGGCCCTGTGCATACCCCACCTGGACGTGGCCTCTGCTATTACCACGCTAACCGGGGGCACCCGTGACGATAGCCTCTGGAGGGAATTGGTGCTCCACCTTCCCTCCTCTCTCGTCGACCTAGTATCCTTGGCTCTGCGCCATTCAGAGTGTGAGGAAGTCCTCAATGCCTACCGGGACTCAACGGGCTCGGGGCGAGAAGAGGAGGAAAAATGCCCGTCCGAGTAGGCCTCTGGCCATGGGAAGAGGAGGAATCGAGAAGGCGACCATAGGGAGCCTCCGCGCAAATTTGAGTGCTATACTCCTCTATCTACCCCTATCTATGAAATATACCAAGAAATAAAGGACTCGGGCCTGTTCCACCGACCCAAGCTGATGAAGGCTGACCTAAGATGGCGCTGTCGCCGGAAGCACTGCCAGTTCCACAACGATCATGGCCACCATACTGGTGATTGTCAACAGCTCAAGGACAAGATCGAGAGTCTTTTCCGCCAAGGACACCTCTCCCAGTACGTGGCCGAGCAACGTGAGGACCGCATGGTCCCCCTAGAAGAAATCAACAACCGCCCCCGAGGGATCCATATCAACATCATCTCGGGGGGATCGGCCTCAAGAGGGGACAGCAACCGAGGATGGAAGTGTCATGCCGACCGAGCCAATCGAGCCTCCGAGCCTCCCAGAGCACCACCTCCGGCGAATGATCAGCAGGCTCTGGTCTTCTCCGACCAAGACCTAGAAGGGGTGGTCACCCCGAAGATGACGCTCTTGTAATCTTGGCTACCATAAATCACTACAACATAGATAGGATCTTAGTGGATAATGACAGTGCCCAGGACGTTCTATCGTGCGAGTGTTTCCTGAAGATGGGTGAAAACCCATCGAGATTGCGTCCAATTCGAACTCCTCTCTGTGGGTTCAATGGCTAGGCAACTTATCCCGAGGGAGCCCTAAGCCTGCCCATTACCCTTGGTACCCCTCCTAAAGCCGTAACATTCATGGTGAACTTCTTTGTGGTTAAGGGGATGTCAGCCTATATTTCCATCTTCCGCAGAGGTATCATCGACCGAATAAAGGCAGTGCCGTCCACTTACCACCAAAAAATGAAGTTTCCCACTAAATTCGGCACAGGGGAAGTCCGAGGAAACCAAGCAACGGCTAGAAGGTGCTATGTAATCATGGTAGAAGCCGTAGAGCCATAGGATAAAAATAGGGGGCTTGGGGTGATCGAGGACAAGGTGGCGACAGGCAAACCCGATGGGGAGCTACTGTCGGTCTTCCTCAAAGATGACCCGGCCCTCGAAGTCAAGATCGGGGCAGATTTGTCGCTTGGAGTGCAAGCTCAATACAAGGAATTTCTTTCGGAGTATATTCAAGTTTTTGCATGGTTTGATGAGGATCTTCTCGGGATTCCTGGAGAGACAGTAATGCATCACCTCAACCTTGACCCGGCGGTGAAGCCAGTTCAATAGCGAAAAAGAAAGCACGCCCCCGAAAAAAAAAGCGATCATCAAAGAGCAAGTCAATAAGGGGCTGAAAATCGGGCTATTTAGCTCGGTCTTTTACCCTACTTGGCTCGCTAATGTCATCTTAGTGTCGAAAGCTTCAGGCAAATGGCGGATGTGCATTGACTTCATCGACCTTAACAAAGCCACTGCGAAAGATTGCTATCCATTACCGAGCATCGATCAACTGGTCGATTCAACCTCGGGTAATGAACTTCTAAGTTTTCTAGATGCCTATTCCGGTTATCACCAGATCCGGATGAACCTCGAAGATGCCGAGAAGACTGCCTTCGTTACTGACCTCGGCATGTACTGCTACACCTGAATGTCGTTCGGGTTAAAAAACGTTGGAGCAACTTATCAGAGGCTCGTCAATCAAATCTTCGAAGACCAGATCGGGCGGAACGTCGAGGCCTACATCGATGACATGCTTGTCAAATCACCAAAGGTCGAGGACCATTTCACCGACCTAGCTGAGACCTTCAACACCCTCCAGAGGTATAATATGAAGCTTAACCTTGCCAAATGTGCCTTTGGAGTCAAATCTGGGAAGTTTCTGGGTTTTCTGGTGACTCAGCGAGGGATCGAGGCCAACCCTAAGAAGATCCAAGCCATCCTGGATATGCGGCCACCCGCTTGCGTCAAGGATGTTCAATGCCTGGCGGGAAGGATTGCTGCGCTCAACCGCTTTTTGTCTCGAGCGGCAGAGCGATGCCTACCTTTCTTAAAATTATTAAGAGGACCAAAATTGACATCCCCTGCATTTGCTTGGGATGGTGAGTGCGAGAAGGCTTTTATCGAGCTAAAGGACTTCCTTGGATCGCCACCGGTGCTTTCGAAGCCTGTGCCAGGAGAAACTCTGTATATCTACCTCTCGGAGACACCCTCCACTATGAGCTCAGTTTTACTTCGAGATGACCAAGGAGTTCAGAGGTCTATGTATTACGTCAGTGAGGTGCTCCTTGAGACCTAGAAGAGGTACCCCGCAACCGAGAGGCTCGTGCTAGCGTTGGTGACCTCGGCTAAGTGCCTTCGGCCTTACTTCCAGGGGCACAACATCGTAGTGCTGACCGGCGAACCCTTTAAGAAGATTTTGGCCCATCCTGAGGCTTCTGGCCGTCTTGTCAAATGGGCAATCTTGCTCGGGGCCTTGTTGACACTGAAAATTTTCTCCATGTTTCGCCTGTAGGTCTTAAGCTCTGACTGAGTGCCCCTACACCGGCAGAGAAGAAAAGAAGAAAAGAAAAGATGCTCGGCTGTAAGGGATAGCTACTAAAGCGAGACCCGGGAGCTCAAAAGAATATTCGGAACCATCTTCGAGCGAGTAGTCAGAAGCATGGACGATAAGGACAAGCCAGTTAATTGGCCAATTATTTTAATGAGCAAGGGAGGGGCTAAAGCATTTAAAGAATCTAAAATGGGTAGAAGATACTCGAATCTAGGCTAAAAGAAGCTAAATGGGCCAAGAACAACCAAATGGGCAAAAGGAAAACCTGAACTGGTGGCCAAGCCATGTGAACCGGGGGCCAGATGGATGAACCGGTGGCTAGGGCACCCAGCGTGTCGGGTCACCCCCCTTCCGCACCTCTAGCCGCCAGATCATTTGCTTCCGCTTCATGCCACCGTGCCAGCCCATTCCCTTCTCCATAAAACCAGATTCATTCGATTAAAAAAAAAGAGAGATGAGGGAGAAGGGAGAATCAGATAGGAGACTAGATGGAAGAGCCAGAAGGAGAGGAGAGCAGTGAGAACAAAAAAGAATACGAGAGCAGAGAAGAGATAGAGAAAAAGACACGCGAGGAGTGAAGAGAAGAAAAGAGCGAGAGCATTAGAGTGTCGTTACTGCAGAAGAAGGTGGGTTCTTCCACCAGATGATGTGATGTGACACCACCTAGGGGTGGTAACGATGAAGGCAAATGATTGCTCAATCGTGAATTCAACTGACAGCTAAAGTGGTACGAGGCGGAGGTTTGACTTCAAAGTCCCCTCATGCAAGAAATGCAACGTTCCAGATCGGCCTGACCAATCCTTCCGGCTACGTCTTTTGATATACCACTAGGGGGGCAGCCACTAGACCGATGCACCTTGGACCTAGACTCGCAAGCAAAGCAACGGACTCGGCGAAGTCACACAAGCGGGCTCACCCGCGTAGCGCGCACTCGGGTCCGTAGATGGTCCAGCGATAGTGGAGAGGGTCCCAGGTGGGACCTCACTATTCTGGGGGTTTGGCTAGCCTAGGATGGACCCCAAAGGGCTAGGGATACCCAACTCAATGGGCATCCAGCACGCCGAGGGCAAGGGATATAGGGTCTCTCTCACAACTCACCCCGCGGTGGTCACTCAAACGATCGGCCTTTTGGACAGGGCACTCCCTCACCGCCGATAGAGCTAAGAAGCAATACTAATTAAGCATGGAATGCCAACAAAGAGATGTGACCAGAAGCTCACCTGATCAGCTTGAAGACGCCGATCCCGGTCGGAGACGATGGGCGAGCGGGGAGTGTGGGATCGCCACCAGCACGCTGTGCTGATGAAGCTTCAACCTGAATTATAAATTTCCAATCACTACACCCCTTGCAATGGGGTTGGACTAGGGGTGGGGAAAGGAAATGTTACATCCAAACACTACCTCCCACAGGGAGGGGCTTTAAGCCAGCCAGGCGGGGGTGGGAGAGACTAAGTTAAGCCGAAATGACGAACGTTGCTAGTTCTACCCGCTTCTGGAACATCATGACAGGGAGTCGATGACAGTGCTGCCACATACTCCACTGACTTCTGGTGATGATGAAACTGGTGCCGAAACGTCTTGGGTTGGCCCAAGAGGACGCCCAAATTATTGGGGATTATTCTAACGTCGATGGTGGCCGGGGCGGGGTCAGGATCAGAGTTGGTCGGACCTGGCTCTGGTGGTCCCAGAACTACTACTGCTAGAAGAAGTGGCAGCCACAAACACTCCCGATGTCTGATGAGGGAGGGACCAGAGCTGTTACGATCGTGGACGAGTCCTCTTCGACTAGAGACCAACAGGGTTGCCGGAGGAGGTCGGAGCAGACCTAGAGAACCAAAATGGTGGGAAGGGGTCGGATCTGCCTCAAGGGAAACTGATCTGCGCACTCTGGGGAGAAAAATTGAAGCTCTATGCTCCAAGGTCCAAATGGCTCCCTACTTCTTTGATATGGCAGGGGACTTGGAGGAAAAGATCTCAGCCAAAAATCAGGTCCAAACTCGCACAAAAGCAGCCGTGTTCGCTTCTTCTCTTGGGCTCTAGTTCCTTGCTGGATCAGCTTTGCGTAGTCGAGGGAGAATGGCTCTCCTGGGCAGCATGGACGTCGGATCGCTACAAGACTACCTTGCCTGTGAAGCTACTTTGAAGAGCTTTCCAAAAATATAAGATACACAACCAGAAGATGTGCGATGACTCCGGGGTAGACTCTGCAACTTCATGGTACTCTGCTGTTGCAGGTTCCAGACTTGTAGTAGGGGGGATAGAGGGGAAGAATGGAGGGATTAGGGGGAGCAAATGGGGGGAGATTGACCTAGGGCCTTCCCTAGTATGAGGGGGATGGGGGAGGAGGGTGGTGGCCAGAAGAATGGGGAAGGGAGAGGCTGAGGACGCAGCTAGCAGGTGGAGGGGGTGGGAGGTGCGGCCTGGGTGGAGAGGGAGAGAGGTGGGGGCGCAATTGGCCTTGGGGGGTGGGAGAGTGGGTGTTTTTGAATTCTTGGGTTAATGGTGGGGTTAATTTTGGTCTTGGGGATGGAAAGAGGTGTGTGGGGAAGTGGAAGTGTGCTTGGGGAGATGGGATTCTCCCTTGGAAGAGGGAGAATGACTCTTGGGGTTGAGGAGGATTTAATGGGGGAAGTTAATGTCTCTAGCGAGGTGAAGGGGCAAGGTGATGTAGCAAGAAGAGAATGGATGAGGTGGAGGAGAGAGGGATGAGGTGGCAGCTGAGTTGGAGGAGAGAGATGAAATTTTGAAATTAGGGGGAAGAGGAGAGAGAGTGGGGTTCGCCCCCTTCTAGAGAGAGAGGGGGGGAGAGAGCTTCTCACTCTAGGAACACTCAACTGGATTTCAATTTTTCTCAAATATTCATTCTTCATTGTTGTACAAATGAGGGAGAGGGGGCCTATTTATAGGCATCCCTATTTTCTATGACAAAAATAACCCTGAACTAATAGACTAATGACTCAACTATCCAAGGGAGGAGCGTCCCTGGGCCTAGCCCACTTAATTGGGCCTGTTAACACATAACCTAGGTAAATGACTCACTAACCTAGGTACTTGACTCAAATAAAAGGAAAATTACATGATAGAACTCAAATACAAAAATGAAAATAAATCATATGACTCAAAATAAGGTGGCGAACAAGATGTAGCACTGCTGACGATCATCGGGAGCCTCAAAAAAGTGTGAAAGGGCAGGAGATGTCCCCATCATGATGCCCGTTCTGGGCTATATTTTCCCTTTCCCTATTTCCCTATAAATTCTTACATCATTGTAATATCTTCGCATCTCTTACATGGAATAAAAGTCTATGATGATTTGGTGCTGTGAATAGCTTATCAAGAGTTATGGTATGTTGATCTTTTCTTCCTATTTTTGATTTTTTGTAAGCATTTCTCTGATTTCCTTTGTTTTCCCTTGCTACTGAGTGCACCCCGGATGTGACAGGAATAGACTCCAAGTTGAGCAAACTGCTTTTTCTCCATGGTTACAGACGTGCTGTAATTCTCATTTATTTAGATTTTGGCTCCATTTATGTGAGTCTGCGCATTCATCGACTTCCGAGTTGTTTTCAATGCCACCTCATATCTAGTGAATCTCATTGATGATTTGCATCCTCAATCAAGGCCAGGGATTTGCGACTCTCTAAGCATGATCTCTAGTCATATGTTAGATGACGGATATAGTAATGAGAATGATTCTATCCTCTGCTCGGAACAGAGTCATGAACGTGAACTGGTTTCACAATATCAAGTGTTAATCCATCTTATTTCATCGACCCTTGGATGCCAGGGTGTTTATGGGTTTTATGGGACATCTTAGACGGTCATGGAGGGTTCTGTCTCCATGCCGTTTCCCATTTCTCATCGTTGGGGTTGTCAAAATGTTTCCGGGGATTGATCCGGTGGCCAAGGCGTTGACGCGCCAGATCAGGAGGCATTCTCCTCCCTAGCCGCCGATGGCATTCTACCCGCTATTGGCCGTCAGAACACCCAGATTTGTTGGCCGCCGGATCACCTATTTTTGCTGGCCGCCGGTTCAGTGGGTATGCCCCTTTGAGCGCGCCGGATCACCCATGCACTTAGCCGTCGGTTCATGAGCATATACCCCTCACACCTATCGCCAGATCACTCCATAAGTGCGCCAGACTACCCCTCACACCTAGCCGCCAATTCCAGGCATCACCCCCTGCCCAGCCGCTGGATCAACCTCTCATTTGGCCGCTAGATCGGAACCAATTGGGCCATCGATTCACACCCATTTGGCCTAACCACCCCATGGTTTTCACCCCTCTAGTCCCCATTTGGCCGCCAGATTGCCCATATCCCATATGGCCGCCGGTTTGAACCATGCCCCGGCCCCAATGGCCCCCATATCCCTTCTAGTTTCCCCTCGTTGACCCTCATAGCATCTATCCTATTATCCCGCGGTCGTCGTGTCACGCCCCTAGATTATGCAGCGGAAGCAATCAGGAACGTGAATAGTCGACTAGTACGCCTCAAGCAAGTAATATAATCAGAGCGCTAACACATTCACACTTAAGAAATGAATGCACAATATTTGGACAAAAATCTAACTTTTATTGATAATGATAATCGAATTACAAATGTATTTGACTCAATTCACTAGACTCAAATAAAGGAAAAATACATAGACTCGACGAGACTTAAGACATCACTAGGTTTTCTCTCGATCTTTAATCACTCCCGGATCCATCACTTGAATAGTCTGCATCCGACCCGCTAGAATTTCCTGAAAAAGATTGGAAAAGTAGAGAATGAGCACATATGCCCAGTAGGTATCTTCTTATCAACATGAAGGTAATGTTTAAGTAATTACATTTTAGCTCTAGAGTAAAGATACATGGAAATACGGTAAAATATGCGGTGTAAAACCAAAGTAACACAAGTAATATGATATGATTAAGAATGAGAATTGAGAACATGATTGAGCAAGTATATAGCAAGAATGTAAGTTAGGCCTTTTATGAACAAGAATATACTTTTCATAACCATAAAGGCTATGCACTAGAAATTCATGTGATGGGAATCGACGTCGAGCACTGATATTTTTCATTTGCAATTGTGTCCTTTTAGTTTTATTTTATATCCTTGGGAAAGTATGTTTACAATTGTAAGGCTTTATAAGCCAATGTGTCATTCCCTAAGGATCTTTGGGTTTATTTGTAAAATATCAGTAGGTCCTGCAAAGGGGCCCCCACTCCTTTCCCATTGGTCCACCTAAGCCATAGGGGTCCATGTGGAGCCGGTCAACTATCCTAGGTGGCTTCTAGATGGTTGGACAATTCAAGGGGACAAATGGACCAAAATGTCCAAGATTCCAACCCCTTAAGTCAAGGGGTGCCCCCCCATTAAAATGACATTTTATATTTTATTTTTTTGGCCAATTGACCACATGGGAGAAGAAAATGCTACCCCTCCCCTCTCTCCCATGAAATCACATCCCCCTCCCCCTTCCTCCCCTTCTATATAAGCCCATGTATAGTGTTTTGTAAAAATTAATGAAGAAGAAAATTTTGTGTATGCCAAGAGCAACCTACGCCCCCTACTCTCTCCCTATGGTTCCCTCCCCCTCCTTCAGCATTTCAGGGTGTAAACCCCTTCTATCTTAGCCCCTCTACCTCTAATTTCTATCTCTACTGCCGCCGCCACCGTTCGTGCCGCCATCGAGCCACCGCGAGCATCCTTCCGAAGTGCTGTCCAAGTTCTGTTTTACTGGACATAGGCTCACTACGAGAATTTTAGCTCCCCACTCCGACATCATCTTGAGCTGAGATTTTCAGGGTTGGTTCCTCACTTGATTCCCAACCTCCACAAAAACAATCCCGTCATTTAACTTTCATTTTATATTTTTCCATTTCCGTGTATTTCCAATCCACCAGTTCTGCTTGCAGTCTGTCCAGTGTTACAGCCACTCTGAGTTTCCCCCTTTTGACCCCCTTCTTGGTTTTTTTTTGAATCTCCAAATTTATTGGAGGTTCTGTCTACCACCCCCACTATCCAAAAATTTTCTTGTGAATTTAAAATCTCGTTCATAGTTTCTAAAAATTCACTTCAGATCCCAAGTTCTGTTCTGTCTCTGCTGTCCAGATCTGACCATCCAGTGATATAAAATACTTTCCCCAGTCAAATCTCAACCAAACCTTTCATAAAATATATCCCCGTTTTCCTCTCTTCTCCCTCTACAATTTTTGTGAAGAGCCCAACATCTGAATAGGAGGTCTACATCACAGTCAACGCCAACTCTCAGGAAAAAGCACTTCTATCCTGAGTTTTCAGATCCTGTGAACCAGCAGGTTGGAAATTCGGTCAAGGCTAGATCTGTGATAGCCAATTTTTTCTCTCTGGCCCTAGATCGAAGCATTTTGAAATAGCTTTCCAACGGTATCTCTTGTGCATAGATCTGACGTTGGTGCTGCTCGCAGCATCCATTTTCGTCGGGACGCGCGGGTTTGAAACAGAATTCAGATCCGTGGACAGCAAGTTCCACACAAGGAGATCGGAGCTGATTCGCCTCCCACGAGGTGAACCAACGCACCGCCTTCCCAGGGAGCACCCCTCTGGACGTCCTCGTCACAGCGGAGCCACTCAGGGCCCCCACGGCCCCACTGACCAGCACGTGGGCCCCACGATCATGAGTACGTGTGCCGTCGAAGCAACACAAGAAGCTGCCCATCAACCCGAAACCGCTACTCCCGGGTCCCACTGTGTCACCCTTTACCTCCCTGCGTGGAGTGGACAGTAATCTGTCTTGATGTAATTACTGTGTATTTATTGTTCCGGGAGTACGAGTTCGGCCGGGAAGTCTTCACCACGCCCAGTAGCGTGGAGGTATCGTATTCGCTCCCATCTCGACATTTGCTTTATTCCATATATATTTCTTTATGTCGCTGCTAGAGAGCATGCTAGGATCGTAGCTCGCTATACTTTTTATATCACCGCTGCTGCAAGAGAGAGTGAGACCGTCCCGTGACCCGATCCGGGCACGATGAGAGACTCTGACCACCCTAGCTCTTTATCGATTTCTCAACCGTGCATGTCTGTACGCTTCCCTCAATAAGGGACGATCGCGATCTTGCTTAGAGTCCAAGGGTCGCATATCCAATTGGAGTCAAGTCGCATGTCCGCCCCGCATCAGTTTGGTATCAGAGCGCCAGTTGAGTCTATGGTAGTCATTTGTAAAACTCCAAAGAAAAAAGTGTCATTTACGTCTAGTCATCGTCTAAGTCGGTGTAAGTGTCACATTTGCATACCATTAGTCGGGATATCAAAAGGTGTTGTCCGAACGTTAGGCTATGCCTATCGGGAAGACCGCACACTTGCGCGAGTGATCTTCGGATCGATTAACTCCGCCACGTACCGAGTCTTGGTTTAAGTCTAGGGTCCTTAGTGTGCATGCATTCCAACCTTGCATAGTCGGTCTAGTGTCTTGTCCAAGTGTCGGCATGTCCATCCACTAGTGTCCTCGTGTCCCATGGATGACCAAGGGGCCGCATCTTCTGCATGGTGGAGATACTATCTAAAATGGAAGGATCACCCGGACCACCCCAAAAGGCCCGTAGCCCGGGACTTCTACGGCTCCGATAATCCGAGTGACTACCTAGAGTGGGAAGCCATTATGGATGACTACTTTGAGTGTTACCTTATGTCTGGTTTCGCGCAAGTCAACTTTGCCAAAAGGTGACCTTTTTATGAAGCCACTGAAACATGGAGGGACATCAAATACTTCCGGGAGGATAGGAGGTTAAGGCCCACCGAGTCATGGTGGGATATGAAGAGAGCGCTTAGGAGGGTCTACCTTCCCCGCCCACCTACCTCCAACCATGGGGGTCATACCACTAGTCAACCCCACCAACTCACCCACAATCAAGTGGGCCACACTTCCAACCAACCCCGCCCCTTCACCCCCATCCAATCCCTCCAAATCAACCCCAATCAAGTGGTCCGCCCAGTCACCTCCCACCAAGTGGAAGCCCCGCTTCTAGCCGAGCCTAGGACCACACCCAAGTCGAGAGATGAGGAGCGAGTCCACCCCGAGGCCCCTACTCCAACCCGCACCTTAGATGAAATCAAGAAAATACTTTCGGATTGGTTGGATAGGATAGAAAGGACACGTGCTCCTACACCACCCACGAGAGCTCCAATGCCACCACCATCTACTTCCGATCTTTATTCAAAACTATCTCATTTGGAGCCACCTCATCCCGAGCCACCCGTGTTTCTAACGGGTACGCTTTTCATAGCCGAGCCGCTTCTTAGTTGGCTCAAGGATGGCTTGGTCCCACCTCCTTACCCATCCATGGACCCCATCTTACCTCTAGTGCCCGTCAACTCCTACCACACGATATTCCGATCTAGTCACCATGTTGATACATTGGGTGACCTTATTTTGGGTTTAGGTTGGCAATGGAAGTTGACGCACTTATTGGCCCGAGGCTTCGACCAACCCACTAGTCAAAGAATCACCCATCCGGCCTTAGGGTCCATTACCTCCGTGTGCACCGTGGATTGTGTCACCACAGAGATTCTTTTATTCCTCCCCATGTCGGCCGAGCCCGACTTCATACCCTTTCGCCCGAGGGAGGAACCATATTTCCTACATATGATCACCGTCCCATCGACCACAATGTATGAAGGTGACCATCCACACCTTCAAGACTTCCATACATGGGATCGTGACTTGTGGGAACCCATCTCATGAGGTCATACCTTCTTTGGCCCTTTTGACCCCTTCACTAGTGAACCTCCCGAGCTATCATTCTCACTCCACTTCCTCCAAGGAGTTCACTATCACACCCCTACCCCTCGGTCTAGTTGGCATGCCTTACCTACGTCTAAGGGTGATGACGAAGGTAGTTTTGGATCTCCTAGCCCTTCCCCACCCAAATCCCACAGGTCGCCAATGCATGAGTGGTACATCTTAGGCTGTCTAGGAGTCCTCCATTCCATCAACCATCGAGTACATCTAGTGTATGCATGGCACATATTCGGGTGTCCTGGTCCACCATCGCCTATGCGTAGGTCGGACTAACATTAGGTTTGTTTAGGGTCTTTTTGAGTCTTTGTTTCGTTTGTCTGTCGTGTGTTTGTGCATACATCGAGTCGAGTCGGTTTGTACGCTCGCGTTGTTAGTCCCTTTCAAGTTTGAGACTGGTCAGACTTTGGGATCAGTTCTACTTCATATCGGATCTAGTCACATAAGGGACAAGCGGTGATTCCTAGTGAGTCTTTGAGCCGCTTCCTTCATTTGAGAGTGACCCCACCCCGGAGTGTCCACCTCTAGCCTCTTCCCCAGCAACGTGTGCATATCGAATCTATACGGGATGAGCAGGTGTCAATTACTTGGAGTGGAGAGTACTCCGCGCTTCCAGGTTCGGTGGCGCATCCGCCGGAGCTACTCGAGCAGCCGCACCCCTTACTCGACGGGGTCGAGTTCTTCCCACCCGGAGAGAGTTGATGGGAATCGACGCCGAGCACTGACATTTTTCATTTGCAATTATGTCCTTTTAGTTTACTTTTATATCCTTGGGAAAGTATGTTTACAATTGTAAGGCTTTATAAGCCAATGTGTCATTCCCTAAGGATCTTTGGGTTTATTTACAAAATGTCAGTAGGTCCAGCAAAGGGGCCCCCACTCCTTTTCCATTGGTCCACCTAAGCCATAGGGGTCCATGTGGGGCTGGTCAACTATCCTAGGTGGCTTCTAGATGGTTGGACCATTCAAGGGGACAAATGGACCAAAATGTCCAAGAGTCCAACCCCTTAAGTCAAGGGGGTGCCCCCCATTAAAATGACATTTTGTATTTTACTTTTTTAGGCCAATTGACCACATGGGAGAAGAAAATGCTACCCCTCCCCTCTCTCCCATGAAATCCCAACCCCCTCCCCCTTCTTCCCCTTCTATATAAGCCCATGTATAGTGTTTTGTAAAAATTAATGAAAAGAAAAAAATTGTGAAATTTGGTTGGAACGAAAGAAGGGTGTGCCCTCCTCCTCTCTCCCTCCCCCTCTTGCAGATGGATTTCTGCTAAATCTTGGGTGTGATGCCCTTCTATCTTATCCTTAGCCCCTCTGAATTCTATTTCTACCGCCCCCGCCATCGCACCGCCGTCACGCCGCCGCCACCATCGTCGGATTTTGTCTACACCAGGATAGAAGCTCATCTCTGGATTTTTATCTCTAGTTCTTATTGTCTGTTGGAGCCCTAATTTTGAGAGTTTGTTCTGTCCATCTCCCTTAACCTCCAGTTCAAATTTCGTGTCATTTGGAAGTCATTAGGTATTTTTCCCATATTTTTATTCGTCCTCTCAGTAATCTGCTCTTTTACAGATCTACGGGACAGAGTCACCTTGTCGCATTTTCCCCACCCCCTTACAAATTTTCAAAAAATCCCAAAACATTACTCAGTGTTCCACACATATATCCCCTTCCACTATAATTTTTGTGGAGTCTATAAAATTCATTTGACCCTCGGTCAAAGGTCAGTTTCAGGCAGATCCCTTGCGGCCCTGTGTGTCTGTCAGTCCGAGTCAGAAACAAAAATAGTGTTACAGTCATATTCATTTTCAATCCGTTTGGTGGATGAAGCTGTCAAATTTATATGTTGTATATCTATGAATGCTTTTTCCAACGGTACCAGCCACGCCTCGATCGGCCTCCGGATCTGAGCGTCGTAATTCGTGTCACCGAGGCCTGCAGATCTGTTCCCTGTGCAGGTTTGAAATTGCAGTCCAGAAGATATTCAGAAATAAATATCAAAAATCAATTTCAGGAGCCGCCACTACAGGGAGTCGTTCAGGGACGTCCTGCCATCGTCCCAGCCAAGCGGCGCCTCCAGAAGATCTTAGGAAGGCGACGTTCCTTTGGAAACCGTTGCTTGTTGTCCAGTGAGTCAGCAACCGAGTTGGCGCAGCACCGAGTTGGAATAGTGCCGAGTCAGACTAGTAGGCCGAGTTCGTGCCGTACGCACCTCCAGATTGCTGCCCGTCAACCCAAGGTCGGTCCTTCCGGGCCCCACTTGTAGCCCTTTACCTCCCTGCGTGGAGTGGGCAATAGATTTCACTGTTGTAATTAACTTTTACCGTTGTTACCGGGAGTTACCGTACTTGGCCGGGAAGGTCTTCCCCACGCCCGGAGCGTGGAGGTACACTCGCCACCCTCCTCGTAGGCATTGCTTTACTCGTATATTTTTGTATATGCCGCTGCATGAGTGATAGATTATCTAGCTTGTTATCATTTTATCACCGCTGTGAGAGCGAGAGTGAGTGACCGTCCCGTGACTCGACTCGAGTTAACGCGAAAAGGCCGATACCAGAGACTCACTACCGGTTTCTCAACCGCGCGCGGTCCCACGTCTTCTCTCGCATAGGGACGATCGTGAGCTAGAGTCCTAGGTCGCGTGTCCATCTCACATCATCATGTAACGAGAATGTACTAGCAAGCATGTAATTCTACAAGAATGCCTCGTGAGTATTCATGGATATTCATGGATTTCATCCGTTTATAAAAAAAATACTCCCAGCGCAATGCGACGCCAGTGTTCATCATACCCCATGGTTTATAGTATGTTTCCAGCTATCTGCCGAGGGAACGGAGTGGAGCCCTTGGACACTGTCTGTGCCCGCTCTTGCATCTTCAAGTTATAAATCAAGCCACTTCCATGAAAATATAAATATGACCAATAATGTAACAAGTTCAAACTATGGTTCCATGATAACAAATATCAAGGTATGAACGCCTTCAATTTATAAATATAAGAGTTGAAAGATTTGAGTTAGAACTAGGTTATGCTATGGAGAAAAATCGGTAGCATAACGACATATTCTTTAATTTCCATAAGTTATTAATATCTTAGTTGACAAATGTTAAGTTCCAAGCAATTATTAGACCATCTAGGAACTTGGAAAACCCAACCCAAAGGTCAAACCTCGGGTTAGATAGAGTCAGGCATAAAGCGATCGTTTACTAGACCATTCTTAGACTCAAGCGGCCTAGATAGAACTGTTTAAGATAGTAATGCGGTCATGTCCATACCGTTTTAGAAACAGAGTCAACGCATGAAACCTGCTGGAGCCTTGCGGTCATGGCAGGGCAGCTTGGGGTCTTTAGCAGTCAGATAAAGGGCCGCTAAGTGCCTCTGGTGATCGTCCACGGGCCGCTAAGGTCTAGAACATTAAAAACACCAGTTAAGTGATTTCTAACAATTGGGTTTTAAGGGTACAACTAGCTCAGCATCCTAGTGGGAATCCCAGGCTCGCGGAGTCTTACGGATGATGGAGGATTGGTGATCTGCTCTGATTACAGGTTAAGGGATTGGAGTAGCACGGCTGAGATCCAGAGGGGGGGTGAATAGATCCCAATGAAGAATTTTTGCAGAATTAAAAAATAAAACTACTCTTACTGATCTAAAGCAAATAGCAACGTTCTGCTCAAAGAGAAAACCAGCAAATATCACTCTGATGAAGGAAGTGCTCAATCAACCAATTAAAGTACTTGGCGGCGGTTCGATCTAAGATCTCCTCACGCAAGAGGTGACATTCTAGATAGGCTTGACCTATCCTTCCTATGCCTTTTGATATACTGATAGATTGATGAGGCACTCAGATCATTAGACTGTAATTGCATTCAGAGCTGAAAACTAAGGACAGCGTTCCTAATCATGCATCTAACGGAGCAATACTAAGACAAGTAATCACACACAAGATAAATGGTTTTTAGGTGGTTCAGTCTCAACCTTGAGACCTACATCAACCCCACACTCAGATCTGAGTGTGGCTTCCACTATCACACAGCTTAACTGTTGATCTACAGCTTTGGGGATGAATCCCTACAACCACTTGTTGACACCCGTTTTATACCGATAATTTGAGTCGTTTCTCTTACTCCCATTAGTTGATGCCTCGAGTTGTCCATCATTCATTGGGCCATTTTTTGTGGCACGTCTTGGGCTCATTTTATGGGTCGTCTTCCTCCTTGGTGAAGTCCGTGGCGATTCAGGGTTTAATGGGCCTTGGCTTTGGTCAATTGAACGTTTCATAGCATACACGGCCCAACCTCAGCCGTTCAGATGATGAGCGGTTGAATATGGACCGTTCATACATTTTGTTAAATTCTGAGGTCTTTTCTGAATATTAACCGACAGGCTGTGGTGCGGCCCTATTAGGACCGTTCAAACAAATGGACGGGCGTATTACAACCGCCTATACCTCAGAGTCCTACGCACGCCCATTTCCTCAGATAATTATCCAATTATCCGAATTATCACCGACAGGGTGAAACGGTTGGCTATTGGCCGCTCTACCATAGAACGGTCTCACTAGAACCGTTCGCCTTTGAGGGTCCAACGGCGGGCATTTCGGCCAATTAGAGAGATAATTGGATTGATTTTCTGATTATCTGAATTTCCACCGACAGCTTGGACGGTCTGAACCCGACCGCCCAACTGTTGCGCGGTCTATCGTAAGACCGCTCATCCCGTCGGATGAGGCTTTTTAACAGACTTTTATCTCTTTTATTCATGGCTTTATCCCCAATTTGTTTTGATGATTTCTCCGTGGATAATCAACCATTTTTGATGCCGTTTCGACTGGATAAGAGATTATGATAATATCTATGATTTATCTTTTATAATCTCGACCTGAAAATACCTAAAAACCCTGATTTCGAGGCTGGCTTTCTAGGCTCTATAAGTAGACCCTAGTGGCCGGACTCGAAAGGGGGGAGATTTTTGGTCTACGGCGAAGCCCTGCCGCATTCCTGAGCGACCTAGCACCAAGGAGGGAGGCTCTCTACGTCCTTACGAGCCTCCGGTTCAGGGAGTAGTCCGCGTGTTGAGTCATAGTGTCGTCTCTCGATTTCTTCGTCGTCTGTTGCATGCATTGCTTTTCCCCCACGTCTTCCCTCGTTTTCGTTTCCATGCACACATCCACCCATGCTTTTGTCACCCTAGGGGTTTAAAACCCCCCAGGTATTCCCCTTTTCATTAATTTATGCTTAATCCACCTTATGTGAACATGTACTACGTCTTTTAGTTCTAATTTGGGTGTTTCTCTTGTGTCTTTATACTGTTTTGCAGGTCAGCACTTCATCAGCACGAGGCCCATCCCCTCTGGCCGGCCGGAGAGGGTGGAGGTCGAACCCTTGTCAGCTTGCTGCGTGAAGGGATCGAGCGGCTTCCCTTTGGCCGTTCAACGTGTGGTGCGGTTCATTGACGACCGTTCTTCCTTGGAGTGCGGTCTACCTTCCACCGTCCGTCCCACGGCAGTAGCTCCTCCCGCCTCCTTTGCAGCGTACAAGGACGGTCTGTCGTAAGACCGTGTCAAGTCAAGTGGTTCCTAAAGAACCGTTCATCTCTCCAGCGCTGCAGCTCCCTCCTTTCCAAGGTACGGCGTGCCGGTCACGTGCGGCGCCTTGGTGGCAATCACGGTCCTTTCTTTTGTTCTCTACTTTCCTCTCGTTTTCGTTATTTGCCCAGTACGCATTGGTCCACGCACTTGATGCGCCCTGATTCTTAGAGAGAGGAGAGGAAAAATATATATCTACACCCCTTTTGTGGCGATCACGGTGGGACAACTAATGCCCATCGTGCTGTTGAGATTGCTGACCCTCTTTCGTTGTGTCCAAGTTTTTTGTTCTTCCCAAGAGTGGTTTGCAGGTTGGGGTGCGTTTCCGTCCCCTGGGACCTGAGCGGTTCTCCCAGAGCCGTCCAACACAGACACGGTTGACATTCCACCGTTCAACCCTACAGTCTGAACCAGCCTCGCTGGTCTTTCCTGTTACAGACGGTGCCATATACACTGTCCAATATTTAGAGCGGTCTGGGTCTAGCCGTTCAGTCCTCCTGCACAGGTGCGTTTCGCTTTGTTCTTATTGTAGGTACGCGGCTGCTGGGAGACCGTTCGGGATGCCACACGGTTGATGATGGACCGTCTGTCTGGTATTATCTTTGCCCCCCGCTGCTGCCCCATGTGTTCAGGTCCTGTGATTACGTTGTAGTTTTGCTTTCTCCCTGCATTATACGGTCCCATACAGACCGTTCTACTGTTGGAGCGGTCGAGGAAGAGCCGTTCATCTGCTGCCACAGCGTACGTACGCTATGCTTTGATTATCATATTTCATGTGGTCTGCTATTTCTGGCGCTATTCATTGATCCCCCGATCTCCTTATCATCATTGCATCACCATGTTTCTTTATTGCTCGTGTGTGTGCTTATTCATTGATTGTTAGCTGCTAGGCTAGATTGTGCATGCACTCCGGTGCGCATAGGAACATTCACCTGTTCTCATATTAGCTGCATTCCTACCGAGGTGGGGTTTCCTCTCGTCTCCATATTCCTTGGAGCCGACTAGGGATCCCGCCAAGGACCTCCGTAAGCCCCCGTGAGCCGTGGATTCCCACACGGACGCCGGGCAGGTTGTACCGTATCCACCCCCAGTATAGGATTGCATTCACCGGTGAGAAATCCTAGTAGACTCACACAGTTCCCCATTTCCCATCCCAGTTAGGCACCTAGTGGTTGAGAGAATTCATATTGTCATTAATCCACTAAGGTTCGAAAGGGAAATTTTAAGAAATCCGACGAGCATCATTTTCATAACTTGATTGCACAATTGGGGTGATTCTCCTCTCATCTCTTCATTCCATTTTGCATGCTCGTGGTTTGATTTGTTTGTTTGATTCAGTTGGGTTAGGGTTATCTGTCTTTCCCCTCTTCAGGTCTCTTAGTGCATGTGGGGTTGTCTCTGTCCCTCAGGATCATCTCCTAGGGTCCGTTCTCGTTTCCATTCTTACTTCAACCCCTTGTTTGATTCAGCCTACCCGATGTCATCTTACTACTTCTCTCAGTCCCACGAGGATTCTCTTCCTCGTGGCCTTCTCGAGGACCCACCTCGGGTCGCCCATATACAAGGGGGAGAGGGGAATGCCCCTCCGCTCCCGACCATTCTTGGTGAGGGTTCTCAACCCTCTCTTTCAAATCCCTCCATTCAGAATCCCGCCAGCTAGATTCTCAACATGATGGCTCAGCTGGATCCGACCCAGCTCCATCTCATTCGGCAAGCTTTACAAGGGGGTGATGCCCCGACCCCAGTTCTTCCTCGTGGCACGACTGTTGTTGCCACCACTTCCCCCGTGATCGGGACCACCTCTGTGGCACCCATTGATCTCACGCCTCTCCGCCCTCAGATCCTTTGCTCCTCTAACATGGAAATGGGCCAGTCCTCCACCTCGGTCCATCAACAACTTGATAAGGGGAAGTCTCAGATCCCCTCCATGCCTTATCTTGATTCGTACACCACAGCTTCTCCATCGCCGCAGGCCCTCGTGGCCCCGACGGATTTTGTTAGGTTGCAGCCGGGGGCTGCTCAGCTAGCTCGCGCGGATATGGGCCCCTCCTCAGCCCATTATCCCTCTTACGCGCCGCCCCTTCAGACGGCTCACCCTCCGGCTTCCTATCCAAATATTGCTCTTCCTGCTCCTTCTCCTCCTTCCCGGGAACGGGAGATCCTTGACAAGTGGGCTGCTATGCAGCAACAGATTGATCTCCTCCAAAGGCGGGTTGGTCCGCAATCCCTTGCTGACGTTCCTATCCCTAACTTCAGGGACATTCATTTTCCAGCACAGTCCGAGCTCCCCGTGTACCGTAAATACGACGGGAATGGCAACCCGTTCATCCATGTTCGGGAGTTCTTGTACGAGTCAGCTCAGTTCCAGCAGGACGATCGCCTGATGGCCTATTTGTTCCGCCGGTCATTGGAAGGGGTCGCTCTGGAATGGTTCTACACCTTGCCTATGGAGGAGGCCGAGAATTTCAAGACAGTCAAGGAGAGGTTTATACATAGATTTCAGGATCGGGTTGGACCCGAATACTCCTTCACTGATTTAGTGGCAGAGAAGATGAAGCCGGAAGAAGACTTCGCAACCTACGCAGACCGCTGGAGGCAGATGGCCTCACGTGTGCCTGGGCAGATCCCGGAAGAAGAAAAAGTGAAGTTATTAATTTCCAATGCTACACCAACTTTTAGGAACATTTTAGCAATGAATGATATCTCGAGCATGCACCAGTTATACAGCAGGGCTCGGTTCATACAAACCCAGTTCAAAGACTCCCCCATCCATTCTTTATTCGAGGCCCAGAAACCCAAGGCTGCCAAGAAATCCCAGGGCCCCGTTACTGAGGGAGTACAAATTAATGAGCATGTCCAGGCTGTTCAGTTTCCCCACCAAGCCGCTCCACCTCGCTTCCCACAGCCTCAGCGCAACCCCCAGTTCGCCACTCCGCAAGTTCCCCAGTCCACCTTCCAAGTCCCACAATACCCTCAATAGGCGCCTCCGCCACCCCAACAGCCTCAGCGGCCCCCGCAGTACAATAATGTTCCTCCACCCGCCGCCTACGGCTCTGCTCGACCAGCTCCAAAGAGGGCCCATTACCCTCCTCTTCCAGAAACCTTTCCATATATCTTCTCTGCTCTAATGTATACTGGTGATCTTCAGTTGCCTCCTGAGCGCCCAAACTAGAATCCGGCAGCCGACCAGTCCCGATATTACATATTCCATCGGCAGCCCGGGCACACGATAGAACGGTGTTATCAGTTCAGAGATCTGGTATATGACTTGCATGAGGGCCAGAGGATTGATTGGGCCCAGATGTACCAGTTAATTGAGGATATCAAGCAGAGACAGAGACAGGCCAGGCCGCAGCAGCAGCAGCAGCAGCAACAACCCCAGCAACAGCAACAAGACCTCGGGATCCATCAGAATCCCATGCCAGTACCTCAACCCGCTCCCCAGCAACAACAACAGCCGCCGGCACCGGCCCCAGCAAATGTAAATATGGTCCAGCGCCCGGCCCCCAACGCTGGGTGGACGTTTGATGATGAGACCCCCGCACACCTCTTGGCCCTCCACCACAACTACTCTCCCGCACCTACTATCCCCTCCATCCTCAGACCCGCTATTTTGACCACCACACCACTTGTCGCTCCCTCCACGTCGCCCCTTAGACCCATTACATTCCCCTCCGCTCCATCCGTCCTTCCACCACCACCCGCCATACCCTCCGTTATCTCCCCTCTGCTTAACCCTTTACCCATTTCCTCTTCACCAGGGCCTATTAAACCCACTTCCGCCATTCTCACCCCCATTTCTACGCCGTTCACCTATCCCACCGGGCCAAGCGGGGGTCCATCTCAGGCCGTGTCGGCATCACAGTGCGCCCTTCGGAGCGGGCGTCCCTTCCAGAGAATTTTCCCCCCTTCCGGTGCATCTGCACCTAATCTCCAAGTTCATCCCCCCGCAGCTGAAACAGAAGAAGCAGACCCCGTGCCAGGCACAAGATATGACTTATTGCAGCATTTAGATCGGATGCCAGCTAAAATCTCAGTGTTAGAATTGATCAAGAGGTCGCCACTCCACCAAGATGCCTTGAAGACCTTCCTGCAGAAAGTTATGGTGAGTGAAGATGTGGCAGTAGACAGCCTGCCCTCGGTCTTGGCAACGATTACTAAGGGGCCTTCTATTTCATTTTCCGAGTCAGAGCTAGCACCCCCTGAGGCCCGGCAGATGCCGTTGTGTATAACCATTTCTTTAAACAAAACGGCCGTGGAATCTGCCCTTGTGGACACAGGAGCATCAATAAATGTGTGTCCATTGAGCACCCTCCGTGCCTGCAATATCTCAGAGGACATGCTCAAGCCGACGCCGACCACAATAGCGGCCTATGATAACTCCAGGCGTGCTTGTCACGGGGTCATGACTGTGCAGGCCGAGCTGGGGCCTTTGGTTATGAACGTGGAGTTTTATGTGTTGGACATAGACCCGATGTTTAAAGCTATTCTGGGTCGTCCGTGGTTGAACAGTTTAAATGCCATCCGCTCAACCGCCCACCAATGCTTGAAGTTCCCTTTCCAAGGGCGGGTGGTCAAGGTAAAAAGCATTTCCACAGTCCAAAATGTCGACGCCATAGCAGCCAAGATCCTGCCTACATTATGGCCAAGTAATAGGCCAGTTCTGTCAGTAATGGATTTGAATTATTCTTGGGCATATGCGTCACGCAAGCCCGCTACGGCGCCAGTCAATGTGAAAGTCAAATCCAAGATTAGAGATTCCAAAGGATGGCATATGATTTTGAAGTTAGGCTACCAGCCGGGCGGGGGCTCGGCGCGCAATTGCAGGGCCGGACTAATCCCGTCCCCAAAAGCAAGAAAATGGGTCGTCGGGGCCTCGGCTACCATGAGTCCTCGATGTCGATGCTCAGAGACTCTGGGCCCTTAACATGGGATTACCGGCAACATTTTGTGAAGGGTCCGTTACAGCCTGGTACCCTGAAGACCCCGCCCTCCAGCCCTGAAGAGAAGACAGACGAAGCCTGTGCTGTTGCTGATCCACCACCGTCACTGCAAGGGTCGGTCGGTGACTTAGAAGATCTTTCTGATTGCTTTGCAAAAATGTTTCATGAAAAAGAGAGTGAGCCAAAGAAGAAGGAGACGCAGTTGGCAAAGCGTCCTCCGATGCCATTGGTCCGCCAGGGGTCACGGAAGATGGGAAGCTCTATCACTACTTATTCTACATCCCCGTCCCGTCTTGCTTCCTGGTTTCAACAGTTGGATTCTGTTCCCCGTTCCCCTCCACTCATGGTCGACCCATACCTCGCGGAGAGGCCTGAAATTTTATTCGTTCCATGTGCTTGCGGGCGCTGCCCGCCCATTGATCTATCCACCCTGTTCACCCCTCCTCCCCCAGGAGCTCAGCTCCATGAAATGTGGTTCTCCTCTTCTGATCCCTTCTTTGACTGCATTTTCCCTGAGTTGTTTCCTATGCAGTTACCTCCTCCTCCATCCTCTTCCTCCTCCTGCTGCGTGATCACCTCCAGCCTCCAAAAAAAAACACCAATTTCAAAACGAAGGTCTCCATGGAAGATTACGCTATGTTCTGCCCAAATTCCCAGGGGCATGAGGCCCCTGTTCCTTTTCCAGTAGACTTCCACTCCCCTAGATTAGATGTACAGTGTGTAGAGTCTCCTAGGATAGTCAAGTCAGTCAGGGTAGAATCTAGTTCGTGTCTAGTCAGCCCTTCCACGTCTGCGGCGCCTGCCGTAACATGTCCTCCCAAAAGCATTCCCGATAGATTTCTACAAGATTTGGCCGGAAGATGTCATGCTCTGCTGAAATGTCTGGAATTTGTAGAGACCGCGATTGTCCTGGAAGATGATGAGGGAATTGACGGGGTATGGAGCAATGATGGATTAGGAGTATATGAAATTATGAATGAGAAGGACCCAGTGGATGATGAGGAAGATGATGTGGATGACACTGCCGATTTATACGCACAAGGCTTGAAGAAATTTGACGAACCTTCCATAGCAGTGGATGAGCTCACTAAGGAAATTAACCTCGGAACAGAAGAGGATCCCAGGCTCATACTTATTTCTGCTAACCTCCCTCCACAAGTTGAAGAGGAGCTTGTCAAAGTTTTGAGGGAATATAGTGATTCTTTTGCCTGGTCCTACGAGGACATGCTGGGTCTTGACCCCGCCTTGGTCGAACATAAGTTGATTCTCAAACCCGGGGCAACGCCCGTTAAGCAAAGAGCACGAAGATTCCACCCGCAGATGGCCTTGAGGATTAAGGAAGAAGTCGATAAATTGCATAAGGCCAGGTTCATTAGAGTTGTGTTGTATCCATAATGGGTGGCAAACATAGTCCCAGTAATGAAGAAAGATGGTAAAATTCGAATTTGTATTGACTTCAGGGACTTGAACAAAGCATGTCCGAAGGACGATTTTCCACTTCCTCACATCGATGTCTTGGTCGATAATACAGCTGGGTACGAAGCCCTCTCCTTCATGGATGGTTATTCTGGGTATAACCAAATCCTTCTGGCTCCGGAAGATCAAGAAAAGACCTCGTTTACCACACCATGGGGAACATACTGCTACGTCGTTATGCCATTCGGATTGAAGAATGCAGGTGCCACCTATCAAAGAGCAATGATGGCTATCTTCCACGATATGATGCACGTCTACTTAGAAGCTTATGTGGATGATATTTTGGTCAAATCGAGGTCGCAAGAAGAACACCCCGCCATTCTAGCCAAGGTGTTGCAAAGGGCTAGGGAATACAAATTAAAGATGAATCCAAAGAAATGTGTGTTCGGAGTCGCATCAGGGAAATTGCTCGGGTTTATAGTTAGCAAACAGGGGATTCAGATCGATCCAAACAAAGCGAAGGCCGTTATGGAAATGCCACCGCCAAAGAACATCACTGAGCTTCGAGGACTGATCGGGCGTTTGCAATTCATTAGGAGATTCATATCTCAGCACTCGCAAAGATGCCGCCCATTTTATGAATTGCTAAAGGCAGGCGTGAAATTTGAATGGAATGAACAATGTCAGAAGGCCTATGAGGAACTCAAGGTCTACCTCTCTAATCCCCCGGTTCTACAACCACCTGTCCCTGGGAAACCCCTGATCCTGTACATTTCTGTGATTGAGGACTCCCTAGGAGCCGTCCTGGCACAGGTAGATGATGAAGGAAGGGAAAGGGCAGCATATTATCTCTCAAGGTTATTTAATCCCGCTGAATCCAAGTACACTGCCATGGAGAAGACCTGTGCGGCGCTGGTGTGGGTAGCTCAGAAGCTTAAACACTATTTCCTCGCCCACGAGGTTAGGCTCATCTCTAGAATGGACCCCATTCGTTATCTTTTGGAAAAGCATGTCCTTTCTAGTCGACTAGCTCGCTGGCAGAGCTTTCTTTCCCAGTTCGACATCACCTTCATCGTGCAGAAAGCAATCAAGGGATATGCTATTGCCGAGCACCTGGCTCATTCTCCTATCCCTCGTACTGATTCCATCCAGGACGAATTCCCCGATGAACACCTGGCGGTGATCACTCATCTTCCTTTCTGGTCTCTTCATTTCGATGGTGCCCTTAATTCCCAGGGCAGCGGAATTGGCGCCGTTCTTCTCACTCCGGAAGGGGTAACTATCCCTGTGGCATATCAACTCTCATTTCCTGCCACTAACAATATAGCCGAGTATGAGGCTCTCCTTGCCGGTCTGAAACACGCTTACATCTTGGGCGCGCGATACCATAACATCATAGGAGACTCTCAATTGGTGCTGCGCCAAGTTTTGTCAACTTACCGCACCCGTGACCCTAAGCTTAAACCCTATCAAGATCTGGTCACGCTCTTGGCTAGGCAATTCAGGAAACTCGTCTACATTCATACTCCTCGTTCTCAGAACATCTTGGCTGATGCCCTTGCATCGCTCGCTTCTTCCCTATCATTTCCCCTAAGTCGTGCCACTGAGACCATTGTGGTCCAACGGCTAGATGCTCCTTCTCTTCAGGATCCCTGGTTCGACAACCTCCGAAAGTCCGTAGAGAGGAAGATAGAAAGGGAGGAAGTGAAGGAAGTATCATTAGCTGAGCTCGAGGAGATCATCGAAGAAGAAGAATTGCCGTGGTTTTATGAAATTGAGCAGTATTGCAAGGACGGTACATTTTCGGAAGAGGCAAACGCTGGGCAGCGAAAGGCCATTAGAAGAGTTGCCGCGAGATACACTATCATTACTGGTGAATTATATAGGCGGGCTCTGAATGGAGTTCTAATGAGGTGCCTAGATGACGAAGAGGCTTGGAAAGTCGTGGAAGCAGCCCACTCCAGTGAGTGTGGCGGGCATGAGAATGGACAGGCGTTGGCGAAAAAGATTCTTAGGCAGGGCTACTACTGGCCAACCCTAGAAGAAGATTGTTCCACCTATGTCCGTAGGTGCCTTCAGTGCCAGATCCACGCTGATAAAATCCACGCTCCCGCTTCTTCTCTTCACCCCCTGTCTGCTCCTTGGCCATTCTCCATGTGGGCCTTCGATATTATCGGACCCCTTGGTGATCCAAATTCCGCAGTTAAGCAGAAGTCCTTCATTTTGACGGCTACGGAATACTTCACCAAGTGGGCGGAAGCTGAAGCTTATGCAGAAATCAAAGCCACCACGGTATGCCGCTTCATTATGAAGAACATCATCTCGCGGTTTGGGGTACCAAGCGATGTCGTCACCGACAACGGGCCTCAATTCGTCTCACAAGAACTCCAGGACCTCTGTAAGAAATTCAATATAGCTCTGCATCATTCATCGCCATATTACCCCCAAGGTAATGGCCAGGCTGAGGCCACGAATAAAACCCTTCTTAAAATTATCAAGAAAACATGCGAATCACATAAATTTGCTGATTGGGCCGACAAACTGATAGAAGCTCTATGGGCTTACCGCACCTCCGTCCGCACTCCCACAGGGCAGACTCCTTTTGCTCTCACATATGGGATGGAAGCGGTACTCCCGTATGAGATTCTGATCCCTTCCCTAAGAGTGCAGCTGGATAAGGAACTTAATCTTGACGAACGTCGAGAGGCGTTGCTAGTCCAACTGGAACTCTTAGACGAGAAAAGGCTGAATGCAGCCAATCATGTTTCAGTATATCAAAAGCGTGTCTCGCGATATTTTCAAAAGAAGGTCATTGAAAGAAAATTCCAAGTAGGTAATATGGTTTTGAAAGGTAAATTCATCAGGTCAGCAGGTCCGAGGTCTAAGATACAACCCAACTGGGAAGGGCCCTTCGTAATCAAAGAAGCTTACCCAGGTAACGCGTATCGTCTAATCAACGCGGAGGGTGAAGAATTGCCAAACCCGTGGAATGGGTTGTATTTAAAACGTTTCTATCCATAAAGTCAAAACCAGCAACGGCTCGATGGCAGGGTATACCCCACCAGATTACGAAAGGAGGACCTAGGTCCAGCATCTCACACACTACACGATTGCTCGTGGTTCGGTATTCTCTCATGCTACCCGACACCGTGTCTCCTTTGGCCATGCTCGGGGAAGGTGAAAATCCTTGTATTTCCTCTCTCTCGGCTGAAGATAGGGGCAAGTGGTGAATAAGGGGGCGAGAACTGACCCAGATCCCCCATTAAAAGAGGTCTCAAATAGGGGCAATCCGTTAAGACCTCACTCCGCAAAGAAAGAAAAGGAAAGCAAGAAGGAAAAAGAAAGAAAAAGGGGCAAAATCAAAAGATAAGGCCGAAAGCACAAAGCTCGAAGCTCTCAAAAACCCCAAAAGGATGCAACTAGGCATGGCAAGAGTGGCAGTACAGATTCCCCGCGGGACGTTATGAGCCCGGTCGCATGCGTGCCTAGAGCGGGTGAAGGTTCGATAACGGATACAAAGCCCCGGCGCAACAGACCGGATTCCTTGAAAAAAAAGGGGTGTCCTGGGAAAGAACTCAAGCCCTAAAAACCTCTACACCTGTCATCAGCTTTCCCACTCGATCCTTTTTACTTTCCCAAGGAATGAATCCCACCCCGGATATGGCCTCGGTAGAAACACCGTTGAGCAAAGTTGACTCCGACCACAGGCAGTCCCCCCTCCTGCATACGCTGGGCCTGGGAAGTCTATAGCAAGATGAGAAGGTCGCTGCTATTAAAACCCGAGCTGGTTCAAAACCCCCAAAAAAAAAAGTCAAATATTTCAAAACCCAAAAAAATCGAATATTTCAAAACCCAAAAAAAATTGAATATTTCAAAACCCAAAAAAAATTGAATATTTCAAAACCCAAAAAATCGAATATTTCAAAACCCGAAAAAAAATCAAATATTCCAAAACTCACAAATCGTATGTTTCCCTCTTGCATTCATAGTATTCATTTGCATTTTTCACATTTTGATATTTGCCTATTTAATAAAGCTTAACCCCTTGACCAAAAATCAAGAAAACGGTCATCTCCTGACTTACTACAGGCAAGGGGCTAAGCCTAAAATAGATTTAATCTTTTTCATGTTTGCATGTGTACAGGGGCAGATTGGAAGGGCAGTGGGTTCGTGACCACATGAATGTTCAATCCTCGCCTTGACCTATGCAATCACATCATGATCAAACCACAAAGCCCAAATTCAATCAAACTCATCCACTTTATTCCTTTCATATATCAAGATGTCTAAACATAAGTCTCATCCAACAATCATCATCAAACAAGAAAAGGGGAAATCACTCAATCCTCCGTTGGGCATCCCCGCGAGGACGTATCTTTCTTAGCTCACTAAGATAGGCCTGGCGTGTCGCCGAGATCTCTTCCACCTCGGCCGGTAGGGTAAGTACCTTGCTCACCTCCCACATAATCAGGGCACTCCTGACTGCCTGCTCGTCCTCCTCCGTGCCGATCCTCCTCGCTTGCAATGCCGGAAGGTGGGGTAGTGCCGGTAGAACCGTCCGGGGTAGCCCGACCTGTAAGTAGCACCGGTGTGGGCTGTACATCGCCAGTGCAGTGTCGCTCACAAGCCTCAAGTCCAAGCCGATCCTCCTGCGAACTCTGACGGTGGTGTCATGAAGGAAGCCCGGGCGCATCACGAACCTATCCAGGGGCAGCCGATTGATGTACAATCGCCACTCGTCCCTGGTCTTCATCTCAGCTGTCCTGCACTCGACCTGTGGGGAGAATCTGAACGCGCCACCTATGAAGAAGAGGGGGTGGCTCCCAAAGATCCTGCTCGCCGAGGCGACCTCCTCCCTTTGAATGAATTTCATCCTAACTCCCAACCAGCACTCCAATAGGATCATGGAGCCAAAGAGGGGACCTCCCAAGGCTGCCGAAGTAAGACCCTCATACAAGTAAGTAAGGATGGCCTGGGAGATGGAAAGTCCCTGCCACATTCCGCTGATGGTACTAAGAAGGGGCATCTCTAGGATATGGTCGACTGAGGGAAACAAGAGGGCTCCGCATAAACAAATGGAGGCGGCTTTGGCTATAGTTTCGTCCCGCTCACTCCTGTTCCTACAATGTTCCACTACCCACTGGCTGAGGGGAAGAAGGTGGATCTGACGCGGGCCTACGAAGGCGTGAACCTCTCTACTGTCCGAGATGAATCCCCCTAGAATGAGTCTCGGGTCTATAGGGGCAACTGTATGGCATATCAAGTCTTCCTCCCCCACCTTGGATCTAGGGAACCCAAAGTAGGTCTCCACCTCCTCTAGTAGGACAGTGGCCTCAAATGATGGAAAGAAGAAAGTATGGGTCTGAGGGTGCCATATTTCAACTATAGCTGAGATGCTGCGCCAGTCAAGGGAAAGTTTTGGATAGTTTTGACCAAGCACTAGGAGAGGTTGCAGATGCCAGGATCGAAGGATGGCCGTCACTCCTAGGGGCAAAGCACGGACCATGGGAGCCAGCCACTTCAAGATAGAGTACCGCCTCGCGCCAGGAAGAAGCTGGAGGCCAAAAGAGAGGGAAAGGAGGAAATATAAGCGGGAGGAGATGAATTAAACTGAATGTACCGTGATAGGCTTACCTCTCTCATGGGACTTGAGCTCAGATGTCGTGGGATTGCGGTCAGCCGTTGGAGCACTTCCCGCTCTTTTCTGGCCGACTTGGGCCCTTCAAAAAGTGCCCCCTCCATCGAACTCGCCTCTAGGGCCCTCTTCATGATGTTTTGGTAGTGAGAATCAAAGATTTCAAGCCTTGAAAGAGAGGGCATGTGTGAGCTACGAGTTTAGGCCCCTGTATTACTTATAAGACTTGTTAGGAAGCCTGGGCCTTTCAGGATTAGGCTTGGTTAAGTCTAGGACGGGTTAAGATAAGGTTTTGATAAGTTCAAAATGTCTTACCCTCGGGCTGGGGACTCTCCAGGGAGTCCCCGTTCGAGCAGACATGATGTCCACTTGGACGGTCTTACGATAGACCGTCCATATTCATGAACGGCCCACTATCAACCGTTCATCTCCCTCAGAAAATCCGAGTCCAGTGACTTGTACGGTCTACAATCCGCCGTTCAAATGTTCTTACGGTTTATATTGAACCGCCCTAATCCAATTGGAGTGGTCTGTGGAGAACCGCCCTTATCTCTAAACGGCTATACAAGAACCGCCCATGTGCTCTGCCCCCCAATCAACTTACCACTCTCATCTCACTCAGTCAGCGTACGTCTCTCATCTCACTCAAGTCGGCGTACGTCTCTCATCTCACTCAGTCGGCGTACATCTCTCGCCTCACGCAGTCGGCGTACGTCTCTCGTCCCAAGTCGGCGTACGTCTCTCATCAGCGTGCATCTCTCATCTCACTCGAGTCGGCGTGTGCGTCACTCAATCGGCGTCCCTCTGTCTCACCCTCTCTCTAGCTGAGCGCATCTCTCAAACTCGCCCGTCTGTCTCACTCTATCTAGTAGTCAAGGCATTCATCCGTTCATGCATACATACATTCATCCACAAAGCAAGCGAAAAAACAAAAAAATATGCACATCATTATCATGTCACATCATGTACAAAAGGCGGGCCCAGTGCAACAAGTCAAGCAGCTCCCTCTCCCTGGCTCCGGTCGCTGTCTCCCTCACCCTCATGCCTCTTCGGGGGAGGCATCGCTGAGGTCGCCTCGTCACGACGGCGTCGCCGGCGCTGCTCATCCTCCTCGTTCCTCCGCTGGCCGGAGGAACCTGTGAAGTAGCTCCTAACAGAACCATGTGTACCATGGCTGACGCTCGGGGTCCCGCTGCGCGAGCGCCGACTGATGTCCTTATACGCTCGCAGCTCTCCGCGTAACTCTGCCGCCTCGGTCCGATACCGCTCAGCCTCGGCCGCACCAGCCCGGAGTCGCTCTAGCTCGGCCTGGAGGAGTGCGGTCTCCACTGTGTCTGCCGGTCGGCTCAGTGCGGCCTCCGCCCGCGCACGAGCTACCTCCTCTTGAGCCGCTGCTCGGCTCCGCTCCAACTCGACCCGAAGGCGGGTCAACTCAGATGTCTGCATCCACACATCACTTGTCAGTCAGTTACATAAGCATATCATTCATAAGCATAGTAAGCAAGAGGAGGTTAGAAAGGCGTACCCTCTCCGTAAGGGCCACCTCAGCCGCCTTGGCCCGCTCCACCATCCGAGTAAAGTCAGCATCCCGTTCGGCACGGTCTGCTGGGGTCTGGGCGGAGGAAGAAGAAGGAGCGTCTGGTCCCTGCCTCTGAGTCCCCTCGGCACGCTGCATCCAAATACTCCAGGTCAGTCACATGCATGCATAATCATATAGAACTGCATAATTTAAAGAGTCTAAGGTTAGAAAACTCACCAGTAAGGCCAGGGCCTGTCGGGCCTCGTCTCTCTCCCGGATGGTGGAGTGCAGGAGTCCCTGCAACTCTGCCACTCATCCTGCGGGGTCGACCTACATTTTAAAAGTCCATGTGTCAGTGCATCATCATAAGCATAATAGACAAAGTTTAAGTTTAGAAGTCGTACCGGTCGGTGGGCGCCCCGGAACACCTGGTCCCGGTAGTGCCGTGCGTACGCAGTGTAGTACGCGCTGTCACTCTCTGCCCGGGCGGTCACCACTCACCCACGCGCGGTCCAGTCGGCGACCTGCTCGGCATTCCTCGATGTCCAATCAAACGCCTCGCGGAGTCCCTGGGTCGTCCTCGTCACTCGTTCCCCCGCCTTCTCAGGCGCAGGGAACTCAACAGCCAGCTGATGGACCCCGATGGTCCTCATAACCAACCTAAAGTACAGTGGCTCCACCACATTCATGCAGTGAAGCCACACGTCCTGGCCAAAAAAGGCCAAGGCCTCGGTCACCCACCGCTGGCCCTCCGGGCTCTCCTCCGCATAAGGAGTCCACCGCACCTGTAAAAGATAGGAAACTGCATCAGCATCATAAGCATGAAAGAATTGCATTTAACTAAGGAGTCTGAGTTTAGAAGCATACCGAGGTATACAGTAGGGTGTCCAGGTCGTCCAGCAGCTCCCGGACCTGTCGTCTCAGGGCTGTCATCTCCCAAGGTGCTGTCCACCTCCGCGCGATCGGCAGGAGCCCAGGACGGGTCTCCTCGCCCCTACCTAGCCCATGTAGGCGCACGTAGGCCCACACCTGCATCACAAGGTCATGACAGCATTCAGCAAGCATGTAGGATAGCATAACCGAGTCTAGGGTAGAAAGTTGTACCTGGAGTAAGGGGGAGAAGCCCCCAAGCATCGTCCGGCGTGCCGTCGAACTGAGCGTGTCAAATAGGAAAGCGAGAACTGCCGCTCCCCAAGCGTAGTCACCCGCGTGCTCAGGCTCCTGGAAGAAGGGAAGGAACCTACAGCTCATCACATCTGCCCGCGTGGAGAAGAGAAGCCGCCCGAACAGCAGCATCAGGAACCGTCGTAGAACTCTATCCGCCTCAGGTCCCGGTCCTGCAGCAACTCTCGGCCTCGCGAGTCCCATGAGCCGCTCCAAGTGCTCCTCCGGTCGCTCCCCGACTGCAACTCCCGCACGTCGTAGACCCAGGCTGTCCTGGAGAGCAGCCCGGGGAAGGAGGGTCGACTGCCTCTCGGGGCGCCGCAGCTGTAAGCCGAGCAACTCCCGAGCCATCCCTCGGTAGTCAGGAAAGGTAGTCCCGCTGACCGGTGACCCGTGCACGCGTAGGCCAGTGAGCCTGGCCACGTCCTCTAGCGTGGGGACCATGTGGCCCCACAGGAAAAGGAACGCGTGACTCACTGGATCCCAGTGGTCGTGCAGGGCGTAGAGCAGAGCCGCGTCGAAGTGACACACCTCAATGCTCAGGAAGGGGGCGAACCCCATGGTGGTCAACCGCTCCCTCTGGAAGTCCGACAGCGCCAAGTACACTGCACGGACTTGCAGCCACGAGGTGCGGGTCCTACGCTTCCCCTGCATGCATTTCATTCATATTAATGATTTAGTCTTGCATATTGATTCATAAATTCTCGAGATCCAATTCTTAGTTTGAAGAACGGTTATCCACTGACCGCTCGTCAATTGAGCGGTCCCCTTCCAACCGTTTTGATTCTTCAGGTTCTGTGTTTGCACGGGCTACCCTTAACCGTTCCTGTCCTGGACGGATCACCTCGAACCGTCTATCTGCCCATCTTCCTAAGGAGAAGCGGTCCCCCTTGGTCCGCCTGACTTGTGGACGGTCCTATGGGGACCGTATTGTTTTGCCTCGGTTGAATGATTGAACAGACCAATGCGGTCCGTTTACTGTTTGAACGGTGATACCCTCACCGTGTTTGTTTAAGATTGTTCGTTTGCTGTGTGGGTTTGAACGGCGTTTCCTAAGCCGTGTAAATTTGGACGGTCCTATGTGGACCGCATTGTTCGGTTCGGGCGGTTTCTGTTGAACCGTTCTACCGTCGTCGTCCCCGACGACGTTGAACGTCCCCAGCCGGCTGGGGGAGATCGCCGTGGCCCCCTAACTAACCCCTAAACACCTAGACCCCCCTAAAAAGGTTTCTAAACTGGCATGCACTAATGGAAATTGAATGAAAAATAAAATTTAGGGAGGAAGGCCTACCTCGGGGTCACGGGGTTTCTTGGCCGCCCTCGTCGGTACTCGTTCTCCGGCGAGCTCTTCCTCTCCGGCGGGGCCCTCTTCCTCGGCGGCGACGATGGCGAGCTCCTCCATCGTCACTTCGGGCGTCCCTCCTTCCTCAGACGGCGGCGGTGGTGGCGGTTGCGGCGGCGGTGGCGAACTCTCGCCGGCAGCCGGTGGCCTGGCCGCCTGGTGCTTTGTCCGTGTCATCAAGAAGACGGGGAGGGTTTGAGATAAGGGCTTAAGGCTTAGAGAAATGGGGGGTTGGCAGAAGAGAGGGTGAGGGAATGGGAGACGAGGGGGTTTCAGTTTTTCGAGGTTACAGAGAAGGACGGTCTATCGTTAGACCGTTTGTATGTTGGGCGGTTCCTATTTGGCCATACATCACTAGTGACTGTTAACTTTAAGTCGGTTGAAATTCCAGGCCCGAGCGGTTCGCATAGAGCCGTTCTATCTTAAACGGTATTACGTGGACCGTTCATCCTTGGCAACCGGCCCCTTTAGAATCGTTTGAAGCTCAGGTATACACGGTTAACATAGAGCCGTTTGGAATATTGCACGGTTACAATAAAGTCGTTTATCTGGATGGTGTATTTAGATCATGAATATTGATATTTTCTTTGGAAAATTATCTCTTAACCATCTTATGCAGCATCCTTTCAGCCAATCTCGCCGTTTCGCCTACACAGGTAAGTCAGGTATGGCCTTCTATCCCTGATCCCTTATTGCATTAATTATATGGTATTATGTTATATTATTTCAAGAGCCAGCAGGTTATCTACGTGTCCCCGGATCTGATGTTCCCCTTGAACAAAAACGATGATGATCCAGGCTCATGTACCTAACCTTCGGATAGGTCGTTCAGTTGGGATGTCACGAGGAGGACGGTTCTATCCGCGCGCTGTGGTTGCGGACGGTATCTTGACTCTGACGTTCCCAGCTTAGCAATACTACTCATGAATATTTTATATTTTAATCTTTCTTGGCATTTGTTTTAACGGTTTCCTTTATTTTAGCCCAGCATGCATCATACGCATCCTTTTGAGCTTTCATGCCCCATGGTTTGCTTAAGAAATGTCCCGTCAGTAATGGTCAGCTATGTGTTCGGACGCTCGAGTAAGAGGAACTAATTCCACTCTGAATTCGAAGGTTTTCTTTGATCGATTCGTTTGGTCCAGTTGATTGAAAGGTCCCCGTCTGGAGCTTTAGCTTTTTCTTTTCTTTTGTGGCCCCCTCATTGGACCGCGGGATTGTGTCCCCCATGAGGTCGGTCTTGTCGATTTGTTTTATTTAGTTTAGTTTCTCCAGATTTGGCGTCACTTTCAGTTAACTATTCCTGGCGTTTGGTTCAAGGTTTTTCGGAAGATTCTCATCACTTGTTGGTAAGAACGGGTGTCGTTTTACCTTAACGCCCACTTTTCCGGTCCACTCCGCTGCATTTTCCGCTCCACCTCCATGTTCCATGTCACCTCCGCTTCACCTCCGTTCACTCCCCTGCAAAGAGGACGTTAAGGAGGGGCATCTGTTGACACCCGTTTTATACCGATAATTTGAGTCGTTTCTCTTACTCCCATTAGTTGATGCCTCGAGTTGTCCATCATTCATTGGGCCATTTTTTATGGCACGTCTTGGGCTCATTTTATGGGTCGTCTTCCTCCTTGGCGAAGTCCGTGGCGATTCAGGGTTTAATGGGCCTTGGCTTTGGTCAATTGAACGTTTCATAGCATACACGGCCCAACCTCAGCCGTTCAGATGATGAGTGGTTGAATATGGACCGTTCATACATTTTGTTAAATTCTGAGGTCTTTTCTGAATATTCACCGACAGGCTGTGGTGCGGCCCTATTAGGACCGTTCAAACAAATGGACGGGCGTATTACAACCGCCTATACCTCAGAGTCCTACGTATGCCCATTTCCTCAGATAATTATCCAATTATCCGAATGATCACCGACAGGGTGAAACGGTTGGCTATTGGCCGCTCTACCATAGAACGGTCTCACTAGAACCGTTCGCCTTTGAGGGTCCAACGGCGGGCGTTTCGGTTAATTGGGTTGATTTTCTGATTATCTGAATTTCCACCGACAGCTTGGACGGTCTGAACCCGACCGCCCAACTGTTGCGCGGTCTATCGTAAGACCGCTCATCCTGTCGGATGAGGCTTTTTAACAGACTTTTATCTCTTTTATTCATGGCTTTATCCCCGGTTTGTTTTGATGATTTCTCCGTGGATAATCAACCATTTTTGATGCCGTTTCGACTGGATAAGAGATTATGATAATATCTATGATTTATCTTTTATAATCTCGACCTGAAAATACCTAAAAACCTGGATTTCGAGGCTGGCTTTCTACGCTCTATAAGTAGACCCTAGTGGCCGGACTCGAAAGGGGGGAGATTTTTGGTCGACGGCGAAGCCCTGCCGCATTCCTGAGCGACCTAGCACCAAGGAGGGAGGCTCTCTACGTCCTTACGAGCCTCCGGTTCAGGGAGTAGTCCGCGTGTTGAGTCATAGTGTCGTCTCTCGATTTCTTCGTCGTCTGTTGCATGCATTGCTTTTCCCCCACGTCTTCCCTCGTTTTCGTTTCCATGCACACATCCACCCATGCTTTTGTCACCCTAGGGGTTTAAAATCCCCCAGGTATTCCCCTTTTCATTAATTTATGCTTAATCCACCTTATGTGAACATGTACTACGTCTTTTAGTTCTAATTTGGGTGTTTCTCTTGTGTCTTTATACTGTTTTGCAGGTCAGCACTTCATCAGCACAAGGCCCATCCCCTCTGGCCGGCCGGAGAGGGTGGAGGTCAAACCCTTGTCAGCTTGCTGCGTGAAGGGATCGAACGGCTTCCCTTTGGCCATTCAACGTGTGGTGCGGTTCATTGATGACCGTTCTTCCTTGGAGTGCGGTCTACCTTCCACAGTCCGTCCCACGGCAGCAGCTCCTCCCGCCTCCTTTGCAGCGTACAAGGACAGTCTGTCGTAAGACCGTGTCAAGTCAAGCGGTACCTAAAGAACCGTTCATCTCTCCAGCGCTGCAGCTCCCTCCTTTCCAAGGTACGGTGTGCCGGCCACGTGAGGCGCCTTGGTGGCGATCACGGTCCTTTCTTTTGTTCTCTACTTTCCTCTCATTTTCGTTATTTGCCCAGTACACATTGGTCCACGCACTTGATGCGCCCTGATTCTTAGAGAGAGGAGAGGAAAAATATATATCTACACCGCTGACTAACAGCTTGATCTATTAAGCCTCACAGCTTGCTAACAGCTGAGCACCACAGCTTGCTATCCAAGGTTCACACCTCGCTTGCTGAGTGTCACAGCTTGCTCCGCTGACTTACAGCTTGAAAGATAATGAAGAAA
Source organism: Amorphophallus konjac (assembly GCA_022559845.1). Lineage (NCBI taxonomy): Eukaryota > Viridiplantae > Streptophyta > Magnoliopsida > Alismatales > Araceae > Amorphophallus > Amorphophallus konjac. The sequence goes on along the minus strand of CM040117.1, from coordinate 134,252,944 downwards.
GAAAATTACAAAAGGACTGAGAACTAGAAACATATATAGCAATAGAAATGATGTAGCTCAAAGATGAGCAAACGATCCTAGATTTGATCTAGAGATCGTGACTGCAGCAGCTCTCCCTTCTTCTCCTTTTCTGATACTCTGTTTTGAACCTTCTTCCCAAATCTGCAACTCACTCTTTACTTTTCTCTCCGAAGCTCCTCACTACTCTCAGATATGACTTCACTGCTTTTCTCCTCTTCTCTCGTTCCTCAACTTCTATATCTCTATCTCTTGCTCTATCTCTATTTTTCTCTCTTTTTCATTCTCTTCTATTCACTATTTTTTCTATCTCAGAGAACCTCCTCTTTATATACCAGTGACCCGGATGGCGTGGACCCCGCATAGATTGGCTCCGACACGTGGAGGGAGAATTCCCACCAATGTCTTTATCATGAAAGTGCCTTGAGTAATTCTACGTGTCACATCTCGTGGACAGGACAAGACCACGTGGCTGAGTCTTCTTGGAGAGCAAGCTACCTTGGATCACGTGTTATATTAGCTTGAATCTTGGATCACGTGTCCTTGAGTCTCTACTATTCTCAATCCATTAAGTGTTTGAGTAAATCATGTCAATAAGAAATAAGTCATTTAGTCAAACACCTTTTTCATAATCATCGCCCATGAGAATGCATACTTAGACAATATCAAAAAATTCAGATGCTCAGATTGAGGAAGTGAATGATTATGCAAATGCCTTAAGTGTGGACTTGATGCACAGACTTAATGACCTGAATCTACATGTGCATAGACCCTGGTTTCTACATGTGCATAGACCTGGATGCTTCATATACACAGACCCTAGACATGCACAAACCTATATAAGCACAGACTCTACATGTGCACAGACATGTATATGCACAGACTCTATATATGCGTAGACCTTAGACACTATATGTGTACAGACCAAGTTCAGCATGCTAAAGCATATGCATCAACCTTGTAGAGTATGCTACAATACGTGCATCGACCTATAAGACATGCTGCAAAACATGCATTGACCTGAAGTTCATAAAACTAGCATGAGCATCGGCCTTATAGGATGAGTGTAAGGATGTGCATCGACCTTGCCTTACACAAGATGCAATGTGCATCGACCTGATACACTACAGGTGAATATATGCATGTTGGCACTCAAAATATGATCCTTCGGCAACCAAGCCGCAAAGATGAATGATACGGCCCACTGAAACACAGAAGCCGATAAAGATCAACTTATCAAGAGAACCCCTCAAGCTGACGAAGCCCTGAGCCACCTTGAAGGGAACGTCGGGGACTTTACCTCAGGAGAGTCGAAGTGAACCCGCAACCAACCGGCAGCGCGATCAAGCCTGCCCAATGATCCGGCATCGACCTCGTCATGCCGCTACCCCACATCCGTCGCCCGACCAAGGACGACGGTCTACCCAATGACTCTCCTAAGGAGGAAGAATGTCCTCGGCCATCCGCAACAAGGGGCCGAAGGTTCTGTCAGCAGAAGACCCCGATTACCCGGCACGGGTTCGGCTTCTCGCCATAGTGGGCCCGTTAGTGGCCGATTGATCACCGTTCAAGGTGGAATTGCCCAGGATGTAGCATCATCCTGCAAGGAAGCTTCGAGCACGAGTCCGTCTCAGCCAGAAGCACAAATCACAGTGCCGAAGACTGTGTCAGCAGGACACCCGTGTGCTCGGACCAGACACACACGAAGTCTTTGTTAGGATCGGTGCAAGTATTCAGAGGGGGGGTGAATGAATATTTCCTCTTAAAAAAAAACTTTTCGCCCAGTTACAATTTCGCTTACTGTAAATGCTCGTTCGCAAACCAAAAATACTTGAAGGCAGAATGGCAGTAGTGAAACAACCAAACACAAAGTGAGGTCACTAGGGGGCTAACCAGACAGATTTAGTCAATCTGAAAACTAATTAACTCTTCTGCTCAACCAGAAGGCAAACACAAGGAGCGCCCCTATACAATCACCTAGCGGAAGCACAAAAAGACAATCACACCACTGCACAATAGATTTTTAGGTGGTTCGGTCCAGCAGACCTACATCCACCCCACACTCAACCCGAGTGTGGCTTCCACTAGCTCACGCTAGAAACCGCAGACTCAGTCTGCAACAGGTGCTGCCAAACAGCTTGACCAGGGGAACAACCTCCCCTCTTCCTCCCAACCGGAGGGAACCACTAGTGACACCAGTCACTAGCAAACCAGAGACGCAAGTCTCTCTTCCTCCAGACCGGAGGGTACACCTAGTCTTGCAACCCGCAAGACTAGAACCGGAGGACCAATCCTCCCTTCCTCCAAAACTGGAGGGAACCAACTGGTGACTTCCAGTCACCAGCAAACCAGAGGTCGAAGACCTCTCTTCCTCCAGACCAGGAGGGACCCCTGGACTTGCAATCCACAAGCCCAGAACCGGAGATCAGATCTCCCTTCCTCCAAATCGGAGGGAACCCACAAGTAGCACCCAGCTATTTGCAACCGGAGATATCAATCTCCCTTCTACTGAACAAACAGGAGGAAACCCGACCTCTCTACAGAGTATCGGAAAAATAGCAAGTAAATTGATCAAAAGAAAAATGAAACCAGCAACAGAAAGCTGAAAAGATAAACCAAATGTGGCTCTCGCAGGAGCTGGCTGGCCTGGATTTGATCCACGGTCCAGTAGACAGATCTTCAGGTAAGTTTTTCTTCCTCTTCACTTCTCTCCTTCTTCTTCTCTTTCACACTCTCGATCTCTGCTCCCCTATTCTCTTCGGCTCACACTTCTATCTCTCTCTTTCTCTTCTTCTCCTTCTGCTCTTCTTCTTCTTCACTCTTTCTTCTTCTGCTCTCACTCTCACTCTCTTCTCTGCTCTCTTCTTTTCTTTCTTCTCTTCCTTTTTCTGGATCGGGGCTCTCTGTATGAGCTTTTCTTCTTGCCAACTTGATCACCTTCATCTGTGGATGAAGGTCTCATATATATAGCAGCAGCAGCATCAGCCACGACATGTGACCTCCACATTTCTAGCCCTAATTATTCGGACCACGTGGCAGTCTCTCAGCAGGCTTCATTCCAGTCTCGGATCACATGCCCTCCTTAAGCTTCACGATCAAAGCACCTGTAAAACAGAGTATCGAATAAGTCATCAGTTTAAAGAACAACTCTGTATAGATTATCAGAAGAACAGCGCTTTAGAAGAAACCTGAACGAGGTTAAAACGAAACAACACGAAGTAACAAATAGTAACGACACGGAGACAACACGAGGACACAATAGGGAAAACGACACGAAGTCAGTAAAGACTCGATGTACAACAGTAAGTAACACGAAGTAAAACCATACAGACATAAACGATAACACGAGATGCAACTTGTAACAGAGATAACACTACAAAGAGAACTACACGCAGAAGATGAAAACAATAATCGACGCGAGGTGAAAAACAACACGAGGACAACACGGGCTGACAGCAGAAACCGACACGAAGTGGTTGCAAACAAGTAAGACACAAGGTCTACGTAAAGCAACACGAAGTGTGGTCAAAGCGAGAACGACATGAGGTCTAATGAGAAAGACCAGCACGAAGACGGTGAAAATAGCACGAAGTGAAGAACAACGACACGAAGTATAGTGGTGACAAAAACACACACTACACAGAGAACGACACAAGGTGGTGGCACAGAAAGCAACACGAAGTGCTGCAATGTTCTGCACGCAGTGGAACAAAAACGACACGGAGTGAAAAACGACACAAAGACGAAAACAACACTTAAGGTGAAGTTGACACGGAGTTGAACAAGTAGACGTAAAAGATGACACGAGATCCACTGGGAAACGACACGAGGTGGTATACAGAAAGCAACACGAGGTGCTGCAATGTTCTGCACGCAGTGGAACAAAAACGACACGAAGACACAGAAACAACAGTAACTGACACGAAGTACATGAGAGTAAAAACGACACGAAGTCATGAAAATAGAAAAGTAATTTGATACGAAGTCAAAATGACAAGAAGTAAAACGACACGACGTCGTGAACAGAAATCAACACGAAGTGTGATTTCAACATAAGAAAGACACGGACTGATAACGACACGAAGTTGAAACAGTATTTGACACGAGGTGAAAACAACACGACGACAGTGAGAACAACACGAGGTGAAACGACACGAGGTGTAGAAAACCAAGAATCGACACGAAGTGTGGTCAAGGCGAGAAAGACACTAAGTCAAAAACGAAAGACCAACACTAAGACAGGAACATAAAAATAACACGGAGACGTAGACACTAAAACAACACGAAGATGAAGACAAGGGAAACGACACGAAGTCTAACCTCACACAAGCTTTCCTGTCACGCATGGAAATCAACACTAAGTGTTGTAAGCTCATACGACACGAGATCTTTTCGTGTTAGTGAGGGGAAACAACACGAAAACTCAAGTGCAGAAACAGCATGAAGATGATGTACACTCTGATGTACAGACATGAAGAACAGTCCAAAGTATAGACTTGCACGAGCGAGCTACAGTGCCAAAGTATAGACTTCACGCTGTACAGACTTGGAACACCAGTGTTGAATGTGTAGACTTGTAGTTTATCATGAAGGAAGGCCAGTGTACAGACTTGCTGTCCTTACAGCTGACGACTCCAGTGTATAGACTTGGAGGCCTGAAGGCGATGTGAGTAACAATCCAATGTATGGACTTTGACTCTAAATGAGACTGACGGTGTATACACTTAGCCAATGCAATGCACTGTATGGACTTCCATGAGACGCTCAATGTATCGACTTTGAGCTTGCGTGCAGTGAATAGACTTAGGGCATAAACCCCACGAAGCACTGTATAGACTATGCACATAACATAAGTCTAACATAAACAATATATCAGTTGTACCAGTCACAGTCATGATGCAATCATCAAGGCACAATGTCATGAAAACACTATATCATTGCTATCATCAAAATACAATATCAATCATCAAAACCACAGCAATGAATGAATGTTATATGCATCAGTTTAACATGTAACAAGACTGAACATCAAATATGTTAATCTAAACTGAGCAGCAAGATGACTGAGCATTTGATTAACTCACATCAACAACCAATCATCAAAACCATCATCAAAACCACAGGGGCACAATAATCTCCCCCTTTTTGATGATGGCAACCCTTTCAATACATTGAGTCATTCTGATGATGTGAGGCATTCTGAGGCATTCTGAAGACTCAAATTATTCTCCCCCTTTGACTTCATCAAAAAGAAAAATTATTTGAGAAATTATAGCATGTATAAGAGTTCAGTCAAGTTCTCCCCCTAAATAAAAGCTCCCCCTTTGAGAAGGAAAATGAACATGATTCAGCATGACAAGGAATGCTCCCCCTGAAGAGATGCCAATTGATATGCAAGTGATGCATGACATGGAAGCTCCCCCTCAATCAGTGGAATCTTATGAGATAGGAGAAGTACAGGTCATTGAGCCAAGGACATGAGCAGAAGAAATTCAGTTAACAGATTTTTCAAGGATGCTCCAAACATAAGAAATTCTGCCAGATCTTTAAAGAGATATCAATCTCATAAATCTAAAGCATAAGTTTTCAAAGTCTTCTATCATAAGGGCTTATGAATGACATTTATTTGAACAGCATGGTTTAAACATGATGTATGCAGAGTTTATCGATAAAATTCTGTATTGATATCTAAAGCCATGTTTTAATAAAATTGAACCAATCCCTCATATTTATCTTGATTATCCTCCCTTTGTCTTACACAATCAAATCTATTGACTTCTTTCAGAATTACATGCACTAGTATTGAAATCAAGCAATTATGAAGTCATATTATTTTGTCTAGGGTTATAGCAATTTGATTTTAGCATCAATATTCAGATATTTCAATCTTTTGAATAATTTTCTTGCTATAATTTTACGAGCACTCTAGTTCAGTTCACACCTTGTAGCTAGATGATATACCTTGATTAGAGGCCAATATCCCTAAGCACTTAGTGTGACTAACTGTCATGCTATATATGAACAGAGATAGCATTTACACATCATGATGCACTCCAAATCATTTCTTGATGAGTGAGTTGTATTTCTCAGTGTGCATGCCATTGCTCTGCCTGAATTTTCAATAAAAATTATTCTGCAGAGTTGACTAAGACACCTCATGACATAGTCCTTTGGACATGGTTTCTCAGTGATCAAAGTCATTGCTCTGACAACAATTACCCTTTAGACAAAACAGACAAATTCCTTTGCTTCAAGTCGATAATAATTTCATGTACTTAACCAATTGAAGCCATGAATTCAATAATGCAGATTTCAGAAGTTTTCAAGATACAGCATGAAATAGATGGTTAAAGTTTATTAAACATGCTTCAGATATTTTTTTTAAGAGATTTTAAAGTCAAACTCATTGAATACATTGAACTTAAACCACATGAGTTATTTTAGTCATTCCTAAAAATGTATAATAGCATATTTCTAGTTCAAAATTTTCAGATTTATGATCGAGATAGCCCATTGAAATCTTCATGAAAGACTGATAGAATTCTGAAGCCAAGCGATACCAATTGTTACCAATTGATACCAATTTTGAAGCTTAGTGTTTTCAAATTATGATCAAGGCTTGTCAACAAAATCAATAAGAGAGGATATGCAATGAGTTCTGACCCATGTATGCATTTGACAACCTTTATGCAATTGCAATGACTCCCCCTCACAATATGCATTCAAACTCTCTTTTTGGCATTTTCAATACAGGGAGATGCAATGCACTATATGCATGCAGGGACATGCAAAGACTCAACATTGAATTGTTATGCAAGGATATGCAAGTGACTCCCCCTGAAAACATGCAATGCTTGCACTGAAAACTGAACATATGATTCCAAATGATACATGCACATTCAGACTGCCCTATCAAGCAACATGACCCATGGTACTAGGCGGAGCACTTGGTCTAAAAGACCAGCTCTCACATAGTAAGGACCTCCGGACAGATTTCCCTGCCTTTTGGTAGCTTACCATTTGATATACCATCGAGGTCATGAATAACAAGGTAAACTCAACAGTCCTATATGCAATTCAGGTTTTCAATGAATTATGCAACAGACAGTTTTCAAACAGCATTCACATTCAGTTCAGATTTTCAGAAGTTTCAGAGTGCATGATCAGAAAATAATGCAACTGGCAGATGATGAATGAATATGCAAGAGTACATCAAACCAGATATGCAATAAGTTTCAAAATGGGAAATGCAGAGAGATTACCTGAACAGTGTGAGAATGGGGTTTTCATTCTTGAGTGCCTTGGATCATTACCCCCTTTATTCCTCAGCTTCCAAGGCACACCTGTAGCAGATACATCATTTTGATGTAACAGGTACCCAAGAAACCTTGGGTCCTGGTTTGGCAGTGACACTCCTAGCAGGTTTTCTCAACAGATTTTTCACATGTTCATCATCACAACACATGATATGACAATTATACATGGAATGCCCTACCTGCCCACACTGATAACAAGAGATAACAGATTTCATGTTTTCCTTGTATACATCAGCATTGGCGTGAACATGGTGTGAGTGAACATGATTAATTCTGTTATTGACATAAAAAATTTTCTTTTCATAACCGGCCAGCCAACAGTTAACAGCTCTGTGGCCTGGCTTTCCACATTCAAAACATACAGTGTATTTGCTTCTAGAACCAAACTTCTTTCCATCAATGATGCTTTTATTAACAGGGAAATTAATAAATCCAGAGTTAGTTTTCTTTCCCTGAGCATGCCAGCAGAAGGCAGCAATGTGACCAAACTTCCCACAACAATAGCATTGAATTTTCTTTTCCTGATCAGTAGAATGTTTCCTAAGATGTTTTCTAGGATACTTTCTAACAGCATTTCTTTCATCTTTTGTCAATGCTATACAGTTATGCATAATATGGCCAACTTTCCCACAATAGTGACATGTTATAGCCTTTTTATTTACATTCACTCGTTTGACAAGATTGATATTCTCATGAGAGTGTGAATGTGTGTGTGAGCAGTGAGCAGCATGCACATGTAAATCAGAAACATATTTGGATTTATTCAAATCAGCATTTTTCTTTTGTTTTTGAATCTTTTTCTGTTTCTTATCTGAATTTTCAGCCTTCTTTGCAGTGAATTGAAAAATAGAAGAATTAGATTGATTAGCTTGTTCAGAGCTTTTCACGAATACAGTTGACTTCTTCTTTTCATTCACTTTCTTATTAGCATGCACATACCCAAGTCCTTCTTTCTGAAAATTCACTTTAGAACCAAGCAGCTTATTCAAATTGTCTTTTCCTTTGACGAATTTTGACAAAGAATTTTTCAGATCTTCAATCTCAGAATTCAATGAAGCAATACTCACTTCATACTTGGATAGCTCAGATTCACAAACAATCAGCTGCTGTTGCAAAGCATCATTCAGGTTCTTCAGAGTTTCATTTTCTTGTTGAACCATTATTTCAATGTTGTTCTCATTTCCCCTTACAACAGTTTTTCCTTTTTCAATTGACAACCATTTTTTAGAGAAGACAATATTAAGAACCATTAACTTTTTATTTTGATCTTTCAAGTATACATTTTCTTCAATCAGCTTATCTTTTAATTTCTCAATTTCCTTCTTCTGAGTCAGCAGAGAATCATTTTCTTCTTTCAAGGAAGTGATTAAGTTTTCCTGTACGTTATCATCATAACGTAATTCTTCAATCAATTCCTTCAATTTAGATTTTAGATTTTCATTTTCAGCCTTTAGACATGTGATTTCAGCATTTTTCTCTTTTCTTAATTTTCTCTTTCCTGATTTGACTCTTTCATATTTATCTAGAAGATGCTCATGCATGGCAACTAACTCATCATGGCTAATATCCTCGGTCTCAGAGATTACCTGGGATGAGGACTCATCTGACTGATCACTCCTTCTTGCCATGAGACATTCTTCTCCCTGTTCCACATGTGTTGTAGTCACTCTATCAAACATTTCCTTTGTAGTGCTACAATATGAGAAGGAGGAAAAATCATCAGAACCGATTGCAGCCTTCATTAAATTTAGAGCTCTCACATTATCATCATTTTTCAATTTGTGAACATGAGTCCACTTGGACTTATCCTTAGGAAGTTCATGTGGACTGTGAGAGATAATCTTCCACAATTGTGGATTAATAGAGTTAACATGCTTGTGCATTCGATATAGCCAGAATTTAATATTTGAACTGCTGAATAGTGGAGGATGAGCCATGAGAACACAATAGATTAATGCAACAAGAATATTGATGCACTAAGAACAAATTAGCACCGATAACTGCAAGATCGAATCTGCAGGTCGCTGGACCTTGTATGCAGAACCTGCTCTGATACCAACTGTTAGGATCGGTGCAAGTATTCAGAGGGGGGGTGAATGAATATTTCCTCTTAAAAAAAAACTTTTCGCCCAGTTACAATTTCGCTTACTGTAAATGCTCGTTCGCAAACCAAAAATACTTGAAGGCGGAATGGCAGTAGTGAAACAACCAAACACAAAGTGAGGTCACTAGGGGGCTAACCAGACAGATTTAGTCAATCTGAAAACTAATTAACTCTTCTGCTCAACCAGAAGGCAAACACAAGGAGCGCCCCTATACAATCACCTAGCGGAAGCACAAAAAGACAATCACACCACTGCACAATAGATTTTTAGGTGGTTCGGTCCAGCAGACCTACATCCACCCCACACTCAACCCGAGTGTGGCTTCCACTAGCTCACGCTAGAAACCGCAGACTCAGTCTGCAACAGGTGCTGCCAAACAGCTTGACCAGGGGAACAACCTCCCCTCTTCCTCCCAACCGGAGGGAACCACTAGTGACACCAGTCACTAGCAAACCAGAGACGCAAGTCTCTCTTCCTCCAGACCGGAGGGTACACCTAGTCTTGCAACCCACAAGACTAGAACCGGAGGACCAATCCTCCCTTCCTCCAAAACTGGAGGGAACCAACTGGTGACTTCCAGTCACCAGCAAACCAGAGGTCGAAGACCTCTCTTCCTCCAGACCAGGAGGGACCCCTGGACTTGCAATCCACAAGCCCAGAACCGGAGATCAGATCTCCCTTCCTCCAAACCGGAGGGAACCCACAAGTAGCACCCAGCTATTTGCAACCGGAGATATCAATCTCCCTTCTACTGAACAAACAGGAGGAAACCCGACCTCTCTACAGAGTATCGGAAAAACAGCAAGTAAATTGATCAAAAGAAAAATGAAACCAGCAACAGAAAGCTGAAAAGATAAACCAAATGTGGCTCTCGCAAGAGCTGGCTGGCCTGGATTTGATCCACGGTCCAGTAGACAGATCTTCAGGTAAGTTTTTCTTCCTCTTCACTTCTCTCCTTCTTCTTCTCTTTCACTCTCTCGATCGCTGCTCCCCTATTCTCTTCGGCTCACACTTCTATCTCTCTCTTTCTCTTCTTCTCCTTCTGCTCTTCTTCTTCTTCACTCTTTCTTCTTCTGCTCTCACTCTCACTCTCTTCTCTGCTCTCTTCTTTTCTTTCTTCTCTTCCTTTTTCTGGATCGGGGCTCTCTGTATGAGCTTTTCTTCTTGCCAACTCGATCACCTTCATCTGTGGACGAAGGTCTCATATATATAGCAGCAGCAGCATCAGCCACGACGTGTGACCTCCACATTTCTAGCCCTAATTATTCGGACCACGTGGCAGTCTCTCAGCAGGCTTCATTCCAGCCTCGGATCACATGCCCTCCTTAAGCTTCACGATCAAAGCACCTGTAAAACAGAGTATCGAATAAGTCATCAGTTTAAAGAACAACTCTGTATAGATTATCAGAAGAACATCGCTTTAGAAGAAACCTGAACGAGGTTAAAACGAAACAACACGAAGTAACAAATAGTAACGACACGAAGACAACACGAGGACACAATAGGGAAAACGACACGAAGTCAGTAAAGACTCGATGTACAACAGTAAGTAACACGAAGTAAAACCATACAGACATAAACGATAACACGAGATGCAACTTGTAACAGAGATAACACTACAAAGAGAACTACACGCAGAAGATGAAAACAATAACCGACGCGAGGTGAAAAACAACACGAGGACAACACGGGCTGACAGCAGAAACCGACACGAAGTGGTTGCAAATAAGTAAGACACAAGGTCTACGTAAAGCAACACGAAGTGTGGTCAAAGCGAGAACGACACGAGGTCTAATGAGAAAGACCAGCACGAAGACGGTGAAAACAGCACGAAGTGAAGAACAACGACACGAAGTATAGTGGTGACAAAAACACACACTACACAGAGAACGACACAAGGTGGTGGCACAGAAAGCAACACGAAGTGCTGCAATGTTCTGCACGCAGTGGAACAAAAACGACACGGAGTGAAAAACGACACGAAGACGAAAACAACACTTAAGGCGAAAGTTGACACGGAGTTGAACAAGTAGACGTAAAAGATGACACGAGATCCACTGGGAAACGACACGAGGTGGTATACAGAAAGCAACACGAGGTGCTGCAATGTTCTGCACGCAGTGGAACAAAAACGACACGAAGACACAGAAACAACAGTAACCGACACGAAGTACATGAGAGTAAAAACGACACGAAGTCATGAAAACAGAAAAGTAATTTGATACGAAGTCAAAATGACAAGAAGTAAAACGACACGACGTCGTGAACAGAAATCAACACGAAGTGTGATTTCAACATAAGAAAGACACGGACTGATAACGACACGAAGTCGAAACAGTATTTGACACGAGGTGAAAACAACACGACGACAGTGAGAACAACACGAGGTGTAGAAAACCAAGAATCGACACGAAGTGTGGTCAAGGCGAGAAAGACACTAAGCAAAAACGAAAGACCAACACTAAGACAGGAACATAAAAATAACACGGAGATGTAGACACTAAAACAACACGAAGATGAAGACAAGGGAAATGACACGAAGTCTAACCTCACACAAGCTTTCCTGTCACGCATGGAAATCAACACTAAGTGTTGTAAGCTCATACGACACGAGATCTTTTCGTGTTAGTGAGGGGAAACAACACGAAAACTCAAGTGCAGAAACAGCACGAAGATGATGTACACTCTGATGTACAGACATGAAGAACAGTCCAAAGTATAGACTTGCACGAGCGAGCTACAGTGCCAAAGTATAGACTTCACGCTGTACAGACTTGGAACACCAGTGTTGAATGTGTAGACTTGTAGTTTATCATGAAGGAAGGCCAGTGTACAGACTTGCTGTCCTTACAGCAGACGACTCCAGTGTATAGACTTGGAGGCCTGAAGGCGATGTGAGTAACAATCCAATGTATGGACTTTGACTCTAAATGAGACTGACGGTGTATACACTTAGCCAATGCAATGCACTGTATGGACTTCCATGAGACGCTCAATGTATCGACTTTGAGCTTGCGTGCAGTGAATAGACTTAGGGCATAAACCCCACGAAGCACTGTATAGACTATGCACATAACATAAGTCTAACATAAACAATATATCAGTTGTACCAGTCACAGTCATGATGCAATCATCAAGGCACAATGTCATGAAAACACTATATCATTGCTATCATCAAAATACAATATCAATCATCAAAACCACAGCAATGAATGAATGCTATATGCATCAGTTTAACATGTAACAAGACTGAACATCAAATATGTTAATCTAAACTGAGCAGCAAGATGACTGAGCATTTGATTAACTCACATCAACAACCAATCATCAAAACCATCATCAAAACCACAGGGGCACAACAGTCTTGTTTAAGGCCGTTCGTCCTATCAAGAGCTTCGTCAACACCCCATCAAGGCCCTTCGATGGCCAGGGCGAGGGGAACAGTCGACGGGAGCTTCCGGAATCATCTCCGGGCCCACCGGACTGACACGCCAAGTGAACAGGTTAAAACGGCGTCGTCAAACCGGCGCGCCAAGAACAAAAGGGGGTGTTCCCCGGCGCCGTCAATCCGGCGCGCAAAAGCCAAATGGGGCTCTTCCCCGGCGCCGTCAATCCGGCGCGCAAAGGCATAATGGGGCCTCTCCCCGGCGTCGTCAATCCGGCGCGCCTCTTGCTGGGGCGCCGAATTAACCCCAAGGCTATATATAGCCTGTTGACAAAAGAGAAAAGAAGGAGATATCAAGAGGGAGATATCAAAGAGATCGGGGAGAAGAGGCGGAATCAAAAGGAAAGAAAAAAGAGAATTAGAAAGAAAGGGGGGAGGTCCAGGGAAGAGTCGGAGGGGGTTCTTCGATCTGAAGAGTCTTTTGTCCGAGCTCTCGGCGGCCCACACCCTGCTCCACCCAAGTCTCCCGAAATCAGAGAAGAAGAGCATCTGTTCCTTATCTCTCGAGGTGGGTTTCCCGTGTTTCATCCGGTGAATCCCTCTGTTCCGCTTTGGGTTTTCTTCCTCTGGCATAATGTAAGTGAAGGAGGGGAGGGGCGATGACATGAGCCTCACCTCCCCTCCCTCACGATGATTCTTTTCCTCTTTTCGTTGTAATGGGTTTCCCCTGTTAACGGAAACGGCGGCCGAGCAACAACGCCGGCGCCGGAATGTATATTCTCTACTTATCTGTCTATTTTTTTTTATGAATGAATGGAATGGAATGTGAGTCTCTGGCCGATGCCACGTTTCTCTTTCTTCCCTGTTGGCTCCCCTTTTTTCCTTACACCCGGTGAAACGGTGCCGTGTGATGATGCCGGCGCCGTGGAGGATGAATGCAGAGCACCGTGGGCTTCCCGTGTGAATGACTTCCTTCTTGTCTCGTCTTCCCGACGCTTTATGCCCTTCTATGGTAAGGGCTACATTGATTCCCCTCCCCGGGGGTTTTCTCTTTCGGTCGAATGCTAGGAATCTTCACCGTGTAAGGTGTGTCAATATATGGGTTCCTCCCACCTATCTGGGCCGCCCTTGTAATACCCTTTCTGTTCTTGACCATGAAGAGAGGGAAGTAAGGGCGCCCCTACATTCCAGTTATTATTTTCTGAACATTCCTTGACGAATGTTTCTTTGATTCGTGAATATGCATATGCATGAACGTACGTATATCTACAGGCATTAGTTCTGGCCTGCTGGTTATGCGAACGACCTCACAGCTCCGTTCTAATGTTTCACTAGTGCGAATCGGTAACCCGGGGAGGGGGAACATCCCCCACTGTTCCGCTTTGATAGCACTCTGTCCACCGGGGACCGTCCAGCAGTGATGAATCTCCTATGGACTAACGAGTGAATAGCAAACGGGTTAGTCCCGACATCTCAAATCCACAGTCCCTAAGGGACTTTGTGGTGGCCGAGAGACGCGTGTGCCCCTCGTAGGCTGGCCCTCGGGGTTCCTTCTCTACTCGGTCGTCCCGACTCGAGTAGTGTGGTGATTCGGGTTGCGTGCCCCTCCTAGGCTAGCCCTCGGGGTTTTCGCTCCCACATCGAGTCACCTCACTCACTCACCGTTACCCACGGACTCGGTGCCCCTAGCAGGCTAGCCCTCGGGGTCTTCCTATCCGTTTGGGTCTGCCGGCCGCCGTTGCGCCACCCGGCTTTTAGGGGTTTACTCCGTCACGTGAGTACTCCCTGCGTCTCCCCGACAATCCTTTGGGATGGGGAGATGCTGCCGAAATTTCGGCTCGAACGAGTCTAAACTCGGAACAATCGCCGCGCTCGAGTCCGGATCTCGCGCGAGCCCATGATTTGACCTTTGGACGACTCGGGACCGATCCGATGAATAATCAACTCAATAAATTCTCAAAATCCTCCAAAACCTTTTAATAAATTCATGAATAAACTAACGAAGCTCCTGTTTCCTTGAAATCGGGTTAATTCGGCGCGTTCATGCGCGATAACGCCTTAAAACGGCGCGCCCATCCCGGCGCGCCCTTTCCGGCGCGCTCTTCCCGGCGCGCCCCAGCTCCCCACGCCGTTTTAACTGGCTGCCCATTTTACCTACGGTTCTGGCGCCATTTTAAACCTTTTACCTACGTTTCAGGGCGCCGTTTCAAGCGTTTTAGCCCCTGTCTTCGCGAGCACTGCACCGGTTTTGTTCCGAATCGTGTCGTCGCATCATTCCAACCCTTCTCCCACTTATGGGATGACTTCCTATGCTAATTACAGAGGGATGCAAGTTCCTCAACCAAATAAACTAAATAAAATTGGCATGTTCAAGCTTGAATCGATACGCCTCGAATCCTTGCCGTTATGCCCTAGTCCACACACTCATATCGCATTAACGCATGCCCGAATGTGTGCATCCTTGGTATATCAAATAACATTGCCAGAAGGTCAGGCTACGCCTGATTGGAGGCTTCGTTACGCGTGAAGGTGGCCTTCGAGCCTAAGTCCTCCGCCGTGTACCAGGGTCCACCCTAATAAATCGTGTGTAGTCAACCGTATCATCCTGCATGATCACTTGCCTGCTCCGTACCCTTTATCCCGGCTTCGACAGCCCGATATCTCGGCAATTAATCAAAGGTGTTCCTTCCTCGTGGAGGATGTAATTATCGCCATAGCCTTTATGGTATGGCAGACTGCTGGTCCCGACCGAACCTCACATTCGCCCGACATGGGTCAGAATGAGCGCACAATAAAATCGTCACTCATGTGACTAGCACGCCCGCGTCATCAATCAGTCAGTTGATTACCAGTTAGTCAAATGGTTGATCGATACGCGAACGAAAAGAAAGGAACGAAAAGGCGAACGAAAGAAAAGGTCGCAAACATAGTCTGGCACGCCCGGTGGGACGAGTGTCACCTTTCATCTCTTTGCCGAGATACTCGGGCTTCGAAGCCCTCTCAAAGACTACTAATTATCGCCTTGTTTGATATTTTAGTGCAAACAATGACGACTCACGGGATAACTGGCGTCGGCTTCAGTCCGGCGATCGTCGCCAGACACGCGCAAGGGTACCTGGCAGTGCCCATGGAATTTGGTAGCTTTCCTCCTGCTGTGGGCTTCCCCAACTTCTTGGGGTTGGCCTTTGTCGACATGCTGGAAGTCGAAGCCACGGAACCCGTCGAGGAAACCGTGAAGGAAGTGGAGCCTCTGAAGGCTCCCTGCTGCGATGGTTCGCTCAAGAATCCGGCCCCAGCCTCTAGCTGCCTGGTGCACCACGTTGTACGTGGGACGCACCCCATTGTCATCAACAGACGCTCTGGAGGACGTCAGCGTCGCCAGGATCGCAAGAATACTGCTGTGATCACCAGAACTGTATCTCAGTCCGGGAAATCGATGCTGGTGGGAGGCATGAGCGTCTTCCTCGATGGACGCATGGCACGGGTGACCCCAGACCGAGTCATCCCCAACATTCCTGTCCATAACACCTATCAAGCCCTCGCTGGAAGGAGGGCAGAAAGAGAAGAATCCGGTGCCTATGGCCAAGGAAGCTCGGCACTCAAGCCGAAAAAGTTCAAACATGTGTGGGTTCCCAAGCGGACCCGACCTGCCTACCATCTGACACCCATCCGCCGCCGTCCTATGAACGACGAGGCGGGAGCGAGAAGAGAAAGGGGCTTGTCCCCGACGAATGAAGAAGAAGTGGTTGCTGATCCCCCGCGCCGCAGAAGTTTCCGGGCTGCTGCCCGCCAAGCCAACGTCCCAGTCACGGGACGAAGATTCCAACATCCGGCCGACAGAGCTCGGTTGGCCTATATCCCTCCTACTGGAGGTCGACAACTATCCCCCGTACTCTATCAAGAGCGGGGTCAAGAGGAGGCAACCTGTCTGATCAGGAACTACTTTCGAGGGCTGGGCAACCCCTCGCTGGGTCAGCAGCGACTAATGCAGATAGTCGCCACTGACGAAGACTACTTCCCATCAGTGGCGGATGAAGAAGATATGGAAGATAGAATGATGGTGTCATCGGTCGACGACAATGGATACGATGACGGCTTTGAGATCGAAGCCGATGAAGCCTTCCTCGAGCGGGAAGAAAGAAGAAGAATTTCTGTGTTCGAGAGGCTGACCTTTCCGCAACAAGCAAGGCGGAGGGTCCATCGACAAAGAAGAAGGATGCAGGTTTTCACTTGCAACATGGCCGGTGTATCCAGCCGATATGGGGAGCTCCCTGAAGACCCCCAAGAACTGGCTCAATTGGCCGTACGGCCAGGGCCAACTACCCGCAGGACAGAAGCAGCAAGAGGGCTTCTGACAATGATGAAAGAGAAACAGCCCCAGGCCTACCTCCACTGGGATGATAAAGCCCCCGTCTTGACCGCTAATGTGGTGACGACGGAAGAAGAAGACGACGTACTCCTCGACATCTTGCCTGAGGGTACGTCCGGGGAGACAACAGAAGGTGTCCCCACCACTATAGATCCATCAGTCTTGATGCTACAGCAAAAATATCAACGGGAAATAGATTCCCTGAAGAAACAGCTGATGGAGAAAACTGAACACTCATCGGCCTCCAAACCACCCGAAGTCCAGGGTGAATCATCCCGGGGAGCGGCTCGTCGAGATGACCCTCCACCGCTCTATACACTACCACAGCCGTCAGAACCAACTGTGACGACAGCACAACAGCGGCCGCCACAGCCTCAGCCGCTGCTACCTCCGGTGCTTCCTCAGGTGCACCCAACACCCCCGCTGTTGCATCCTCCACAGGCGACCACCCTGGTCACCCCATACCTACAGCCAGCACACTTCTATCCGGAGCCAGTCGACCCCACGGTCGTGAACCGGATGATGGTGGAAATGATGATCGAGCTGAAGCTCGCAGAGAAGAGCGAAGGCGACTACGTCGCATTCGATGCCTATCGGGTGCCCTACCCGCAACACCATGCGGCTAAGCGACTTCCCCCGGGAGTCAACAAGCCGCCCAAATTTGACAAATTCAACGGGAAGGGTTCCCCAAAAGAGCATATTGCATATTATATGACCGTTATGGGTGATCTGGCCACCGACGAGTCGTATCTGCTGAAATTCTTCGGGTCCTCCCTGACGGGGCTCGCTTTCGAATGGTACTCCAGTCTCTCGGCCGGGTCAATTAATGACTGGTCAGATATGCAGAGGAAGTTCAGAGAAAGTTTCCATGTCACAGAGAGGGAGGTCACAGTGGCCGAGCTCTATTCAACAAAACAAAGGGCAGATGAGATAGCCCTTGATTACATCAAGAGGTGGAGGAACCTCGGAATGAGATGTAAGTGGCCCCCGCATCAGGAGGACACTGTGCAAATATGTAAGTAAAATCTCAGGAGGGAGGTCCTGGAAAAGATGATTGGTATGGAAATACGGTCGTTCGTCCGGCTGAATAATGTGGTGGCTGAGGTGGAAGCTTTTCTAGCCAAGCCTATCTCGACGTCAACTGCCAGCATAGCCCAGAAAGGCAAGGCTGCGGAACGGCGCCCCACACCTAAAGAAGCGAATGCGCTTGATGTCAAGGCGTTCGAACAACAGAAGGAGAAAGGCAAGAAAGTGGCTCCCCCGCAACCTGCAAAAGCTCCAGATGATAAAGAAGGTCCTTCGCTGAGGGACAAAATGAAGAAGGCTTATTCCTTTCCTAAGGATAAGACCCGGATCCTGTTTGACTGGGTAACAGAATACAGTATGGTCACTCTGCCTGAGCCGAGAAGACCAGAAGACCTCAAAAGAAGAGATAGTCCAAGATTCTGCCCCTACCACCAGATGTTGGGACATTCAATCGAAGACTGTTATGTTTTCAAAGACATCATTGAAGGAATGGTCAAGAAGAATGAAATAGAGCTGGGAGAGTACAAAGTAGACCCTCCTCAGCCACATGAAGCTCCTCCCAGAAGAGCAGCAGTCAACATGGTCTCCCTCTACCAGGCATTACCTGAGGAGATCTCTGAAGCAAGCACACAGAGCACCTACGAAATTCATTTCCTGGAGCCCGTGAAAGAACAACAGGGGTGGCAGCAAATCCCTGTGAAGCACAAGGAGAAGAGGGCACCTCGCCCAAAAGAGGGGGCACATATCCGTGGCATTACACCCCGGCCTGCTCCGCCAGTGGTAGCACCCGTATGGGTCACTCCACCTACAGCTGTCAGAATATATACACCCAACAGGAGGAGACAAACTCCGCTGCCAGTAATCAAGGAAACCAATCCTGGGGTCCTTCGACTGCAACACTTAATTGAAGGGCTAGATGAATATGTGCAGCCCGAACTGAAACCTCTACTGGTACGGGACCACGTCCCATGGCAAGAGCTGGAGCAACTCTCACTCAAGCAAGGGAGGGAAGCTGAAGCAGCACCACCTCTGGAGAACAACCTGTTCTGGGGGCAAGCACCTGCAGAAACCAAAAAGAAGAAAAAAGCAAAAGAGGAAGAAAAGAAAGGCCGCTGGGGCCCATAAAACACAGGTCGTCTCCTGCAATACCCTGTCAGCACTCTTCAACCTGCCCGGAGAAGAGGAAGAAGAAGAAATTTGCTTCACACCCCATGCTGGGGGAGGCAAGGCCGAGGCCGCAACTGCTGCACATGCCACTCGGTCAGGCCGGAAATGGGGGCGCCAGCCACCACCCAATCACAACATCATGTTCAGAGGGGAGCAACCCTGCAAGACACCTCCGCCGGAGGTTAAGGGAGTTCAAATCCCTCCTCCGTCAGGTCTATACAACAAGACTGGGGGCAAGGCAGTCCCTTCATTCCTTGAATTCATGAAGATGTCAAAGGGGAAGCAGCCTTGTCAGGAGGCTAACCCTACGCCCGGGGTCATTCACCCGCAGCCAGCACAATCTACTGAGGATGCAAATGCAGATGGGGCTTGCCATACAGCAGCCAATAAAGAAGACCCGACAGCCTGTGCCAGTCAAGAGGGTGCCGAGTCCGAGGAAGGTGAAGCAGGTCCGTCTGGACCCACAAATCAAAACCTCCCCAAGCCCAGATGGGCTGAAGAGATGAAGCTCTTGTTGGGTTCGGTGCAGTATTCAGAGGGGGGGTGAATGAATATAACCCGTTTAAAAAACCTTCACCCAATTAAAAACTAGAATAATAACAACACAGATTCGACAATCTGAAGCTCAACTGGAATTTCGCTCTCTTGACAGATTAAAATATTCTAAGAAAACTAATCAACTCTTCTGCTCAAACAGAAGCCAAACGCTTAGAGCGCCCTTATGCAATCATCTAGCGGAAGCAAAAACAGATAAATCAAACCACAATGCACACGGGGTTTTTTAGGTGGTTCGGTCCTCCAGACCTACATCCACCCCACACTCAACCCGAGTGTGACTTCACTAACCACTAGGCAACACAGCTTGCCAACAATCCGCTGAGCAACACAGCTTGCTGTCCAGAGGATACACCTCTGCAAACCGCTGGGGAAGTACAGCTTAACCCGTCTGAGATCAAGTCTCGCCAGCTGAGGATTACAGCTTTACCTGTCCAGTGGAAACCTCCACTGCATCAGCTGAGCAACACAACTTGCTGTCCAGTGGAATCCTCCACTGCAAACTGCTGGGCAATGCAGCTTAGCCGACCAGAGGCAGCACCTCTGCAACCCGCTGACTAACAGCTTGAAAGGAAATGTAAAATGGAAAACAAAAGACAGAACAAGACAGCAATGGAAAGCTGAAACAATCAAGCACAAAATATAGCTCTAACAATGAGCAACCTCAGATCTGGTTTTGAACCAAAGATCTGAGGAACGAACTCCTTCTCTCTCTCTCTCTTCTTCTTCTCTTCACACTCTTCTCGAGCTCTCTGCCTCTCTTCTTCTCCTTCTGCTCTTCTTCTTTCTCTTTTCTTTTTCTATCTGGATCGTGGCTCTCTGTATGGACTTTTCTTATCGCCAACTCGATCACCCTTCTTCTGTGGAAGGAGGCTCATATATATAGCAGCCGCCAGCAGGAGGGCAGCACTGGGCGTGTGTGTCCTCCGCATTTCCCGCCCAGATATTTGGCCACGTGTCAGCATTCCGTCAGTCCTTCAGCCTCGGATCACGTGCTGCCCAGTCACGTGGAAATGTTCTTCCTCGGACCTGCAAGGAGATACAACCCATTAAAACTGAGGGCCACAGGAACTAAAGATGCACGAGGTATGTGGTAGCAGTTCTAGATGCACTGAGAACGACACAACATTCAGTAGTGACAAAAACAAACACTACAATGAGAACAACACGAAGTCACTGTAACAAAACAATCACTACGAAAAGAACGACACGAGGTAGGATGAGAACAGCACGAAGTAAGGAGAGAACGACACGAGATACATACTGTAACAGAGATGACACTACAAAGATAACGACACGAAGACGATGAAAATAGTACGAGGTAATAAGAAGAACGACACGAAGTGGTTGCAACAACAAGCAAGACATAAAAGATGACACGAGATGCAACTAGAGGACAGAGAGAAGCGACACGAGGTTCACACAGAAACGACACGAGGTGGCACAGAAAGCAACACGAGGTGCTGCAATGTTCTGCACGCAGTGGAACAAAAAATGACACGAAGACACAGAAACAACAGTAACTGACACGAAGTGTGGTTACTAAACAGGAACGACATGAGGTCTACAGGGAAATGACTCGAAGTTCATCAGAACTATTCGAGCTGCTTCAGAAACACGACACGAAGTTAAGTGAGAACAGCACGAGGTGAAACGACACGGGGTTCACTGGGAAATGAGACACAAGAGGGAAAACGACATGAAGTCAGATCAACACGAAGACGTAAACACAACATGAAGACATAGACACTAAAACAACACGAAGACGATGGATGCTACAGTGCAATGTCTAGACATGAAGTCCAATGCTAACGGCTGTACAGACTTGAAGAATAAGCCAGTGTATAGACTTGAAGATTGAAGGCGATGTACAGACTTTGATGAACAGTCCAATGTATGGACTTTGAAATCGAAGACCAATGTGCAGAATTGAAAGTGAAGACAGTGTGCAGACTTCAAGTTTAACTGTGGATGTACAGACTTCATGAAGCGAAGCGATGTGTAGACTTGAAGCTCCTGAAGCAATGTACAGACTTGATGAAGACTGATACATGAACAGTAATGCATAGACTTAGGAGCATATGACACGGTTGTACATACTTCACGCGTTGACGCTGTACACACTTCCAATGAAGTGCGTTGACGCTGTACAGACTTTGCCTAAGACGATGTACACACTTAGCCTAAGACAATGCATGAATTGACGTTGTATATACTTAGCCAATGCAATGCATAGGCTTGAACGAGAATCCAATGTATAGACTAGCATGATGCACAATGACACAGTCCAGTGTATAGACTATGCTACCCAGACATGATATATGCAGAGACATGATATCTGACAGAATGCAATGCACATATATAAAGAGCAAATGCCATCAATGCTAGACATCATCATTCATGTTGCTATCAATATGCAGAATGCTCAAGAATAAGAATGCATAGAAATGCACTTTATTTATTGCAATCATCAATGCACAATAACATTGCTATCATCAAAATATAATATCAAATGCACTCAAATGCACTCACTGTCTTGCTATCATCAAAACCAAATAGCATTGCTATCATCAAGGCGACATAGCACATGCTTGTGCCTAAGAGGCACAACATTCTCCCCCTTTTTGATGATGGCAACACAATGTGACAGTGAGTCACACACAAGATTTTCTCCCCCTTTGACATGATCAAAAAGAGAAAAATAGTAAAAATAAGAGTGCAAAGTGCATTATGCATGCAAATTCCTCTAGAACATTCTCCCCCTGAATGTAAGACTCCCCTGAATTATTTCTCCCCCTAAATGAATGCTCCCCCTTTGAGAAGGGATATGAATAGATAAACAAGGTAGAGAAGGTAGGAGGATCACTTGATAACAACTGAATCATAGGTTCAGAAAGGAAGCATGATTATAAACAACTGTTAAAGTATAAGAATCATCAACATACAATTTTCAAAAATTCAGGTTTAACAGTGATAAATCTAGAGTAAAACACCTGACCCCTGAAAAAGAGTTTTAGATTCCATTTATAGCAATGAATCTAGGGCACATGGTATTAATAGATAAGTCTAAAATAATACCCTTTTGTGATTAAACAAGGAAATTCAAGAGAGGCAACTTGAATATGTATTGAGAAAAATAATTTTCACTCAATGACTTTTGATTTCAAGGGGTTACAACAGTTTGATTTTCATTTTTCAAATTCTAGAGCCTGAACTAAGTAAATAGATCAGTGGCATTTATGTTGTTGACATTAGGTGTACACCTTGATCAGAGGCAGGTATCCCCAGTTACTAGGCATAAACTACTAGATCTATTTCAGATCAAGACCTACAAGGAATAGTCTTCACTTTTGACATTAAGGGTACACCTTGATTAGAGGCCAGTACTCTCAGTTACTTGGTGAGGACTCCCCCTATAGATTTGACCCTATGAATAGAGTTAGCTTGAGGCACTTCATGACATGTGAATTTTCCTGCTTCATTGGAGGAGTTCACAGTTTCTCAATGCAATTAACCATTGCTCTGTTACTATGTTTAGTTCATAGCATTTATGATCTTATTTACTGCTGCCCTTATCTCTTTTAGAGTGATTGATTGAAAAACAGTACACACTCTTATTCACCTTTTCTAGAAATTTCCAGATCAACGCATTAGGCATTACAAAAACTTTTTCTAATCTTACCATGAGACAAAGATTAAGAGCTATAAAAGCTTTCTTTTATCTCAAATTCTGAAGGCAGACATTTGACTCTTCAATTTATAAAGGTTAAACCTTTAGTTCTTTTCAATTTGTGAGAGAGATTCTTATAAAATAACAATTGAAATAATCACAACTCAACGTACTGAACCAGAACCAGAACTGCTGTTCAGTGAAAAAGATGGGGAAAGGATAGCAATTGGCAATATGGTTCAATGAGCAACTGATGTCAAAGAATATGAATCATTTGAATGAGAACACTGAGAAGTGAATAGGATTCAATGAATTGAATAGAACTCTCAGCTCCCCCTGACATCATGATGCAAGAGATATGCTATGCAATCAGTTCAGCTTTATGCATCCAAGTCATGAGCATTTTTATCCTTTTTCAGATTTTTCAAGATGTAATGCAGTGCAAATCAGTCTTATATGCATTGATCAATTTCATTGACAGTCATGCAAATGATGTATGCAAACACTAGACACATGCATTGACTGTGTGCACTAACTGACCCATTCAAGCTCAGTCCAAGTATGTAATCAAGCATGCAATGCATTGACACAAGACACAAGCATTATACAAAGTCTATATAGTGCATCAACTATATACACTAAAGACCATTCAAACTCAGTTCAGCAATTGGCAGGAGATGGCAACAGAAGAGCATCAGCTATATCCAAAGTAAAACTCAATAGCTGAGTCTGGAATGCAGACTGATCAGCTAGACATGGAGAGAATATCAGACATCAAACGATCAGTTCAACAATTTCAGATATCAGACTGACAAATCAGCATTTTCAGATGATGAAATTTAAAAAACAAGTTCAGAACTAACCTGAAATGTAGAATCATGGGGCTTCCCTTTTTTTTGAGTGCCTTGGCTAAATTACCCCTTTTATTTCTCTCACCAAGGCACACCTGCAACATGTCAATCAATATGATCTTGCAGGGACCCAAGCAGTCTTGGGTCTTGTACTGCCCCTATCAGGTGTACTGAACAGTTTCTTAGCAGAATTATCATCATATTCCATCAGAAAACAATCAACCATAGAATGTCCAAATAGCCCACAATAATAACAGGAAGCAACATACTTTGTTTTCTTGTTATGCACACAAGTATTAGCATGAAGTCTTTGTGCATTAACATGAAATTTTCTATTGTTGGCATGAACATATTGTTTTCCATAACCTGCCATCCAGCAGTCAGAAACTTTGTGGCCAGGTTTTTCCACATTCAAAACAAGAATCATAGAGAGCAGGGAATTTTACAGACTTAGAGTTCAATCTATTTCCCTGAGCATGCCAGCAGTCCTTGACTGTATGGCCATGCTTTCCACATTCGAAGCATGCTGGGGTTCTTTTACCAGAAGCAGTTTCACTTGCAGGGAAATTTACAAGTTTTAAGTTGACTTTCTTTCCCTGGGCATGCCAGCAATGAGCTGCAATGTGGCCCATCTTGCCACAATGGAAACACTATTTTCCTTCTTTGAAAAACATAATTTCTAGCAGAAACTTTCTGTGCAGTAGTAGCAGCTAGGTCATCTAATTCAAACATCTTACACTCATGCAGCATATGACCTATCTTATTACAATAAAAACACTGCACATTTTTTCCTTTTTAAATTGAATTTTATGAGAAGATTTTTCACAGCAATTTTTCTTTTTCTTTTGTTCAGCCCTGTGCTTATTGTTCTGAGATTTCTTAGATGAAATACATTTTAAGGTACTAGCACATTCTGAACTTTTCACATTTGAGCCAAGTAGTTTATTCAAACTATTTTTACCTTTGACAAATTTAGACATAGTGTTTTTCAGATTTTCAATTTCAGAATTCAATGAAGCAATACTCACTTCATACTTGGATAGCTCAGATTCACATGCAATTAGCTGCTGTTGCAAAGCATCATTCAGGTTCTTCAGAGTTTCATTTTCTTGTTGAACCTTTATTTCAATGTTGTTTTCATTTTCCTTCACAACAGATTTTCCTTTTTCAATTGACAGCCATTTCTCAGAGAGGACAGTATTAAGAACCATTAGCCTTTTATTTTGATCCTTCAAGTAGACATTTTCTTCTTTTAGAGATTTGATTTGTTCTTTTTGAAGAATGTCATCAGAATCAAAATCATCAATCATGTCTTCGAGAATGGCACATGCTTTACAAAAATTATTTTCACCGATGAGTTTGTTTCTAATATTCTCTTTTTCAGATTTCAACCTGTTTAACTCATCTTTTTCTTTAATCATTTCAGATTTCAAATTATTGATTTCTTTTCTTAAATTTTTATTTTCAGATTTTAATTTCTTGGACACTTTAAACAGATTTTCATACATCACTATCAATTCATTAAAAGAGTATCCATCTGATTCGGAGCTTACCTGAGATGAGGTTTCCTCGTCATCACTTCCCCGGTTGGCCATTAAGCATATGGACTTTTCTCCTTCTTCAGCACTGTCCAAGGTGTTCTCTTTGAGTTTCGAGAATTCTGGACAGTTAGCCTTCGTGTGGCCAGCCTTCCTGCATTTGTAGCAAACATTAGAGTCAATACTCTTGGCAGGATTAGAAGTATACCTTATTTGCTTTCTGTCATCACCATGCTTTCCTTCTCTTTTTCTCAGGAATTTCTTGAATTCACTAATTACCATTCCCATGTGGTCTTCATCAATTTCAGACCGCGAGAGGCTACTTTTCTCGCTTGATGATCCACTGTGGCTGGATCTGTTTGCTTTGCTGGAGC
The DNA here is from genome assembly GCA_022559845.1 of Amorphophallus konjac. Lineage (NCBI taxonomy): Eukaryota > Viridiplantae > Streptophyta > Magnoliopsida > Alismatales > Araceae > Amorphophallus > Amorphophallus konjac. Next base: position 134,226,570 of record CM040117.1, on the reverse strand, counting down.
TAGCCTTCAGCACGATTGGCTCCATTGCAAACAATCTGAAAGCACACTCTGAAAAGCACCAAACAAACCAGCAGGATCCTCTGCAGATTGTTAGATCTGATAGATCAGAGACCCGCTCTGATACCAATTGTTGGGTTCGGTGCAGTATTCAGAGGGGGGGTGAATGAATATAACCCGTTTAAAAAACCTTTCGCCCAGTTAAAATATGATGCCCACTAGAATTACTAGTTCGCAAACTAGACAAGCTTAAAAGCTAATAATCAGTTGCAGAACAAAAATAAGCATACAGTGAGATCACTAGGATGCTAACTAGGCTGAATTAGACAAGGAGTCGCTCAACTAGAATTTCGCTCTCTTGACAGATTAAACTATTCTAATAAAACTAATCCACTCTTCTGCTCAACCAGAAGTCAAACGCTTAGAGTGCCCCTATGCAATCATCTAGCGGAAGCAAAAGCAGATAAACCAAACCACAATGCACAAGGGTTTTTAGGTGGTTCGGTCCTCCAGACCTACATCCACCCCACACTCAACCCGAGTGTGGCTTCACTAACCGCTGGGCAACACAGCTTGCCAACAATCAGCTGGGCCTCACAGCTTGCCAACCGCTGAGCATCACAGCTTGCTTCCGCTGGGCAATACAGCTTAGCCATCGCTGACTCACAGCTTGAACCCGCTGGGGAATACAGCTTAACCCGTCTGAGATCAAGTCTCGCCAGCTGAGGATTACAGCTTTACCTGTCCAGTGGAAACCTCCACTGCTCGCTGAGCTACACAGCTTGCTGTCCAGAGGCAGCACCTCTGCAAACCGCTGACAAACAGCTTGAAGAAATGTATAAAGGAAAATGAAAATAGAACAAGACAGCAACGGAAAGCTGAAGCAATAAAGCACAAAATATAGCTCAACAATGAGCAACTTCAGATCTGGTTTTGAACCAAAGATCTGAGGAATGAACTCCTTCTCTCTCTCTCTTCTTCTTCTTCTCTTCACACTCTTCTCGAGCTCTCTGCCTCTCTTCTTCTCCTTCTGCTCTTCTTCTTTCGCTAATCTCTCACTCTCTGCTCTTCTTCACCTTCTTCTATTCTTCTTTTCTGGATCGTGGCTATCTGTATGGACTTTTCTTTTTACCAACTCGATCACCCTTCTTCTGTGGAAGGAGGCTCATATATATAGCAGCAGCCAGCAGGAGGGCAGCACTGGGCGTGTGTGTCCTCCGCATTTCCCGCCCAGATATTTGGCCACGTGTCAGCATTCCGTCAGTCCTTCAGCCTCGGATCACGTGCTGCCCAATCACGTGGAAATGTTCTTCCTCGGACCTGCAAGGAGATACAACCCATTAAAACTGAGGGCCACATGAACTAAAGCTGCACGAGGTATGTGGTAGCAGTTCTAGATGCACTGAGAACGACACAACATTCAGTAGTGACAAAAATGTGCCTAGGGGGCACAACATTCTCCCCCTTTTTGATGATGGCAACACACTGTGAGTGTTTTGATGACATTGTGCTTTGATGATAGCTTCATGATTGTGATTTGTATATCATCTGGAGAATGCACGTGTATGACTGATATATTGTTTGTGTTTGACTTCTGGTTGAGCAGAAGAGTGGATTAGTTTTCTTAGAATAGTTTAATCTGTCAAGAGAGCGAAATTCTAGTTGAGCGACTCCTTGTCTAATTCAGCCTAGTTAGCATCCTAGTGATCTCACTGTATGCTTGTTTTTGTTCTGCAACTGATTATTAGCTTTTAAGCTTGTCTAGTTTGCGAACTAGTAATTCTAGTGAGCATCATATTTTAACTGGGCGAAAGGTTTTTTAAACGGGTTATATTCATTCACCCCCCCTCTGAATACTGCACCGAACCCAACAGCTCTCCAATGTCCGGGCTGGAAGCCGAATAATGAAGTTGCTTAAGAAGCTCCCTGCTCGATTTATGATCTGGGAAATTCTCTCTTTGAGTGAAGAGACTCGACAGGTGATCATCACTGCTCTGCAGACGCCTGCTCATTTTGAAACTTGCATAGCTGAGGCTATACCAGAAGCCAGTATGACCTTCTCTCCAGAAGACATGCTACTGCCTACTGCCAGTCACAACAGGCCATTATACATGAAAGGGCACCTGAATGGCAGGGAATTGAATAGAATACTGGTTGATCCCGGTGCAGCGGTCAACATTCTGCCCTACAGAATATACGAGAGGCACCACTTCAACGTACATCTCGAAAAAGTCGGGGATATGCGTATCGCTGGCTTCAACCAAAAATGTGAAGTATCTATGGGAGTGGCAGAATTCACACTGACCCTGGTAGATTTCACTACAACGGTGCAGTTTCACGTCATTGACTCTCGCACCTCCTACAAAGCACTGCTCGGCCACCCATGGCTGCATGAAAATATGGTGGTGCCCTCCACGCTCCACCAATGCATCAAATACAGCCTCCAGGGGAAGGAGGAGAGGATATTTGCTGACATCCACCCATTCGAGGTATTTGAATGTCACTTGGTAGACGCCAACTTATATACGGGGTCTCCCCGGAGGTTTTCTGAAGCTGAAGCCCCCGTAGGGGCGTCGAAGAACAGATCGGGTGACGGTTGGTATCCACCACCGCCGCGCGGATATGTCAAGCCAAAGGTGGTTTCCCACATCACGGCTTCTGGAAATGTCGGTAGGGTGACACCCCCAGCATTATACCCCAAAGCTAAGGAAGTGCATGTTGATCGACAGCACAACCGCATCGGAGTCCCGGCCGGCCTCACCAAGCCAGTCTCCGGCCTCGATGGTCCCACTGTCGAACCTTTCAAAGCCTGGGAGGTGACACAAGAAGATGGGCCCAGCAGCTTGTTCTATACAGCTGAGGAGCATCCCACTCAGGAAGACACAGACTGCAGCCTCCCTGAAGATCTAGCCAACCCACGGGTTCCGGTTCAGGGCCTCGCATTTACAACTGATCGAACGGCCAGGATGTTTCAAAAGTAACACATCCCTCCCGATCAATCTCAAAAACGCAAGGAAGCTTTCCAGAAGATGTGGTATCCTGCAAATCTGGATAAAGAAATGAGACGTGTCTCTCAACATCCGGGTCTGGGCTTCACCCTGGAAGACTACTATTACAGTGGGCGGTACGAGGTGGATACCATCTCTGCCTTCTACCCAACTGAAGATAGCCCTCTGGGGGCAACCTTTGATGAATATCCGGCGGAAGCCGAACATGCTGAATTGGCTCTATCCCAGAATCAACAAATGGAGACCTTGATCTCCTGCCGATGCTGGGAGCAGGTCCGTCCTGAGGAAGCGGCCTTTCAAGCCGAATTTGATACGGCTAGCAACAGCGGAGCCGAAGACATTCGAGAAGTAGGAGTCTCTCCCCCTACAGGGGTCCTACTAATGATAACTTCAGCACCCTGTCTGCCAACCAGGGAGGCCTTGGTCAACTCCAATCAAGGGGAGCCAGCTACCAGAAAAGAAAAAGCCACTTCTGCGGAAGATACAACTGTCCTAGAAGGCGAGACTCCTTCAACTTCTGCTACAAATCCAATATGCTGTCTGAGTCCGACGGCAAACAACTACTGGCCTGTCATGGCTGCAACCTCATCTACAAGCACTGAAGCTGTTCTCTCACCCTCGAGAGCTGCAACGGCAACAGATGTGTCCATAGATCCATCCACACAGTCGCTAGCGCAAGCAGCAAGAGGACCCCATGAAGCGTTGGCGGTGTCTGACGAGGAAGTCGAAGTACTCGACCCTCGAGATGGTATTCCAGACTTCGTTGACCTCCAACCGGCACCTCCAGAGATAGAAGACAGAGGCCAAGCCACAGTCGATGAACTGATAGAAGTCAACCTGGGAAATGAAAAGGACCCTAGGCCTACCTTCCTCAATGCCCAACTGTCCCCAGAAGAACGGGAGCTGTACATCCAGCTGCTGCTAGAATACCGGGATTTCTTCGCCTGGACTTATAAAGAGATGCCAGGTCTAAACCCTGCTGTCTCACAACACGAGCTAACAATCAGTCCCGAAGCCGAGCCGGTGAAGCAACCACCGCGGCGTATGAGGCCAGAGCTCATCACCCGAATCTGTGCTGAAGTTGACAAGCTCATTGATGTGGGATTTGTTAAAGAAAATCAGTACACCACATGGCTGGCAAATATCGTCCCTGTGAAAAAGAAGAATGGACAGATCCGGATTTGTGTTGACTTCCGGGATCTAAATAAAGCTTGCCCTAAGGATGACCTTCCGGTGCCAATAACCGAGGTCATGATCGATGCTACAACCGGCCATGAAGCCCTGTCATTCATGGATGGGTCGTCCGGCTACAATCAAATTTGGATTGCAGAGCATGACCGGGTCCATACTGCTTTCTGAACTCCTAAAGGCATTTATCATTACAAGAGAATGCCATTCGGGCTGAAGAATGTTGGCGCAACCTATCAGCGCGCAATGACCAAAATTTTTGATGAATTGCTCTACCACAAGGTCGAGTGCTACATAGATGACCTGGTGGTCAAAACCAGAAGAAAAGAAGATCACCTGCAAGACCTCCGGATTGTTTTTCAGAGGCTGAGGTAGCATGAACTAAAAATGAATCCTATGAAATGTGCGTTCGGAGTGTCGAGCGGAAAATTCTTGGGCTTCATCATCCGATATCGGGGAATCGAGATAGACCCTGCAAAGATCAAGGCGATTCAGGAGTTACCTCCACCTAGGAACATCTCCGAGCTAAGGTCACTACAGGGCCGCCTGGCTTACATCCGGCGGTTCATTTCCAATTTGTCAGGGCGATGCCAGCCTTTTCACAAGTTGATGATGAAAGATGTTCCCTTTTATTGGGATGAAGATTGCCAGACAGCCTTTGACAAGCTAAAAGACTATCTGAAGACTCCTCCAGTATTGGGCGCACCGGTGAAAGGACGGCCGTTGATACTGTATATAGCAGCTACACATAATTCTCTGGGGGCAATGCTAGCCCAGAATAATGAAGAAGGGAAAGAACAAGCCCTCTATTACCTCAGTCGGAGACTGGTCAGAACTGAAGAAAAATATACTTATATTGAGAAGATCTGCCTGGCACTAGTCTTCGCAGTCAAAAAGCTCCGGCATTATATGTTGTCGCATGAGATCAGCTTGGTGTCCAAGGAGGATCCCCTGAAATATATTATGTCCCAGCCGGCACTCAAAGGCCGCCTAGGCAAATGGGCAGTAATCCTTATGGAGTTTGATGTCTCCTACGTACCGTGCAAGGCCATCAAAGGTCAAGCTATTGCAGACTTCTTTGCTGAACATCCGATACCCGGGGAAAGCCCGTGGGAACCGGAACTTCCCGAGGATGAAACCCTAGAAGCCGCCCAAGTACAGCCTTCCTCATGGCAGCTATACTTTGATGGCGCTTCCAGAATTGACACCTCTGCTACCGGGTCATCCAGGGTCAGAGCAGGGGCAGGTATAGTCCTGAAATCTCCGGAAGGAGAAGTGGTGCACACTTCCTGCTCCATAAACAAACAATGCACAAACAATGAAGCAGAATATGAAGCCCTGATAATCGGGTTGCAGATTGCTCTGTCCATGGGAATTCAGATGCTGGAAGCATTCGGAGACTCCATGCTAGTTATAAAATAGCTGGAAGGAGAGTTCGAGGTGCGAAAGCAAGAGCTCTCCCCTACCACCAGTTGGCAACTCGCCTGATGTCAAGATTTTACTTCATCAGCATCAAGCATATCAATCGAGGCCGGAATGCTCAGGCAGACGCCCTCGCTAAGCTGGCCAGTTCATTGGCGGTCCCGCCAGACACAAGCCTGAATATAACAGTGATCAACCGCCGACAGGTCCCTAGCGTAACAGAGGTTTTGGCCGACGAAGAAGAGATGGAAGTAGCAGTCATCGAAGGGGTTCCGCAGCCCGACTGGCGAGAGCATCTCCTACGCTGGTTTCAACACCAGCAACTTCCAAAAGAAAAGGAACAGACAATGAAGCTCCTGAGGATCAAGGATTCTTATGAGATGAGAAGCGGGACCTTGTTCCGAATTATGGCAGATGCCCGAAGGAAAGTCCTACTCCGTTGCTTGTCTTCAGCAGAAGCGGGACAGGTGATGCAAGAAGTTCATGCAGGATCAGCTGGGGCACACCAGGCCAGTCCGAAAATGAAGATAGAGATAAAGAAATTGGGTTATTATTGGCCCTCTATATTTAATGATTACTGCAAGTTTGCCAAAGCTTGTCAGAAATGTCAAGAGCATGCGAATGTGGCGAGGAGACCTCCAGTGCCACTGCATCCCACTCTACCAAGTTGGCCATTTGCTCAATGGGGCACGGACGTGGTAGGACCGTTACCAACATCTTCATCAGGATGCAAATACATCTTAGCAGCTATAGATTACTTCTCCAGATGGGCAGAAGCAATAGCACTAAGAGATGTGACGGGAGAACTAGTTGCAAGATTCTTCCGGCAGAATGTAATATTCCGGTTCGGAATCCCCAGCCGAATCATCTCTGACAATGGCAGCCATTTCAGAAACCAGAAGGTTTATCGGCTAGCCGACAAATACAAAATTGACTGGAGGACATCGTCCCCCTACAACCCTCAGGCCAACGGACTCGCAGAAGCCTTTAACAAGACACTGTGCACGTTACTGGCAAAGACTGTCAAGTCTAACAAAAAGGATTGGGAAGAAAGGATGTACAAAGCACTTTGGGCTTATCGTACTGTCTACAAGACCCCAACCGGCTGTTCACCCTTCTCCCTTGTCTATGGGTCGGAAGCTGTAGTGCCGATTGAACTTGAAGTTCCTTCATTACGAGTTGCCATCCAGCACGGATTAGTCAGTGGTGAGCAGACCAATGCAGAAAGAAGATTGGAAGAGCTCGCTGAGCTCGAAGGAAAACGTCTCCAGGCGCAACAAAACATCCAACTCTACCAAGCTCGCATGGCCCGTGCTTTTGACAAGTTAGTCAAGGGTCAAGAGTTCAAGAAAGGAGACCTGGTGATGGTCAAAAGAAGAGAAGTGATGGCCTCTAATCCCAAAGGGAAGCTGGTCGAAAACTGGGTCAGACCGTATGTCGTCCGCCGAGTATATGAAGGGGGTGCCTACGTCCTTGTAGACCACAAAGGAGTCATCCAGTTCTCTATCCTCAACGGAAAACACATTAAGCTGTATCATGCGGCGTAGCCGACACACCCCGAGTGATCGGTCGGAACACCTTTTCCTTGGCTAGTGGCACTCCGCCTTAACCGAGCTACCATTTCCTTGGCTAGTGGCACTCCGCCCTAACCGAGCTACCTTCTCCTTGGTTAGCGGCACTCCGCCTTAACCGAGCTACCCTTTCCTTGGCTAGTGGCACTCCGCCCTAACCAAGCTACCCTTCCCTTGGTCTAGCGGCATTCCGCCCTAACCGAGCTACCCTTTCCTTGGTCTAGCGGCACTCCGCCCTAACCGAGCTACTTTTTCCTTGGTCTAGTGGCACTCCGCCCTAACCGAGCTACCTTTTCCTTGGTCTAGTGGCACTCCACCCTAACCGAGCTACTTTCCTTGATTAGCGACATTCCCACCTAATCAAGCTACCTTCTCCCTTGGTTCAGTGGCACTCTGCCCTAACCGAGCTACCCTTTCCTTGGTCTAGCGGCATTCCGCCCTGGTCGAGCTACCCTTTCCTTGGTCTAGTCGCACTCCGCCCTAACCAAGCTACCCTTTCCTTGGTTAGCGGCCTTCCGCCCTAATCAAGCTACCCTTTCCTTGGTATAGTGGCATTCCGCCCTAATCGAGCTACTTTTCATTGGTTAGCGGCATTCCGCCCTAATCAAGCTACTTTTCCTTGGTTAGCGGCATCCCACCCTAATCGAGCTACTTCTCCTTGATCAGGCGGCTTTCCACCCTAATCAAGCTACCTCTCCTTGGTTAGCGACATTTCGCCCTGATCAAGCTACCCTCTCTCGGCTCGCATTCCGAATAAAAGGAAAAAAAAGAAAGAAAAGAAAATGGGGTTAAAAATAGAGATACCCCGCCAGACTTACTCCTATATCAGGTCAAGTGCAAAAATGGCTATAACCCAGCTGTGGCGAAAACCTGAAAGGGCGTCGCAGGCAAAATCGGGTACCCCGCCGCGTGAAAACCCGAAAGGGCGCGTGGGCAAAAGCAAGAGGGGGCTGGCTTCAGCGAAAACCTGAAAGGGTGCTTAGGTCAGTAATGTGAATAAAAATGAATGCTGAATAGTGATGATTCATTCTCTGTCCGGAAGACCCCTTTCGAGGTCGTGGCGGAGTCTTCATCCGATATCCCGGCAATATACATCTATTGTCATACCCTTTTCGACCCTTGTCACCATCGGCAAGACCGGTCGCTACCCTCCCGATTTTTGTCATCATCGGCAAGACCGTCTACCCCTTTCGACCCTTGTCACCATCGGCACGATCGGTCGCTACCTATCCGATTCTTGTCACCATCGGCAAGACCGTCTACCCTTTTCGACCCTTGTCACCATCGGCAAGATCGGTCGCTACCTATCCAGTTTTTGTCACCATTGGCAAGATCGTCTACCCTTTTCGACCCTTGTCACCATCGGCAAGACCGGTCGCTACCCTCCCAGTTTTTGTCATCATCGGCAAGACCGTCTACCTTTTTGACCCTTGTCACCATCGGCAAGATCGGTCGCTACCCTTACCCGATTTTTGTCATCATCGGCAAGACCGTCTACCTTTTTGACCCTTGTCACCATCGGCAAGATCGGTCGCTACCCTCCCAGTTTTTGTCATCATCGGCAAGACCGTCTACCCTTTTCGACCCTTGTCACCATCGGCAAGATCGGTCGCTACCCTTACTCGGTTTTTGTCATCATCGGTAAGACCGTCTACCCTTTTCGACCCTTGTCACCATCGGCAAGATCGGTCGCTACCTATCCGGTTTTTGTCACCATCGGCAAGACCGTCTACCTTTTCGACCCTTGTCACCATCGGCAAGACCGGTCGCTACCCTCCCGGTTTTTGTCATCATCGGCAAGACCGTCTACCTTTTTGACCCTTGTCACCATCGACAAGATCGGTCGCTATCCTTACCCGATTTTTGTCATCATCGGCAAGACCGTCTACCTTTTTGACCCTTGTCACCATCGGCAAGATCGGTCGCTACCCTCCCGGTTTTTGTCATCATCGGCAAGACCGTCTACCCTTTTCGACCCTTGTCACCATCGGCAAGATCGGTCGCTACCCATACCCGGTTTTTGTCATCATCGGCAAGACCGTCTACCCTTTTCGACCCTTGTCACCATCGGCAAGATCGGTGGCTACCTATCCGGTTTTTGTCACCATCGGCAAGACCGTCTACCTTTTCGACCCTTGTCACCATCGGCAAGATCGGTCGCTACCTATCTGATTTTTGTCACCATCGGTAAGACCGTCTACCTTTTCGACCCTTGTCACCATCAGCAAGATCGGTCGCTACCTATCCGGTTTTTGTCACCATCGGCAAGACCGTCTACCCTTTTCGACCCTTATCACCATCGGCAAGATCGGTCGCTACGTATCCAATTTTGTCACCATCGGCATGACTGTCTACCCCTTTCGACCCTTGTCACCATCGGCAAGATCGGTCGCTACCTATCCGGTTCTTGCCACCATCGGCAAGACCGTCCACCCCTTCTCGGCCCTTGTCACCATCGACAAGATCGGTCAACTACTCTCTAACCTGGGCCCTCCGCCCTCGCTGACCAACAAAACATCATGGCATCAACATTTGACCCGTGTCAAGGGTCATAACACACCTCTCATCACCAGCTGCAAGGTTCGCTAGGTGCATCTGCCTACGCTACCTATGTCCCACATTGGCAAAGGCCCCGTTCCGGGAACGGCTACATCGCGGTGGAGCGAACACCTCACCCCTTCCTTGAAGGCGTGAGCGCTCTCCTGCGCCATCAGCAAGTATCCCTAGGTTCGGGTGACCATCCAGAATAAAGAAAACAAAGAAGGAAAAGAAGTCGCGATTGACGGCGACGAAAAGAAATATTTCCATTTAATGAGAATGGGTGGAACACATTTTTTGCCCGGGGCATCCCCCGGGGGTACATGAGCTCGAAGACAAAAAGGAGCATTACAAAAAAAGAAAGAAAGAAAAAAAAAAGCAAGGTCACGGCAGAGGGCGCCGGAAGATATCTGCCAAGTCTAAAAGGCCCAGCGAAGGGTATCGTGTCAACTCTTGCAAACGGGTCTCGGTGGCTGTCAGCTGAGATAACCTCTCGTCTAGCGAGGCAAGTTGTCCTTCAGCCAGGTCAGCCTCTTCCGTTGTCTGGACCTCTAGGCGCTCACCTTCCTGCAGCTCGGCTTCGACCTTAGCAAGTTCCGAGCGCAACTCGTCCATCCGCGCCGTGAGGAGCATCCGACGTTCCGAGATATTGCTGGCAACATCTCTCAGCTGTCCCACGGTCATCCTCAATGAACTGACGGCGGTGCGGCAATCTGCCTTCTCCAGCTTCGCGGCAGTCAGCTGATCAGAAACCTCTCGACTGAGGAACTCCCGCCTGTTGGCGTGTTTTAACAACATCACAACCCGCGGGGTCCAATCATCCATTGGGCAGCCGAATGCTAAAAGCGATCGGGAGAGATGATCTATCAAGCTTCTCAGCTGCAGATAAGTCAGGTCCGGAGAAGCTAACATGGCCCGCTGGAGGTTATCCAGAGACTGCCACACCATGTCTCCAGAAAATTGTAGGCCCAGTGGCGAAGTCTCGGGGAGCTGAAAGTCTACCCTGCTATCTACCTCGGTCCAGATGTCGTCGGCCACCCCGAGGGACGTCGACGGCATAGTCTGTACGACGCCCACACCCAGTCCGACTATTGCGGCTACATGAACTGAAGGAACCTCCATGATGGCAACTTCCTTGCCCGCCCGTTGCGGTGAGGCTACGACAACCGTGTCGGCAACGGAAGGCGCTTGCTCTTCCTGAGCAGTCTCACCGGTCGCTGAGGCAGGAGAGCCCTCTATGATCGACAGAGCTTTAATGATATCGGCCTCGCCTGCAATAATTTCCCCTGCCTCTATTTCGGGGGGTCACTCGGCTTCAGCAATGACTCGTCACCAGCAACCAGGGCTTGAGCCCCTACAACCTCGGGCGGGCCGCCGACCTCGGCAGTCACACCGGGTTCCTCTGAGGCCGCTGCAGCAGCATAGGTCCGTGGAAGCCGCAGGGCAATGGGCCGCACAACTGGTGGGAAGGTCGACTGACCCATGTCCACATTTGGAAGGGGTATGCGGATCATTATAGCCGGCGGTACCACCTCAGCCTGCATTCCATATATGTACGTCAGCCAGCTGGCTTGAAAATTAAAAGAAGTGCTGCAAGTGGGAATCAGACTACTTCCTACCTCAACCGACACTATATTTAGGCCTCCCAAAGTGGCCTCTGAAGATTCTGGCCCTTCTCCTGTAGCAGGGTATGATGGCCCGTGCTCGGCTCCCAATAGCCTCGGAGGGCTAAACGTTGGCAGGTCGCTCTCATAAGCTGAAGAAGCCCCGGTGTCCTCTGCCTCGGTGTCGACCATGGGGAACCCCTCATCATCGTCGGAGCTGCCGTCGTAATCAACCTGTTCAGAAGAGGATGACTCTTCTGCTTGTTCTCGAACCTCAAGTACCTGAGCAGGAACTAGGCTGCTTGGGGGGGGCCCTCTATCCAGAGCCTCCTCAGCGATCTCTGTCTCGGGAGCATCCGTTGGCGGAATATCTAGGGGCTGGTCCCTTGGAAGCCCTTGCCCTCCGATGACAACCTCTGCCGAGGCACCAACCTCAGGGAGCAGTGTGGGTCGAACGTCGACTGGAGTCAAAGGACAATAAATAGTCAGGACTTGACTGAAAATACAACATGCCACGGAGCTCCACGGGCGAGTTGCGAATTACCTTCTGTTTCTCGATGAGGTGTCGGTGAAGGCAAGTCGCCCTCAACAGAGGTCAAGGGGACTTCCCCCTCTCTCTCTCTAGCAGCAGCTCCGGATGCCGCCTCCAACCCAACAACGGCGAAGGTAGTGCCGGCAGCTACTGAAAAGAAAGATGGTCAGCCCAGGCGGCCGAAACAAGCAAATAAGCCAATACAAGAATAAGGAGTCACCTTCGCCCTCAGGCCTTCCCGTCCAGGCGGCCTCGAATTCGGAGAATGATGGAACCCGAGGAAGTGGAGCAGCGGACTCCTCTTCAACAGCCTTCCTCCGACGTGCTCTAGTAGCGCGGGACTCTGCCCTCTTGGCTTTCTTGGCCCTGCCGATAGCCTCCCTGACCTGGGACCTAGTTCGCTTTCGCGAATCCCCAGGGGGTAATGGCGTCGTGGTCGGAGCCGGCTCTGGAGTATTGAAATATGAAGGCTTCTCCGCCTTAGATATCAACTCCCTACAGTGTCGAGTCGCTCCCGCAGAAAGGCGAGCTGCAAAAACACATAAGTAAGAAGAGGCACACTGACTACAGAAGAAGCAGCTTCGGGGCTGAAGAAGAAAATAAGCATTACCTGGCAGCCCCGTATATCGAGGACTGAGTGGCCAGTAAAGCAATACTGGCGCCTTGTCCCGGGAAGCCGCCTCACGGATCAGCCAGCATACATCACCAATCGTTTCACTTTTCTCCGTCAGTTGGGCCAAATCTTCATGGCCGCGGGAGGACAAGTGATGATATAAGCTCAAGTGGTCGAATCCCCAGCCGTCGACGTACTTGAAGGATATTAGAAGCTGATGGCTCCGAATGGCTTCCAACGGACTGGTAACTGAAAGCCCATGAGAATGAAGCAGGGCGAATATCCAGGGGGTGTTGGCATACAAGTCAGCCCGCCTGTCTTCCCTCCCAATGAAGGTCCGATAAGGATGAAAATGGTCGACTTCTGGGCGCCAGCTCGCCAAACTAGGAAGAGGTTCTTCCACCGGAAGGGGGATTGTCTGAAGAGCAATCCGGTCACCGCTAACCCGGCACAACCCCCAGAGAGTCTTGATATAGTCATCCCTCTGGATTTCTGGCATCTTCGGGTCGGCTCGGGACGACTTGCCCTTCGCAGCTTTCCTGGCTTCTACATATGCCATCGCCTCAGTGTTGGACCAAGATTTCAGCCTCTTCAAGTAGGCTGGATCAACATCCAGAATGGGCTCCCGCTGGGAGTCTAAAAAATGGCGTTCGGCAGCATGCCAGCAATCCTTCCGGAAGTTCGATAAAAGCCCGTTCGTGCATTCCACCACTTGATGAAGTCTGGAGTCACTCGGGGCAGACGAGCCGGGGTTGGCACCCTGAATGATACATCCTCTCGGCGATGGAAGTAGTCCCACCATCCACGGGCTTCATCAGTAGCTGTCTGACCAGCCCGGTGTCTATTCGGCAGATTGAATCGAGCTGAAGAAGAAGGAATTTGCTGGTCATACCCAAAATTCGGCTGAAACGGAAAGGATAATACGGCTCCAGCCACAGCAAGCCGCTTTTCCTGAAGATTAGAACACTGGGGCGAATAGACAACGCCCACTCAACCAGTTCCGGCTCCAAGATGGGCCTTGTGCTCTTCGACCCGGTTAGCTGATGAATAAATTCCTCTGTCTCAAATAATCGGCATTGCCGCATCCTGTTGACAAGAGGGCTGGAGCTGGCAGCCAAGCTCCAGAAATGCAGAACGCCAGGGGAATCTGTTGGAACTGTAGTCAACTTCCCCCGAATGGCGAAAAGCTGATCCGCCAGTGAGGACGGTTCGGCACTGGCAAATTCGATCATCCGCGGCAAAGGACGATCTGACTGCATTGACCGGGGAGCTGCTTCAGGAAATAGGGTGCAGACCCAGGCATTAAAAAAGTGGAGGGGACCAACTGTCCGCGAATTTCTGGGGATGCGCGACTTGTGCAAATCCCCCAACATTTTGTATATGAGGCATAAAGCCACAGGGCACAGGGACAGCTTCGTCCCCCAAGCCATCAAACAGGCAGGGTAAATCACCTCCGGCCTGATCACCGTCTCGTCTCCTTGAGGAAGGGCGAATGAACAAAGCCAATATGTCAAGTACGCAGCACAGTGTGTAACTGCGTCAACTCCCGTGGGATTCGGGCCGGCCTGCCGCCCTCTCCCTGAGACAGCAGGATATGTTGCTTGGCGCCGAGCCCTCTTCTTCCGCGCCACCGCTGTCGGAACCACTGTGGGGAAGTCCTCATAGTGCTGCTCCCCACCAAAGAAATATTGAAGCCACGTGCCCATCCGCACGCGCCTCTTCTCACCAGGCTTTCGCGCTTCCCGCGAGTCAAGTGTCAGGCGCAGCAGGGTGCGATACGCCTTCATCAAATAACGATAGGCGAAGCCCGTGAAGTAGTTGCCTTCACCATCCGTCTGGTCCTTCAGCCAGTCTGCGAAGCAAACTTCTTCATACGGCTCTCCATCTATCGGCAGGCCGCTCAGCTGAGAAAGGCTCCATAAATCCAATGAAGTTTCACCTTCTGCAGTGTAGAAAGTATTGTACTCTGGGTAGAAGACTTCAATCATCCCGCAACATAGACCTCGGGAGATCGGGTATCTATATCGGGAAGCATACACGCTCTGATAAACTCCGACGTGCACCAAGATGGGGGCGTATTGCCGCAACACGAAGTCTGTAAATTCAACCGCTCCCGGTCTGAAGGCGTGAGCATCGGTGGCTTTGAGCTCTCCAAACCACCCCACTGAAATCTGATGTTTGAACCAGACCGGCAAGCAGTCCAAAAGAAAAGGCTCGTCCCGGTATCCCCAATGGAGTAGTGCGAGGAATAGACCATATATGGGCTTCTCCCTGTCAACGTGGCCGGCGGTTTCATTCCAGCGAGCTGGTGTATACTGCGGCGCTCTCGTCAGCATCCCGGCCTCGGGGGATAATTCCTGCACTCTGAGCACGGCCCCCCATTTCCTGGGCTCCCCGGGGATGTATATGGGCATACCATAGGTGACTGACTCAGTCAGGCTGTCCCGCTCCTCCAGTAGCGCACCTTCAGCTCTGCGGACCAGAATTAAATCACGCTTCCCGCCAAGGTTGAAGCGCTCGAGGAACGCCATCAGGTGCTTATCTTTGGGGTGGTCCCGTCTGATGTCGTCCCCTCGGTCATACTTGAAGTGGTTGCCGTCAAGAATCAACAAACGGCCGGTGTCGACGGTGTCGGTTTCTGAATCCGAAGACTCAGCCACCACGGCTACATGTCGAAGCCCCCGATCAAGGGAATGGACATTCCCCCATGTCACGGCGACCCGGGATACGGAGGAAGAAGAGCCGGAGGCCATGTTGTCTGCAAAACAGCACCCGAAAAAGAACAAACAAAAGTCAGAAATTAGTGGATCGAAACAATATTTTTGACAAAATTTCGACAGCATCTCCCCAGCTCGGGGGTTTGCCAAAAGAAAAGTGGAAGCCGTCCACCAAGGGAGCGGCCCCTAAAAGCAGCCATAGGCGCTAAGCCAAGGCCAAATGGGACACCCGAGGGATCCAGCTTCGAGGACAAGTCCTGCAAAGAGCCTCCCGGGGCCCGAAGAACAGGTTTCAAAACCCAAAGAACAGCACTGCTCAACTCACCCGCTCACTCACACGGCGAGATCGCCCGAACCCACTAACCACTCGGCGCCGCGGGAAGAGAGAAAAGGGAGGAGAGAGAGAAAATTTCTTGCAAATGAGAGCTTGTGAAGAAAAAAATGAAAGGAGGCTAATATATAGGGGGGGCTCCACCCCTGTTAAAACGGCGCGCCCCGGGGCGCGCCGTTTTAAGCAATTGGCGCGCCGGGGACGGCGTGCCGTTTTAACCTCTAAAAGGCCCAGGGCGCGCCGTAAAGGCGGCGTCGTTTTAACCCTCGAAGCAAAGGCCGCGCCATTTTAAGCGACGCCGTCAGGCTTCCTGCCTCGTCGGAACAACATCCGATGCCAGAATTAAGTGCCAGTCGAGCCTCCGTCAGCCAAACAAAGCTCATCCGTAGGCCTTGCCGCATTCCTGCCTCACTTGCACCGCCTACGTCTGGGGGGTATTTGTTGGCACTCAAAATATGATCCTTTGGCAACCAAGTCGCAAAGATGAATGATACGGCCCACTGAAACACAGAAGCCGATAAAGATAAACTTATCAAGAGAACCCCTCAAGCTGACGAAGCCCTGAGCCACCTTGAAGGGAACATCGGGGACTTTACCTCAGGAGAGTCGAAGTGAACCCGCAACCAACCGGTAGCGCGATCAAGCCTGCCCAATGATCCGGCATCGACCTAGTCATGCCGCTACCCCACATCCGTCGCCCGACCAAGGACGACGGTCTACCCAATGACTCTCCTAAGGAGGAAGAATGTCCTCGGCCATCCGCAACAAGGGGCCGAAGGTTCTGTCAACAGAAGACCTCGATTACCCGGCACGGGTTCGGCTTCTCGCCATAGTGGGCCCGTTAGTGGCCGATTGATCACCGTTCAAGGTGGAATTGCCCAGGATGTAGCATCATCCTACAAGGAAGCTTCGAGCACGAGTCCGTCTCAGCCAGAAGCACAAATCACAGTGCCGAAGACTGGGTCAGCAGGACACCCGTGTGCTCGGACCAGACACACACGAAGTCTTGTTTAAGGCCGTTCATCCTATCAAGAGCTTCGTCAACACCCCATCAAGGCCCTTCGATGGCCAGGGGGAGGGGAACAGTCGACGGGAGCTTTCGGAATCATCTTCAGGCCCACCGGACTGACACGCCAAGTGAACAGGTTAAAACGGCGCCGTCAAACCGGCGCGCCAAGAACAAAAGGGGGTGTTCCCCGACGCCGTCAATCCAGCGCGCAAAAGCCAAATGGGGCTCTTCCCCGGCGCCGTCAATCTGGCGCGCAAAGGCATAATGGGGCCTCTCCCCGGCGCCGTCAACCCGACGCGCCTCTTCCTGGGGCGCCGAATTAACCCCAAGGCTATATATAGCCTGTCGACAAAAGAGAAAAGAAGGAGATATCAAGATGGAGATATCAAAGAGATCAGGGAGAAGAGGCGGAATCAAAAGGAAAGAAAAAAGAGAATTAGAAAGAAAGGGGGGAGGTCCAGGGAAGAGTCGGAGGGGGTTCTTCGATCTGAAGAGTCTTCTGTCCGAGCTCTCGGCGGCCCACACCCTGCTCCACCCGAGTCTCCCAGAATTGAAGAAGAAGAGCATATGTTCCTTATCTCTCGAGGTGGGTTTCCCATGTTTCATCCGGTGAATCCCTCTGTTCCGCTTTGGGTTTTCTTCCTCTGGCATAATGTAAGTGAAGGAGGGGAGGGGCGATGACATGATCCTCACCTCCCCTCCCTCACGATGATTCTTTTCCTCTTTTCGTTGTAATGGGTTTCCCCTGTTAACGGAAACGGCGGCCGAGCAACAACGCCGGCGCCGGAATGTATATTCTCTACTTATCTGTCTGTTTTTTTTTATGAATGAATGGAATGGAATGTGAGTCTCTGGCCGATGCCACGTTTCTCTTTCTTCCCTGTTGGCTCCCCTTTTTTCCTTACACCTGGTGAAACGGTGCCGTGCGATGATGCCGGCACCGTGGAGGATGAATGCAGAGCACCGTGGGCTTCCCGTGTGAATGACTTCCTTCTTGTCTCGTCTTCCCGACGCTTTATGCCCTTCTATGGTAAGGGCTACATTGATTCCCCTCCCCGGGGGTTTTCTCTTTCGGTCGAATGCTAGGAATCTTCACCGTGTAAGGTGTGTCAATATATGGGTTCCTCCCACCTGTCTGGGCCGCCCTCGTAATACCCTTTCTGTTCTTGACCATGAACAGAGAGAAGTAAGGGCGCCCCTACATTCCAGTTATTATTTTCTGAACATTCCTTGACGAATGTTTCTTTGATTCGTGAATATGCATATGCGTGAACGTACGTATATCTACTGGCATTAGTTCTGGCCTGCTGGTTATGCGAACGACCTCACAGCTCCGTTCTACTGTTTCACTAGTGCGAATCGGTAACCCGGGGAGGGGGAACATCCCCCACTGTTCCGCTTTGATAGCACTCTGTCCATCGGGGACCGTCCAGCAGTGACGAATCTCCTATGGACTAACGAGTGAATAGCAAACGGGTTAGTCCCGACATCTCAAATCCACAGTCCCTAAGGGACTTTGTGGTGGCCGAGAGACGCGTGTGCCCCTCGTAGGCTGGCCCTCGGGGTTCCCTTCTCTACTCGGTCGTCCCGACTCGAGTAGTGTGGTGATTCGGGTTGCGTGCCCCTCCTAGGCTAGCCCTCAGGGTTTTCGCTCCCACATCGAGTCACCTCACTCACTCACCATTACCCACGGACTCGGTGCCCCTAGCAGGCTAGCTCTCGGGGTCTTCCTATCCGTTTGGGTCTGCCGGCCGCCGTTGCGCCACCCGGCTTTTAGGGGTTTACTCCGCCACGTGAGTACTCCCTGCGTCTCCCCGACAATCCTTTGGGATGGGGAGATGCTGCCGAAATTTCGGCTCGAACGAGTCTAAACTCGGAACAATCGCCGCGCTCGAGTCCGGATCTCGCGCGAGCCCGTGATTTGACCTTTGGACGACTCAGGACCGATCCGATGAATAATCAACTCAATAAATTCTCAAAATCCTCCAAAACCTTTTAATAAATTCATGAATAAACTAACGAAGCTCCTGTTTCCTTGAAATCGGGTTAATTCGGCGCGTTCATGCGCGATAACGCCTTAAAACGGCGCGCCCTTCCCGGCGCGCCCTTTCCGGCGCGCTCTTCCCGGCGCGCCCTTCCCGGCGCGCCCTTTCCGGCGCGCCCTTCCCGGCGCGCCCCAGCTCCCCACGCCATTTTAACAGGCTGCCCCTTTTACCTACGGTTCTGGCGCCGTTTTAAACCTTTTACCTACGTTTCAGGGCGCCGTTTCAAGCGTTTTAGCCCCTGTCTTCGCGAGCACTGCACCGGTTTCGTTCCGAATCGTGTCGTCGCATCATTCCAACCCTTCTCCCACTTATGGGATGACTTCCAATGCTAATTACAGAGGGATGCAAGTTCCTCAACCAAATAAACTAAATAAAATTGGCATGTTCAAGCTTGAATCGATACGCCTCGAATCCTTGCCGTTATGCCCTAGTCCACACACTCATATCGCATTAACGCATGCCCGAATGTGTGCATCCTTGGTATATCAAATAACATTGCCAGAAGGTCAGGTTACGCCTGATTGGAGGCTTCGTTACGCGTAAAGGTGGCCTTCGAGCCTAAGTCCTCCGCCGTGTACCAGGGTCCACCCTAATAAATCGTGTGTAGTCAACCGTATCATCCTGCATGATCACTTGCCTGCTCCGTACCCTTTATCCCGGCTTCGATAGCCCGATATCTCGACAATTAATCAAAGGTGTTCCCTCCTCGTGGGGGATGTAATTAACGCCATAGCCTTTATGGTATGGCGGACTGCTGGTCCCGACCGAACCTCACATTCGCCCGACATGGGTCAGAATGAGCGCACAATAAAATCGTCACTCATGTGACTGGCACGCCCACGTCATCAATCAGTCAGTTGATTACCAGTTAGTCAAGTGGTTGATCGATACGCGAACGAAAAGAAAGGAACGAAAAGGCGAACGAAAGAAAAGGTCGCAAACAATGCACCAACCATTATGACTTCATGCAAGAATATGCATCGACCTTTATTTTTCAACATAGCATAAGGATGCATCGACCTGAATGGATAAAGAGATATGCATGCATCGACCTGACAGGCGTAATATGAAGATGTGCACTGACCTGTCATGCTTAAGCCTAAAACGTTCATTGACCTATCAGGCTTTTTGCAGAAATGTACACTGACCTGATGTGAAGAAAGTGTGAATGTGCATCGACCTTACCTAACTAAGACCTGAACATGCCTCGACCTGAATTACTAAGTGCCCGTATGTGCATCGACCTGAGTTTTGACACTTAGACAAATAAATGGTTCATTCAATGTGAAATATTCTTATGCAGTTCAGTCTCAACATGATTCATAGAGTGTCATCATCAAAACTAGGGTTCCAACAATCTCCCCCTTTTTGATGATGACAACTATTAGTCATGTATGTGTTTGCACAAAATGAAATTGATATACTTATTCACTAATTCAATCATTGATCCATAATAATAGTCATTCATCTAAAGTGTCATTCATTTCAGACAAGAGTGTGCACATATCAAACCAACATTTTCATTTTTCATTCAGAGCAAAGTACAAGTCTAATCATGCACACATAACAAATGCAAAACTAACTATAATGCTCTGACTAACACACTGTGTATAATAGGAAAAAGAAATGCTGTTTGTCTCAAAACATCATCTTCAGACTGCTCATCTTAGAACATCACACATCATGACTGCTCTCCCCCTTTATCATTATCAAACAAGAATCAGCAAATAACTGGCTTCCTAAAGCATCAAACATCAGCTATAGAGGTCCTGCTGGAGCTGCCACCTCTCTATATGGATCTTTTGGTGGGTGTTCTACTAGAACTGCCACGTTCAGTCAATGGTACTACTCATGGAAAGCTATTTGGAATACTCTCAACTTTAGTCCCTAGTGCAGCAAACTTGGCCATGACTTTCTGATCATTTTGCTGAACTTGAGCTTGCAGTTCTTTGATAGTTGTGGTCAAATCCACAAACCAACTCTGTAACATGCTGCACATGTTCTGTAACTGGGATGTCTGTTGATGGTGGATTTCTGCCATGCAGGTAGATGAACTTGTTGCCTGTGTAGTAACAACATCTGTAAAACTGCTAGACAGCTACTACACTTGTTCTTGGACAATGTCAAGTTTGCCATAAATATTGCCGAATTGGATGATATTGCCCTGAACTTCATCTGATATAGTTTTAATTCTCTGAGACAAAGCTTGTTGTTCCTGTTGTATGTTATTCAGTTATTCTTTAATTGTCTGATGTTCCCTTCTGATGTCATAAGCATGAACCAACATTTGAGTTGTCTTTATGTGAGTTTCTATTTGGTTCAGTCTCAGATTCTTCATTAGGGTACCAGCTTGACCACAAACATGTAGTATAGAATCTAAAAAGCCATGTAATATCTCATCGGATCTGTACTTATCCCTGACAAATTTTTCCCATTGGTTGTTCACAGTTTGTTCTACATGAACCATTCTAGCATCTAGTCTCTCTACAGCCATGTTTAAATGCATGAAAGAAGCATTCATGATTCTAAACTGATTCATCAATAAATTTACCAGAGAAGGATGCACTTCAGCAGCATGTTGAGAAGAACTTGGTCCTGCTGAACCTGAAGCCTGAAATTCTAGTGGGACATGAGGTACTTTAGGAAATAAGGGTGGCTGAATACCCAAGGCCATCATAGGCCCATGATAAGGTCCATGATATGTGGCAGGACCTAGATACTATTCTTGTGGTATTTCAGCTTCAACATCTTGAAGTTCCTATGGTTCTTCTTCTTGTAGCTCTTCCACTTCTTGTTGCTCTTGGGGTTGGTTAACATGTGGCTACTGCTCTTGTATGCCTTTTTGAGCATTCAGCTGCTCTGGTTGGACTACAAACTGCTGCTGCTACTGTTCTATCTGTTCAATAAGCTGATCAATATGTTGATCAATATGCTGCATTACTTGCTCATCAGACAAAAACTGTTGTTCTAGCTCATGGAGGTCTAGTTCTGGCTATACATCTCTTTCCATTTCGTACATTTCTTCTTATTGCTGAATAGGCTGCTGCTCTTCCTGCAGCTCTGGGTGAGGTTCTTCTTGCAGTTCAGGAGTATGCTCTTGCTGAACTAACTCTTCCACCTATTCTGGTTAAACGTGTAGGTTCTCATCATGTAACCTTTCATCATCAGTCTGCTGCTCAGCACACACTGTCACTTCCTGCTCAGCTACTTGTGGTTGGTCCTCCCCCTGACCTTCTACATCTTGCTGAATTTGTTCCATATGTTCCATATCTTGTTGCTACTGCTGCTGTTGTTCAGACTCTTATTGTTTTTCAAATTCTGTTTCTTGTTGTTGTTACTGCACAAGTTCTGACTGAGATGGAATTTCTGGTTCTTCTTCTTCCAGTTGTTGTTGTTGTTCTTCTTCCACTTGTTGGAGTTCTTCTTCTTGATGGAGATGCTATTCTGCCATTTCCTGCTCAGTCTGATCTGCTGGCCCCTGACTTTGGACTTTTGCACCTGATGGCTTAAGCTTCATAAATTTAGTGATGAAGTACATATTGTATATATTTACTTTAGGGATTTCCTTGAATATCTCATCCTCTAAAGAAATGTTCATCTTTTTGAAAATAGCTATCAAGTGGGCTGCATAGGGTAAGTGTCTTCTTGATTCCTTGCAGGTTCCAATAATCTGAATCATTAACTCTGGCAGACATACTCTGATTCTCTTAAACATATAGAAAAAATAAACCTCTGTGACTCAGTTAATCTCCCTCTAGCTCCATCTTGTGGAGTTATGATTGTAGTAAACATGTGATGTAATAGTCTCTTCAGAGGGGAAAATTTGTGTGCATTGAACTGAGTCAGTTTGGTTTACTTTTTGTCCTTACGGTTACAAGGCTTGTCAGTGAGTATGGAGTAGGCCTCATGTTTATTATATTCAAAATCACCTTCAACTACTCCATCTTCAGAAATCCTAAAGACGTTGTGAAAAAAATGTCTGGTAATCTCAATTTTAGTTCCTTTCACATGGGTCCAAATCTTAGACTGGTTTGAATCAAATATTAGGTTCTTGTAAAATTCTGTAACCAGTCTAGGGTAATAGTATCTGTGCTTCCCCATAAATTTCTTCCATTTTTGAAATTTTATCAAACCCAATAATTCAGGATATTCAGCAAGTATTTTCGGGTCATGAAAATCCACATACCGTGGGAAAATGATCTTTGTAGTCTCAAGTACTGACTCTGTGATGGAGGCATCATCCACAATTCCCTTTGGCTAGGGTCTTCTTCACACTCTGGCATCGTTTGAGTTCGGGCCTCTCTCTATAAAGGCCCACATATCCTTTTTATGCTATTTACTTGAGTCATTTGATGTAATTTTCAGTTTATTTGAGTCATGTCCCTAGGTCTTGCATTTATTTTCCTAAGTATTGAGTGTCATTATATTGTGTAATGTGCTATTGGGCCCAATTCTTCGGGCTTGGCCCATGAGCCCCCCTACCCCTTCGGTTATTTGTTATTGAGTCTTTTGTAAGGGACTTATTGTAAAATGTGGGTTTCCTATATATAGGGCCCCATTTCCTTCATTTGGAGGTAATGAATGATTCAATACAAAAGATTTCCATTTGAGTGTTCAAACTTAGTTCTAGTGGAGTGAATCCTATAGTTGGGTGAGAAGCCCTAGGGGAGTGATTCCCCACCCCACCTCTCTCTCTATCCCTCTTTCTCTCTCCTTGGTTCGCCCCATTCCTCTCTCCTCCCCTCTCCAACCACCTCCAACCCCCACCTACCCCATTAAAGCCACTCCACTTCCCATAGCCACCATTACTCCACTTCCCCCTAGTTCCAAGGAGATTCCTCCCCATTCCAACACCACCCTCCACATTCCAACACCACCTTCCCCATTCCAAAACATTCACCCCTCTTCCCCACACAATCCCCCAACTTCCAAAGCCATTTTGAATTTGAAAGTCCTTCCCTCCAAGCTTGGGCCGCCCCCATCCCCTCCCCCTTAGGCCATATTCGCCCCCTTCCCCTCCATGCCCACCATTCACTTGCAACCCACCCCCATACTCCCTTGCTGAAACCTGCACCCTCCCCTTCTTCCTCCACCTCCCCTCCACCATTAGACACCCTCTACATCACCCCCATTCTTCCCTTCCCACCATATACTTCCTTCTTCTTCTACTTTCTAGGTCAAATGAAGGCTTTGTCAAAGTTGCTGCTTGCAGTCCAGATGATGCTGATGAACCAGTAGCTTGCAGAAGCCACCACGACCTCCTCCCAGCGAATCTGAAGGCCCAAGAGGCATCCACAGAAGCGTCTCCCTGTCTCCTTCGCAACAGAAGTAGTTTCGTCTTCATCCGAGCTGTGTGCTGCTCGGGAGCTCCGTTCTCCCACGACTGCTCAGAACTGCCTCTGTTGAAGCCCTGAACCTGAGTAGAAGCTCTGCCACGACTAACCCCTGAGGAATCAGTTCGAAAGCTCTTCTACAAAGTTCTTCTCCTTCCTATCTACTATCAGAATCAAGAAGCAGAATCCCGTTCGGCATCAGGTACCAGAAGTTATCATTTTTCTCCCTCAGCTCCGTCGTCCTGCTACCCACAGTCTGCATCGACCAGTTGCCATTTTTCTGTGTACCCTAGTCTTCTCCGACATCGGTTGGCTTCCCCGTCAGTTTTGCTGCGAAGAGGACTCGTCCACGATTCCAACGACTCTAACGGCGCTTGATTCTGAGGTCAGGAGCTACCGGGGCGTTCTCTGCAACTTGCTGTTAGAAGTCTACAACTGCAGGTCTGAGAATCTGAAGCTCTGTTCAAACCTCCATCCCAGTCAGCAGCGGCTCCAGAAGAAATTAAAGAAATTCTGAGGCATTCCCTTCCCAGCTACGAATATTTCCTCACCGGTCTCATCATCAGCGAAATTGCTGAGCGAGTTCTACAGCAGCAACACCGACTACCTGTCCCTGTTCGGAGAGAGCAGGCAGAACCGGTGACTTCATCATTCAATGCTTTTAACCCTAGTTTCCCCTCCCCGCTTGGCCGGCTGAAGGCCCCTCCCTGTCCGGAGGTAATTTTGGTTGTAATATCCCTTAACCCCCACCCCAAGATCCCCCTCCTGCGAGAGGTGTAGTGTTGTAACTTATTTGGGCAGGTCAAGCTACCCCGACGCGGCGTGTGGGGATCCACTCGCCTCCCCGCTCGCCCTCGTCTCCGACCGGGACCGGTTTCTTCAAACCGGTCGAGTAAGTGCTCAAACCTTCACTCCATTTAGTACTTGTCTTTCAATATTAGTTCTTAATTCCGCTAGTCATGCGAGTGAGAGCCCGATCCTCAAGCCCCGTTGTCTTGAGTGATCACCGTGGGAGAAGTGCAACCGGTGCCTTTGGCACTTTGTCGGCCCCTTGAATTGGGCATCCATACCCATTCAGAATCCCATCTTGGCCTTGCTGGCCCTCTACCAGCAAGGGCCCAACCCCTCAACCAACCCCGGGCTTGGGTGAGTGTCGATAGAGCGGTGGCCCAATTCGGCTCATTTGAATGCGATTGTGCTTGCTTGCATTAGGTCCGAGGTTGTGTCACATCACTCTGCTTGCATGGAAGAGATGTCAAAATCCTTTTCTTCTTCAGATACCCTGCGAGTCCCCTCTACGGCAGATATCTTGCGCCACTTGGCTGGTGCTTCAAACACCTTTTCCTTTCCTTTAACAGATTTTTCTTTGCGTAACCTAGAAACGGTGCCCTGATCATGTGCAAGCTTTGATCTTCTTTCCTTGTGAGGAACTACAACCGCTTTCTAAGATAGGGCGTCAGTCGGTTGCTGCTCCTCTGGAGCCTTCCGCTTCCCCTTACTCTTGGTGGCTAGAGAAGATGTAATGCCCGAAAATTTTGAAGGCTAAATAGGAATAGAAATTATATATGTATTATTATGTGTATATTCACGGTTTGAAAAGAAAAAAAGATAACCTACACGTGATGATATTTATATATTCCTCCAAATAGTTAATAATATTGAATAAATAAGAATTTAGGGTATATTGCTCTTAGGATAAATAAGTGGCTAATTAATATTTCCTTTTTGAAAGAGAGTAAATATTTTCCTAGGATCGAACCTACCTCTTATACCCAGGTCAATGACTAATAAAATAATTAAAGTAAATGAAACTATGAGGGATAAAATCCACATATGAAGTATTACCTTAAGCAAACTCTCAATCGGTTAAGACCCTAGTATATAGCATGACCCACCTACAATATAAGGTGAATGTAACCCCATAGGAAATGGGCTTAGCATTCAAGGCCAACTTATGTACACTAGCAAACCCCTAAGACCCCACGTATGGGTTAGTATTAGTACATAATGGGCTTCGAGAAATATATAAACATATATCTAATGGGCCATATGGAATGGTAAAGATATGTATTTATAGAATACATGAGCGTTGACCCTAAGTTATTAAGCCTTGGATATACGAGTATTATTATAGCCACACCAAATAAATGAAATATAAAACACCAATGGTAAACCCGATAGCCATATGGGCCTTGCCCATGAAATTAGCTTAAGACTAGTAGGCCTTATACATACATACATACATACATATATATATATATATACATGCAAACTATTAATAGATATAAGCAGCGTATAAGAGGTTTGGTAAATAACAAATGGGTTTAGTTATATATATATATATCAAGATATACAAATGATAAATAAAATCCACACACAAATAAGGGCCTTTAGGATTTGTGTATGAAATATAACAAGCTTTGGGGAAAAAAATGGATAAATGGTATATTAACACAAATAAGGGCTCTTAAACCTCAACCCATGAACCATCACCTTGGATCTTGACCCATCATATATATATATGTATAAAGAAGCCTTAACAAATTCTAACCTCTATATACATGTATATATATCTTAACAAGGGCCTTATACATATCAGCCATAAATATAAGAAACTTAATTAGTTCACAGGGTTCACGTATATAAGGGAGTGGCCAAATCAAATGATGCAAAACTATGTTAACCAAAGCCCAACCCATGGAATATATATAAATACACACGAAACTTTAAAACCCATATATATATATATCTACGTACCCATATGCCTCACGTACACAAGAATGGCCTTCAAATAGCCTATCATGTATCTATATGGGCTTTCACCTAGACAAATAGCGAAGCCACCCATGGTATATCTATAAGTATACCCATCAAGCCTTAAAGCATTAACACTTATGGTGGGCTTTTATAATTGGCCACATAAAAGAAAAGAAAATGGATATAAATATATACCAGCCCAAAACCCACATAATAGCCCAACCCATGTTAGCCTTAATCGACGTTGCATTAAACAAGGCTTAGGGTTTTGAATACAAAAACAGGATAGCGGCTATTATTACGGAAGCGTCTGGACTTATCATGGCAGGTTTCACTCAAACAAGGACTATTACGTGGGAAAGTTACTTCCCAATAGAACTGCCCCTTTAAGGTAGGTTTTCCCCTTTATATATATATAATCCCATCGAAAGCAGGAACTTTTGTTCATGCTGTTGTGTTCATAAGGAGGTCCCCTTGCTGCCGTCGTCCTATTCGGGAGGGCGTGCTGTTGTACATAAGGAAAAGGCCATTGTTCTTCTTCCCCGGGTCTGAGTGTTGGTGCGGCTACAGTTGCCACCGTTGCTGCTGTTCCTCTTCCATCCTCCTGTTCATGTAAAAGTCCATTCGTCTTCTTCCTGGGTTATTTTCTCTGCGTCCCCGGCTGCGTTTCCATCGTCATTAACCCCCAAAAGGTAGGTGTTATCAAGTATAAAGCCCAACAAGTTAACTAGAAGCATGCATATAAGCCTTGTAGCAGTGATTCCATGGTTACAGTTTTGAGTTTTATGAGTTTCAGTGAAGAGCGACCATCACTTGGGCGCTATTTTATATGAGCGACCCTGCACACGGTCGCTATAACCCTAAGTAATTAATAAATACTCCATGTTTAAAATTTCATAACCATGAATCCTGATGTCTAATTTAATGCATGAGTACACTGCTAGAATCCTGCTATTTTCCTCTTTCTGTCCGTATATTCACTTCTGCAAGAATTTATTTATTAAGAAAGTGACACTATTCATGTTAGAATTCATAAGAATGAAACAACGACTGAAACCCAGTCACTATTCAATATAGTGCCCCTGACCTGGGCACTATATTCTGAAAAGGAGACCTTGTAACAGGGCACTATATCCTCTATGTAAGAAATCCTCCTGATTTGTTATACGTATATAAAATGTGGAAATTTAGATAGAGCGCCTCTATAAGAGGGCGTTATTTACTGAATTGAAGGCACCTCCTAAGGCGCCATTTACCTGTTTCACTATTTCTTTTGAGTTTTCCTGTGACCCATACCGAGGGTCTCTATGGCACTATATCTCAGTGCGTAGATATAGTCCCACGTTTCTCGATGTTTTTACGTTTACCCCACTATTTCTCGGTGATGAATGAGCCCTCTACGAGATATTACTTCCTTTGGACTGGTGATTTCATCATATAGACCTCCATAAGTCTACGCGAAGCCTTGGATACCCTCAAGGCCGTCGAGCAGGTTATACCCTAAAAACCTATGACACCGTATTCTGTCACGTCACTATAAAAAAACGCCATGTATTATCCCTCTTAGAGCGCTGTTCTAGCCTCTATGAGAAGTGTTCTGTCTGTCAATAATTAACGACATTGACCTAGGCGCTAGAAGGAATTGGCGACCTTCTCAGTGCCTTTATTCACTAGCTAAATAGCGACCAAGGACTGGGCGCTATTCATTCTAGCTTGTTCTGTTCACAGAAATAAGGCGACCATTCATATGGGCGCTAGTTTCTGAAATCACGGTAGCCTGATGGGCGCCATTTACCCAGGTTCATGATATGTCTTATTTTCCGCAATGATTGACGAAGAGTCATTCTTGTTTCTATCCTTGACTTCCTTCCGTGATGAAATCTACCTTATCATCCTACAAGGTTTGTTCCTTTGGAATTCTATATTGGCTATAACTATGGTGGATTTCAAAAATATACATGACCCAATGCCTATGCATTTAGGGCCCGATCTGGTCCTGGGAGGGGTACTCGAAAATACTTGTGCCCATGGGGCCTATATTGATCACGGTGTGGCATTGCACTGAAGTACTTGTCGTTCTAGATATGACATTCCACTCTCTCTCTCGTGTAATTACTTGCTATTACTTGTGTGCGTGACTCGTCGTGGTACTTGCTAGAACTCTAAATAGTTAATATCTCGTGACATTATTCTATAAACACATGCTTGATATTCTCCTTGACACTTTGCTTGTCCCGTTCTACTAGAAATTTCATATCTTGATTTAATTGATATATCTTCATTTCATTTTGTGATCATTCATGTACAATAGTCCTGCATTCATGTAACATGTAATTACTTTAAGCTAGCTTGTTCTTGAGATATAATTCCTACTAAGCATTTGCTCATCCAGTTCATTCCAGCATTTTTCAGGTAACCCGGTGGCTAGCGAGACCGAGACTCACACGGGAGGGACAAGTGTGCAAGAGAGCTCTGGAAACTAGATGACCCATGTCTTTTACTTTTCTTGAGTCTAGTATGGTGTCTTCTATCTAGTTTAGTCATGACTAGATTAGCTTGGTGTCTTTTATCAAGTTTCAAAGGTCTAAGTCATGTTAGTGTGTCATTCTTTTCCATTTATAGTGATGTAATTGAGTCTTTTAATTTGGAATTCGAAATTTGTAAGAGACTTATATTTGAAATAAAATTTTGTTATTACTCCAAAAATGATTTGGTCTTATGTTTCATGCTCTTGATTATTCATGACTGTTTAACTGCCACGTTCCGAGCAAACGACACGTTCTGCTGCTATCGGTTCAAGGCGTGATAGAAGACATATTGGATACGAGAAGGAGATGGAGATTAAAGGCACTGGTTTAAGAAGACTGGAGGACAAGAATGGAGTGAGTGAGTTTCACATAGGGTGAAAGAGCAAGGACGACTAGGGTGCTTCGATGCGAAGGGTTTGGAACAGGATGAAAGCCTCGACCTGGATGAAATGGGTTTCAACGGTGAGGTAGACGTTAATATAGGGTAGAGTCTTGACATGAAATTCTGTTGACTTTACCAAATTCAAGACTAGTTCCCAGATTACCCTTCTCTTTAAGTTAAAATGCCTTTCTTTACATTTACATGATTTTCTGCTTATGAAGATTATATCTTCATGCATTAATCTTCTGAAATAAATCGTTTGATGCAAAATCAATGGAAATGAAACAGTCTAATTAAAGTACTATGCCTAGTCAGAAAACCATCAATCTTACTTGTCATTTTTATTAGATAAAATTGATTTAAATCTGTCTTATATTGAAATTAAAATAAATTTACGTTTCTGAAAAAGAACTCAGAGTCAACCACATTTTCTTTTTCTTTTTCTTTTTATTTACTTGACTGAGCACTATAGTATGACTACACCTTTTTACTCAAGGAGACATGTGTTGTGCATCCCTTGGTTTTGATGATGACAATAGGATATGTTTGATTAATCAAGTTCTATCTTGTTTCATAACTCATGACTATTTGATGATGACAAACAATGTTTTTTGATTAACTCAATATAAATCTGATAGTTCAAGTTACTTCTGATAAGTTAAGTAATTTCAGGTCCACTGAAATCCAAGTGGAATCAACAAATCAGAAGAAGTGTCAAAGGCCGCTTGTCGACCAGGGAAGTGGTTATGGTTGACCAACGAACCCAGCCAGAAACACTTCAAGTCATCCGTCTTCTGCATGTGCCTTGGCTGTCGACCAAAGCCCCACTTCTGGTCGACCACAGAACAGACAGAGCATCAGACAGAACTGACGGCCATCTGGAATTTGCCCCTTGTCGACCAGCGACAAGGCTGTGGTCGACCACGGGACGCGAGTGTCAGCCAGAATGAAACCGCCATCAGGACACTGCTCGTTGTCGACCAGGGACAGTGTCATGGTCGACCACGGGTGTTATAGCGTCCAGAACCGAACTCTAACCGAATTCTGTTTTGGTTCCTTAAAACCTGCAGATTGTTGTTGCAGGTTGTTGGGCAGTTCAAATGATGAGATTCCGCACGGGAATCAAGGAGAGAATCTTGCTTAGAAGCGGTCAAACTTATTGGAGTGATCGGATTTAACCTTCTCCCTGCTTTCTAGCAGATTGACGCTCGATCTGGAATTTGAGCGGGAAGAGCTTCAGGCTTGAAAAAGCATCTGCATAAAAAGGAGAAGGCAACTGATCGCGGAGGCAAGCACACAGAGAGAGCATAGAACAGAAGCTAAGAAACACACCTACATCACAGGACGAAGTGGCTCTCCATCAACCAGAAATCTGCAGAAGACTAAAGGCATTCTCATTGCTGCAGAAGGAAGACTGGGCTTGAAGCTGTGCGACCTCCAGCAGCAAAGCAGCTGAAGGCATCCGATTGGAAGTTCTACAGGGAGTCTACTCTTGTTATTTATGTGATTAAGTCCCAGGCTGAACTCTTTACTTTGTTACAAAAGTCTATATTCAGTCCTGTTGCATCATCCCACCTTCTCATCATTTCTATTCATCCTTACACCAAGTGTCAAGCTGTGAGGCAGCGGATTCAAGCTGTGTGTCAGCTGGTACAAGCTGTGTGTCAGCAGGAACAAGCTGTGTGACAGCGGTGTCTTGTGTTTTGGTTGAGATCAGAGGTTCTCATAAGTGAAGCCTTGCTTGAGTTAAGCAAGGGGTGGATGTAAGTCTCGGGAAGAGACTGAACCACCTTAAAAATCCTATCTTGTGGTTTGCTTATGTGTGTGTGTGCTTCTCTATGTGTTTGTTTTCTTCATTGATATCAACATTAGTCTGTAATTCGTCAATCACCTGCAACTCATTTAGTCAATAGATATTAAATCGGAAAAAGGGGGAAAGATCTATTCACCCCCCCTCTAGATCTATTCAGTCCGTACTCAACACGTGGTATCAGAGCCAGACTCTCCAAAAATGTGGTCTAACAACCAGGAGAGGCCTGCCGGACTGAACTCTAGAAGTCTAATGGCTGAGGGACACTCAGTAACTAGACCACCATATTTCGATGGAAATGATTTCTCATACTGGAAAAATCGTATGCAGGTGTTCTTGAGAGCACAAGATCATGAGATGTGGAGAGTAGTAAGCCGAGGACCCTACGAGCTGCCCGAAGATGAGGATACCTGGACCAGAGAACAGGTCAGAAAATCAACCATCAACTGGGGAGCCATGAACGTAATGCAATGCGCACTACACCCCACGGAGTTCTCACGAGTTTCACAATGTGCAACGGCCAAGGAAATGTGGGATCGACTAGTAGTAATCTATGAAGGTACTTCAGAGGTAAGGGAGTCAAAAGCAAATATGCTAGTTTCAGAATATGAAATGTTTAGAATGAAAACTGACGAAAATATTTCTGAAATGTATGCTAGACTAGTGCAATTAACGAATAGTTTAAAGAGTCTAGGGAAAACCTACAAGGAACAGGAATTAGTGAGGAAGATCCTAAGATCCCTCACTCCTATGTGGCATACCAAGGCCACAGTAATTGAGGACTCAAAGAACCTCACCACTATGACTGTGGATGAACTAGTGGGATCCCTAATGGCCTATGAGGTCAATCTGAAAAGAAAAGAAGATGAGGGCAAGAAAAAGAACCAGCTCGCCCTAAAAACTAAAATAGGCACCTCTGAACTATCTGACACTGATAACTCATCTAGCACAGGTGAGGAAACTGGTGAGCTAGCCATGTTAACAAGAAAATTCAAAAGGTTTCTGCGGAAGGAAGGTAAGGGATTCAGGAATCCTAAGGGCATGGTAAGAAAGTCATCTCAGTTTAAGTTTGATAAAAATAAAACTTCATCTAACAAACTTGTCTGCTACAACTGCAGGAAACTAGGACACATAAAGGCTGAATGTCCAGAGACTCCTAAGAAATCAAGCTTCAAGTGGAAAGGCAAGCAACTAAAAGCAATGATAAGCACATGGAGCGAGGAGGAGGAAAGCAGTAAGGAGGAAACAACTTCCGAGGAAGAAGAAGGAAACATCTGTTTGATGGCCAAAGGAGATAGCGATGATCTTGAGGTAATCCCTCCGTTTCAAGATTTTTCTAGCTCAGATTGGGAAGAAGTCTACTCAGACTTACTTGATGCTTATGAAAGAATTAGAAAGGAAAATAAGAGTTTGAAGAAAAAGCTTAATCAGGTCAATAATGACAGCAACCCATTTGCCAACAAAACTGAACTAGAATTAGAAATCACCACCTTGAAAAATAAGCTGAAACAATACGAGACAGATGAAGAAAATGTCAAAGGGCTGTTAGAAGAAAATGAGTCACTGAAAAACACAATTGATGAGGTAAAATTAAAGACTCAAGAAAGTGAACAGCAAACTAAGGTAACTCAAGAAAGAAACAACTCACTCAAGGAGGAAAACTGTCAACTTCTGAAAGAAATAGAAAGAATCCAGAGTGAACTGAAAAACAAACAGGAAACCTTGGAAAAAATGACTAAAGGTCAAGAAAACTTAAATGCTGTCTTGGGAATAAAAGTAAACTTTCAAAAAGAAGGGTTAGGATACAATCCTACGGCTAAAAAGGAATTCCAAATAAAAACCGTAACTGGGATTGCTGACTCAAAAGGAAAAGGGCCCCTAATCAATCTATATCAAGACAAACAAGAGGATGTAGCTGAATGCTCCTCCAAAAGGAATAATGTCACCAAGGAAGAGAGAAACATTAAAGAGAAAACAGTCAATCAACATAAGCTTAAAAATAATAGACAAGAAACTCAAATTCACAGAAATAACCAAACAAACCAAGTACTAAATCAAGTTAAAAGACATAAATCTGGAAAACAAGGTGTCTGGAGACAGGCTGGTCGACAACCGACCCCTCCTCTGTCGACCAGAGGATCTGCCAGAACAGGCGCTGGCTTCTGGAGAAGCAGTGGTCGACCACAGACATACCAGATGTCGACCAGAGGAACTGCCAGAACAAGCGCTGGCTTCTGGAAAAGCAATGGTCGACCACAGACACACCAGATGTCGACCATGACCAGACACGCAAACAGAAACCACAGATTTTCTCAGGTGAAACAAAATGAAAATTGGAAATCAAAAAGGTGGATTCAGATTAAAGAAACATTAGAACAAAAGCCACCCAATCTGAACAAGTTCAGAGACGAAAAATTAAACTGCTCTAACAAAATCTGGGTTCCCAAAGGATTGTTACAGCAATTTCATAATTTTACAAGTTATCTTGGACCCGGGTACCATTGGGGTCCAAAAATTTCTGTGTAATTCATGATGCAGGAATGTCTGGCAGCCATGCACAATAAGTGGTACTTAGATAGTGGTTGCTCAAGACACATGACGGGAGACAAGACCAAGTTCTCCCAACTAAGCTCAAAAGATGGAGGTTATGTGACCTTTGGAGGAAATAACAAAGGTAAGATCATCGGGACAGGTAAAATAGGTAAGAACTCCTCAAACAGTATTGAAAATGTACTGCTGGTAGATGGACTGGAATATAACTTGCTGAGCATCAGTCAGCTTTGCGACAAAGGCCATAAAGTAATATTTGACTCCAAGATCTGCAAGATTATTGAACCAAATTCAGATACAGTCAAGTTTATGGGCCAGAGAGTAAACAATGTCTACATAATAGACTTGGATGATCCAGCCCACTCCAACCTGTGCCTAACCGCCAAGAAAGAGGACCTGACCTGGCTGTGGCACCGAAGGCTAGGGCATGTTAGCTATAGGGTGTTGCATAAACTTGTGAAGAATAAATGGTTCTTGGTATGCCTGAAATTTCGTTTGCTCAAAATGTCAAAGTATGTGAATCATGTACCCAAGGTAAGCAAACAAGAAAATCATTCAAAGGTAGAACTGAAAGTCAATCTTCTAGACCACTAGAACTTGTGCACATGGACCTTTTTGGCCCAACAAGAACTGCTAGTCTTAGTGGTAAGAGATACGGTTATGTACTAGTTGATGATTTCTCTAGATTCACATGGGTAATATTTCTATCTCATAAAAGTGATGCTTTTTCTGAGTTTCAGGAATTCTACAAAAGAATGAAGCAGGATGGCAAGTCCAAAGTGTGTACAATCATATCTGACCATGGGGGAGAGTTTGAAAATTCTGACTTTGACTTATTCTGCAGAAACAAGGGCATAACCCACAGATTTTCCTCACCAAGGACTCCAGAACAAAATGGAGTTGTGGAGAGAAGGAACCGCACTCTTGTCGAGATGGCTAGAACCATGCTGGTTGAAGCTAAACTTCCAAGGAGATTTTGGGCAGAGGCAGTCAACACAGCATGCTACATTGTAAACCGAGCAATGGTAAGACCGGCTAGTGAAAATACACCATATGAAATGTTCAAAGGTAAGAAACCATCCCTAGCTCATTTTAGAATTTTCGGGTCAAAATGCTTTATTCATAACAATGATAAAAGGGTCTTGGATAAATTTGAACCGAAGAGTGATCCAGGAATATTCTTGGGCTATTCTGACCGATCAAGAGCCTATAGGGTTTTCAACACCAAAGATCAAATTGTTGAAGAATCCCCTCATATCACATTTGATGAAGTTAATGATCTGATTAAAAATGAACAGGTCAGCAAGGAGGAAGAAGATGGAGAATTTCTGAAAGACAAAGAAGAACCGAAGGAGAATGAAGAAGCACAAGATCAAGAAACAAACCAAGGTAATTCTAATGATCAGACCGAAGGAGAGATCATCTCAGGTAACAATCTTGACAACTTGAGACTTCTTAGAGATCATCCCTTAGATAACATTATTGGTGGAATACATGATCCTAGGAAGACTAGATCTCAGTTAAAAGAAATCAATGAACTAGATCAGCTTGCACTTGTGTCCCAAATAGAGCCCAAATCAGTAGAGGAAGCATTAAAAGATGACTCATGGATAAATGCTATGCATGAAGAACTAAATCAATTTGAAAGAAATCAGGTGTGGAGTCTTGTCCCTAGACCTTCATCTCACCCCGTTATTGGAACCAAGTGGGTCTATAAAAACAAGCTAAGTGAAGAAGGGGTTGTAATGAGAAACAAGGCTCGGCTGGTGGCTAAAGGGTACAACCAGGAATTTGGGGTTGATTTTGAAGAATCATATGCTCCAGTTGCTAGATTAGAAGCCATCAGGATATTGTTAGCCTTTGCAGCATCTCATGGAATCAAACTACAACAAATGGATGTAAAAAGTGCATTTCTAAATGGAATAATAAAAGAAGAAGTCTATGTGGAACAACCCCCTGGATTTGAAAATGATGAACTTGCTAATCATGTTTTCAAATTGCATAAAGCTTTGTATGGATTAAAGCAGGCTCCTCGGGCCTGGTATGAAAGGTTGAGCTCCTTCCTCACCAAGAAGGGATACATAAGAGGTAAAATTGATCAAACATTGTTTTCCAAGACCCAAGGTAAGCATATACTAATTGTACAAATCTATGTGGATGATATTGTGTTTGGGTCTACCGAAGCTTCTTTATGTACTGAATTTGCAAACTTAATGACCAATGAGTTTGAAATGAGTTTAATGGGTGATTTACAGTTTTTTCTTGGATTGCAGATCGTACAATGTAGAGAAGGATACTTCATAAATCAATCCAAGTACATAAAGGAGATGTTGAAGAAGTTTGGCATGGAAAGCTGCAAACCAATCGAGTCACCCATGGGTACAAATGCAACATTGGAAGCTGATGTAAAAGGTAACATGGTAGATGCCAAGAAATACAGAGGTATGATCGGGTCCCTGCTATATTTAACTGCTTCAAGGCCAGATATTCAGTTTAGTGTATGCATGTGTGCTAGATATCAGTCTAGCCCTAGAGAATCACATTTAGGGGCTGTCAAGCGTATCCTTCGATACCTTGCCGGCACCCAAGAATTGGGTTTATGGTATCCTACATACTGCAAACTAGATTTGATTTCATATTCAGATGCTGATTATGCTGGTTGCAAAATTGATAGGAAGAGTACTAGTGGTTATTGTCAAATATTAGGTGGATGTTTGATATCATGGGCTTCTAAAAAGCAGCATTCTGTGGCACTCTCCACTGCTGAGGCTGAGTATGTCGCAGTAGGGAGCTGTGGTACACAGGTTATGTGGATAAAACATCAACTCCAAGACTACAATGTAGATCTTGGATGTGCACCTATTTTCTGTGACAACACTAGTGCTATTAATTTGTCTAAAAACCCCATTCAACACTCTAGGACAAAACACATTGAGATCCGTCATCACTTTCTAAGAGATGAGGTCTCCAAAGGAAATTTCATGCTTCATTTTGTAGAAACTGAAAAACAACTGGCAGACATTTTCACAAAACCCCTTAACAATGACAGATTTTCAACTCTAAGAAGGGAGTTAGGAATTTGTAGAATTTCTCCTGAAAATTCTTGAAATAATCATATTCATGTGTTCACTGTATAGATTCTGTCATTTCTGTACTAAGTTATGTCAACTAGGTCTCTAGTACTGGTCAAGTTTTGAGTTTGGAGGTCTAGTGTCGGTTGCTACTTCAGCAAGTTCTGCAGAATCCTGGTTCTACTACGGATTATCTCTTGTGGTCGACCACAGACAAGGCGCTGGTCGACCAAGGCATCAGGACAGGAAATAGTTGGTTCTGTGACTTCGCAGCTGTCGACCACAGGCGGTCCCATGGTCGACAACAGAATTGTCAGAAAGCAGACCACAGGTGACTACTCATCAGGCAGCTTCTGTGACAGCACAGAGGTCGACCAAAGGCAACTCTATGGTCGACAGAGGATCTGAACAAGGGAAAATGGATCTAAAAAGGCTGCTGGCTCTGCTAGGAAATCCTCTGAACTAAGTGAACTTTTGTGCTCAGATTCTTCACTCATTCATCCTTATCCATACTTCCCATCCCTTGTGTCTCTATATCTCTTCATGGCCAACATTTTTTTATCTTCAGCAAGGACTCACAAATTGAGGGGGAGAAAAAGTGTAAACTCATTCCTTGATAAAACATTGAAAAACCTAACCATATCTTTCAATAAAATCACCAAGGTAATCATTAAGAGTAGAGGTTGAGTGTAGTAATGAGAATTTGAACTGTACTACTGCAATAAATTCAAACCATAACTATGACTCTGTCACAAGTTTTTGAGGACTTATGATTTTTAGTAATGAGACTGTTTCTCTACCTGTGCTAATACTGAACAGTTAATATAAATCCAATAATATAGCATGAATGCACGTGGAATACGCCATAATTCTGTCTTCATGGTAGAGCAATGGATTGGATTCTGAGAAACTACTGCCTCCCTTTTTAAAGAAAAAATTGGATGAAAAATAAGTGAGAGGCATGTGTGTCATGAAGAATCAATCTATCTCTGCTGCTCTCAAAAATTATTGAGATTGGGCATACTGAGTAACTGGGGATATTGGCGTCTGATAAACGTATATCCTCACGGATAAAAGGTGTGTCCCAGTCATTAGTGGAATGGTTAGGCATGCTAAGTAGCCGGGGTTTCTGGCGTGTAAAAAGCGTGTCTCCTCGTGTAGAAAAGCATGTGATAAACCTGACCACAGCTCTCAAATGATTCAAAAAGAAAAATTTAAAGTTATCACAAAGGCAGAGAAAATGGTTGACCTAAAGCATAGCATGCAAATAAAAGTACAAAACACTGTTCAGCTAGCATAGTTAGTAAAATTATCTCTTGAAATATATTATAAGTTCAAGAAGCCATGTGTAAGAAATTGGATATGGGGAGTCAATTTATTGGTGCAATACTTTCAAATTCATTGAACCACAAGACCCACTCTATTTGGTCACAAGGTGGTCTTTGCATAAGGGTGGAAAGGTTCCATAAGTGTTCTATTAAAGAAAGGGAGTACACTTTAATATCTTCCAAAAATTTGAGTTATGCTGATTAAATCCTGACCGCTCGTTTTCTGCATCGTGATGGTTCACTATCCTTTTTTTTAAGACCCAGCCCTACTGCCCTACCCTATAAATTGCCACGGCTGGGTCCCTAATTTTCTCTCATCCGCCGACCTGTACCTCTTTCGAATTCTTCCTCTCCAGTTCTCTCTCGCCTCTCTCTCGCATCCCTCCACCATGTCTCCAAAGCACGCTCCGCGGTCTACCAAGAGAACACGAGAGAAGGCCCCTGCTGAATCCTCGAAGCCGTCCAAGCGTTCCAAGCCGAGGGCCGCGCAGGGTCCGCCATCGGCCCCTCAAAAGTCGACCACGGCTGAGGCGGCTGACTCAGGCAGGAAGGTACCAGCTTCAGAAGAACCCATCGTCCATCCAGTTTCAGGAGTTCTCAAGCCACGGACCGTTCTGCCACCAAGGATTGTTGATTTCTCTGATGAGAAGCTGATGGAGATGTTCCCAGAACTACTGCCAATTTTTGAAGCTCAAGAGTGGACAGCGTTTGTCTCGGCACATACTCAGTATTCGCCTCAGCTTGTGCAAGAATTCTACCACAACTTGCAAATAGTGGATGGTCAGGTCTACACCGTAGTTCAAGGCATCGTCGTCCGCCTCGACGTCAAACTGCTCCACAAAGCGTTGAAGATTCCCAGACATGGCGCCGTCTTCAATCCTGAGGATTTTGACTTCCGAGCTGCATACACCGTCGTCACTGGCCAGCCAGCTCCTGAGGTTCTCCCTAAGTATCTGAATGCCAACACCTTCCCTCCTCTTCATAGATTGCTTCATCACATTCTTACCACCATTATCCAACCAAGAGGAGGCGCCAGAGATCAAGTAAGTCGCCTCCATCTATTTTTGCTCCATGGCCTCATCACTTGTCAACCCATTCGCCTCATAACGCTCATCCTAAACACCCTCCAAAACATCCTACATTATCCCCAGAATTCTCTTCCATTTGCTGCCCACATATCTGCCATTCTGGAAGCAGCAAACATACCATTTCCTCACGCTCCGCGCATTGTAATTCCCAAATGGCACGTCTACAACTTTCACTACGTGACCACATTTTTGGGGTTTAAGAAGGTAGGAGACCAAATTCAGCGCACTCTACCATCCAAGGGCAAATCCAAGGCTCCATTGCCACCCTCTTCTCCACCACATACACCTATACAGGTTAGCCCTACTGTCACACCTCCACCTGTGGTGCCTCAAGCTACCCCTACTACCACCACTACTGCCCATCCTCCATCTTCCCTTTCTATAGTGCCCTGGCATCCAGGCACTGCTGCCACTCATGCTCAATCCACTTCTGTTCCACCTACCCAAGCTCCATCTCATTCTGTTCCACCTACCCAAGTTCCACCTACCCCCACTCCATCTACTTATGCTCCACCACCATCCTTCACCTCCAACACTGAGTCTCACGGAGTGCTTCTCCAGATAGCATCTCAGTTGTCCTCTCTCACCACCCAATTCCAATCCTTTCAAGAGAATATGAATGCTGCCACCGGGCGCCTGGAGCAGAAAGTCCAAAGGCTGGAACAACAGATGGAGGCCAGGTTCATCAAGCAAAAGGAACACACTGACCATGCTAGTTCTCGGTTCAACAGACTAGTTGGCACCTTAGGTCAAGTGTCAGAAGAAATGGGAAACCGCATAGAGTTCACAACCAAGCAGAATGAAAAGTATCACAATGCTACTATCTCCGAGATCCAGAAGCTCAGGCTCTCTTATGCCCACATTGTTGACAAGCTGGATCGCATGGAAGAGAACGTGAAGCCAGAGACTTCCTCATCCTCCTCAGAGGGATTGTTTAAATGATCTTCTTTTTGCTGTTGACAAAGGGGGAGATAGGACTTTATGTGTCATTGTGTGTCTAGTTGTGTGTCTAGATGTGTGTCTAGATGTCAAGTTTACTTTGTCTACGTGTCCTTAGTGTCTTTATCCTTTTTGAGTCACTCATGTAATTAGTGCTATAGTTTTTGAAAGGCACATCAAACGAATTGTCTGAATGAAATCTGTGCTATGATAGCCTTGAATGCAATATCAAATGAATTTTATAATCTGTTGTTTGTCACAATGACTCATGGTTGTCATCATCAAAAAGGGGGAGAATGTTGTGCATCCCTTGGTTTTGATGATGACAATAGGATATGTTTGATTAATCAAGTTCTATCTTGTTTCATAACTCATGACTATTTGATGATGACAAACAATGTTTTTGATTAACTCAATATAAATCTGATAGTTCAAGTTACTTCTGATAAGTTAAGTAATTTCAGGTCCACTGAAATCCAAGTGGAATCAACAAATCAGAAGAAGTGTCAAAGGCCGCTTGTCGACCAGGGAAGTGGTTATGGTCGACCAACGAACCCAGCCAGAAACACTTCAAGTCATCCGTCTTCTGCATGTGCCTTGGCTGTCGACCAAAGCCCCACTTCTGGTCGACCACAGAACAGACAGAGCATCAGACAGAACTGACGGCCATCTGGAATTTGCCCCTTGTCGACCAGCGACAAGGCTGTGGTCGACCACGGGACGCGAGTGTCAGCCAGAATGAAACCGCCATCAGGACACTGCTCGTTGTCGACCAGGGACAGTGTCATGGTCGACCACGGGTGTTATAGCGTCCAGAACCGAACTCTAACCGAATTCTGTTTTGGTTCCTTAAAACCTGCAGATTGTTGTTGCAGGTTGTTGGGCAGTTCAAATGATGAGATTCCGCACGGGAATCAAGGAGAGAATCTTGCTTAGAAGCGGTCAAACTTATTGTAGTGATCGGATTTAACCTTCTCCCTGCTTTCTAGCAGATTGACGCTCGATCTGGAATTTGAGCGGGAAGAGCTTCAGGCTTGAAAAAGAATCTGCATAAAAAGTAGAAGGCAACTGATCGCGGAGGCAAGCACACAGAGAGAGCATAGAACAGAAGCTAAGAAACACACCTACATCACAGGACGAAGTGGCTCTCCATCAACAGAAATCTGCAGAAGACTAAAGGCATTCTCATTGCTGCAGAAGGAAGACTGGGCTTGAAGCTGTGCGACCTCCAGCAGCAAAGCAGCTGAAGGCATCCGATTGGAAGTTCTACAGGGAGTCTACTCTTGTTATTTATGTGATTAAGTCCCAGGCTGAATTCTTTACTTTGTTACAAAAGTCTATATTCAGTCCTGTTGCATCATCCCACCTTCTCATCATTTCTATTCATCCTTACACCAAGTGTCAAGCTGTGAGGCAGCGGATTCAAGCTGTGTGTCAGCTGGT
Organism: Amorphophallus konjac; assembly: GCA_022559845.1. NCBI lineage: Eukaryota > Viridiplantae > Streptophyta > Magnoliopsida > Alismatales > Araceae > Amorphophallus > Amorphophallus konjac. Next base: position 134,184,766 of record CM040117.1, on the reverse strand, counting down.
ACAAGCTGTGTGTCAGCAGGAACAAGCTGTGTGACAGCGGTGTCTTGTGTTTTGGTTGAGATCAGAGGTTCTCATAAGTGAAGCCTTGCTTGAGTTAAGCAAGGGGTGGATGTAAGTCTCGGGAAGAGACTGAACCACCTTAAAAATCCTATCTTGTGGTTTGCTTATGTGTGTGTGTGCTTCTCTATGTGTTTGTTTTCTTCATTGATATCTACATTAGTCCTGTAATTCGTCAATCACCTGCAACTCATTTAGTCAATAGATATTAAATCGGAAAAAGGGGGAAAGATCTATTCACCCCCCCTCTAGATCTATTCAGTCCGTACTCAACAACATGTTGACAAAACACCAGAATCCCTGGTTACTCAGTGCAGTCAACCTTTATGCTTCAAGTTGTGAACAGAGATAGCACCTTTCATCATGACATGACCTCTAAATTTCATTGATATAGATGGTCAGTTTCTCAAAAAGATATGCCATTGCTCTACCTTTTTCTCATTTTTATTTAATGGTGTATTCCTTGGTCTTATATCAGATATTACTTAAAAGTAGTTTAAGAACAATATAAGTACATGATTCTTTACTGGATTATCTTATTACTTATAATTTTTAGATTTCTGGAGATCTACTGGGCAATTCCAATTTTTCAAGTGTTTTAAGACCATTGAAGATACATTCAAGGATAATCTTGAACAATTAAGATAAGATTTAATCTTCATAGATAGAAAGTCACATTTCTGTGAAGTCCAGCAACTTCCTTTTAGATCTGGGTGATCTTAGAAATTGTATCTCTTGGTTAGTAAAGGTGACATATTTCAAAACTTACTCCCCCTAAGTGATAGAATCTAATGACAAACTCCCCCTAAGAGAATGTAGACAGTTGGGAAAGACTTGTCATAGATAGAATAGATAAGACAACAGGGATGGAGAAATCAACAAAACAAAGATAAGTGGGAGTAGTAAGGTAGAAGGCCACATAGAGGTAAGGGTAAGACTTAGGACAGATTTGCAGACAACCAGCCTTACATGCTTCTAATCAGACAACAGCCTTCTATGTAGAGCAAAGCAGCATACAACAACCAGCTTTTACTAAGTGTAGTAAGGTCAGTGTTCCTTTATGTTCTTTTCCCAAACCTTGACCTACAAGCTTAACCATGAAATGCACTATAGCCAAAATAAGCCTCAGCAACAGCTCTGCACATCTCACAGGACAAACCTCAACATTGAGCACTTAATCCTTTACAGTGAGGTTGAGGTTCCTCTCATGTGCTACAACTAACCAGATAGCTAAGGTCGTGTTGGCACCCAAAATATGACCGTCGGCGACCAAGCCACAAAGACGAAGGACCCGGCCCGCTGAAGCACGGAAGCCGATAAAGATCAACATATTGAAGACTTCTCAAGCTGCCAGAGCCTCGAGTCACCCCGTACGAACACGAGGGCTTCACCTCAGGAGAGCCGAGACAAACTCACAACCAACCGGCAGTGCGACCAAGCCTGCCCAATGAACCGGCATCGACTCTGTCGTGCCGCATACACTACACCCGTTGTCCGATCAAGGACGACGGTCTACCCAGTGGCTTCCCACCTCATGAAAGGCTCTCCTGAAGATGAAAGAGTCCCCCTGGCTCTCCGAGACGGAGGAACGAAAGCTCTGTCGGCAGAAGATCCCGATCACACGGCACGGGTACGGCTTCCCGCCAAGATGGGCCCGTTAGTGGCCGAATGATCGCCCAGCTCAGACGGAACTATCCCTGGTGTCATCCCGCCCCCTAAGGAGCTGTGGACACAAGCCAGACCGAGCCAGTAGCACAAATCATAGAGCCGAAGGCCGTGTCAGCAGGAAACCCGCATGACCAAACCAAAGTTGTCTGAAGTTCCAAGAATGGCCGTACGTCAACCTGGGAGCTTCGACGAGACATCTCGTCAAGGTTTCGAGGAGCATTGGCAAGATAAGTGTTCACGGTGACCCCTGGAATCATCCCCGGACTCATCGACTGGCTCGAAACGCGCGAGGAGCATTAGCACGGCCGCCTTAAACCGGCGCGCCCCCCACTTGATGCCCCCTTATCCCGGCGTGCAAAGAACCCCACCTGATGCCCCTTATTCCGGCGCGCAGGAGCCCATGAAGCTTTTCCCGACGCGCAATTCTTCACGCCGGATGAGGCTTGGGGTTCAATGATATATATATGCATGTGGCTGTTCGAAAAAAGAGAGAGAGGGGCAGATAGAAGAAGATAGAAGAGAGGTTTTCGAGAGAGGCTTTCGAAGAGGAGACAGAGAGAGAAAAGGAGGAATCGGGAGAAAGCTTCCTGGGAAAAATAGGGTTTCTTCTGAGCGTCCTCCGCCGGCCATCTTCCTCTTCCTTCGCTCGCTGAAGATACGATACTCTGTTTCAAGAACAGGTGGGCTCCGGTGCCTATCTTCCTCTGCTTTCGTGGATTCTTTTCTTTTGAGGTTTCCATCTATCAGATGTAAGCGAGAGGGGGAGGGATGGTGATGATACGAGCTAACCCCCCTCCCCCTTCTCTGTGATTCTCTCTTTCCCTTTGCTTTATTGTTGTGCCTCTGCACATCCCTCTGCCTCTGCCATTGATGAACGGCGACCGAGCAATGATGCCGGCGCCAGATTCTTAACATGTAAATGTTAGCCCATTCCCGTTTCTGGGATGGTAATATTTATATAAATGCTTAGACCAGTAGGTCGAATGAATGCTCGAAGCTTCTGTCCCCTTCTCTATCTATATCAATGTGTATGTTTGAGTTCTTCCGCGCGTGGTCTCTGATTCTGGTTTCCCCGAAGTCCCGATCATGCCCCGAAGCATCGTGGGCTACAGAAACGACCCCTCCTCGGGTCTTTCCGATCGACTACTTTCATTTCTGATTTAAGGATCTCTGTATCCCCCCGTGGACAGAGCTGTGCTTATGCACATGCTTCTTCCCGCCGTGGTATCGAGGGTCTAGTTTCCATTAACTCCTCCTTTCGTACTGCTCTGATTGTTCGCAAGGTGGGAGTTGCCTTTGGGGACGGCCGGATCCATCCCCCTGAAGGCTGCATCCTAGCTGTTCGAGCATATGCTTCTACGATGGGCCCGTCTCATCTGTGCATCTACTACCCCTCTGCATCATGGTCATTTGAACCGTTCCAAGATTCTCAAATCCCGTCTTAATCACCCGGGGAGGGGGACATTCCCCTATTGCTTCATGGAATTTCTGGGCGATCGGGGGCTCTACCTCTCGATGGTAGATGCTTTCTCGAGGCCATAGCAGACAGTGACAGGGGTCTTAGCCCAACAATCTTAGCCCCGACAATCGGAGACCCGATCAAGGCCAAGGGATGTATGCTCCTGGTAGGCTAGCCCTCGCAGCTCCACTCTCCTAACGGCCGGTCCCTTCAATGGATGTGCCATAAGCTGTGGGTTGTCCATGTTGTGCGCCTTAGGCGCAAGCATGTGCTATGTGTTTTGATGATAGCAATGCTATTTTGTTTTGATGATAGCAACACAGTGAGTGCTTTGGATATTGTTTAGACAGCATCATGAAATGTGTTTTGATATGATGATGGCATGTTGATTTGAATGCATATGACTTATTATGTTCTGTGGAGAATGCATGAGTGTGCCATGTCTGAATTGTGAAGAATGCATGTGTATGCTTGAGTCATGCTGTGATAAATTGGCTTGTGCTTGATTTCTGTTCTGTGCATTGCTTCTCTGCTGATATGTTCATGTTGTAGTTCATTGAGTCTATACATTGTCATGCACATTAGTCAGGCAGCTAGTGTGTACATCGCTTAGTGTAAGCATGGCGAAGTCCAAAGTCTATACACTGCTACAGGCATCAAGTCTATACATCCGTCTCACTATTCACATTACATGAAGTATGTACATCCACCGTCTTATCCAGCGTCTCACGCTTGCAAAGTCAATACACTGGTCGGTGGAACAAAGTCTGAACATCCTTCAATGAACCTTGAAGTCTATACATTCGCTGTAGAGATCACTGTCAAAGTCTGTACATTGGTCTTCATATTCGAAGTCCATACATTGGTCTTCAGCTAAAGTCTGTACATCGGAATTTCACTTAAAGTCTGTACATCGCTGCTTTGTCAAAGTATGTACATCGCAGCTGTGGTGAAGTCTGTACAGCCATTCTCTTATCAAAGTCCATACATCCTTCTGTTGGAATTCCAAGTCCATACATCGGACTGTTTGAGCAAGTCTGCACAGTGTTTCATTAACATTGGAAGTCTACACATTGGGGGCTTTCCCTACGCTTTGGCCAAGTCCATACGTTGGTGTACTGTTCATGCTTCAGTCATCGAACTCTATACAGACTTCAGCGTCTCATTCTGCGTCTTACATCAAAGTCTGTACATCACCTTCAGTCTTCAAGTCCATACACAGTCGTCTGATGCATATTGATTGAAGTCTGTACAACATGCCTTGTTGTTCACAGCTTTCTTATTTGTGACTTCCCTAGTGTTTTGATGATGAGCATCACTATGTTAAATATTGTCATTTTAATCAGATATCTTGCGTAATGTTATGCATTTGAAATTTCCATGATTAATAGGAAAACTACTATGATGTAGTACCTTGTATGTCCGTACTGTTCCTTTTATACTTCGTGTTGTTTGTGTTCACTACACTTCGTGTTGTCCTTTTGTACGTCGTGTTGTTCCAACTATGTTTGTTGATTGTTTTCGTGCTGTTTACTGAAGAAGCTCGATTTATTCTGATGAACTTTGAGTCGTTTTCCTGTGTACCTCGTGTCGTTTCTTCAGTATTTAGTTGCTCATCTCGGGTCATCCTTTTTATTTTTGCTCTTGTGTTTTCGTGTCATTTACTGTAGTTACTCGAGTCGTTTTCCTATTTTCACTGTTTTATCATGTGTCGTTGTAGCCGTTCCTGTCTTCTGTCATGCTGTTCTCATCTGACTTCGTGTCGTTCTCTTTGTAGTGTTAGCTTTATTACTATGGTACCTCGTGTCGTTCTCTCTTTATCTCGTGCTGTAGTCATCTTATGTACCTCGTGTCGTTCTCAGTATAGTGCACTTTTTGTTGTTCCTACACACCTCGTGCAGCTTTAGCTTGAGTGTCAACCGACTTATTTCAAGTATATATATATATAGAAGAACCCTGAGTATTAATGGTTTTAATCTCTATGCAGGAGAAGAAGAAAAACAAAAAAAAAGAAGAAGGTGGTCCGAGGAAGAATATTCCCCAGTGACTGGGCGGCACGTGATCCGAGGCTGGAAGGGCAGACAGGATTGTGACACGTGTGCTGAAGTTGGCTGAGAGACTGACACGTGGCCAAAGGTTCTGGGCGGGAAATGTGGAAGCCACACGCGCCCAGTGCTGCCCTCCTGCTGGCTGCTGTTATAAAAAGAAGAAAGGCTGATCGAGCAAGAGGAGGGTGAGCCGAAGAGAATAGAGGAAAAGAGATCGAGAGAGTGAAAGAGCAGAAGAAGAAAAGAGCTGCAGTAGAAAGCAGAAGAAGAAGAGAAGAGAAGAGACAGAGAGAGCCTGCAGAAGAAGAAGAAAAGAAAGAGAAGAAGAGCAGAAGGAAAAGAAGAGAAAGAGAGAGTTAGAGAGCTCGTGAGGGTTAAGAGAAAAAGAAAGTGAGAGAGAAGAGAAGAGGAAGAGAAGCTTACCTGAAGATCTGTCTGCTGGACCATGGATCAAATCCAGGCCAGTCAGCTCCATGCGAGCCACATCTGTGTTATCTTTCTTTACAGCTTTCTGATCGCTGTGTATTTTTCCTTTTCTTATTTTTCCTTTTTCATTTGGTTAGCTTTGTACTTCCGATCCTCTGGACTGAGGTCGGGTCCCTCCTGGTCTGGAGGAAGAGAGGTCTGCGACCTCTAGTTTGCAAGTGACTGGAAGTCACTTGTGTGTTCCCTCCGGGTTGGAGGAAGGGAGATCTGATCTCCAGTTCTGGGCTTGTGGGTTGCAAGTCCAGGGGTCCCTCCGGTTAGAGGAAGAGAGGTCTTCGACCTCTGGTTGCTGGTGACGGGGAGTCACTGGCGGGTTCCCTCCTGGACTGGAGGAAGAGAGACTTTGGTCTCTAGTTTCCAAGTGGCTGGGAGTCACTTGGGATGTCCCTCCGGTTAGGAGGAAGAGGGGAGGTTGTTCCCCTGGTCAAGCTGTGTGGCAGCACCTTGTTTGCAGACTGAGTCTGCTTGGTTCTAGCATTTGCTAGTGAAGCCTCACTCCGGTTGGGAGTGAGGGGTGGATGTAGGTCTGGAGGACCGAACCACCTAAAAAATCTATTGAGCAGTGGTTTGATTGCTTGATTTGCTTCCGCTAGATGCTTGGATAGGCTCGCTCCACCTGCTTGTTATTTTGCTTAATCGAATTAGCTTAATTCCGGGTTTTGCCTAGCATCTGAGTTTTTATTTGGCTATTATTCATAGAAGGATACATTCACCCCCCTCTGTATCCGGGCCTAGCACCCTAACAGTTGGTATCAGAGTAGGTTTCTGCATACAAGGTCCAGCGACCTGCACATTCGATCTTGCAGTCTTAGGTGCTAATTTATTTTTAGTGCATCAATATTCCTGTTGCATTAATCTGTTGTGTTCTCATGGCTCATCCACCGATCTTCAATGGTACGCATTTTAATGCATGGTTCGCTAGTCTGAAGAATTATATCAAATATGTGAATCCAGACCTGTGGAAAGTAATTTCACATGGTCCTCATGAACTACCAAAGAAAAAGTCCAAATGGACTGACAGTCACAAGTCTATGCATGAGGAGAATCAGACAGCTATAAATCTGATGAAAGCAGCCACTGACAAAGCCTTTCACTCATGTTTCCTTGATTGCAGATCTGCAAGGGATATGTTGGAGATGATGAAGAGAGCCGGGAAAGGAAATCAAACAAGCTGCATGATGGCTGACAGAAGCAATCAAAGCAGCAGCCAAAATGAAGATGATGATGATGATGATGAGGTAAATCTCTTCGAGAATTTTTCTCTTGATGATTGGGAGAATGCATATGCTGAATTGTTAGAGTCACATGAGAGCTTAAGAAAACAGTATAAAAAGTTGAAGAAGGGTACTGGGATAGATAGTTCTAGCTCTTCATGTGAAAACTGTTCAAGTACGAAGCAATTTCATGATGCATGTCTGTCTGATAATCATATGTATAAAAATCAGAATGCAAAACTGAAGAAGGAACTTGAATGTGTTTACTCTGAACTAAACAAGCTAAAATCTGAAGATGACTCTCTCAGAAAACTCTCCAAAGAAGATGATGAAAAATCAAAGAAACTTAAACAGGAGAACAAATTGCTGATTGAAAAACTTAATGCCATAAAGTCTGTAAACATAGAATTATAGAAAGATCTTGAAAAATAACAAAAAGATATGAAGGAAATTGAAAATGGAAGAAAGTATGAAGTCAATTCAGAAGATCAGCTTCTAATAAATGAATTGGTTCAAAATGATAAGCTTAAAAAGGAAATTGAAAAATTGAAGCTGTTAAACAGTGGGATGTCTGAAAGACTTCTTACTTTAGAAAGAGGAAAAACTGTTTACATTGAAGATTCTGATAAACTGAGCAATCTGGAAAATGAAATTGAAAAATATAAAACTGCTAACAAAGTTTTGAATGAAGCTATGAATTGCTGTGAGCAAGAGATTGCCAGTTATGAGATACATATTTCCTCTTTAGAAAATGAAATTCAGGATTTGAAAGTTTCCTTGTCTAAATTTGTTGATGGGCAGAAAAACCTAGACAAGCTACTAGGTATAAAAATCAACCCTAGGAAGGAAGGGCTGGGCTACAATAAGATAAACAAGAAGGAACTTCAGAACAAAGTTATGACATCTTTTGTAAGTGGTTCAGATGTAGCCACCACCTCTAAAGATAAACAGCCCATTGCTCAGAAAATGTTGGGAGCAAAGGATAATTTTAAGAAAGAGGGACTGGGCTACAGTCCAGTCATGAGGAAGGTCGATGGATCCAATTTGAAAACTATTTTTGTTAAATCTTCTGAACAGGAAAAGCCTTCTACTTCATCTTCACCTCAGTATAAGGCTAAGAAAACAGAAAAACATGATAAAAATCAGAAAATGATTGGAAAATAGAAAATAAATAAAAAGGGTCCATCAGTGTTTGCTGATCACAGTCCTCACACACACTCACATGCATCTAAAAAGAAGATTATCTGTCATTACTGTCATAAAGTTGGACATCTGATGCATGAGTGTAAGTTGATGGAGAAGGATGATAAGAATGCTAGGAGATATCATGATAAAAATCTTTCATCTCAGAAAAGGAAAATTGAGTGTTTTCATTGTGGTAAACTAGGACACAAAATTTCACAATGCTGGTTTGTTAGTGATAAGAATAAATTTCATGCAAACGATCATGCTCTTAACAAGAACAAGTCTGTCCCAATAAACCAGCATATGACATGCTTTAATTGTGGAAAATTGGGTCATAAGAGATTTGAATGCTGGCTGAATGCTGGTAAGAAAAGTTCTAATTCATGCTTTCACTGTGGCAAGATGGGCCACATTGCAGCCCACTGTTGGCATGCTCAGGGTAGAAAATTAAATTCTAAACCTGCCATTGGAAAGTCTCCTGCATGCTATCACTGTGGGAAGCCAGGCCACAGAGCTGGAGATTGTTGGCATGTTCAGAATAACTCTGCTAAATTCCATGTTGCGAAATTTACATGCCATCATTGTGGGAAGCCAGGTCACAGGGCTGCAACCTGTTGGCTGGCAGGATATCAAAACCAAACTGGTTTTGGCAAACAGAATTTTTATTCTGTTAACAAGAAATCTCATGCATATGCACATAGAATTCATGCTAACAAGAATGTGCATAAATCAGATCTGAAAACTGCTCCTAGAAATGTGCTGAGAAAACCTGCTAGGAGTAATACTGTTTTGTCAGGACCCAAGACTTCTTGGGTACCTGTTTGTGCAAAATAACATTGCTATGCAGGTGTGCCTTGGGACTAGAATAAAAAGGGGTAATGATCCATGGCACTCAAGAAGAAAAACCCCATACTGAACTTTTCAGGTAAACTTCCTGCTCTTCTTGTTTTTAGTTTTAATGCATAGCAAGTTAAATCTGTTTTTGCATTTTCATTCATCATTTGCCATGTGCATTATTTTCTGATCATGCATTTGCTGAGAGTTCTGTGCAAATATCAGATTAAAAAGGGTTGTCTGTATCTGATGCATACATAGGCTAATTGCAATTGCTTGATAATTGTGTTATGCATAAACTCTGAAAACAAATTGCATTTCGAATTTTCTGAAAAATCTGAACTGCTTATGAGTGTGACTTGAAATTTGTGTGTTGCAATAGCTCACTGAAATTCTGAATTGCATATAGGACTGCATGTTGAATAATCATGCATGACCTCAATGGTATATAAATGGTAAGGTACCAAAAGGCAGGGAGGTCTGTCTGGAGGTTCTTACTATGTGTGAGGTGGTCTTTTAGACCAAGTGCTCCGCCTAGTACCATGGGTCACTTTGCTGATAGGACAGTCTGATTGTGCACAAGTCACAATATCATTTGGAATCATATGTTCAGTTTTTCAGTGCAAACATTACAATGTTTTCAGGGGGAGTTAATTGCATGTTTTTGCATACATATAGTGCATTGCATTTCCTTATATTGAAAATGCCAAAAAGAGAGTTTGAATGCATATTGTGAGGGGGAGTCAATGCATTGCATATAGGTTGTCAAATGCATACATGTGTCAGAACTCATTGCATATCCTTTCTTATTGATTTTGTTGACAAACCTTAATCATATTCTGAAAACTTTGAGCTTCACAATCTCTCTTAACAATTGGTATTTCTCCTATCAATTGGTATCTTTTGGGTTCAAAATTCTATCAGTCCTTCATGAAGATTTCAATGGGCTATCTCGATCATAAATCTGAAAATTTTGAACTAGAAATCTTCTATTATACATTTTTATGAATGACTGAAATAACTCATGTGGTTTAAGTTTAATGTACTCAATGAGTTTGACTTTAAAATCTCTTAAAAATATCTGAAGCATGTTTAATAAACATTAACCATCTGTTTCATGCTGTGTCTTGAAAACTTCTGAAATCTGCACTTTTGAATACATGACTTCAACTGATTAAGTACATGAAACTATTATTGATTTGAAGCAAATAAATTTTTCTGAAAAGTCTAAAGGGTAATATCTGTCAGAGCAATGACCTTGGTCACTGAGAAACACATGTCCAAAGGACTGTGTCATGAGGTACCATAGTTAACTCTGATTAAAAATTCATTGAAATTTAGGCAGAGCAATGGCATGCACACTGAGAAATACAACTCACTCATCAAGAAATGATTTGAAGTGTGTCATGATGTGTAAAATGCTATCTCTGTTCATATATAGCATGACAGTTAGTCACACTAAGTGCTTAGGGATATTGGCCTCTGATCAAGGTATATCCTCTAGTTACAAGGTGTGCACTGAACTAGACTGCTCGTAAAATTTGTAGCATGAAAAATTGTTGAACATATCTCAATATCTGAATATTGATGCTAAAATCAAATTGCTACAACCCTAGACAAAATAATATGACTTCATAATTGCTTAATCTCAATACTAGTGCATGTAATTCTGAAAGAAGTCAATAAATTTGATTGTGTAAGACAAAGGGAGGATAATCAAGATAAATATGAGGGCTTGGTTCATTTTTATTAAAACATGGTTTTAGATATCAATACAGAATTTTATTGATAAACTCTGCATACATCATGTTTAAACCATGCTGTTCAATAAAGCTCATTCATAAGCCCTTATAATGGAAGACTTTGAAAACTTATGTTTTGGATTTATGAGATTGATATCTCTCTGAAAATCTGACTGAATTTTTTGAGATTGGAGCTTCTTTAAAAATCTGCTAATTGAACCTCTTCTGCTCATTGACCTGAACTTCTCCTTGTTTGCCCCTGTGGTCTCCTTCTCATTCATTTCATAAGGTTCCATTTATTGAGGGGGAGCCTCTTTGTCATATGCATCATGCTGCATAGAAGGAGAAGAATTGTGCTCTTGCATTCATATTTCTGGTATCTGCATCTACATTCATACCCCTTCCCATGGTTTATTTTGATTATACCAAAGGGGGAGATTGTTTGCCAAAGAGGGAGAATATCATTCAATCAGTGCATGCAGGTTCCTTTTGATCATCTCTAACTCATGCTTTTGCTGAAAATCTTAAAGGGGGAGAATCATGTTCTTGCAAGGGGGAGAAATTGACTGAATTTTTATACATGTTATAATTTCTCAAACTATTTTCTTTTTGATGAAGTCAAAGGGGGAGAATAGTTTGTGTCATCAGCATTACTCAAGTTTGTGTCATCAGCATTACTCACAGTGTAGTATTGCCATCATCAAAAAGGGGGAGAATGTTGTGCCCCTTAGGCGCAAGCATGTGCTATGTGTTTTGATGATAGCAATGCTATTTTGTTTTGATGATAGCAACACAGTGAGTGCTTTGGATATTGTTTAGACAGCATCATGAAATGTGTTTTGATATGATGATGGCATGTTGATTTGAATGCATATGACTTATTATGTTCTGTGGAGAATGCATGAGTGTGCCATGTCTGAATTGTGAAGAATGCATGTGTATGCTTGAGTCATGCTGTGATAAATTGGCTTGTGCTTGATTTCTGTTCTGTGCATTGCTTCTCTGCTGATATGTTCATGTTGTAGTTCATTGAGTCTATACATTGTCATGCACATTAGTCAGGCAGCTAGTGTGTACATCGCTTAGTGTAAGCATGGCGAAGTCCAAAGTCTATACACTGCTACAGGCATCAAGTCTATACATCCGTCTCACTGTTCACATTACATGAAGTCTGTACATCCACCGTCTTATCCAGCATCTCACACTTGCAAAGTCAATACACTGGTCGGTGGAACAAAGTTTGAACATCCTTCAATGAACCTTGAAGTCTATACATTCGCTGCAGAGATCACTGTCAAAGTCTGTACATTGGTCTTCATATTCGAAGTCCATACATTGGTCTTCAGCTAAAGTCTGTACATCGGACTTTCACTTAAAGTCTGTACATCGCTGCTTTGTCAAAGTCTGTACATCGCAGCTGTGGTGAAGTCTGTACAGCCATTCTCTTATCAAAGTCCATACATCCTTCTGTTGGAATTCCAAGTCCATACATCGGACTGTTTGAGCAAGTCTGCACAGCGTTTCATTCACATTGGAAGTCTACACATTGGGGGCTTTCCCTACGCTTTGGCCAAGTCCATACGTTGGCGTACTGTTCATGCTTCAGTCATCAAACTCTATACAGACTTCAGCGTCTCATTCTGCGTCTTACATCAAAGTCTGTACATCGCCTTCAGTCTTCAAGTCCATACACAGTCGTCTGATGCATATTGACTGAAGTCTGTACAACATGCCTTGTTGTTCACAGCTTTCTTGTTTGTGACTTCCCTAGTGTTTTGATGATGAGCATCACTATGTTAAATATTGTCATTTTAATCAGATATCTTGCGTAATGTTATGCATTTGAAATTTCCATGATTAACAGGAAAACTGCTATGAGGTAGTACCTTGTATGTCCGTACTGTTCCTTTTATACTTCGTGTTGTTTGTGTTCACTACACTTCGTGTTGTCCTTTTGTACGTCGTGTTGTTCCAACTATGTTTGTTGATTGTCTTCGTGCTGTTTACTGAAGCAGCTCGATTTGTTCTGATGAACTTCGAGTCATTTTCCTGTGAACCTCATGTCGTTTCTTCAGTATTTAGTTGCTCATCGTGGGTCATCCTTTTTATTTTTGCTCTTGTGTTTTCGTGTCATTTACTGTAGTTACTCGAGTCATTTTCCTGTTTTCACTATTTTATCACGTGTCGTTGTAGCCGTTCCCGTCTTCTGTCATGCTGTTCTCATCTGACTTCGTGTCGTTCTCTTTGTAGTGTTAGCTTTGTTACTGTGGTACCTCGTGTCGTTCTCTCTTTATCTCGTGCTGTAGTCATCTTATGTACCTCGTGTCGTTCTCAGTATAGTGCACTTTTTGTTGTTCCTACACACCTCGTGCAGCTTTAGCTTGAGTGTCAACCAACTTATTTCAAGTATATATATATATAGAAGAACCCTGAGTATTAATGGTTTTAATCTCTATGCAGGAGAAGAAGAAAAATAAAAAAAAAGAAGAAGGTGGTCCGAGGAAGAATATTCCCCAGTGACTGGGCGGCACATGATCCGAGGCTGGAAGGGCAGACAGGATTGTGACACGTGTGCTGAAGCTGGCTGAGAGACTGACACGTGGCCAAAGGTTCTGGGCGGGAAATGTGGAAGCCACACGCGCCCAGTGCTGCCCTCCTGCTGGCTGCTGTTATAAAAAGAAGAAAGGCTGATCGAGCAAGAGGAGGGTGAGCCGAAGAGAATAGAGGAAAAGAGATCGAGAGAGTGAAAGAGCAGAAGAAGAAAAGAGCTGCAGTAGAAAGTAGAAGAAGAAGAGAAGAGAAGAGACAGAGAGAGCCTGCAGAAGAAGAAGAAAAGAAAGAGAAGAAGAGCAGAAGGAAAAGAAGAGAAAGAGAGAGTTAGAGAGCTCGTGAGGGTTAAGAGAAAAAGAAAGTGAGAGAGAAGAGAAGAGGAAGAGAAGCTTACCTGAAGATCTGTCTACTGGACCGTGGATCAAATCCAGGCCAGTCAGCTCCATGCGAGCCACATCTGTGTTATCTTTCTTTACAGCTTTCTGATCGCTGTGTATTTTTCCTTTTCTTATTTTTCCTTTTTCATTTGGTTAGCTTTGTACTTCCGATCCTCTGGACTGAGGTCGGGTCCCTCCTGGTCTGGAGGAAGAGAGGTCTGCGACCTCTAGTTTGCAAGTGGCTGGAAGTCACTTGTGTGTTCCCTCCGGGTTGGAGGAAGGGAGATCTGATCTCCGGTTCTGGGCTTGTGGGTTGCAAGTCCAGGGGTCCCTCCGGTTGGAGGAAGAGAGGTCTTCGACCTCTGGTTGCTGGTGACGGGGAGTCACTGGCGGGTTCCCTCCTGGACTGGAGGAAGAGAGACTTTGGTCTCTAGTTTCCAAGTGGCTGGGAGTCACTTGGGATGTCCCTCCGGTTGGGAGGAAGAGGGGAGGTTGTTCCCCTGGTCAAGCTGTGTGGCAGCACCTTGTTTGCAGACTGAGTCTGCTTGGTTCTAGCATTTGCTAGTGAAGCCTCACTCCGGTTGGGAGTGAGGGGTGGATGTAGGTCTGGAGGACCGAACCACCTAAAAAATCTATTGAGCAGTGGTTTGATTGCTTGATTTGCTTCCGCTAGATGCTTGGATAGGCTCGCTCCACCTGCTTGTTATTTTGCTTAATCGAATTAGCTTAATTCCGGGTTTTGCCTAGCATCTGAGTTTTTATTTGGCCATTATTCATAGAAGGATACATTCGCCCCCCTCTGTATCCGAGCCTAGCACCCTAACAGTCCACCCTTCGTAGGCTAGCCCTCGGGGTGCTGCTCCCATCATCAATGGCCTCATCCTTCTATCTTCACCCACAGAGTATTGGTGCCCCTCGCAGGCTAGTCCTCGGGGTATCCTATCCGATGGGAATTTGCTGGCTGCCACTGTGCAGACCGGCAGTTTAGGGGCTTACTCCATGAGTGAGTATGACCCCGTTCCTCCCCTGTAACTCTTCGTGTTCAGGGGAGATGCTGCCCAATTTTGGACAGACTCAGAGTAGTAAAGCCATAATCGGATGCTCGTTCTAGACTCAATCAACTCAGTGCTCGAGTATGAACCTCGCACTGACTCACTGCATCACTTCCGAAGGATTTTGGACTTCAATCAAACAAACAGCTGGCCTAAATAACTCTAAAACTCTCAAAATAAGCTTAACAAACTTAATGGTTTCAAAAGGCATCAAAAACAAATCAAGACGGTGTGGCCTTAGTCCGGCGAGCCCTAATACGGCGCGGTCCCCCCCCCCCCCCGCGCCGGATTAGCAATAGACTCATAAATTCTATTTTCTTGGCTGGCCAATTCCCGGCGCGCCCTAAACCGGCGTGCCCCATTCCCTGCGCGCCGGGCTAACAAGTGCCTATGGCCGCGCTGTTTTAAACTTTTCCTACATTTTGGCCGCGCCGGTTTAGACTTTTACCTACGTTTTGGCCGCGCCGGATTTGTTCTGTTTGCCCACGATTGGCCGCGCTGGGGAACTCTACCCCTACGCGTGACTGCATCGGTCTTAAGCCCTTATGTTGTTCTAATCATCCACCTACCCTCGGTGTGACCTTCGTCTCCCGTGACCGGAATTAACGAATCCTAATAAACTGAATAAGAGAAGTGGTGTTTGGATCCGAATCACTTTGCTATCCGGTTTGTGCTATTATTCTTGCCTCACTTGGCGGACATCGACAAACGTGAGTGAGCACTCCTCGCTTTCACAATTCTGTTGTCATGCTTAATATAGTTATCATCATCATGTTTGCATACTTGCATAGACCCCCGGGTATATCAAATGGCGTTGACAGAAGGTGGGGTTACGCCCGATCGAAAGTCTCCGCTATGCGCGATGGTGGTCTCCGGACCTGCGTCCTCCGCCGTGTACCAAGGGTCTCCAGTTCAATGAACCATGCCTCTCCTGCATGATAGATAGATGCATCGTGCATGATTCCGTCATGTTCATAACGTCGCATCCTTTATTCCGGCCTCGACAGCCCATTATCTCGGCAATTAATCAAAGGTGTTCCCTCCTCGTAGGGGATGTACTTAACGTCATAACCTTTATGGTATGGCGGTCTGCTGGTCCCGACTGAACCTCACTTTCGCCCGACATGGGTCAGAATGAGCGCATAATAAATTTGTCACCTACGTGACTGGCACGCCCGCGTCGTCAATCAGTTAGTTAATTACCAGTTAGTTAATTGGTTGATCGACACGTGAAATAAGATATTTATATATGTACATATATACATATATACATGAAATAAAACAATAAGATGGTCAGATAAAACCCATCGCAAACAGTCTGGCATGCCCGATGGGACCAGTGTCACCTTTCATCTCTTTGCCGAGATACTTGGGCTTCGAGGCCCTCTCAAAGGCTACTGATCGTTGGCTTGTTTGTCTTTGCAGGCGAACGATGACAACAGCAGGATTAACTGGTGTCGGCTTCGGTCCTTCGATCGTTGCTGGGCACGCACAAGGGTACCTGGCGGTGCCCATGGAGTTCGGCAGCTTCCCTGCCGCTATTGGCTTCCCCAACTTCTTGGGGTTAGCCTTTGTTGATATGCTGGAAGTCGAGTCCCCGGAACCTGTCAAGGAAGCCGCGAGGAAAATGGAGTCTCTAAAGACTCCCTGCTGCAACGACTCATCCAAGAGTCCGGCCCCAGCCGCTAGCTGTTTGGTGCACCACGTCATACGTGGGACCTGCCCCAATATCATCAACAAGCACCCTGGAGGATGTCAACATTGCCAGACCCAGAGGAGTGCTGCTGTGATTATCAGGACTCTATCCCAGTCCGGGAAATCTATGATGGTTGGCGGCATGCGCGTCTTCCTCAACGAACGCAATGCACGGGTGGCCCCAGACCAAGTCATCCCCACCATCCCTGTCCACAATACATACCAGGCTCTTGCTGGAAGGAGGGCAGAAAGAGAAGAAACCGGCCACTATGGCCAAGGAAGGTCGGCCCCCAGGCCGAGGAAGTTCAAACAGCTGTGGGTTCCCAAGCGGGCCTAACCTGTCCATCAACTGACACCCATTCATCGCCATCCTGTGAATGACGGGGCGGAAGAGAGAAGAGAAAGGGGCTTGCCCCCGAAGAAGGAAGAAGAAGTGGCTGCGGACCCTCCACGCCGCAAAAGTTTCTGGGCTGCTGCCCGTCAAGCCAATGTCCCAGCTGCAGGATGAAGATTCCAACAACCTGCCGATAGAGCTCGGCTGGCTTATATCCCTCCTGCGGGAGGTCGACAATCATCCCCCGTGTTACATCAAGAGCGGGGTCGAGAAGAGATGACCTGTTTGGTCAGAAACTATTTTCGAGGGTTAGGCAACCCCTCGCTTGGTCAACAGCGACTGATGCAAGCAGCCGCCGATGAAGACTATTGCCCGTCAGTGGCAGATGAAGAAGATATGGGAGAAAGAATGATGGTGTCATCAGTCGACGACAATGGATATGATAACGGCTTCGAGATCGAAGCCGATGAAGCCATCCCCGAGTGGGAAGAAAGAAGAAGAGTTCCTGTGTTCGAGAGGCTGACCTTCCCGCAGCAAGCTAAAAGGAGGGTCCATCGACAAAGGAAAAGGATGCAGGTCTTCACCTGCAACATGGCTGGTATATCCAACCAATATGGGGGGCTTCCCATAGATCCCTGAGAATTGGCTCAGTTGGCCGCACGGCCAGGGCCGAGCACTCGCAGAACGGAAGCAGCAAGGGAGCTCCTGATGATGACTAAAGGAAAGCAACCCCAGGTTTACCACCACTGGGATGACAAGGCCCTCGTCCTGACCGCTAATGTGGTGACGGCAGAGGAAGAAGACGACGTCCCCCTCGACATCCTGCCCGAGGGTACGTCCGAGGAGACAGCAGAAGTTATCCCCACTACAGCTACTATAGACCCATCGGTCTTGATATTACTTCAACAATATCGGCAAGAGATAGACATGCTAAAGAAGCAGCTGATGGAGAAAACTGAACAATCCTCAGCTTCCAAGCCACCCGAAGTCCAGGGTGAATCATCTCGGGGAGCAGTCCGTCGTGACGGCCCTCCACCACTCTACACACTGCCTCAATCGTCAGAGCCAAGCATGGTGACAATGCAACAGCAGCCACCACAGCTCCAGCCGCTGCTACCTCCGGTGCTCTCTCAGGCGCACCAGACACCCCCGCTGCCGCGTCCTCCACAGGCGACCACCCTGGTCACCTCGTACCTGCAGCCGGCACATTTCTATCCAGAGCCGGTTGACCCTGCAGTCATGAACCGGATGATGGTGGAGATAATGATCGAGCTGAAGCTCGCAGAGAAAAGTGAAGGCGACTATGTCACATTTGATGCCTATCGGGTGCCCTACCCGCAACACCATGCTGCTAAGCGACTTCCCCCGGGGGTCAACAAGCCACCCAAGTTTGATAAATTCAACGAGAAGGGGTCCCCGAAGGAGCACATTGCATATTACATGACCGTCATGGGTGATCTGGCCACCGACGAGTCATATTTGTTGAAGTTCTTCGGGTCCTCGCTGACAGGACTCGCATTTGAATGGTACTCAAGCCTCTCGGCCGGGTCGATCAATGACTGGTCGGATATGCAGAGAAAGTTCAGAGAAAGGTTTCATGTTACAGAGAGGGAGGTCACAGTGGCCGAACTCTATTCAACAAGGCAGAGGGCCGATGAGACAGCCCTCGATTATATCAAGAGGTGGAGAAACCTCGGAATGAGGTGCAAGCGACCCCGCATCAGGAGGACGTTGTGCAAATATGCAAACAGAATCTCAGAAGGGAGGTTCTTTAAAAGATGATCGGAATGGAAATACGGTCGTTCGACCGACTAAATAATGTCGTGGCCGAAGTGGAAGCTTTCCTGGCCAGACCTACCCCTACATCCGCTGCCAGCACAACCCAGAAGGGCAAGGTAGTAGACCGGCGCACCTCGCCCAAAGAAGCGAATGCTCTTGACATAAAGGCGTTCGAACAACAGAAAGGTGAAGGCAAGAAGGGAGTCACCCCACAGCCTATAGAAGCCCCAGATGGCAAAGAAGGTCCTTCGCTGAGGAACAAAATGAAGAAGGCATATTCCTTTCCAAAGGACAAGACCCGAGTTCTGTTCGACTGGGTAACATAATATAGCATGGTCACCCTGCCAGAGCCAAGAAGACCGGAGGACCTGAAAAGAAAAGACAGTCCAAGATTCTGCCCCTACCACCAGATGTTGGGACATCCAATCGAAGACTGCTATGTTTTCAAAGACATCATCGAAGGGATGGTGAAGAAGAATGAAATTGAGCTGGGAGAGTACAAAGTGGACCCTCCTCAACCACATGAAGCCCCTCGGAGAAGGGCAGCAGTCAACGTGATCTCCCTCTACCAGGCATTGCCCGAGGAGATCTCTGAAGCAAGCACGCGGAGCACCTACGAAACTCATTTCTTGGAGCCCGTGAAAGAACAGCAGGGATGGCAACAGATCCCTGCAAAGCACAAGAAGAAGAGGGCACCCCGCCCGAAAGAGGGGGCACATATCCGTGGAATTACACCCCGGCCTGCTCCGTCAGTGGTAGAACCCGTATGGGTCACTCCACCTACAGCTATCAGAATACCCACACATAATCGGAGGAGACAAACTCCGCTGCCAGTGATTAAGGAAACCAATCCTGGAGTCCTTCGACTGCAAAACCTCATTGAAGGGCTAGACGAGTATGTGCAGCCCGAGTTGAAACCTCTGCTGGTGCGGGACCACGTCCCGTGGCAAGAATTAGAGCAGCTCTCACTTGAACAAAAGGAGGAAGCTGAAGAGGCACCCGATAGAGAGGGAAGTCTATTCTGGGGGCATCCGCCCGCAGAAGTAAAAAAGAAGAAGAAGCAAAAGAAGAAGAAAAGAAAGGCCGCTGGGGCCAATAAAGTGCAGGTTGTCTCCTGTAATACCTTGTCAGCACTCTTCAACCTGCCCGGAGAGGAGGAAGAAGAGGAAATTTGTTTCACACCCCATGCTGGGGGAGGCAAGGCTGAGGTTGCAACTGCTGCACATGCCACCCGGTCAGGCCGAAGATGGGGGTGCCAGCCGCCACCCAACCACAACATCATGTTCAGAGGGGAGCAACCCTACAAGACACCTCCGCCGGAGGTCAAGGGAGTCCAAATCCCTCCTCCGTCAGGCCTATATAACAAGAGTGGGGGCAAGGGGGTCCCTTCATTTCTTGAATTCATGAAGATGTCCAAGGGGAAACAGCATTGCCAGGAGGCTAACCCTACACCCGGGACCGTTCACCCGCAGCTCGCACAATCTGCTGAAGAGCCAAATACAGATGGAGCTTGCTCCACAGCAACTAATAAAGAAGACCCAAAAGTCGGAACCAGCCAGAAAGGTGCCGAATCTGAGGAAGATGAAGCAGGTCCGTCAGGGCCCGCAAATCAAAACCTCCCCAAGCCTAGATGGGCCGAAGAGATGAAGCTCTCCAATGTCCGAGCTGGGAGCCAAATAATGAAGCTACTCAAGAAGCTTCCTGCTCGATTTACAATCTGGGAGATCCTCTCTTTGAGTGAAGAGACCCGACAGGCGATCATCACGGCTCTACAAACGCTTGCTCATTTCGAGACTTGCATAGCTAAAGCTGTACCGGAAGCCAGTATGACCTTCACTCCAGAAGACATGCTACTGCCTACCATCAGCCACAACAGGCCGCTATATATGAAGGGGCACCTGAATGGAAGGGAGCTGAACAGGATTCTGGTTGATCCCGGTGCAGCGGTCAACATCTTGCCATATAGAATATATGAGAGGCACCACTTTAATGTGCATCTCGAAAAAGTCAGGGATATGCGTATCGCCGGCTTCAATCAAAAATGTGAGGTGTCCATGGGAGTGGCAGAGTTCACCCTCACCTTAGAAGATTTCACTACGACGGTGCAGTTCCATGTCATTGACTCCCGCACCTCATACAAGGCACTGCTCAGCCGCCCATGGCTGCATGAAAACATGGTGGTGCCCTCCACGCTCCACCAATGCATCAAATACAGTCTCCAAGGGAAGGAGGAGAGGATATTTGCAGACCCCCACCCATTCGAGGTGTTTGAATGTCATTTGGCAGATGCCAACCTATATACAGGGCCTTCCCAGAAGACCTCTGAAGCTAAGGCCCCTGCGGGGGCATCCAGAAGCACATCCGGCAGCAGTTGGTACCCACCACCGCCGCACGAATACGTCAAGCCTAAGGTGGTCTCCCATATCACAGCATCCGGGGATGTAGGCAGAACAGCACCTCTAACATTATACCCTGAAGCTAATGAAGTGCGGGTCGCTCAGCGGCACAATCATATTGAAATCCCGGATGGCCTTACCAAGCCAGCTCCCGACCTTGACAACCCTACTATCGAGCCTTTCAAGACTTGGGAGGTGACACAGGAAGATGGACCCAACAGCTTGTTCTATACAGCTGAGGAGCATCCTACTCCGGAAGACACAGACTGCAGCCTCCCCGAAGATATAAGCAACCCGCCGGTTCCCATCCAAGGTCTGGCATTTACAACTGATCGGATGGCCAGGATGTTTCAGAAGCAACACATTCCCCCCGATCAGTCTCAAAAGTGCAAGGAAGCTTTCCAGAAAATGTGTTATCCCGCAAATCTGGATAAGGAAATGAGACGTGTCTCTCAACATCCAGGGTTGGGCTTCACCGTGGAAGAATATTATTACAGTGGGCGATACGAGGTGGACACCATCTCCGCCTTCTACGCTGCTGAAGATAGCCCGCTGGGAGCAACGTTTGATGAATACCCGGTGGAAGCTGAGCATGTTGAACTGGCTCGACTCGGAAATCAAGAAGCAGAGACCATGGCCTCCTGCCGATGCTGGGAGCAGGTCTACCCTGAAGAGGCGGCCCTTCAAGCCAAATTTGACACGGCTAGCAGCAGTGAAGCCGAAGATACTGAGGAAGCAGAAGTTTCTCCCTCCAGTGGAGTCCTACTGATGATAACTTCAACACCCCTTCTACCAATCAGGGAAGCCTCGGTCGACTCCGATCAGGGGGAACAAGCTACCAGGAAAGAAAAAGCCACTTCTACGGAAGATACAAGTGCCCTAGAAGGCGAGACCTCCTCAACTTCTGCTACAAAACCAGGATCCTGTCCGAGCCCGGCAGTAAACAACTATCAGCCCGTCGCGGCTGTAGCCTTATCTACAAACACTGAAGCTGCTCTCTCACCTTGGGGAGCTGCAGCGGCGGTGGATTTTCTAATAGAACAATCCACGCAGCCGCTAGCACGAGAAACAGAGAATCCTCAAGAAGCTCTGGTGGTGTCTGACGAGGAAGTCGAAGTACTCGACCCTCAAGATGGTATTCCAGATTTCGTTGACCTCCAGCTGGCACCTCCGGAGATAGAAGACGGAGGCCAGGCCACAGTCGATGAACTGATAGAAGTCAACTTGGGAAATGAGGAGGACCCTAGGCCCACCTTCCTCAGTGCCCAGCTGTCCCTAGAAGAATGGGAGCTGTACGTCCAGCTGCTGCTAGAGTACCAGGATTGCTTCGCTTGGACTTACAAAGAAATGCCGGGTCTGAGCCCCGCTGTCTCACAACATGAGCTGGCAATCAGCACTGAGGCCGAGCCGGTGAAGCAATCACCGCGGCGCATGAGGCCAGAACTCATTACTCAAATTTGTGCTGAAGTCAACAAGCTCATTGTCGTGGGATTTGTTGAAGAAAACCAGTACACCACATGGCTGGCGAATATCGTCCCCGTGAAAAAGAAGAATGGACAGATCCGGATATGTGTCGACTTCCGAGATCTAAATAAAGCCTGCCCCAAAGATGACTTCCCAGTGCCGATAACAGAAGTCATGATAGATGCTACAACCGGCCATGAGGCCCTGTCATTCATGGATGGGTCATCCGGTTACAACCAGATTTGGATCGCAGAGCATGACCGGGTCCATATGGCTTTCCGAACCCCTAAAGGCATTTATCACTATAAGAGGATGCCGTTCGGACTAAAGAATGCTGGCGCAACCTATCAGCGCGCAATGACCAAAATCTTTAATGAGTTGCTCTACTACAAGGTTGAGTGCTACATAGATGATCTGGTGGTCAAAACCAGAAGAAAAGAAGATCATCTGCAAGACCTCGGGATTGTTTTTCAGAGGCTGAGGCAGCATGAGTTGAAGATGAACCCCATGAAATGTGCGTTCGGAGTGTCGAGCAGAAAATTCTTGGGCTTCATCATCCGATATCGGGGGATCGAGATAGACCCCACAAAAATCAAAGCAATTCAGGAGCTACCTCCACCAAGGAATATCTCCGAGCTAAGATCACTACAGGACCGCCTGGCTTATATCCAACGGTTCATCTCCAATTTGTCAGGGCGATGCCAGCCTTTCCACAAGTTGATGATGAAAGATGTTCCCTTTTATTGGGATGAAGATTGCCAGATAGCCTTTGACAAGATGAAAGACTATCTGAAGACTCCGCCAGTGCTGGGCGCACCAGTGAAAGGAAGGCCATTAATACTGTATATAGCAGCTACACATAACTCTCTGGGGGCAATGCTGGCCCAGAATAATGAAGAAGGGAAAGAGCAAGCCCTCTATTACCTCAGTCGGAGACTGGTCAGGACTGAGGAGAAATATACTTATATTGAGAAGGTCTGCCTGGCACTGGTATTCGCAGTTAAGAAGCTCCGACACTACATGTTGTCGCATGAAATTAGCTTGGTATCCAAAGAGGGTCCCCTGAAATATATTATGTCCCAGCTGGCACTCAAAGGTCGCCTGGGAAAATGGGCAGTAATCCTTATGGAGTTCGACATCTCCTATGTACCGCGTAAGGCCGTCAAGGGCCAAGCTATTGCAGACTTCTTCGCTGAACACCCGGTACCTGGGGACTGCCCGTTGGAGCCAGAGCTCCCTGAAGATGAAACCTTGGAAGCCGTTCAGGTGTAGCCCTCCTTGTGGCAGCTATATTTTGATGGCGCTTCCAGAATTGACACCTCTGCCACTGGACCGGTCAGAGTCAGGGCAGGAGCAGGCATAGTCCTGAAATCCCCAGAAGGAGAAGTGGTGCACACATCCTGCTCCATAAACAAGCATTGCACAAATAATGAAGCGGAATATGAAGCCCTGATAATCGGGTTGCAGATCACCCTGTCCATGGGAATTCAGATGCTGGAAGCATTCGGAGACTCCCTACTAGTTATAAAACAGCTAGAAGGAGAGTTCGATGTGCGAAAGTAAGAACTTCTCCCCTATCACCGGCTGGCAACTCGCCTGATGTCAAGATTCTACTTCATCAGCATCAAGCACATCAACCGGGGTCGGAATGGTCAGGCAGACGCCCTCGCTAAGCTGGCCAGTTCATTGGCGGTCCCGCCAGATGCAAGCCTGAATGTAACAGTGATCAACCGCCGGCAAGTCCCCAGTGTAACGGAGGTCTTGGCTGACGAACAAGAGATTGAGGTGGTAGTCGTCGAGGAGATTCAGCAGCCCGATTGGCGAGAACATCTCCTGCGGTGGTTCCAACACCAACAACTCCCGAGGGAAAAAGAACAGAGAATGAAGCTCCCAAGGGTCAAGGACTCTTACGAGATGAGAAGCGGAACCCTGTTCCGAATAATGGCAGATGCCTGAAGGAAAGTCCTACTTCGTTGCTTGTCGTCAACAGAGGCGGGACAGGTGATGCAAGAAGTCCACGCGGGATCAGCTGGAGCACACCAGGCTAGCCCAAAGATGAAAATTGAGATAAAGAAATTGGGCTACTATTGGCCCACTATATTTGATGATTGCTGCAAGTTCGCCAAAGCTTGTCAGAAGTGTCAAGAACATGCTAATGTGGCAAGGAGACCTCCAGTGCCATTACACCTTACCCTGCCAAGCTGGCCGTTTGCTCAGTGGGGCACGGATGTGGTAGGGCCGCTACCAGCATCTTCATCAGGGTGCAAGTATATCTTAGTAGCTACAGACTACTTCTCCAGATGGGCAGAGGCGGTAGCACTAAGAGATGTGACGGGAGAGCTAGTTGCAAGATTCTTTCGACAGAATATAATATTCCGGTTCGGGATCCCCAGTCGAATCATCTCTGATAATGGCAGCCATTTTAGGAACCAGAAGGTTTATCGGCTAGCCGACAAATACAAGATTGACTGGAGGACATCATCCGCCTACAACCCTCAAGCCAATGGACTTGCAGAAGCCTTTAACAAGATACTATGCACGTTGCTGGCAAAGACTGTCAAGTCTAATAAGAAAGATTGGGAAGAAAGGATGTACGAAGCGCTCTGGGCCGATCGTACTATCTACAAAACCCCAACCGGCTGTTCACCTTTCTCCCTCGTGTATGGGTCAGAGGCTGTGGTGCCGATTGAACTGGAAGTTCCTTCGCTGCGAGTCGCCATCCAGCATGGACTAGTCAACGGTGATCAAACTAATGCAGAAAGAAGATTAGAAGAGCTCGCTGAGCTCGAAGGAAAACGCCTCCGGGCGCAACAAAATATCCAACTCTACCAAGCTCGCATGGCCCGTGCTTTTGACAAGCTGGTCAAAGGTCGAGAATTCAAGAAAGGAGACCTGGTAATGGTCAAAAGAAGAGAATTAATGGCCTCCAACCCCAAAGGGAAGTTGGTCAAAAACTGGATCGGACCATATATCGTCCGCCGAGTATATGAAGGAGGTGCCTACGTCCTGGTAGACCACAAAGGAGTCATCCAGTTCTCTCCCCTCAATGGGAAGCATATGAAGCTGTATCATGCAGCGCAACCGACATTCCCCGAGTTATCAGTTGGAATACCCCTATCTTGGTCCAGTGGCACTTTGCCCTAGCCGAGCTACCTTTCCTCGGTCTAGTGGTACTCCGCCCTAGCCGAGCTACCCTTACCTTGGCCAAGTGGCACTCCGCCCTAGCCGAGCTACCCTTATCTTGGTTCTGTGGCATTCCGCCTTAGCCGAGCTACCCTTATCTTGGTCTAGTGGCACTCCGCCCTAGCCGAGCTACCCTTATCTTCATCTAGTGGCATCCCACCCTGGCCGAGCTACCCTGATCTTGGTTTTTTGGCATTCCGCCCTAGCCGAGCTACCCTTATCTTGGTCTAGTGGCACTCTGCCCTAGCCGAGCTACCCTTATCTTGGTCTTGTGGCATTCCGCCCTAGCCGAGCTACCCATATCTTGGCCTAGTGGCATTCCGCCCTGATCGAGCTACCCGCACCTTGGTTCAGTGGCACCCCGCCCTAGCCGAGCTACCCTTTCATTGGTCCGGTGGCATTCCGCCCTGATCGAGCTACCTTTCCTTGGTCCAGTGGCACTCCGCCCTGATCAAGCTACATTTCCTTGGCCTAGTGGCACTCCGCCCTAGCCGAGCTACCCTTTCCTTGGTCCAGTGGCATTCCGCCCTAGCCAAGCTGCCCTTATCTTGGTCTAGTGGCATTCCGCCCTGATCAAGCTACCCGCACCTTGGTTCAGTGGCACCCCGCCCTAGCCGAGCTACCCTTTCCTTGGTCCGGTGGCATTCCACGCTGATCGAGCTACGTTTCCTTGGTCCAGTGGCACTCCACCCTGATCGAGCTACATTTCCTTGGTTTAGTGGCACTCCGCCCTGATCGAGCTACCTTCCTTGGTCCAGTGGCACTCCGCCCTGATCAAGCTACATTTCCTTGGCCTAGTGGCACTCCGCCCTAGCCGAGCTACCCTTTCCTTGGTCCAGTGGCATTCCGCCCTGATCTAACTACCCTCACCTTGGCTTAGTGGCATTCCGCCCTAGCCAAGCTGCCCTTATCTTGGTCTAGTGGCATTCCGCCCTGATCGAGCCACCCGCACCCTGGCCTAGTGGCACTCCGCCCTAGCCGAGCTACCCTTACCTTGGCGTAGTGGCATTCCGCCTTAGCCAAGCTACCCTTATCTTGGTCTAGTGTCATTCCGCCCTGATCGAGCTACCCGCACCCTGGCCTAGTGGCACTCCTCCCTAGCCGAGCTACCCTTATCTTGGTCTAGTGGCATTCCGCCCTGATCGAGCTACCTTCCCTTGGTCTAGTGGCACTCCGCCCTGGCCGAACTCTCAAAAGAATACACCGTATTTCCGTTACGGGCCTTACGCTCGAATCGGCGAAAGATCATTCCTTTGCGCTAGCATTCAGCCCTTGCTAAAGAATGAACCATTCTGCTCGGCACAAGGCCTGGTGCTCCGGTCAACAGCCGTCTACCGGCAACCGAGGGTCGAACATCACACTTCGACCTGCCACCCCTTATATCAAAAAAAAAAGAAGAAAAGAAAAGAAAAATGGGGTTAAAAATAGAGATACCCCGCCAGACTTGCTCCTATATTAGGACAAGTGCAAAAATGGCTATAACCCGGCTGTGGCGAAAACTCGAAAGGGCGTCGCAGGCAAAATCGGGTACCCCGCCACGTGAAAACCCGAGAGGGCGCGTGGGCAAAAGCAAGAGGGGGCTGGCTTTGGCGAAAACCCGAAAGGGCGCTTAAGTCAGTAAAGTGGTAATTTCCAAATTCTTCTTTTGTTCTCCCCCCGATGAAACCCCAGAAAGGGACAATCATCAAAAATCCCACCAAAAATCCTTTAACAAACCCATGTTCGATCCTCGTCATCATCGACGAGATTGGTCGATCTCTACCCTTAACTCGGACCTTCCGTCCTTGTTAATAATCCAACCTTTGCTTCGGCATATTACCCATACTGATGAATAAACCCATGTTCGACCCTCGTCATCATCGGCGAGATTGGTCGATCTCTACCCCTAACTTGGACCTTCCGTCCCTGTTAATAATCCTACCTTTGTTTCGGCATAT
This sequence comes from Amorphophallus konjac, assembly GCA_022559845.1. Lineage (NCBI taxonomy): Eukaryota > Viridiplantae > Streptophyta > Magnoliopsida > Alismatales > Araceae > Amorphophallus > Amorphophallus konjac. The sequence goes on along the minus strand of CM040117.1, from coordinate 134,157,306 downwards.
AACTTATGCTGATTAATAAACCCGTGTTCGACCCTCGTTATCATCGGCAAGATTGGTCGACCTCTACCCTTAACTCGGATCTTACATCCTTGTTAATAAACCTTATCCTTTGCTTCGACATTTAACCAGTATCGACGAAATAAACCCAGGACCAATCCTTGTCATCATCGACAAGGACGGTCAGCATTCTAGCGGTCCAGTTCTTCTGTACTCCGAATTCGAAATCAAAAAAAAAGAGAAAGAAAAGAAAAATGGGGTTAAAAATAGAGATACCCTGCCGGACTTGCTCCTGTATTAGGACAAGTGCAAAAATGGCTGCAACCGAGCTGTGGCGAAAACTCGAAAGGGTGTTGCAGGCAAAATCAGGTATCCCGCCACGTGAAAACCCGAGAGGGCGCGTGGGCAAAAGCAAGAGGGGGCTGGCTTCGGCCAAAACCTGAAAGGGCGCTTAGGTCAGTAATGTGAATAAAAAAAGTAAATGAATGATGAATAGTGATGATCCATCCTCCGTCCTGAAGACCCTTCATAGGGTCGAGGCGGAGTCTTCGTCCGATATCCCACCTATACGCATCCATTGTCTACCCTTTTCGACCCTTGCCACCATCGGCAAGATCGGTCACTACCCTTTCCGGTCCTTGTCACCATCGGCAAGACCGTCTACCCTTTTTGACCCTTGTCACCATCGGCAAGATCGGTCGCTACCCTTTCCGGTTTTTGTCATCATCGGCAATACCATCTACCCTTTTCGACCCTTGTCACCATCGGCAAGATCGGTCGCTACCCTTTCCAGTTTTTGTCATCATCGGCAATACCGTCTACCCTTTTCGACCCTTGTCACCATCGGCAAGATCGGTCGCTACCCTTTCCGGTTTTTGTCATCATCGGTAATACCGTCTACCATTTTCGACCCTTATCACCATCGGCAAGATCGGTCGCTACCCTTTTCGGCTTTTGTCATCATCGGCAAGACTATCTACCCTTTTCGACCCTTGCCACCATCGGCAAGATCGGTCGCTACCCTTTCCGGTCCTTGTCACCATCGACAAGACCGTCTACCCTTTTTGACCCTTGTCACCATCGGCAAGATCGGTCGCTATCTTTTTCCGATTTTTATCATCATCGACAATACCCTCTACCCTTTTCGACCCTTGTCACCATCAACAAGATCGGTAGCTACCCTTTCCAGTTTTTGTCATCATCGGCAATACCGTCTACCATTTTTGACCCTTGTCACCATCGGCAAGATCGGCCGCTACCCTTTCCGGTTTTTGTCATCATCGGCAATACCATCTACCCTTTTCGACCCTTGTCACCATCGGCAAGATCGGTCGCTACCCTTTCCAGTTTTTATCATCATCAGCAAGACCGTCTACCCTTTTCGACCCTTGTCATTATCGGCAAGATCGGTCGCTACCCCTTCTCGGTTCTTGTTAGCATCGGCAAGACCGTCCACCCTTATCGACCCTTGCCACCATCGGCAAGGTCGCTCGCTATCTGTTCTGGTGTTCATCTCTCATATACCCTTTTGAGTCCTCCGGGCTCTCGACTCGTACAGGCCGTTGTTTAGTCTTGAGAATAGTCATGGCGCGGTGGAGCGAACACCTCACCCCTTTGCTGAAGGCGTGAGCGCTCTCCTGCCCTCGTGACCCACACACTCAGGCTAGAATCAATTGCCGAATGGAAAGAAAAATAACAAGAATGATGACAGGATGGAGTCGTCATTTGACAGCAAAATGAAGATTTTCATTCTACGGAATAAAGAGTACATGTTACGCGGGCATTCCCCGGAATACATTAAGTCCATCAAGAAGAGGCGAATAGAAAAGAACTATGGCAGGGGGCGTCGGAAGATGTCCTCCAGCGCCGGAATGCCCAGGGAAGGATGGCGGGCCAGCTCCTGCAGCCTGAACTCAGTAGCCTCCAGCTCGGATAGTCTCTCCCCGAGGGAAGTAACTTGCCCTTCGGCCATTTTTGCCTCCTCCACCCTCTGGACTTCCAGGCGTTCTACCTCTTGAAGTTCAGCCTCTGCCCTCGAGAGTTCGGCATGTAATTCCGCTATGCAGGCCGTGAGAAAGCTTCGGCGCTGCAAAGAGGCATTGGCATCGTCCCTCATCCTCACCGCAGTCCCTTTCAGAGAAATGAGAGCGGTTCGGCATTTAGCCCGCTCCAGTGTTACGGCCGCAAGCTGGTCAGCTGCCTCCCGGCCTAGAAATTCCCTCCTGTTTACATACTTCAGGAGCAAGATCACCCGTGGAGTCCAGTCGTCCATGGGGCAACCAAAGGCCAATAGCGAGCGGGATAAATGCTCTATCAAGCCCCTCAGCTGAATATAAGTTAAATCTCTGCTGGCCGTTATGGTCTGCTGAAGGGTCCCTAGGAACTGCCACACAAGGTCACTTGAAGACTGGAGACCAAGCGGCGATGTCTCGGGTAGTTCAAATTCCACTCTGCTATCCACAGTGGCCCAGATATCATCGCCCGTCCCAGAAGATGATGATGGCATGAGCTGCAGTCCACTGCTATGGGGAACAACCGCGTTGGACGATACGGTGGCTGGATCCTCAACGACAATAATTTCCTTTCTTGCCCCCTGGGATGGAGGTGCGACAGTAATATCAAGAGCCAAGGACGTCTGTTCTTCGACGAGCTCTCCGGCTTCTATTTCGGAGGGGCCACTCTTCTCCGGAGCTGACTGTTGTGTGACTTCTAATGGCTGAAAGTCCGCAACTACTGCCAAACTATCAACCCTCACAAGCGCTCCGGGTCCAGCTCGAGCCATTGCCGCTGCATAGTCCTTGGGGTATCGCAACGCGATAGGCCGCAGGACGGATGGGAGAGTTGAATGGCTCGTGCCTAGAGCCGGGAGAGGTATCTGCACCGTCATGGTTGGCAGCACCACCTCAGTCTGCACCAGAAATATGTACATTAAAAGCTAAAAGGAAGAGGAAGAAAGGGCAGCAGGCACCGACCACGGATGGATCCTTACCTCAGCCTGTACTAGGCTCAAATCTCTCAGGGCCACTTCTCCGGCGCCAGCCTCTTCACTCACGAGCGAGCCTGACGGCCCAAGACCACTCCACGACAATCGAGGTGGGCTGAAAGTCGGATGATCGCTTTCATAAGCCGAGGATGCCCCGGCATCCTCCGTCTCTGTGTCAACAAGTGGGAACTCCTCATCACTGGAGCCGCCACCATAATCAACCTGTTCAGAGGAGGAGGATCCCTCTGCTAGTTTGGGATGCTCCACCATCGGAGCTGGAACCTTGCCAGCGGAAGCATCATCCGCAACAGGAACTTCCCCCGTGCTCTCCACACCAGAAGCAACGGCGGGTGGGATCTCGAGGACAGGTTCACCCTTCCCCTGGATAATCGCTTCTTCGGCATTCTCCGAGCCCAGAAGTAATGACGGTTGTATGTCAACTGAAATTTACGGCAAGAAAGGGTCAAGCCGGCTAAAGACATGAAGATTCGTGAGGGCATCACAACTAAACTATAAATTACCTTCCATTTCATGTCGGGGCGTTGGAGAAGGCAAATCTCTCTCTACGGGAGCAGCAGGAATTTCCTCGGCCCCTTCCCTAGTCGCGGCATCTATCAGTGCCTCCGGCCCGACGACCGCGGCAACTGTGTCGGCAATCGTTAGCATGAGCTAGCCGAGGCAGTCAAAGTGGACTAATGAACTATGAAGAAAAGAAGAGCCTACCTTCAGCTTCTGGCCTTTGTGTTCGAGAGGCCTCAAACTCTTCAAAAGATACAACCGAAGGAAGAACGGTTACTGATTCCCTATCTGCGGCCTTCTTTCGGCGCGCCCGTGTCACCCGGGTCACCGCCGCTTTCGCCTTCCCGACAGCCTCTCTCAACTGGGATCGAGTCCGCTTTCTCGAATCGCCAGGAGGTAGTGGCGTCGTGGTCGGGGCCGGCTCGGGAACTTCTAAATATGCCGGCTTCTGAGCCTTTATTATCAGCTCCCTAAAGTGCCGGGTCTCCTCCGAAGTCGATCGGACTGCACATGCACACAGGTGAGAATAATGCACCATAATGAAAGAAAGAAGCTAGCCGAAGGGCCTGAATGAAGAAATGAAACATACTTGCTGGCCCCGTATAGAAGGGGAAGAGAGGTCAATAATACAGCGATGGCATTTTGTCTCTTGAAGCTGCCTCGCGAATAAGCCAGCATAAATCTCTGATCTTTTCACTCGGCTCGGCCAGCAGTGCCAGGTCCTCATGACCACGAGAAGATAGGAGATAATATAGGCTCAGGTGGTCCAGCCCCCATCTGTCAGCATATTTGAAAGAGATATGAAGAGGTCGGTCCAAGATGGCTTCGCTGGGACCACCCACTGAAAGACCGTGTGAGCGAAGAAGCGCGAATAGCCACGGGTTGTTGTCATATAAGGCAGCCCGCCTGTCTTCCTTACGAATGAAGGTCCGATAGGGGTACAACCTATCCACCTCGGGATGCCAGTCGGCCACAGTCGAGATAGGCTCTTCTACCGGTAGAGGGAGTTGCTGAAGGACCACCCTCTCGCTACTCACCCGGCATAAATCCCGAAGGGTTTTCACATAGTCATCCTTGTTGATCGGGGGCAGCTTCGGGTCAACCTTCATCTTGCGACCTTTTACGACCTTGCGGGCCTCCAGATAGGCCTTCACTTCCGTATTGGTCCAGGACTTCAACTTCTTCAAATAAGAAGACTTAATGTCAAGGACTGGCTCTGGCTGGGAATCCAGAAACCTGTGCTCTGCCACGGCCCAGCACTCTCGTCGGGAGCTCCTGTAAAACCCAGTCCGCGTGTTCCACCACTTGATATATTCAGGCGTGACGCGGGGGAAACGGGCAGGGGTTGCCACCCTGAAAGAAACATCCTCCCGGCGATGGAAGAAGTCCCACCATATGCGGGCATCGTCATTTGAGACTTGCCCGGCCCTGTGCCTGTTGGGCAATGCAAACTGTGAAGAAGAGTGTGGAATGTGCTGGTCGTAGCCGAAGTTCTGGCTGAAGCGGAATGGATAGTACGGCTCCAACCACAAAATGCCGCCCTTGCGGAATACAAGGACACTCGGCCTGATAGCCAGCGCCCAGTCAACCAACTCCGGTTCGAGAATAGGCCTTGTACATTTGGCCTCGGAAAGCGGATGAATATACTCCTCAGTCTCAAAAAGGTTGCACTGTCTCGTCCTGTTCACCAGCGGGCTAGAATGGGCAACTAAGCTCTAAAAATGAAGAACCCCCGGTGAATCTGTGGGAATACGGGCCAATTTGCCCTGAATGGTGTAGAGTTGCTCCGCTAGTAAAGACGGCTCGGCGCTTGCAAATTCTATCATCCGCGGAACAAGAGGAACCGCCTGTAATGCCCGAGGAGCCGCCTCCGGGAACAGGGTACAAAACCAAGCATTAAAAAATGTAACGGACCGACCGTCCGAAGACTTCTGGGGAGACGCGTCTTGTGCAAGTCTCCCAACATCTTGTAAATAAGACACAGGGCCACCGGGCAAAGAGACAGCTTGGTACCCCAAGCCATGAGACAGGCCGGATAAATGGCCTCCGCCCTAATCACGCTCTCGTCACCTTGAGGAAGAGTGAAAGAACAAAGCCAGTAAACCAGATATGTAGCACAGTGAGTGATTGCATCAACACCAATAGGGTTTGGGTTCTCCCCCTGCCCTCCTCTCGAAGAAGACGATGAAGCGGCCTGGCGTCGCACCCTCTTCTTCCGCTTCTGAGCCACTGGCGCTATCGGGGGAAAGTCTTTGTACTTATTCTTCCCATTGAAGAAATATTGAAGCCAGGTGCCCATCCGCACCCTTCGCTTCTCACCCGGCTTCCGAGCTTCCCTAGTGTCGTGCGACGAATGAAAGAGGGTGCGGTACGCCTTCATCAGATATCGATAGGCGTAACCTGCCAGATACCGACCGTCACCATCAGTCTGATCTTTCAGCCAGTCACGCTAACAAACCTCTTCATACGGTTCCCCATCAATGGGTAGGCCGCTAAGCTGCGAGAGGCTCCACAAGTCTAGAGAGGTCTCTCCTTCCGAAGTATAGAAAGTGTTATATTCGGGGCAGAACACCTCAATCATACCGCAGCACAAGCCTCGGGAGATGGGGTAGCGGTACCTTGAGGCATACACGCTGTGATATACGCCAGCCCTGGTCAGAATTGGAGCATAATGATGCAGCACATAGTCTGTGAACTCCACTGCTCCGGGTCTGAATGCGTGGGCGTTAGTGGCTCTCAGCTCAGCGAACCACCCCACTGATATCTGGTGCTTGAAGCGGACCGCCAAGCAATCCAGCAAGAATGATTCTTCTCTGTACCCCCACTTCAGCGGGGAAAGGAACAAGCCAAAGATCGGCTTCTCCCGATCCACTCTGCCCGCGGAATCATTCCACCGAGCGGGTACAAATTCAGGGGCCCTGGTCAGCAGCCCGTCTTCTAGAGCCAGATCTTGTAGTCCCAGCACGACGCTCCATTTCCTGACCTCTCCGGGGAGGTAAATGGGTCTTCCCCGCACCACACAATCTATCAGACTGTCCCTCTCCACTAGCAGGGCCTGCTCAACTTTTCGGACAACGAACATGTCCCTCTTCCCTTGAAGGTTGAAGCGTTGGAGAAGGGACATCAGGTGTTTGTCTTTGGGGTAGTCCCTCCTGGCGACACCTTCCCTATCATAATGAAAGGAGTCACCCCCAAGAATGAGGAGATGGCTGGTATCAACAGTATCTGTCTCCGAATCTGAGGATTTCGCAACCACGGCCACTTGACCGTGCCCCCGATCAAGGGAATTGACGTTCGCCCACGTCACCACGGCACGAGAAGAAAAGCTGGATGCCATAATAGCTGCAAAGAAGCACATCAAACAATAATCAAAAGTCAGGAAATAGCTGATCAAAGGCAGATTTCTGACAAAATTTTGGCAAAGTCTCCCTAGCACGGGAGATTGCCAAAGAAAAGCGGGAACGCGTCCACTAAGGGAACGGCCCCTAAAAAGCAGCCATCGGCATCACACCGAGGCCAAAAGGAACACCCGGGGAAATAGCTCCGAGGGCAAGCCCTACTAGAAGCCTCCCGGGGCCCAAAGGAAGGGTTTGAAACCCAAAAGGATAGCATCTCGCTCACCCCGAAGGAAAGAACCGCCGCCGCTCTCGCCCTCAGTTCACTCGGCACCGCAGGGGGAGAAGAAAGAGAGGAGAGAGAAAGAAGTTGCGCAAATGAAAGGTGATGAAGGAAAAAAGAACCGAAGGAAAATAAATAGGGGGGAAAACCCCTGTGGTTAATCCGACGCGTGATTTTGCGCGCCGAATTAACATCCCCCAACAAAAGGCGCGCCGAAATCGGCCGCGCCGGATTAACAAACAAACGTGAGGGCCACGCCGTATTACAAACGCAAAGGGGCCAGGAGCACGCCGGATTAACGCCTTAAGGCCAAAGGAGGCGCCAAGGCAACCCTGCGCCGTATTAAAATGCAAACGGCGCCGGATTAATACCCGTGCCGAATTAAGGGCCATTCCAAGCTCCCGTCAACCGAAGAGGAGATCAGTCCGGGTGAAATTCATCTGTCGGCCTTGCTGCACTCGTGCCTTGCTCGCAACACCCACGTCTGGGGGGCATTTGTTGGCACCCAAAATATGACGGTCGGCGACCAAGCCACAAAGACGAAGGACCCGGCCCGCTGAAGCACGGAAGCTGATAAAGATCAACATATTGAAGACTTCTCAAGCTGCCAGAGCCTCGAGTCACCCCGTACGAACACGGGGACTTCACCTCAGGAGAGCTGAGACAAACTCACAACCAACCGACAGTGCGACCAAGCCTGCCCAATGAACCGGCATCGACTCTGTCATGCCGCATACACTACACCCGTTGTCCGATCAAGGACGACGGTCTACCCAGTGGCTTCCCACCTCATGAATAGCTCTCCTGAAGATGAAAGAGTCCCCCTGGCTCTCCGAGACGGAGGACCGAAAGCCCTATCGGCAGAAGATCCCGATCACCCGGCATGGGTACGGCTTCCAGCCAAGATGGGCCCGTTAGTGGCCGAATGATCGCCCAGCTCAGACGGAACTATCCCTGGTGTCATCCCACCCCCTAAGGAGCTTTGGACACAAGCCAGACCGAGCCGGCAGCACGAATCATAGAGCCGAAGGCTGTGTCAGCAGGAAACCCACATGACCAAACCAAAGTTGTCGAAAGTTCCGAGAATGGCCGTACGTCAACCTGGGAGCTTCGACAAGACATCTCGTCGAGGTTTCGAGGAGCATTGGCAAGATAAGTGTTCACGGTGACCCCCGAAATCATCCCCGGACTCATCGACTGGCTCAAAATGCGCGAGGAGCATTAGCACGGCACGCCTTAAACCGGCGCGCCCCCCACTTGATGCCCCCTTATCCCGGCGCGCAAAGAACCCCACCTGATGCACCTTATTCCGGCGCGCAGGAGCCCATGAAGCTTTTCCCGGCCCGTAGTTCTTCACGCTGGATGAGGCTTGGGGTTCAATGATATATATATGCATGTGGCTGTTCGAAAAAAGAGAGAGAGGGGCAGATAGAAGAAGATAGAAGAGAGGTTTTCGAGAGAGGCTTTCGAAGAGGAGACAGAGAGAGAAGAGGAGGAATCGGGAGAAAGCTTCCTGGGAAAAATAGGGTTTCTTCTGAGCGTCCTCCACCGGCCATCTTCCTCTTCCTTCGCTCGCTGAAGATACGATACTCTGTTTCAAGAACAGGTGGGCTCCGGTGCCTATCTTCCTCTGCTTTCGTGGATTCTTTTCTTTTGAGGTTTCCATCTATCAGATGTAAGCGAGAGGGGGAGGGATGGTGATGATACGAGCTAACCCCCCTCCCCCTTCTCTGTGATTCTCTCTTTCCCTTTGCTTTATTGTTGTGCCTCTGCACGTCCCTCTGCCTCTGCCATTGATGAACGGTGACCGAGCAATGATGCCGGCGCCAGATTCTTAACATGTAAATGTTAGCCCATTCCCGTTTCTGGGATGGTAATATGTATATAAATGCTTAGACCAGCAGGTCGAATGAATGCTCGAAGCTTATGTCCTCTTCTCTATCTATATCAATGCGTATGTTTGAGTTCTTCCGCGCGTGGTCTCTGATTCCGGTTTCCCCGAAGTCCCGATCATGCCCCGAAGCATCGTGGGCTACAGAAACGACCCCTCCCCTGGTCTTTCCGATCGACTGCTTTCATTTCTGATTTAAGGATCTCTGTATCCCCCCGTGGACAGAGCTGTGCTTATGCGCATGCTTCTTCCCGCCGTGGTATCGAGGGTCTAGTTTCCATTAACTCCTCCCTTCGTACTGCTCTGATTATTCGTAAGGTGGGAGTTGCCTTTGGGGACGACCGGATCCATCCCCCTGAAGGCTGCGTCCTAGCTGTTCGAGCATATGCTTCTATGATGGGCCCGTCTCATCTGTGCATCTACTACCCCTCTGCATCATGGTCATTTGAACCGTTCCGAGACCCCTCTGCATCATGGTCATCTGAACCGTTCGGAGATTCTCTCATCCCGTCTTAATCACCCGGGGAGGGGACATTCCCCTATTGCTTCATGGAATTGCTGGGCGATCGGGGGCTCTACCTCTCCATGGTAGATGCTTTCTCGAGGCCATAGCAGACAGTGACAGGGGTCTTAGCCCAACAAGCTTAGCCCCGACAATCGGAGACCCGATCAAGGCCAAGGGATGTATGCTCCTGGTAGGCTAGCCCTCAGAGCTCCACTCTCCTAACGGCCGGTCCCTTCAATGGATGTGCCATAAGTTGTGGGTTGTCCACCCTTCGTAGGCTAGCCCTCGGGGTGCTGCTCCCATCATCAATGGCCTCATCCTTCTATCTTCACCCACGGAGTATTGGTGCCCCTCGCAGGCTAGACCTCAGGGTATCCTATCCGATGGGAATTTGCTGGCTGCCACTGTGCAGACCAGCGGCTTGGGGGCTTACTCCATGAGTGAGTATGACCCCGTTCCTCCCCTGCAACTCTTCGTGTTCAGGGGAGATGCTGCCCAATTTTGGACAGACTCAGAGTAGTAAAGCCATAATCGGACGCTCGTTCTGGACTCAATCAACTCAGTGCTCGAGTATGAACCTCGCACTGACTCACTGCATCACTTTCGAAGGATTTTGGACTTCAATCAAACAAACAGCTGGCCTAAATAACTCTAAAACTCTCAAAATAAGCTTAACAAACTTAATGGTTTCAAAAGGCATCAAAAACAAATCAAGACGGTGCGGCCTTAGTCCAGCGCGCCCTAATACGGCGCGGTCCCCCCCCCCGTGCCGGATTAGCAATAGACTCATAAATTCTATTTTCTTGGCTGGCCAATTCCCGGCGCGCCCTAAACCGGCGCGCCCCGTTCCCTGCGCGTCGGGCTAACAAGTGCCTATGGCCGCGCCGTTTTAAACTCTTCCTACGTTTTGGCCACGCCGGTTTAGACTTTTGTTGTGCCCTTGTGGTTTTGATGATGGTCTTTATAGTGGTTTGATGTTTGGCCTTTGGATGAGTTATTCACTGTGAGTCATCTTGCTGTGTCTTTCATATGCTCGATTAATTCTTGTTTTATCATGTAAGTGAATGGAGTTCATTTGGCTGTCAGATAATATGCTTTATTCAATTCTGTCTACACTCTGTCAGCACAGTTTACACAGCAGTGCGTCAACTCATTGTGCTGATGGGTCGACGCATCAGAACATTAAGTGTCTGGGTTTTCCTAGTCTATACAATGAAGTCTGAACATTGCATGAGTGTGCCATGTCTGAATTGTGAAGAATGCATGTGTATGCTTGAGTCATGCTGTGATAAATTGGTTTGTGCTTTCACGTGTCTTGTTGCATGAGTCATTAATGTCTATACATTGTTCACTCATATGAGCAAGTCTATACATTGGCTAAGTATGTACATCGCTTACATTTCTTGAGATCAAGTCCATACGTTGCACTGTTTCTTCAAGTCTATACACCAGCTTGATCGATTAAGTCTGTACATTGGCATATCATCTTCAAGTCTGGACATCGGGCATCTTCTAACTGAAGTCTATACACTGGTCTTAATATTCTAAGTCTGTACACTGCCCGACCAGTTAGTCTGCTCATTGCCATAGTCAGTACAGCTCAACTCTATTCATCCTTCCAAGCTTCAACTCTATACACTGGATTGTCAAGCTTCATGTCTATACACTCCTCTTGGCCTTAGCATCTGTTTTGAAGTCCATACATTGGTCTTCAGTTCATGTCTGTACAGCGTTACGTTCTCTTTGGAAAGTATGTACAGCGCGAAGTCTACACATTGGCTTCGCACCATCAAGTCTATACATTCGACTGCATCCACAAAGTCTGTACAGCATCTGCATTGTCTTGCTCACATTTGCAAAGTCTGAACATCCATGGTGTCATTTATCGTCTCACTTTGCGTCTCAGTTTGCAAAGTCTATACATTCGCTGCAGAGATCGCTGTCAAGTCTATACATTGGTCCGTCTCTTGCAGTGTCTCATCTGGTCAAAGTCAACACATCACTTGAAGGCTTCTGCATCAAGTCTATATATCGACTATCTTGCTTTAGCTTAAGTCTGTACAGAGTCAGCGTCTCGTTGACCGTCTCTTGTTTGTGTCTTCGTGTTGTTTTTATGTCTTCGTGTTATTTTTGTGTTTGAGTCTTCATGTTATTTCTTGTTTGTGTCTTCGTGTTGTTTTTATGTCTTCGTGTTATTTTTGTGTTTGAGTCGTCATGTTATTTCTGTGTTCGTGTCTCCGTGTTATTTCCTTCTCACCTCGTGCTGTTCTCATCTGACTTCGTGTCGTTCCCTTTGTAGTGTTAGCTCTATTACTGTGGTACCTCGTGTCGTTCTCTCTTTACCTCGTGCTGTTCTCATCTGACTTCGTGTCGTTCTCTTTGTAGTGTTAGCTTTGTTACTGTGGTACCTCGTGTCGTTCTCTCTTTATCTCGTGCTATAGTCATCTTATGTATCTCGTGTCGTTCTCAGTATAGTGCACCATCTGTTGTTCCTACACACCTCGTGCAGCTTTAGCTTGAGTGTCAACCGATTTATTTCAGGTATATATATATAGAGAGAGAGAACCCTGAGTATTAATGGTTTTAATCTTTTTGCAGGAGAAGAAGAAAAACAAAAAAGAAGAAGGTGGTCCGAGGAAGAATATTCCCCAGTGACTGGGCGGCACGTGATCCAAGGCTGGAAGGGCAGACAGGATTATGACACGTGTGCTGAAGCTGGCTGAGAGACTGACACGTGGCCAAAAGTTCTGGGCAGGAAATGTGGAAGCCACACGCGCCCAGTGCTACCCTCCTGCTGGCTGCTGTTATAAAAGGAAGAAAAGCTGATCGAGCGAAAGGTGGGTGAGCCAAAAAGAATAGAGGAGTAGAGATCGAGAGAGTGAAGGAGCAGAAGAAAAAAAAAAGAGCTGCAGTAGAAAGCAGAAGAAGAAGAGAAGAGAAGAGACTGGGAGAGCCTGCGAAAGAAGAAGAAAAGAAAGAGAAGAAGAGCAGAAGGAGAAGAAGAGAAAGAGAGAGTTAGAGAGCTCGTGAGGGTTAAGAGAAAAAGAAAGTGAGAGAGAAGAGAAGAGGAAGAGAAGCTTACCTAAAGATCTGTCTACTGGACCGTGGATGAAATCCAGGCCAGTCAGCTCCATGCGAGCCACATTTGTGTTATCTTTCTTTACAGCTTTCTGATCGCTGTGTATTTTTCCTTTCTTATTTTTCCTTTTTCATTTGGTTAGCTTTGTACTTCCGATCCTCTGGACTGAGGTCGGGTCCCTCCTGGTCTGGAGGAAGAGAGGTCTGCGACCTCTAGTTTGCAAGTGGCTGGAAGTCACTTGTGTGTTCCCTCCGGTTTGGAGGAAGGGAGATCTGATCTCTGGTTCTGGGCTTGTGGGTTGCAAGTCCAGGGGTCCCTCCTGGTCTGGAGGAAGAGAGGTCTTCGACCTCTGGTTTGCTGGTGACTGGGAGTCACTGGTGGGTTCCCTCCTGGTCTGGAGGAAGAGAGACTTCGGTCTCTAGTTTCTAAGTGGCTAGGAGTCACTTGGGTGTCCCTCCGGTTGGGAGGAAGTGGGGAGGCTGTTCCCCTGGTCAAGCTGTGTGGCAGCAACTGTTTGCAGACTGAGTCTGCTTGGTTCTAGCGTTTGCTAGTGTAGCCTCACTCCGGTTGGGAGTGAGGGGTGGATGTAGGTCTGAAGGACCGAACCACCTTAAAACTATTTGTGCAGTGGTTTCCCTTGCGTTAGCTCCATATCTTCTACCTCCCATTCACAGGTTGTGCATGCTTGGCTAGTTGCATTATCTAGAGAGTTAATTTTTTAGCATTATATTCTGCTTAGTGTGTTTGCGTTGTTTAGCTCTGCCTTCGTTTCTGGTTGATCAAGTGGCTGCATTGTTGCAGTCCAACTGTTTGTCCATGTGTTGCCTTATCATTTCATCTTGGAAAGCTCATTAGTCTTATTCCGCATATCTGAGCTTTAATATTTTAATTTGGGCTATATTTTCTAGAGGGTTACATTCACCCCCCCTCTGTATCCGGGCCTAGCACCCTATCAACTTTTACCTACGTTTTGGCCGTGCCGGATTTGTTCTGTTTGCCCATGATTGGCCGCGCCGGGGAACTCTACCCCTACGCGTGGCTACATCAGTCTTAAGCCCTGATGTTGTTCTAATCATCCACCTACCCTCGGTGTGACCTTCGTCTCCCGTGACCGGAATTAACGAATCTGAATAAACTGAATAAGAGAAGTGATGTTTGGATCCGAATCGCTTTGCTATCCGGTTTGTGCTATTATTCTTGCCTCACTTGGCGGAGATCGACAAACGTGAGTGAACACTCCTCGCTTTCACAATTCTATTGCCATGCTTAATATAGTTATCATCATCATGCTTGCATACTTGCATAGACCCCCGGGTATATCAAATGGCATTGACAGAAGGTGGGGTTACGCCCGATCGGAAGTCTCCGCTATGCGCGATGGTGGTCTCCGGACCTGCGTCCTCCACCGTGTACCAAGGGTCTCCAGTTCAATGAACCATGCCTCTCTTGCATGATAGATAGATGCATAGCGCATGATTCCGTCATGTTCATAACGTCGCATCCTTTATTCCGGCCTCGACAGCCCATTATCTCGGTAATTAATCAAAGGTGCTCCCTCCTCATGGGGGATGTAATTAACGTCATAACCTTTATGGTATGGCGGACTGCTGGTCTCGACCGAACCTCACTTTCGCCCGACATGGGTCAGAATGAGCGCATAATAAATTTGTCACCTACGTGACTGGCATGCCCGCGTCGTCAATCAGTTAGTTAATTACCAGTTAGTTAATTGGTTGATCGACACGTGAAATAAGATATGTATATATGTACATATATACATATATACATGAAATAAAACAATAAGATGGTAGGATAAAACCCATCACAAACAGGTCGATGTTCCTTTTATGTGCTTTGACTAGCTAGCATGATAAGGTTGGTGCACCTTACACATGCATCGACCTATTGCATAGCAGGGTCTGAGCAACTTCCATATTCATTGCTGCTGGCTCATTCAAACAGAACATACAGCCAATCATCAAAGCAGCATTGACTTCACTAGAATAGCATTTCAACTGGCAATAACAGCAATACACATATTCTGATAATCAGAAGCAGTCCAATATATCTGACAAAATTGACTCAACTCCCCCTCACTGTGTGCAGAATTTTCAGCCAAACAACAGTCCCTTTTCTCTTTGTACACAGATATGTAGCAATGAAATGCAAATCACATATTTATCACTATATGCAAGTTTTTGAACCCTTGGTACTTGGCGGAGGCTAGCCTCTACGCATGATGTGGGTTTCTAGAGAGAAATGATCTTCCCTTCTCCCAGCATACCATTTGATATACCAAAGGGTCATGCAGACCTATGCTTCTACTATGAGTATGAAAAGCTAACATGAATTATTTTTGGCATATGAAATCTCATTTGAGACTAGCATGTGGCAGACATTCAGAACCATAACAATCATGACAAGATAGCATCAACCAATGACAATAATTAATAGGATACCAATTGATAGAATTGCATCAAATGACATCAATAAATTTAATCTGACCAAACATGCTGTAACTCAAAGAGTATTATTCAAGCAACAAGATAAGAAAAACAAGAGTGGGGTTTGACTAACCTTCATGTGCCTTGATCTTTATTAAAGCCCTTTATTTTCTGCCATCAAGGCACCCCTGCAAATAGAGAATTATTTTGCAAACCTAGGAACCCAAGAGTTCTTGGGTCCTATCAGATGAGTAACACCTCTAACATGAGTACTCCAAGCATTCCAAGCATTTAAGTGATCAAATTCCATCCAACAACATTCAAACTTTGTATGACCAAGTTTTCCACAATAATTGCATTTTGGATGTCTATAAGTTGATGCAAAATTGTTCCTGAAATGTGTGTTTCTAAATGCAAGAAAATGAGCATGTGTGGAATGAAGATTCTTTTTAGCAAACCAGCATTATAATGCAGCATGCCCAAAATTTTCACAATTAAGACACTTAGCATTATGAACAACATGTTTCCTAGCATGATGATGATTTGCATGATTGTTTTCAGCATGATATTTCCCAAACATTTGACCATCCTGTTTCATTAAGTTACAATCATGCATGTGGTGGCCATTTCTACCACAGTAGAAACATGAAGTTTCATTTTTATTTCTATTTGCATGTTTATATGGAATGACATTGGGCTTAACATGCAAGTTAGCATTATTCCCAGAGATGTTTCTGAAATTTTTCTGTAAGTTCTTATTTCTATTCTGAGAGGCATTCATTTTCTTAAGAGCCTTCATGTCATCAACTTTCATAACTTGGCAATCATTCATAACATGCCCTGCCCTACCACAGTAATGACATGAAGCATTCTTTTTGTGTGCATGTGAATGAGTGGGAGACTTATGAACTACATGCACTGAACTATCAAGATTCACAGAATTAACAGAAACATTTTTGGGTTTATTCAAATCAACAATCTTTTTCTATTTTTATGACTTTTTCAGACTTTTAATTTGTTTTTCAAATTTTTGAGTAGTAAACTAAAAATAGATGAAGAGGATGATTTGGATGTTTCAGAACAGCTCATAGAAGGAGTAGACATTTTATTTTCAGACTGGTTCTCATGAACTGGATTGTAATCCAGTCCTTCTCTTTGGAAACTAACTTTAGTTCCAATAATTTTATCCAAGTTATCCTTTCCCTTAACAAATTTAGACATGGAATTTCTTAGATCTTGGATTTCAGAATTCATAGAAACAATGTTAACCTCATAGCAAGCAATGCCAGATTCACGGAGAATTACTTGTTGATGTAAAATATCATTCAAACCTTTGAGTGTGTTAACTTCCTGTTTCAATTTTTGTTCATTGTCAGCTTCAACACACTTTCCTTTTTCAAATGCTAACAATCTCTCTGACATGACAATATTTAGAACCATCAGTTTTTTATTCTGTTCTTTCAATTTTTTGTTTTCTTCAATCAGATCATTTTCAGCCAGAGAGTTCAGTTTTTCATTTAGCTCTTCTTCAGTCTATTCAAGCTCTTTCTTCCTGTTTAATAGTTCTTCATTTTCTTCTTTCAAAGAATCAATTAACTCTTCTTGCCATTTCAGATCAGTCTGAAGACTAGCATTCAATTTACTCATAGACAGACATTTATCATGGATTTCCAATTATCTTTATTTCAGATTTAAGGTATTCATTCTCAGATTTCAAATAAATTATTTTAGATGACATGCTGTTTTTTAATTTTCTATTTTCTGACTTGACTTTCTTGTATTTATCTAACAAACCATCATACACTTTCATCAAGTCATTAAACGTAAGTTCATCAAATTCTAGACTTACCTGAGATGAAGATTCCTCTTGTTGATCACTGCTGTGATCTTTTGCTATAAAGCATTTGTTACCCTCTTGAGTGTACATCTCTGTCAGTTTGTCCAGAATCTCCTTTGCATTCCTGCATATAGACAAACTAGGGAACTCATCAAGATTTATCGCCCTCTTTATCATCTTTAGGGCTTTCACATTATCTGCATTTGTAAGTCTCTAAATGACATTCCATTTAGATTGATCCTCTGGAATGTCATATGGACCATATGTAATAAGAACCCAGAGATTAGAATCAACAGTATTCACATAATCCCTAAATTTGCCTAGCCAATTATAGAAGGTGGAACCATCAAATTTCGGAGGATTGGCCATGAAAATAGATTTAAATCAGAGACAAGGAAACAATGGGTACACCAAAGATACAGGATCAGATCTGTAGATCGCTGGACCTAAAATCACAGAAACCTGCTCTGATACCAATTGATGGAGGATTGGTGATCTGCTCTGATTACATGTTAAGGGATTGGAGTAGTACGGCTGAGATCCAGAGGGGGAGTGAATGGATCCCAGTGTGGAATTTTTACGGAATTAAAAAATAAAATTACACTTACTGATCTAAAGCAAATAGCAAAGTTCTGCTCACAGAGAAAACCAGCAAATATTACTCTGATGAAGGAAGTGCTCAATCAACCAATTAAAGTACCTAGCGGTGGTTCGATCTAAGATCTCCTCATGCAAGAGGTGGCATTCTAGATAGGCCTAACCTATCCTTCCTGTCACGCCTTTTGATATACTGATAGATTGATGAGGCACTCAGATCATTAGACTGTAATTGCATTCAGAACTGAAAACTAAGGACATCATTCCTAATCATGCATCTAACGGAGCAATACTCAGACAAGCAATCACACACAAGACAAATGGTTTTTAGGTGGTTCAGTCTCAACCTTGAGACCTACATCCACCCCACACTCAGATCTGAGTGTGGCTTCCACTGTCACACAGCTTAACCGCTGATCCACAGCTTCGGGGATGAATCCCTACAACCGCTGACTAACAGCTTGATCTGCTGAGCCTCACAACTTGCTAATAGTTAAGCACCACAGCTTGCTGTCCGAGATTCACACCTCGCTTACTAAGCATCATAGCTTGCTCCGCTGACTTACAGCTTGAAAGATAATGACTGAAAGAAAAATGCAAAATGACTGAGAACTAGAAACAGATATAGCAATAGAAACGATGTAGCTCAAAGATGAGCAAACGATCCTAGATTTGATCTAGGGATCGTGACTACAGCAGCTCTCCCTTCTTCTCCTTTTCGGATACTTTATTTTGAATCTTCTTCCCAAATCTGCAACTCACTCTTTACTTTTCTCTACGAAGCTCCTCACTACTCTCAGATATGACTTCACTGCTTTTCTCCTCTTCTCTCGTTCCTAAACTTCTACCTCTCTATCTCTTGCTCTATCTCTATTTTTCTCTCTTTTTCATTCTCTTCTATTCACTATTTTTTTATGTCAGAGAACCTCCTCTTTATATACCAGCGACCCGGATGGCGTGGACCCCGCATAGATTGGCTCCGGCGCATGGAGGGAGAATTCCCGCCAATGGCTTTATTAGGAAAGTGGCTTGAGTGATTCCACGTGTCAAATCTGGTGGACATGACAAGACCACGTGGCCAAGTGTTCTTGCAGAGCAAGCCGCCTTGGATCACGTGTTATACTAACTTGAATCTTGGATCACATGTCCTCTTGAGTCTCTGCTATTCTCAGTCCATTAAGTGTTTGAGTAAATCCTGTCAATAAGAAATAAGTCATTTAGTCAAACACCTTTTTCATAATCATTGCCCATGAGAATGCATACTTAGACAATATCAGAAAATTCAGATGCTCAGACTGAGGAAGTGTATGATTATGCAAATGCCTTAAGTATGGACTTGATGCACAAACTTAATGACCTGAATCTACATGTGCATCGACCCTGGTTTCTACATGTGCACAGACCTGGATGCTTTATATGCACAGACCCTAGACATGAACAAACCTACATATGCACAGACTCTACATGTGCACAGACATGTATATGCATAGACTCTATATATGCGTAGACCTTAGACACTATATGTGTACAAACCAAGTTCAGCTTGTTAAAGCATATGCATCAACCTTGTAGAGTATGCTACAATACGTGCATCGACCTGTAAGATATGCTACAAAACATGCATTGACCTGAAGTTGATAAAACTAGCATGAGCATCGGCCTTATAGGATGAGTGTAAGGATGTGCATCGACCTTGCCTTACACAAGATGCAATGTGCATCGACCTGATACACTACAGATGAATATATGCACCGACCTTTATGACTTCATGCAAGAATATGCATCGACCTTTATTTTTTAACGTAGCATAAGGATGCATCGACCTGAATGTATAAAGACATATGCATGCATCGACTTGACAGGCGTAATATGAAGATGAGCACTGACCTGTCATGCTTAAGCCTGACCTTATCTGACTTGTTGCAGAAATGTGCACTGACCTGATGTGAAGAAAGTGTGAATGTGCATCGACCTTACCTAACTAAGACCTGAACATGCATCGACCTTAATTACTAAGTGCATGTATGTGCATCGACCTGAGTTTTGACACTTAGACAAATAAATGGTTTGTTCAATGTGAAATATTCTTATGCAGTTCAATCTCAACATGATTCATATAGTGTCATCATCAAAACTAGGGTTCCAACAACGGAGGCCTTGAAACAAGATCACCTAGTCCGGTGGAAGGAATATCCAACGGAGAGGATCACAAGTCCAAGAAATGTGCCTATAAGTGCAAAGTGTATCTAATGGTTGCATACCGGAGTATACGCCATGTACTAATGAAAGACTTTGAGATGAGAGTGATCGATAAAACACTCGGTTATACCATGATAATAGCACCACATAGATCTCATTCATAGCATGGAGATTATTTAATTATAGAACAATAACATTTAGGCATGAAATTCCTTGATAATAAAAATAATATTTAAAATCATGCACATGCTGAAACAGGGTTTTTAATAGTAAGTTTAAAACATGATTGCATGAGAAATATCATAGTTATAGTGTTAATAAATATGGAAAAGCCAATTGGTTTCAGACTGGTTCACAAAACCAAATAGCAGTTAGGGTCTAGCAGCATAGTGGTCCATACGGTCTTGCGATAGACCGCTCTAGACAGAAAAGATGGTCCTTTATTTGACCACAATTAAGGCTAAAATGGTCTTTCAAAAAGCTGCAATTATTCATTGCGGTCCTGGTAAGGCCACCTCCTATCTTCAGACAGAAGCTATAAATGACGAAAATAAAAAATTAAACTAGGGCATACTACGCATGTAAATTAATGAAACCCGTATCTAAGCATGCTAGAAGGGATCCAAGTCATAAATATGCATGGGTGAATGTGTATTACCCAAGAATTTACATTTTTATCTTATTGAGGCTATTTTAATGCATGGAGAATGAACTATATGTGCAATCTCAATAAAACATGAAATCCTCTACATATAATGCATGAAAATGACTGGAAGTAGATGGATTTTATTCCTAACTTCAAGTTTGAGCCAATCATGAGATAACCTACCTCTAGACAGAGCTCTAAACTTCGAATCTTGGGCTGGAACTCGACCCTAATTCCTGTTTGTCCCTAACTGAATTAGCAACTTCGTGGCCTTCTAACTTCTGATCCTCTTCACCTATGACCATGAAACTTAGAGGATAAGAAGAGGGTACTAAAAGGAACAAATAATTCTAAAGAACCCATATCTAATTACCTCGTTTATGGCTTCTAATTCACTGATTAATCTGGCCTGGTTGCACAATCTCCTGGGTTTCTTGCACTGAACCAACGTCTTTGGAAGCCTTGTCCTCCCTGATGGCTCGATCTCCTAATGTGAAATTTGGAGGGGAGTTAGACCTTACTATCATGAACAAATTCTTCTAAAGAGCTTACCTCAAATAATGATTCCTTACCTTAGTTCCACGCGAGCCAAAAGTAAGGGCCGCACATGTGAAACTTGGGGTCTATTTATAGGGTTAGCTAGGGTTTTGAGGATTTGAATGAACCTAGAGTCCTAAATTGGAGTAGAGTTAATCCCTAGAGAGTTCTAGAGAGTCATCCACGTCAGATAGCTTCGATCCAAGATGATTAGGATGCCAAAGTTCTCAACTTTTTACGTTTCTTTGCTATTCGAATCTACCTGTTAATAGCGGTCACATGAGGACCATTTTGGACATCATGCGGTCTCGCGATAGACCGTTTTTATCCTAAAGCGCCGAATTTTGAATTGATTAAAACTCTTCCGATATTTATCCCTTATTTATCCATAAATAAACATATTTATCTTCTAATTCCGTAAATACATCAATTTAAGCTTCTAGAACATGGGCTAGGGTCCAAAACTATAATTTGGGCCAAGTGGGCTTATTTAAATGGGCCTAATCCTCTTTAATTAGTATAGGGCCTTAATAATTAGATTTAATTAACTATAATTCATTTAATAGCCCATTTAGTCCATTTAAATGCTTAATAATTATATTTTAATCCCAAAAAATTCCTAAAAAATCCTCGGGCATTACACCCTCCCCCACTTAAAAAGAATTTTATCCTCAAATTCATCGCAATAAGATTTACTAAGGAGAGTGTACTTACATTCAAATATCTCTAGAAATCTTTTGCGCATGGCTTCTTCGATTTCCCATGTTGTTTCATGTGGACATAATTTGGTCCATTGGAGTTTGACCATGGGAATGATTTTATTCCGAAGTTGTACTTCCCGTTCAACTATTCTGATTGGCTTTTGCTCATACGTCAAGTCCTTCTTAATCTCCAGGTTGTCATAGGTTATGACATGGAATGGATCGGAGACATACTTTTTAAGCATTGAGACATGAAATGCATCATGGACTCCAACTAATTGAGGGGGCAGAGCTATTCGATACGCGACTTAACCAACCCTTTCGAGAACTTCAAAGTGGCCAATGAATCTCAGAGTGAGCTTGCCTTTGATACCGAATCTTCGAATACCTCGACCTGGAGAAATCTTAAGGAATACATGGTCTCCTACTTGAAATTTTAGGTCGCGCCTTCTGTTATCAGCATATAATTTTTGCCTGTCTTGTGTCATCTGGAGTCTCTCCCAAATAAGTTTTATCTTCTCGGTAGTATCCCTGATGATGTCGGGGCCGAGAAATTGCCTTTCTCCTACTTCATTCCAGCAAATAGGTGAGTGACAGCTCCTTCCATACAGAGCGTCGAACGGAGCCATTTGTATGCTAGCTTGGTAGCTATTGTTGTATGAGAATTCCACTAGAGGCAAGTGGTCATGCCAACTCCCTCCAAAATCAATAGTGCATGCTCTAAGCATATCCTCCACCACCTGATTTGTCCTTTCAGTTGGACCGTCAATTTATGGATGGAACGCAGTGCTAAAGTTGAGTCGGGTCCCTAATGAATGTTGTAGACCCTTCCAGAATTATGATGTGAATCAAGGGTCTTGGTCAGATATAATCGTGACAGGGACACCATGTAGTTTGACAATCTCCTTTATGTATAGTGCTGCTAATACATCCACAGACCATCGACTTTTGATTGGCAGAAAATGTGCAGATTTAGTCAATCGGTCTATAATCACCCATATACCATCATCTCCACCTCTTGTCTTAGGTAAACCCATGATGAAATCCATCCCTATACTTTCCCATTTTCACTTGGGAATATCCAAGGGATGTAGTTTACCGGCGGGCTTTAAATGTTCCGCCTTTACTTGCTGACAAGTGAGGAAGCGAGATACATAGTCCGCCACTTCTCTTTTCATATTGGGCCACCAGAAACTTCTTTTTAAGTCTTGGTACATCTTGGTAGGACTAGGGTGAATAGCATACCGTGATTTATGAGCTTCTTCCATGATCAATTTCTTAGTGTTGACATGATTCGGCACACAGGTTTATCCTTTAAACAATAGTCTTCCATCATTTGAAATGGAGAATTCCGACCTTTGATCAATATTAGCTTTGATCTCCATCAATGTGGGGTCATTTTCTTGTAATTTGGCTAGATCTTCGATTAATATAGGTTGTGACCTTATATTAGCAATCATACATCCTTCCTCTTCTTTATCAATATACAGATTCAAACGAGCAAAATCCTCGATAACATATGTCGTACCTTTCTTGAGGCTTGCTATAGTTGCCATTGGTCTTCTACTAAGAGCGTCAGCTACAGTATTTGCTTTGCCTGGATGATATTGGATAGTAAAGTCGAAGTCTTTGAGATACTCCAACCATCTGCGTTGCCTCATGTTTAATTCCTTTTGGGTAATTAGTGAATTTCTTTGAGATATTTGAAACTTTTGTGATCTGAAAATATAGTGAATTTCTCCCCATAAAGGTAGTGTCGCCAAATTTTCAAGGCGAATATAACCGCAGCTAGTTCCAGATCATGCACAGGGTAGTTTTCTTCATGATGCTTCAACTGCCTTGATGAATAGCAAATCACCTTTCCATTTTGCATCAGAACGCATCCCAGGCCAATGCTAGATGCATCGGTATAGACTTCAAAGCCGTTACCTTCAATGGGTAGTGTCAAGATAGGGGCCGTAGTGAGATGATCTTTAAGATTTAGGAAACTTTCCTCGCAATCCTTCGACCATATAAAAGGGTTCTCCTTTCTGGTGAGTCTAGTCAAAGGGATAGCAATTTTTAAGAAATCCTTGATGAATCGCCTATAATAACCAGCCAGACCCAAAAAACTTCTAACTTTAGACACGATCGTCGGCCAGCTTCAATTCTTAACAGCTTCAACCTTAGAAGGATCGACAGCGATATCTTCCTTTGAAATAATATGGCCAAGGAAAGAGACCTCCTTAAGCCAGAACTCACACTTGCTAAGCTTTGCGTAGAGTTGATGCTCTCTTAGAGTTTGCAAGGCTATTCTTAAGTGCTCTTCATGTTCCTCCTTAGTCTTGGAGTATACGAGAATATCATCGATGAAGACGACCACAAATCGGTCGAGATAAGGCCTGAAGACATTATTCATAAGTTGCATAAATGCTGCCGAGGCATTGGTTAACCCGAACGGTATTACCACAAATTTATAGTGCCCATATCTGCTCTAGAAAGTAGTCTTGTATATGTCTTCATCTTTGATCCTGAGCTGATGATAACCTGACCTGAGGTCTATCTTAGAGAAATATTCTGCTCCCGAAATTTGATCAAAGAGCTCATCGATATGCGGCAATGGATATTTGTTCTTGATAGTGAGTTGGTTTAGTCACCGGTAATCGATGCATAGCCTAAGAGATCCATCCTTCTTCTTGACAAATAAAACTGGCGCACCCCAAGGGGATGTGCTAGGTCGAATGAAGCCCTTGTCTAATAACTCCTGAAGTTGTTTCTTCAATTCCTTGAGTTCTGTGGGGGGCATCCTATAGGGAGCTATTAAAACAGGTGCTGCTCCGGGAACGAGTTCAATGGAGAAATTTACTTCCCTTTCGGGTGGTAAACCGGGTAAATCCGATGGGAACACATCGGGAAACTCATTCACAATGGGAATATCTTCTAAGATGATTTCCTTGGACTCGGTAATGATTATGGAGGCAAGAAAAGCTTCACATCCTTGTGAAATGAGTTTACAAGCGTGAAGAGATGAAATACTGGTAGGATGCTTCCTATATTTTATACCAAGAAAGGAAAATCTTGGAAGACCTGGTTTCCGAAAAGAGATTATCCTATTGCGGCAATTTATATAGGCATCGTGGTCGACAAGCCAATCTGCACCTAGGATAGCATTGTAGCCTTCCATGTCAAGGCATACGAGGTTTACAGGAAGATTATGACCTTCTACTATTACCTCACTATCGGGGTAATGGGTTGTAAGTTTAGTTCCAGGACCTAAAGGTGGGGTGATAGCTAGGTCCGACGGTAGAGGAACTGATGAAACTGGCAAGGTTTTTGCAAAAGTAGTAGATATAAAGGAATGAGAAGCACCAGTATCAAATAACACGAATGTAAGATGGGAATAGAAGTGAATGGTACCTTCTATCAGCCCATTATCCTTGGGTGCTTCATCATCATCTATAACAGCGTTAAGACGCGCCTGTCACTTGCGTCCACCGCTGGAAGATTGATCCTTCACAAGGGGGCAATCCGGCATGCGGTGCTCCCGGCTGCCACATCGCAAACAAGTGCTAAGACGCTTCCAGCATTCCTCGGCCGCATGGCCGAATTTCTCGCAGAATGTGCAAGTCGCCATGACTTGCTTATCTTCTCCCTTCACCTTTTTATTCTTGTGGTAGCCATTACCACTCCCGTTCCGAGATCTCTTCTTACTATCATGGGATTTGTAAGGTTCCGTGATGCTAAACTTCTCCTCTCTTCTTCCTCGCCGATCAGACTTTCGGCTCGGCTCCTCCCCTTTGCCTTTGAGTTTATCGTCCTTCTCCAAGGTCCGTTCAAATAAGTGTGCCCGTTGGACCATCTCTGCATAGGTCTGAATATTTTATGGGCCAAGTTGTTGGATGAAGATAGGCCACAACCCGTCCATGAAAAGATTAGCCTTGAGAATATCTGTGCTCACTAAATGCTGAGCATAAGGTGCTAGGCAAGAGAATTGTAACTCATACTCCACCACCGTCAACATGCCTTGCCGCAAAGAAGCGAACTCTGCCGCCTTCCTCTCCTTGACATGTTCGGAGAAGTATTTTTCTTAGAAGAGGGTGAGAAATCCCTCCCAAGTGTGTGATGCGTCTGCAGGTGGAGCTGGAATAGACTTCCACCACATACGCGCATCTTTATTGAGTTGGAACGTGGCAAGATGAACCTTCTCTTGGTAGGCACATTGCTTGACCTCGAATATATGGTTCATTTCATCTATCTAGTTCTCAGCTTCATCTGGGTTGGAGGAACCAGAAAATCACGGAGGATTTAAACTCCAAAAGTTACGGTGCAGATCACCAGCACCCGCTCTCGCGCCAGATTGGGCCATATTTTGCAAGGCCTGGGTGAGACCCGCTATAGTTTGTTGCATTCCACCCCAATCGACATGGTGAGCCATTGTAAGAATAAGGTACCTGAGAAAAAGGAATGATTTGTTAATTCCTATGGAATTTAAAGGGAATTAACTTAGAGATAAGTTCTAATTAACTATCTCATCTCGGGTTCTACCCAACTCTAACGTAGGTGGGAAATTCTTTCCTTAGTTAATAGGTGTGGGTTATTAAGTCTTGAACTTAGCCTATGACATGATATTTTCCTAGGAATAAGTAAGTCCTAAGACCTACGCTCTGATACCACTTTAACTGTCACGGCCCGAGATTATGCAGCGAAAACAATCAGGAACGTGAACAGTCGGCTAGTACGCCTCAAGCGAGCAATATAACCAGAGCGCTAACACATTCACACATAAGAAATGAATGCACAATATTTGGACAAAAATCTAACTTTTATTGATAATAATAATCGAATTAAAATATATTTGACTCAATTCACTAGACTCAAATAAAGGAAAAATACATAGGCTTGACTAGACTTAAGACATCACTAGGTGTTCTCTCGATCTTTAATCACTCCCGGATCCATCACTTGAATAGTCTGAATCCGACCCGCTAGAATTTCTTGAAAAAGATTGGAAAAGTAGGGAATGAGCACACATGCCCAGTAGGTATCTTCGTATCAACATGAAGGCAATGTTTAAGTAATTACATTTTATTTCTAGAGTAAAGATACATGGAAATACAGTAAAATATGCAGTGTAAAACCAAAGTAACATAAGTAATATGATATGATTAAGAATGAGAATTGAGAACATGATTGAGCAAGTATATAGCAAGAATGTAAGTTAGGCCTTTCATGAACAAGAATGTACTTTTAATGCTCACAAAGACTATGCACTAGAAAGTCATGTAATGAGAATATACTAGCAAGCATGTAATTCCACAAGAATGCCTCGTGAGTATTCGTGGATATTTGTGGATTTCACCAGTTTATAAAAAAAGTACTCCTAGTGTAATGTGATGCCAGTGTTCATCATATCCCATGGTTTATAGTATGTTTCCGACTATCTGTCGAGGGGACTACAGTGGAGCCCTTGGACATTGTCCATGCCCGCTCTTGCATCTTCAAGTTATAAATCAAGCTACTTCAACGAAAATATAAATATGGCCAATAATGTAACAAGTTCAAACTATGGTTCTACGATAACAAATATCAAGGTAAGAACGCTTCAATTAAGGAATATAAGAGTTCAAAGATTTGAGTTAGAACTAGGTTATGCCATGGAGAAAACTCGACAGCATAACGACATATTCTTTTATTAATATCTTAGCTGACAAATGTTAAGTTCCAAGCAATCATTAGACCATCTAGGAATTTGGAAAACCCAACCCAAAGGTCAAACCTCGGGTTAGACAGAGTCAGGCATAAAGCGGTCGTTTACTAGACCATTCTCAGACTCAAGCGGTCTAGATAGAACCATTTAAGATAGTAATGCGGTCATGTCCAGACCGTTTTAGAAACAGAGTCAACGCATGAAACATACTAGAGCCTTGCGGTCATGGGAAGGCCGCTTGGGGTCTTTAGCGGTCAGATAAAGGGCCACTAAGTGTCTATGGCGGTTGTCCATAGGCCGCTAAGGTCCAGAAAATTAAAAACACCGGTTAAGTGATTTCTAACAATTGGGTTTTAAGGGTACAACCAGCTCGGTGTCCTAGTGGGAATCCCAGGCTCGCAGAGTCTTACGGAGGCCTTGAAAGAAGATCACCTAGTCTGATGGAAGGAATATACAACGGAGAGGATCACAAGTCTAAGAAATGTGCCTATAAGTGCAAAGTGTATCTAATGGTGGTATACCGGAGTATACGCCATGTACTTATGAAAGACTTTGAGATGAGAGTGATCGATAAAACACTCGGTTATACCATGATAATAACACCACATAGATCTCATTCATAACATGGAAATTATTTAATTACAAAACTATAACATTTAGGCATTAAATTACCTAATAATAAAAATAATGTTTAAAATCATGCACATGCTGAAACATAGTTTTTAACAGTAAGTTTAAAACATGATTGCACGAGAAATATCATAGTTATAGTGTTAATAAATATGAAAAAGCCAATTGGGTTCAGACTGGTTCGCAGAACCAAATAGCGGTCAGGTCTAGCCGCATAGTTGTCCAGACGGTCTTGCGATAGACCGCTCCAGATAGAAAAGATGGTCCTTTATTTGACCGTAATTAATGTAATGCCCTGGATTCTTATCGGATTCTTATTAGGTCTTTTGGATCTTCTTCGGAGAGTTTCAGATTGCTTTTGTGGGTCCTAAGTAGAATTTTACGACCCATGTGAGTTTTTCTCTCGTACAAGTTACGGAACCCTGCAGTGAGTTTATTTCTCAGTTCATCAACTCGTGAAGGCCGCAGTCGCGTTGTACTCTTCCCAAGGATCGTTTCGGCTAATTTTGTGTATTTTTCTGAATTAGTGGATTTTCGACACAAAAATCGGATTTTTGGAAATTAGGAAAATTTCCTAATTTCTTCTATTTAACCCTCAACCCCATCTCTCCTCCCTCATTTCTCTCATCTCTTTCTCTCTCTCATTCTCTCTCGTCTCTGGGCCGTTCGACGCGGGGCGCGCGACCGTGGAGAGCTGGCCGTGGTGGGGACGCGATGGAGTGATCGGGACGAGGGATGCAGCGATGGTTGGAGCGTGGCGTGGCACGATCCCTCGGTGGATTCAAAGCCGGCATGGTTTTGTTCGTGTGACGTTTTCGACGCGGATTAGTCGCTTCGGTGCACGATTTCTTAGGTGGAAGTAGGGAGACGGATCACCTACTTCTTCTGTGCTTTTCCTTACAGTTTCATGTTGTTCGGTGCAAGAACGAGCGAGTTTGGGCTCGTTTAGGTAAAACCATGATTTTAGGAGTTTGTAGGGTTCGTCGGAAAATGGTGACCATTCTTAGTAAAATTGGTATCAAACGAACCCTCGGGATGTCTGGATCCCGTTCCCGCAAGTTTCGTCGTGATTGGTCGTCATTCGGGGCCGGTAGGAGTCCGGGAACCCCGGTGACCCAATTTGGGTCGATTCGTCAGAATCGCCCGTTTCTCGCGAACGGTTCATTGCATGTGCCCCTTCCGGCTTGTGGAAGGAGAGTTTCATCGTCTAGGCTTGTCTCCCTTGCGTTTCAACGCGAATGGGGCGTGGAACGGCCGAGATCAACCTTTTCCCTAGTTTTCCTGCCGTATCTCTTTGGCAGCCATTCCAGTGACCGCTACAGGTCTCTGGCGGCCTCATGATAGACCGCCACATCCTTCAGTGTGTCGGTAGTTTCGAGGTCAGTTTAGGTTGGTGGCCCAACCTCTAACCGCCACTTGCCTTTGGCGGCCCTATAGTGGTACGCCAAGGCTCGTTGTTTCTCGATGTTCGTGTCAGTCGGTTCTCTCTGGCGGCCCTTTCTTGGAGCGCCAGGAGTCGTTGACTAGAGTCAACAGTCTATGTCGGTTCGTGTTAGCGGCCCCGTGTATGACCGCCACTCTGCTGTAGCGCACCTACTATAGGCCGCCACAGTGTGTTTTGACCGGGTCCCAGATTTAAGTCGGTTGGCTCTACCGGCCCAACCTTCATGCATTTATTTATCGTAGCGCGCCTTCCTTCGGCCGCTACAGTCCATGTGTCTTAGGTCAGTATTTTAGGTAGGTTGGTGTGGCGGTTCATTCTTAGACCGCCACGTCCGTGTAGCGCGTCTATCTTAGACTGCTACGGGTGGTTTAACTAGATAGGTGGGTTCAAGGTGACTGAGCCTAGCGGCCTAATCCTTGACCGCTACAGTCCCCTACCGGCCCAGTCTAGGACCGCCAGATTCTTGTCTCTATTGGGGTGTAGCGGCCCTGCCCTCGACTGCTTCATCCATATATTGGCCTAAAGGTGGACCGCCATATTCCCAGGGTGTTGTTTTCCGGGGTAATGATTTCTAAGGGTCTTGGCTTGACCTTGTGGTTTGCCCGCTGACCCGTGGATGTGTCTTGACATCCTATGAGGGCTATGACCACGTTATAAGGTAGCCATGCCTGCCTGTTTCTGTATTGCTTCCAAGTCTTTGTCAGGTCCTGGTCAACCCGGTAAGATACAATGGTTGACATAAGACCTTGTGCGTGTCCCGGCTATTCTTGATAGCTAGAGACAGTGGTTCTGGATGCCTTAAGGTACTGTCCTATCTCGGTTTATGTGTCCAGGTGCTTTGAGGGTCGTTGTGATCCCTCAGGTCTCCGTCTGTCATTTTATACGGATGTGTCGTTTCTCTGACTTAGGATTAGACCGATTGGCGGCTTGTTCCACTTTGTACGACGATCTTGACTCCGAGTCATGAGACTCAAAGATCGTTGTGTCTGCAGGTCTAGTTGCCTTGTCCTGAGTCTGTCAGTAGTTGTCTTGCTACCTCGATGCTTCGTAGTACGTGCGACAGTGCTTCCTTGCCTGTCAGTACTACAGCACTCGTATTTCAGAGTTTTTGTGTCTAGTGAGCCTCCACTAGTCGTAGCCTGGCGACGCGTTACGGCGTGTCGACCCACCTGGAAGTGGTGGCTTGGCAGTTCCCGAGATACAGTTTTTGGGCTAGTTGCCATGGGCTCCCTTGCCTTGCAGTAGCGTCCTGCTGGGGGAGAAAACTAGCTAGAGGCCTAGCTCAAGGCATTGAGCCCGTGTGTGCACACGTCGTCAGGGGCATTTTGGACGAACACCGACGGGCGTGACCTAACTAGTCCCTCGCGACTATAGTTCCTGTTCTGTTCAGACAGTGTCCCCGTCTTTGTCATCTTGTAGGCAGCGTAGACAGACACTTGTAGGTGCAGTATAAGACGTCAGTGGAAGCAGCTGGCTGCTCTTCTAATGAGGGGGTGCTTTCATCAATGACATGTGACTCTTGCATTTCTCGTGCGTCGTGACCTTTTCGGGTTAGCCCTCTCGTGGTCTTGCCCGAGGTAAGCGTTGTGTCGTGTGCACGACGTTCTAGTCGTGTGTGTGTGTGGTTGTGTCTAGAGGAGTGTGCACGGTAATCGAGTCGTGTATGCTTTAGGGTCTGTCTCATCAGTCCAGGTCTTTTCCTAGGCTTGTGTGTCTGGTCTCGTAGGCCTTTGTCTTGGGCCTCGTGCTTGTCGACAGATCGGTAACTCCTGACCTTTCGAGTTCAGGGTTAGCCCTTCTGTCGTTACTTGGTGTAGCTTAGGGGCCGAGGTCCTCTCGGTGGCCGTGTTTTGTAGGTACGGCTTCTTCTCTCTTCCCTTACCTATTCCCTACTCCTACTTCCTCTTCTTTACAACTTTGTAGTTTAGTTTTCCTACTTTACTACTGCTGTTTTAGTTATTGTTCTGTGTTACTGCGTTATTTTTCAGTGGGGATCCGCGTGACCCTTACTGGACCAGTGACACGAAGCTCACCCCTGCTTTTCAGGTGGGGTCGTCTCTGCTTCTTTGGCGGTTCCTGGTGTGGCGAGTTCGTAGTTGCCAGCGGTACCTACGTCGGGCTTCCCCCGACCTCAGTGTACGTCTTTCTTTCCTGTCGACGGTACTTGTCTTTCCTTTGGACTGGACCCTGGTATAATTGTAAATTGAAACTGTTAATTAAAAAGTAATTTTATTTCTGCTACTTTAGCAAATCGATCTAATGAAATTTAATTGCCTACTGTTATATCTCTGCGACTTCAATGTACTACACGACAATCCTTTTATCCCTTCGGAGCTTTACAGCTCTTGGGAGGCTTCACGGGTTCCAAGCAGTATCAGGTTTACTCGGTAGTCCTATCGGGTATATCCGGTATCTGGGATCTAGGTCATCACAGGTGGTATCAGAGCATTGTTGTGTGAAGTACATGGGAATCCAGGATATACAGTATCCGGAGTCTTGAAAGTCCAGTATAGTCTTTCGCTAGCTTAGGTTTCACGATTCTTTGTCGCTTTGTTTTCCGTGTGTCGTCTTGTGCATGTTGTAGTAGCACTGGACAAGATGGTTTTGCTCTCGTCAGGATGCGACGGGATGCTCCTTTTCGTCATGGTGTTTGTCTTGATCATGCTATACTTGGCAGAGTTCGCCGGTTAGCGTGAATCTGTAGTACATTGTTCTAGATTTTTCCGTGGTTTGTTCAGGTGGCTGGTGACTTTTTCGAGTTGGTGTGATGGTCGTACACGTTCTTACGTTGTTTTGGTCATCCCAGCTTAAGTCTGTTCATCTCCTGAGGTATTTCGGTTCTATCGAAGTGATCGTTTAGATTCCTTGATTGAGAAGGTGCTCGAGCGAACCTAGGATTTTCCTTCCTGGTGAGCTTCTGTTAGTCGAGCTTGATGCTTCTCGTCCCACTTGGTGGAGTCTTTTCGAGGTAAGCCTTGGAATTGCTATCTTAGTGAGACCTTTGTCCTGTGTCTGCTTAAGTGTGGATGGTATTTCTTCTTAGCCAGATCTGCTCTTTGTTCTACGGTTGCTTAGCTTTGGACCTATCTTTGTGTTAAGAGCCATTGCGCACCGTGTTTGTCATGCCGTGTCTAGCGGCCGATGTGTTGTGAAAGCTCATTAATTGTTTCAGGACGTAATGGTGAGCTGATATTAGCAGTTTTCTTTGTGCTTTGTGCTGAAGCTGGTACTCTCCCTCATTTGCACTTAGGCAACTTGTGGTCGATTGTTAGCAGGATCAATACTCGTGGCGTAATACATTGCGATTTTCATGAATTGCGATGGTGCCAGGTGTGTGCTGAGATGCGATTATCGAGATATTTCTGATGTCTATGTGCATTGTTTGAGTGCGCAGCGGAAGCATGTGGGCTGATAACCCACAGGTCAAGGATCATTGTTGTAAGATTCTGGCCAGTCGAGAGAATTGTTCTTTCTCGATGTGACTTCGTCTTGGCTTCCTGTGCCTTGATATGGTCTCTTGCCGTGTCGTTGCTGGAGTCATTCTGGTGTTGGCACTGCCATTTCTGAGTATTGGAAAATCTGTCAGCATTTCTGCTGGTTGAGTACCCTCTACTCTGTAATTCTTTCTTGGGCATCGTGTTCTCAGGGCGTGATCGTAATCCTTGAGATGCTTTTCCCAAGATTGTTGTTCTTATTGTCGTGGGTCTGTTCTGGGTAAGTTGCTCGATGCATGACTCGTCCCTTGTGGTCGTGCGTTCAGCTGTCGTTTATTAGTTTATGCCAGCGTCTCCTTGGATTTGGTGTGTACCACGTGGGGTATGGGACCCACGTGAGACCATCGGTGCTTGGCAGCCCAACCCGCCGCATGGATTATGGGGTCCATGTGCGAAGCCCCTCATGCCCGCCCACAGCACGATAGTGTGGGGCTCTGTGCTGCCATAAGGAAATACGGTCTAACCTTCGCTACCAGCTCGAGCTTTTAGCACAATGGTAGGGGCTTGATCCTGTAAACTGGTATCAGAGCGAGGTCGCGGGTTCAAATCCCAGGTGCCGCTGTGGGGGAGATTGTTAGTTTATGCCAGCGTCTCCTTGGATTTGGTGTGTACCACGTGGGGTATGGGACCCACGTAAGACCATCGGTGCTTGGCAGCCCAACCCGCCGCATGGATTATGGGGTCCATGTGCGAAGCCCCTCATGTCCGCCCACAGCACGATAGTGTGGGGCTCTGCGCTGCCATAAGGAAATACGGTCTAACCTTCGCTACCAGCTCGAGCTTTTAGCGCAATGGTAGGGGCTTGATCCTGTAAACTGCTTTAGCACACGCGTTCAAAGTCTGTACATCGCATAGCATGCACGCGTTCAAAGTCCATACATTGCCTCGCTATAAAGTCCATACATTGCCTTGTAGCATGCACGCACACACAAGTCTATACATTGCCTTGTAGCATGCACACACACACACAAGTCTATACATTGGATGGTTGCTGCAACACACAAGTCTTTACATTGGTTGCATAGCTTGCCATGCATAGCCAATGCATTTCATGTCTCGTGCATGTCCGTCTCACTTAGCGTCTCTATGCATACCTTAAGGTCGATGCATATGGTGAGCATCTAGTCAGTGCATGTTTAGGTCTCATGCTATATTACAAAGTCTATACATTGCATCGGTCAAGTCTGCACATCACTTCATGCTTCATATACTCAAGATAAAGTCTGTACATTCCTTGTGCATGCATCGTTTCTCAAAGTCTGTACAGCCCGTGGTCGCAAGACCAAGTCTGTACATCGTCCAGTTGCACGCCACACAGCTGAGCAAGTCTATACATCCGTTATCTCAGCTCGTGGTTTAGTCAGTGCATCCATGCATACATAAGTCTATACATTCGTTGTTTCATGCATATACAATGTCTGCACAGTCTTTGCTGTGATGTCCGTGCGTCAGTTAAGCAAGTCTATATAGACTTGCTCCATGCGTCAGTTAAGCAACTCTATACATGATGCATTGGTTCTTAAGTGCTAGGTTGCAAGTCTGTACATTGTCCATTCGCTGCATACATTAAGTCTATACATTCGTTGTGGCTTGTTCATGCATCATCTCATCAAGTCTTGATGCGGGACGGGACCACGGACATGACAAGCTCGCGATCGTCCCTTAACGAGGGAAGCGTCGGATGTGCGCGGTTGAGAAACCGGCAATGAGCTAGGGTGGTCGGCTCTCTTTTGCGCCCGGATCGGGTCACGGGATGGCTTCGCTCTCTCTCGTAGCAGTGATATTATAAATTGAAGGCGAGCTAGGTATCCCTACACATGCTCTCTAGCAGCGGCATATAAAGCATATAAAGAATTAAGCTAATACCAAGTGTAAGGGTGAAGGCGATACCTCCACGCTCTCGGCGTGGCGAAGACGGCACCCGGCCAAAGCTCGTACTCCCGGGAACTTAGTACATTATGTTTACAGCAGTACAAATAAGCCCACTCCACGCAGGGAGGTAAAGGGCGACACAAGTGGGCCCGGGAGGACCAAGTTCGGGTTGACGGGCGGGTTCGGGCAATGCTTCGGCTTCACGCGTACTCGTGCTAGTGGGGGCCCACGTATTGACCGGAGGGGTCGTGTGGGGTCGTGGCCGAGTTCCCGGTGAGCGGCTCGCGACTCGGAGAAACCTGCTGCTGCGATCAGCCCCGTCGTCGGAATGCGATGAGGTTAGCGCCGTTGGAAAGCTGACTCAGAGTACTTCGACGTAGGGGTCTTCAAAAAAAATAATCAGATCTGTATTTCTGATCATGTATTTTACAAGCTTGCTGGAATCTGGCCAGAACTGCAGGGGCAGGTTCTGACTTCTCTGAAGATCGACGTTGACCGGGGAGAAGACCTCTGAATCTTGAAATAATTTCTTCAGCAAAGTTGAAGGTCTCTGAGAGAGAAATCCGGGACTATTTTTGGTTTTCTGATTGGAGACGAAATGGATTTTCTGGGATTTTTTTACTAGACTTGGGTCGGATCTGGGAAACTGTGGGCAGACTGTTCTTGGGAACTTGGACGGTTTTTTTAAAATACTTGGAGGGTGAACCAAAAATTAAGAAAATTCCTGGTGGTAGAGGGATGTGGACAGAGATCCCAGTAAATTTGGGCGACCCAAAAAAATCAAAAGGTGGTTCGAATGGGGTAAACTCAGAGCTGATGAACAGTAAACAGAACCAGGACAGATCTGGAACTTGGACTTGGACGAAAATCAAAAAATAGCTAAAGGATGAATTTTGACGTGATTTTTTTTGTGGGGATAAGGGTTCTAGAGGGGAACCAACCCTGAAATTTTGAGCATCAGAAGACGAAGGGAGTGATATCAGGAATTCGGAGAAGAAGGGTCTGTCCTGGGTGGACAGAACACCGAAACCGTTGGCGACGACGCGTCGGCGGCGAGACGATGGCGGCGGCGATCACCGGAGTTGCTTCAGATGCTGGAGGGGATCAAGGGGGAAGGGATTACACTCTAGAAAGGGGAGAGGGGGTGGAGGAACCAGGGAGAGAGAGGGGAGGGGCGCAAATCTCACTTGGGGCAAATGCCTATTTTCTCTTCATTAATTCCTTCAATATGAAAAATACAACCTTATATAGGATGCCAACCAAACTCAACCTCAACCCTTGGATCTAGGGGTTTGGATTGAAGGGCTGGGATACAATGTGAATCACACATTTAATACATTAGTTTAATCTAATTTGACCATGCTTATTCAACCTTGGACTAAAGCTATTCAAACACCACCTAATACACACCAACCATGCCTAATAAGGCCAAAAGAGGGGGCGCCCCCTTCATGGGCCTCTCTTGGGCCTAGGCTGGTCCAAGGCCAGCCAACCCAATCCACACCCATGCTTGGTCCATGGGTTCTCCCATCTAGATAGCCCATGAGAGGGAGTGGCCCAATTGGGCCTTAAATGGCTCTTATGGTCCATAAGGGTGGCATAAGGTCCAATATGATAATCACTCCTAATGGACTCTACTAAGGTAACCTAGTAATGGACTTGACATAAAAAATGGCCCATTGGCTTGATATAAGCCTTACAAGGAGCCCAAAAGAAAGAAAATACACAATTACAATCTCATACAAGCCATAACACACAAATACACTTCACCCGTGTATGGAAATCGCCTTTGATGCCCCATCAATTCTCCCCGGGTGGGAGGAACTCGACCCCGTCGAGTAGGGGTATGGCTGCTCTGGTACTCCGGCGGATCCGTCACCGTGCTAAGTAGCGCGGGTATGCTCCACTCCAAGTGATCGGCACCTGCTCATTCCATATATACTCGATATGCGCACTGCTATGGCTAAAGGTGGTCACTCCGAAGGGGCACTCTCAAAAGGAAGGAGACAGCTCGAAGACTCACTAGGAATCACCGCTGAGTCCCTATAGGTGACTGATCCGGATATAGAAGTAAAACCGATCCCATACTCATCAAGTGAGTCCACTCGCCTCTTACTCGTAAGAGACCGACAACGAGCTTGCACAAGACACATGCAGACTCACCATGCATAGACACACGAATGTAAACCACGCAAACAAATCACTCAAAACAAAACCACACAAAGAAAAAGCACACTGTTAGTCCGACCCGTTCATGGGTGACGGCGGACCAGGACACCCGAATATGTGCCATGCATATAATAGATGTACACGATGGTGGATGGAAGGGAGGACTCCTAGACACCCTAAGATGTACCACTCATGCATTGGTGACCGATGTGATTTGGGTGAAGAAGGGGTAGGAGATCCAAAACTACCCTCGGCATCATCCCTAGATGTAGAGACGGCTTGCCGAATAGACCGAGGGGTATGGGTGGAATAGTGAACTCCTTGGAAGAGGTGGAGGGAATGTGATAGCTCGGGAGCTTCACTAGTGGAGGGGTCAAAAGGGTCAAAGAAGGTATGACCCCGGGATATGGGTTCCTCCATGACACGGTCCCAATCGTGAAATTCTTGAAGGTGTGAATGGTCACCTTCATCCGCCATAGTGAACGGGACGATGGTCATGTGAAGAAAACAAACTTCCTCCCTCGGGCAAAAGGAAATGAAGTCGGACTCGGCCTGCATCGGGAGGAGTAGAAGAATCTCCGTGGTGACACAACCCACGGTGCACTCGGAGGTAATGGACCCATAGGCCGGATGGGTGAAGCTAAGACTAGCGGGTTGGTCGAAGCCTCGGGCCAATAAATGTGTAAAGGTCAACTGCCGGTCTAACCCTTTAAGAAGGTCGCCCAATGTGTCCACATAGTGACGAGACCGAAAGGTGGTATGAAATGAGTTGCTTGACACTAGTGGTAGTGTGGGGTCCATTGATGGGAAGGGATGTGGGACCAAGCCATCCTTGAGCCAACTAAGAAGTGGCTCGGCTATAAAAAGCGTACCCGTTAGAAATACGGGTGGCTCGGGCCTTGGTGGTTCCAAATGAGAGGATTCCGAATCAAATTCGGAAATAGAGATGGATGACATTGGAACTCTCTCGAGTGGTGAAGGCCATGGTGTAGGCGACTGGGAGGTAGATGCTTGTCTAAAGCCACCATACCGAGAAAAGTGTGACTCAAATGGTTCGACCACTAGAGCGACCGTATAGGATTCCGCTAGAGAGACTGCATTGCGGATAAGACATTCCAACTGGAAGTGAAAGCGCAAACCTCTCCGGAACTGAAATGCGGCTGTGTTGCTCTCCTCTCCCAAACCATGTTCCAACCAATACTTATGATATGCCCGAAGGTACTCGGACACGGACCTATCACCTTGGACGGGTCGACATGGGTTGGCCATAGTTGCCAAAATACGGGAATGGATCCCTAGGAATGGATATGCAAGGCCATTTGGGCAAGACACTAGACACGACCCTAAGTAATGCAAAGTTGGAATGCATGCACACTAAGGACCCTAGACGTAAACCAAGACTCGGTACGGGGCGGAGACAATCGACCCGAAGGTCACTCGCACAAGTGTGCGGCCTTCCCGATAGGCGTAACCTAACGGTCGGACAACACCTTTTTATATACCGAGTAAAGGGATGTATGTGACCCAAAAATGACTCTTTTTGTTGTTTTAAAAATATGATGATCCTAAACACGACTTAGACCGACTAATGACTACATGACACTCTTTTTTTTTTCTTTTTGAATGCAAACACCCTCGACTCAACCCGCTCTGATACCAAATTGATGCGGGACGGGACCACGGACACGACAAGCTCGCGATCGTCCCTTAACGAGGGAAGCGTCGGATGTGCGCGGTTGAGAAACCGGCAATGAGCTAGGGTGGTCGGCTCTCTTTTGCGCCCGGATCGGGTCACGGGACGGCTTCGCTCTCTCTCGCAGCAGTGATATTATAAATTGAAGGCGAGCTAGGTATCCCTACACATGCTCTCTAGCAGCGGCATATAAAGCATATAAAGAATTAAGCTAATGCCAAGTGTAAGGGTGAAGGCGATACCTCCACGCTCTCGGCGTGGCGAAGACGGCACCCGGCCAAAGCTCGTACTCCCGGGAACTTAGTACATTATGTTTACAGCAGTACAAATAAGCCCACTCCACGCAGGGAGGTAAAGGGCGACACAAGTGGGCCCGGGAGGACCAAGTTCGGGTTGACGGGCGGGTTCGGGCAATGCTTCGGCTCCACACGTACTCGTGCTAGTGGGGGCCCACGTATTGACCGGAGGGGTCGTGTGGGGTCGTGGCCAAGTTCCCGGCGAGCGGCTCACGACTCGGAGAAACCTGCTGCTGCGATCAGCCCCGTCGTCGGAATGCGACGAGGTTAGCGCCGTTGGAAATCTGACTCAAAGTACTTCGACGTAGGGGTCTTCAAAAAAAATAATCAGATATGTATTTCTGATCATGTATTTTACAAGCTTGCTGGAATCTGGCCAGAACTACAGGGGCAGGTTCTGACTTCTCTGAAGATCGACGTTGACCGGGGAGAAGACCTCTGAATCTTGAAATAATTTCTTCAGCAAAGTTGAAGGTCTCTGAGAGAGGAATCCGGGACTATTTTTGGTTTTCTGATTGGAGACGAAATGGATTTTCTGGGATTTTTTTACTAGACCTGGGTCGGATCTGGGAAACTGTGGGCAGACTGTTCTTGGGAACTTGGACAGTTTTTGTAAAATACTTGGAGGGTGAACCAAAAATTAAGAAAATTCCTGGTGGTAGAGGGATGGACAGAGATCCTAGTAAATTTGGGCGACCCAAAAAAAATCAAAAGGTGGTTCGAATGGGGTAAACTCAGAGCTGATGAACAGTAAACAGAACCAGGATAGATCTGGAACTTGGACTTGGACGAAAATCAAAAAATAGCTAAAGGATGAATTTTGATGTGATTTTTTTTGTGGAGATAAGGGTTCTAGAGGGGAACCAACCCTGAAATTTTGAGCTTCAGAAGACGAAGGGAGTGATAGCAGGAATTCGGA
The DNA here is from genome assembly GCA_022559845.1 of Amorphophallus konjac. Taxonomy (NCBI): domain Eukaryota; kingdom Viridiplantae; phylum Streptophyta; class Magnoliopsida; order Alismatales; family Araceae; genus Amorphophallus; species Amorphophallus konjac. The sequence continues at coordinate 134,117,550 of CM040117.1, read as the reverse complement.
GAAGAAGGGTCTATCCTGGGTGGATAGAACACTGAAACCGTTGGCGACGACGCGTCGGCGGCGAGACGATGGCGGCGGCGATCACCGGAGTTGCTTCAGATGCTGGAGGGGATCAAGGGGGAAGGGATTACACTCTAGAAAGGGGAGAGGGGGTGGAGGAACCAGGGAGAGAGAGGGGAGGGGCGCAAATCTCACTTGGGGCAAATGCCTATTTTCTCTTCATTAATTCCTTCAATATGAAAAATACAACCTTATATAGGATGCCAACCAAACTCAACATCAACCCTTGGATCTAGGGGTTTGGATTGAAGGGCTGGGATACAATGTGAATCACACATTTAATACATTAGTTTAATCTAATTTGACCATGCTTATTCAACCTTGGACTAAAGCTATTCAAACACCACCTAATACACCCCAACCATGCCTAATAAGGCCAAAAGAGGGGGCGCCCCCTTCATGGGCCTCTCTTGGGCCTAGGCTGGTCCAAGGCCAGCCAACCCAATCCACACCCATGCTTGGTCCATGGGTTCTCCCATCTAGATAGCCCATGAGAGGGAGTGGCCCAATTGGGCCTTAAATGGCTCTTATGGTCCATAAGGGTGGCATAAGGTCCAATATGATAATCACTCCTAATGGACTCTACTAAGGTAACCTAGTAATGGACTTGACATAACAAATGGCCCATTGGCTTGATAAGTCTTACAAGGAGCCCAAAAGAAAGAAAATACACAATTACAATCTCATACAAGCCATAACACACAAATACACTTCACCCGTGTATGGAAATCGCCTTTGATGCCCCATCAAGTCTATACATTGCTGCATGAACACAAGTCTGTACAGTGGTTGACTGCATGTCCGAGCATCCATGATTCAATGTGTAGACTTCCCTATCTGCATTTGTGCAACCTCACAAATGAACTCTATACACTCGTTATCATGCATTCAAAGTCCATACATTTGCAACCATGCATTCAAGTCTACATGTTCTGCTGCATACATAGGGTAGTGTTATGCAAAGTCTGTACATCGTCTTGGGACAAACAAAGTCTGTACAGAGTTTGCCTAGTCTGCATCAGTTCAAAGTCTGTACATCGTTTAGTGCATTACATGCATTCATCAAGAGTCTGTACACTCAGTGTCTGCATCTCATGGATTCCAAGTCTGCACTCTTTGTGTCTGCATCACATGCAGTCAAAGTCTGTACACTTGTGAATGAAATGTCCGTGCATTCATTCTCGTTGTACATAATTTCTCACATATGCATACTGCATTACATGCTATCAAGTTTATACATTCATAAGCATAATCAGTGCATTCAGTTGCTTCACGCTAATACACAGTCTGTACAACCTCCATTGGTTCACTTGACCAAGTCAGTATAGCCCGTGTTCTTTATGCACTGTCTTGCTTGCATGAATGAAGTCTGTGCAGGGTTCGTTGTAGTCTGTATAAAGATGCATCAGTAAGTTCGTGCTTCCAGTTTTAATGTACACACTTTGTTAGATGTAGTATACATTACATCCCAAAAGTCTGAACACTCTTCGGTGAAGTCTATACACACTTCAGGTGGCAAGTATATCCTTCGAGAGGAAATTGAGAAGGGCATGTGATCCAAGAAGCTAGGATCGTGACACGTGTCATCCTGCAGGCTGAAATGTTGCCACGCAGCCAAGGTGTTAGGGAGGGAACTGTGGAGGACACACGCCCACCTTCCTGCTGCTGCTATATATATGAAGCTTCTTCCTCTGAAGATGATCTGATCGAAGCAGAAGGGGCAGAAGCAGAGAGTGAATTAGAGCCTGCACGATCCAAAAGAAGAGAAAGAGTGAAGAAGAGAAAGAGAGAAGAAGTAGAAGAGAAAGAGAAAGAAAGAGAGACAGAGAGCTCGTGAAGAAGGAGAAGAAGAAGAAGAGAGAGAAGAGTAGACAGTGAGAAGAAGAAGAAAAGAGAAGCAGAGAGGAGAAGAAAGAAGTTGCAGAAGAAAAGAGAGAGAGAGAGAGCTCGTGAAGATCGAGAGAAAAAGAGAGAGAAGAGTAGAGAACTGAAGCCTTCATTGAAGATTTGTTCTTCTGGTATTTGGATCAAATCCATGCCAGATTGCTCCTTGGCGAGCTACACTTTGTGGATTTCATTTCCAACTTTCTGATTGATGTATTTTTCATTTCTTGTTTTTACTTTACACTTCCTCGGTTTTGTCTTTTTCGATACTCTGTAGTGAGGTCGGGGTTCCTCCTGTTGGTTCTGGAGAAGGGAGATTTTAATCTCCGGTTGCAAGTGATGGTGTGTCACTTGTGGGTTCCCTCTGGTCTTAGAGGAAGGGAGTCTTGAACTCCGAGTTTGCAGGTAGTGGTTGCTACCTGTGGGTTCCCTCCTGGTCTGGAGGAAGAGAGACGTTTGTCTCTGGTTTCTAGTGATTGTGTGTCACTAGGGTTGCCCTCCGGGTTGGACGAAGAGAAGAGGTTGTTCCCCTGGTCAAGCTGTTAGGCAGCACCTGTTTGCAGACTGAGTCTGCGGTTCTAGCTTTTGCTAGTGGAAGCCTCACTCTGATTTGGAGTGAGGGGTGGACGTAGGTCTGTGGACCGAACCACCTAAAAATCTATTTTCTTCATGGTTTGAGCTTTTATCTGATTGTCGTTAGATGCATGGCTAGGATCGCCTCAATTGAGTTCTCTGTCTGAATGCTTTGAGGCATTCTCAGTTCTGATTTGATTCTATCTACAGCTTAGACTTGATCAGGTGCCAGTTTTGTTAGCAGTTCAACTGATTGATCTAGTGTTTCCTTGAATCTCTTTTGGAAGTGATCAGTTGATTTCCATTCCTTGACTCTGATTGTTTTTAAGTGGGGCAATATTAAAGAGGGATACATTCACCCCCCTCTGTATCCACCGCACCAAACCTATCATTTGGTATCAGAGCGGGTCTCTGACTTTCCAGATCCAACGATCTGTAGAGGATCCTGCTGATTTGATTTCCTGCTTTACAGTTCCAGTGCGGTGCTTTCTTCTGATATTGCCTTCCAGCTCATAGATCTAAATCTATTCGATTGTTTTATAATGGCATCACCTGTAGTTTTTGATGGTTCTAATTTTGAGAAATGGTTAGGCAGTCTATGTGTTTTTATAAACTCTATAGATCCAAAACTGTGGAATCTAATTGAATATGGTCCACATGTTTTGCCTCGAGAGGAGAGTAAATGGTCCCAGAAGGATAAACAAAAGAACAGTGAGAATATAAGAGTTCTGGACATTCTAAGAATGATGTAGATGTTAATGTCATTTCCTCTATTCTTACATGCAGGACTGCGAAGGAAATCTGGGATTCAGTGATCACATTTCGTGAGAACTAGGAATATCTCATGGCAAGAAGGAGTGATCAACAGGATAAAACATCATCCAATGTAAGCTCTGAATCCGAAGAGACCTCAATTGATGATTTATGGAATATCAATGAAGAACTTACTAAAAGATGTAGGAAATTAAAATCTGAAAAGAGAAAAATGAGAAAAGAAATGACTCATGACGTCACTTGCCTGAAAGTTGAGTTGAATAATTTGAAATCTGAAAATGAGAACCTCATAAACAAACTCATTAGAGAAGATGATTCTTGCAATGAATGTGCTGTTTTAAGAGACTTGATAAATGATCTTGATTCTGATGATAATCTTCAAAAGGATTTAATCAAATCTCTGAAAGAAGAAAATAAATCATTGCTAGAAAAAAGAAATGAAGCTGAAGAATTTGAAAACAAGTTGATTGAAGAAAATTCTCATCTAGAAGATCAAAATAAAAAACGGATGGTTCTGAATATTGTTCTATCTGAAAGACTGATGGCAATTGAAAAAGGAAAATCAGTTCTGAAAGAAAAGGAAACAAATGATGAAATAAAGCTTCAAAGGGAAAATGAAACACTGAAAAGTTTAAATGATGCTTTGCAACAACAAGTACTCCTTTGTGAATCTGAGCTATCTAAGTATGAAGTGAGCATTGCTTCTCTAAATTCTGAAATTCAAGATCTAAGTAATTCCATGTCTAAATCTGTGAAGGATAAAGGCAAAATGAAAATGCCTCTGGAAGATAATGTAAGTGGTCAAAGAAAGGGGACTGGCAACATTTCTGAAAATAAGCAGGTCAAGATGAACCAACTGTACACCGATTTTATTCAAAACTCTAAAGTAGCTGGAACCTCAAGACAATCCCCAAAGCAGTCTACTACAACTGAAAAACAAAAACCACTGAAAAATAAAAAGAACAATCTGCATGCCAATAACTTAATTGATAAAAGCCATACTTTAAAGAAATCCAATAATGATTCTTGTCATTACTGTGGCAAGCATGGTCACTTCATGGACAATTGTCTTGTGCTGAAAAAGGATGATATGAATGTTGATAAAGTACATGCTAGAAATTTTCATGTTAAGAAACCTTCTTTTGTTCAAATGAAAAGAATTCATTGCTTCTATTGTCATGAGAGAGGTCATCTCATGCATGAGTGTAGACAAATGAAATTAGATGATCTAGCTGCTGTAGGAATGCATGACAAACAACTCCATGCTAAATATCATGCAACTCCTAAAAGAAAATTCCATTGCTTTCATTGTGGCAAATTGGGCCACATTGTTGCAAATTGTTGGCATGCTAAGAGGAGAACACTTAACTCCAAACCTGCTAAAATCCCTGCAAAAAGACATGCATTTTATGAGAATTTTAACAGAATGAATTCTTCTCTATGTTTTGAATGTGGAAAGCCAGGTCACAGGGCTGCAACCTATTGGCTGGTAGGATACCAAAGCAAGACTGGTTTTGGTAAACAGAATTTTAATTCTGTTTACAAAAATTTTCATGCATATGCACATAGAATTCATGCTAATAAGAATGTGTATAAATCAAATCTGAAATCTGCTGCATCTTGCTATCATTATGGTAAATCTGGACATTTAATGGATGGTTATTCTCTGATAAAATTTGATGAACATCAAGCTAAAAATTTCCTTAGAACACCTGCCAAAGGTGTCACTGTTAATTCAGGACCCAAGACCTCTTGGGTACCTGTTGCATCAAAATGATGTGTTTGTTGTAGGTGTGCCTTGGGCAAAGGAATAAAGAGGGGTAAATAAACCAAGGCACCCAAGTTGATAAAACCCCATTCAAGCACTCTTCAGGTAATACTTGCACTCTTCATATGTGGTTAATTGAATTTCTTAGTAATCTATTTTTAACTGCATATCATGATTCATGCATACATGCTCCTTTTTTGACAATTGCATTGAGTTTCATGGGCTTACTTGTTTGTACTTTGAGCTGTGTGTGCATATATGTGAATTGCATATACATGCATTTGACATACAGTAATTGAAAATCTGATGCAAGTAGGACTGTCGGTATTGCATTGTCATTCATGACCACTATGGTATATTAATTGGTAAGCTACTAAAAGGCAGGTGAAAACTGTCTGGTGAGTCACAAAGTCATATGTTCAACATACATGTATTTAATTGCATTGCATTTCATTACATTGAAAATGCCAAAAAGATTGATTGAATGCATATTGTCAGGGGGAGTCAATGCATTACATGCAGGTTGTCAAATGCATACACTTTTGTCAGAATTCATTGCATGTTAACCTTGAAAATCCTGAAGTATGCCTGACCTCCTGATATCTTGCTTGGTGTGCATATCCTTTTCTTCATTGATTTTAATTGACAAACCTTGATCATATCTGAAAACACTGGGCTTCAAAATCACTTATTCTTGCTGGATCTCTTCTATCAATCACTCATGAAGATTTCAATGGGGCATGTCTAGATCATAAATCTGAAAACACTTGAACTAGGAATCTTCTATTATACGATTTTATGAATGTCTGAAATAACTCAGGTGGTTTAAGTTTAATGTATCCATTGAGTTTATCTTTAAATCTCTTAAAAATATCTGAATCATGTTTAATAAACTTTAACCAACTTTTTCATGTTGTGTCTTGTAAAAACTTCTGAAATCTGCACTATTGAATACATGACTTTATTTGGTTAAAGTACATGCAATTAGTATTGATGTAGAGCTTTCTGAAATGTCTAAAGGGTAAATAGTTGTCAGAGCAATGACTTTGGTCACTAAGAAATCATGTCCAAAGGACTGTGTCATGAGGTGTCATTGTTAACTCTGCTTAAGAATGATTGATAATCTGGCAGAGCAATGGCATGCACACTGAGAAATACATCTCACTCATCAAAGAAATGAGTTGAGGTATGTCATGAGGTGTAAATGTTAACTCTGTTAATATAAAGCATGACTGTTAGTCACACTAAGTGCTTAGGGATATTGGCGTCTGATCAATGTATATCCTCTAGTTACAAGGTGTGCACTGGACTAGAGTGCTCGTGAAATTTGTAGCATGAAAATTTGTTGAACAAATTGTAATATTTGAATATTGATGTAAAAATCAAATTGCTATAACCCTTGACAAAATCACATGACTTCATAATTGCTTGATCTCAATACTAGTGAATGTAATTCTGAAAGAAGTCAATAAATTTGATTGTGTAAGAGAAAGGGAGGTTATTCAAGATATAAATATGAGGGCTTGGTTCATTTTTATTAAACCGTGATTTTAGATATAAATACAGAATTTTATTGACAAACCTTGCATACATCATGTTTAAACCATGCCAATCAATAAAGTTCATTCATAAGCCCTTATAATGGAAGACTTTGAAAAATTATGTTTTGGATTTATGAGATTGGTATCTCCTTAAAAACCTTGTTGAATTCCTTGTGTTTGGAGCTTATTTGAAATTCTTTTCCTCACTATCCTTGATTCATTTTGACCAGAACTTATCCTTGTTTGCCACTGTGGTCTCCTTCTCATCCATCTCATAGGACTCCATTTATTCAGGGGGAGTTTCCTTGTCATATGAATCATGCTTGCATTCACATATTTAGGGGGAGATCTCACATTTCTTGTTGCATCTGCATCTCTGCATTCATCCCTCCCCATAGTTCATCTTGATAATATCAAGGGGGAGAAATTGGCTTGAGTCATACATATGGTTGTACTAATTTTTTTTTGAAGTCAAAGGGGGAGATTATTGCCAAAGGGGGAGATTTTCATTCAATCATTGCATGCAGGTTTCTTTTGCTATCTCAAACTATTTTCTTTTTGATGAAGTCAAAGGGGGAGAATAGTTTGAGAGTCATTCTGATGACTCACAATGTTGCCACTCACAGTGTTGCCATCATCAAAAAGGGGGAGATTATTGTGCCCCTGTGGTTTTTATGATTGATTTTGATGTGAGTCAAACACTGTGAGTCACCATGCGATGTTCAGTCATTTTGTCAGATCATAAAGCATTCATATATATACATATGTAAGGTCCATTCATTTTCCTGTCATACATCTAGTCATGGTTTAAAGTCTATACATCGCTTGCATATGAGGTCCTGTCTGCACGCTATAAAGTCCATACATTGCCTCGCTATAAAGCCCATACATTGCCTTGTAGCATGCACACACACACAAGTCTATACATTGCCTTGTAGCATGCACGCACACACACAAGTCTATACATTAGCTGGTTGCTGCAACACACAAGTCTATACATTGGTTGCATAGCTTGCCATGCATAGCCAATGCATTTCATGTCTCGTGCATGTCCGTCTCACTTAGCGTCTCTGTGCATACCTTAAGGTCGATGCATATGGTGAGCATCTAGTCAGTGCATGTTTAGGTCTCGTGCTATATTACAAAGTCTATACATTGCATCGGTCAAGTCTGCACATCACTTCATGCTTCATATACTCAAGACAAAGTCTGTACATTCCTTGTGCATGCATCGTTTCTCAAAGTCTGTACAGCCCGTGGTCGCAAGACCAAGTCTGTACATCGTCCAGTTGCACGCCACACAGCTGAGCAAGTCTATACATCTGTTAGCTCAGCTCGTGGTTTAGTCAGTGCATACATGCATACATAAGTCTGTACATTCGTTGTTTCATGCATATACAATGTCTGCACAGTCTTTGCTGTGATGTCCGTGCGTCACTTAAGCAAGTCTATACAGACTTACTCCATGCGTTAGTTAAGCAACTCTATACATGATGCATTGGTTCTTAAGTGCTAGGTTGCAAGTCTGTACATTGTCCATTCGCTGCATACATTAAGTCTATACATTCGTTGTGGCTTGTTCATGCATCATCTCATCAAGTCTATACGTTGTTGCATGTACACAAGTCTGCTCAGTGGTTGACTGCATGTCCGAGCATCCATGATTCAATGTGTAGACTTCCCTATCTGCATTTGTGCAACCTCACAAATGAAGTATATACACTCGTTATCATGCATTCAAAGTCCATACATTCGCAACCATGCATTCAAGTCTACAGGTTCTGCTGCATACATAGGGTAGTGTTATGCAAAGTCTGTACATCGTCCTGGGACAAATAAAGTTTGTACAGAGTTTGCCTAGTCTGCATCAGTTCAAAGTCTGTACATCGTTTAGTGCATTACATGCATTCATCAAGAGTCTGTACACTCGGTGTCTGCATCTCATGGATTCCAAGTCTGCACTCTTTGTGTCTGCATCACATGCATTCAAAGTCTGTACACTTGTGAATGAAATGTCCGTGCATCCATTCTCATTGTACATACTTTCTCACATATGCATACTGCATTACATGCTATCAAGTTTATACATTCATCAGCATAATCAGTGCATTCAGTTGCTTCATGCTAATACACAGTCTGTACAACCTCCATTGGTTCACTTGACCAAGTCAGTACAGCCCGTGTTCTTTATGCACTATCTTGCTTGCATGAATGAAGTCTGTGCAGGGTTCGTTGCAGTCTGTATAAAGATGCATCAGTAAGTTCGTGCATCCAATTTTAATGTACACACTTTGTTAGATGCAGTCTACATTACATCCCAAAAGTCTGAACACTCTTCGGTGAAGTCTGTACACACTTCAGGTGGCAAGTATATCCTTCGAGAGGAAATTGAGAAGGGCACGTGATCCAAGAAGCTAGGATCGTGACACGTGTCATCCTGCAGGCTGAAATGCTGCCACGCAGCCAAGGTGTTAGGGCGGGAACTGTGGAGGACACACGCCCACCTTCCTGCTGCTGCTATATATATGAAGCTTCTTCCTCTGAAGATGATCTGATCGAAGCAGAAGGGGTAGAAGCAGAGAGTGAATTAGAGCCTGCACGATCCAAAAGAAGAGAAAGAGTGAAGAAGAGAAAGAGGGAAGAAGCAGAAGAGAAAGAGAAAGAAAGAGAGACAGAGAGCTCGTGAAGAAGGAGAAGAAGAAGAAGAAGAGTAGAGAGAAGAGTAGACAGTGAGAAGAAGAAGAAAAGAGAAGCAGAGAGGAGAAGAAAGAAGTTGCAGAAGAAAAGGAGAGAGAGAGAGAGCTCATGAAGATCGAGAGAAAAAGAGAGAGAAGAGTAGAGAACTGAAGCCTTCATTGAAGATTTGTTCTTCTGGTATTTGGATCAAATCCATGCCAGATTGTTCCTTGGCGAGCTACACTTTGTGGATTTCATTTCCAGCTTTCTGATTGCTGTATTTTTCGTTTCTTGTTTTTACTTTACACTTCCTTGGTTTTGTCTTTTTCGATACTCTGTAGTGAGGTCGGGGTTCCTCCTATTGGTTCAAGAGAAGGGAGATTTTAATCTACGATTGCAAGTGATGGTGTGTCACTTATGGGTTGCCTCTAGTCTCAGAGGAAGGGAGTCTTGGACTTCGGGTTTGCAGGTAGTGGTTGCTACCTGTGGGTTCCCTCCTAGTCTGGAGGAAGAGAGACATTTGTCTCTGGTTTCTAGTGATTGTGTGTCACTGGGGTTGCCCTCCGGGTTCGAGGAAGAGGGGAAGTTGTTCCCCTGGTCAAGCTGTTAGGCAGCACCTGTTTGCAGACTGAGTCTGCGGTTCTAGCTTTTGCTAGTGGAAGCCTCACTCCGGTTTGGAGTGAGGGGTGGACGTAGGTCTGTGGACCGAACCACCTAAAAATCTATTGTCTTCATGGTTTGAGCTTTTATCTGATTGCCGTTAGATGCATGGCTAGGATCGCCTCAACTGAGTTCTCTGTCTGAATGCTTTGAGGCATTCTCAGTTCTGATTTGATTCTATCTACGGCTTAGACTTGATCAGGTGCCAGTTTTGTTAGCAGTTCAACTGATTGATCTAGTGTTTCCTTGAATCTCTTTTGGAAGCGATCAGTTGATTTCCATTCCTTGACTCTGATTATTTTTAAGTGGGGCAATATTGAAGAGGGATACATTCACCCCCCTCTGTATCCACCGCACCGAACCTATCATCGTTGTGCTGTGATGTGACCCAACTTACAGTTGTGTTCCGTGGTTCTGTGTTCAGTGCAGAGCCGGGATCCTGCAAGTGCTGTCGTTGTTGTCATTTTATCGATGTTTCTATATGATTTTGTGTATTTGTCTTGGTACTGTGTGAACCAGGTCTTGTTAGTTACCTTTGCTGTATTCTTCTCACCTAGTAGAGTTAGCATGCGACTCGATCAGATGTCATATCTGAGTGAGGGCTGACTTGATTCTGCTTGTGGTCCGGCGTTGTCGTTGGCGTCCTATGTGCCAGGTGTTCCCTATTGCCTTTGGCACTGGAGCCGATGATGTTGTCGAGCTGTCAGCTGCGAGGATCATGCTTCCTTGTTTAAGCTGATGCTTGCCGTGTCTATCGTTTTGTTTTCTCGATATCTGTTGTCGTAGCAGGGTCATGTCCCTTTCCCTGTGAGACGTAATCAACGTTGCCTTGTAGCAGCGGTGTCAGACTTGTGTTCACTTGTGTCGTGCTCGATCTAGAGCGTGTACTTGTGATTATGGTCTGACTATGTCCCTCTGAATTATGTTTCTAGATATTCGTGTTATTTCAAGTTGTGTCTTAGGGTTTGTTCTTCCCTGCTTCTCCTTTGCTAGTCCTTAAATTTTGAGGACTAAATTTCTTAAAGGAGGGGAGGATGTAATGCCCTGGATTCTTATCGGATTCTTATTAGGTCTTTCGGATCTTCTTCGGAGAGTTTCAGATCGCTTTTGTGGGTCCTGAGTTGAGTTTTACGATCTGTATGGGTTTTTCTCTTGTACAAGTTACGAAACCCTGCAGTGAGTTTATTTCTCAGTTCATCGACTCGTGGACGCCGTAGTCGCGTTGTACACTTCCCGAGGATTGTTTCGGCTATTTTTGTGTATTTTTATGAATTAGTGGATTTTCGGCACAAAAATCAGACTTTTAGAAATTAGGAAAATTTCCTAATTTCTTCTATTTAACCCTCAACCCCCTCTCTCCTCCCTCATTTCTATCATCTCTTTCTCTCTCTCGTTCTCTCTCGTCTTTGGACCGTTCGACGCGGGGCGCGTGACCGTGGAGAGCTGGCTGAGGCGGGGACACGATGGAGTGATCGGCACGCGGGATGGAGCGACGGTTGGAGCGTGGCGCGGCGCGATCCCTCGGTGGATTCAAAGCCAGCGCGGTTTCGTTCGTGTGATGTTTTCGGCGCGAATTAGTCGCTTCGGCGCACGATTTCTTCGGTGGAGGTAGGGAGACGGATCACCTACTTGTCCTGTGCTTTTCCTTGCAGTTTCGTGTTGTTCGGTGCTAGAACGAGCGAGTTTGGGCTCGTTTAGGTAAAATTGTGATTTTAGGAGTTCGTAGGGTTCGCCGAAAAATGGTGACCCTTCTTAGTAAAATTGGTATCAAACGAACCCTCGGGATGTCTGGATCCCGTTCCCGTAAGTTTCGTCGTGATTGGTCGTCATTGGGGGCCAGTAGGAGTCCGGGAACCCCGGTGACCCAATTTGGGTCGATCCATCAGAATCGCTCGTTTCTCGTGAACGGTTCATTGCATGTGCCCCTTCCGGCTTGTTGAAGGCAAGTTTCATCGTCTAGGCTTGTTTCCCTTGCGTTTCGACGCGAATGGGGTGTGGAACGGCCGAGATCGGCCTTTTCCCTAGTTTTCCCACCGTATCGCTTTGGTGGTCGTTCTAGTGACCGCTACAGGTCTCTGGCGGCCCCACGATAGACTGCCACATCCTTCAGTGTGTCGGTAGTTTCGAGGTCAGTTTAGGTTGGCGGTGCAACCTCTGACCGCCACTTGCCTTTGGCGGCCCTATAGTGGTGCGCCAAGGCTCGTTGTTTCTCGATGTTCATGTTAGTCGGTTCTCTCTAGCCGCCCTTTCTTGGAGCGCCAGGAGTCGTTGACTAGAGTAAATAGTCTATGTCGGTTCGTGTTGGCGGCCCCGTGTATGACCGCCACTCTACTATAGCGCGCCTACTATAGGCCGCCATAGTGTGTTTTGACCGGGTCCCAGATTTAAGTCGGTTGGCTCTAGCGGCCCAACCTTCATGTGTTTATTTGTCATAGCGCGCCTTCCTTCGGCCGCTACAGTCCGTGTGTCTTAGGTCAGTATTTTAGGGAGGTTGGTGTGGTAGTTCATTCTTAGACCGCCACGTCCGTGTAGCGCGTCTATCTTAGACCGCTACTGGTGGTTTGACTAGATAGGTCGGTTCAGGGTGACTGAGCCTAGCGGCCTAATCCGTGACCCTTACAGTCCCCTAGCGGCCCAGTCTAGGACTGCCAGATTCTTGTCTCTGTTCGGGTGTAGCGGCCCTGCCCTCAACGGCTTCTTCCATATAGCGGCCTAAAGGTGGACCACCATATTCCCAGGGTGTTGTTTTTGGTGGTTATGATTTCTAAGGGTCTTGGCTTGACCTTGTGGTTTGTCCGCTGACCCGTGGATGTCTCTTGACATCCTATGAGGGCTATGACCACGTTATAAGGTAGCCATGCCTGCCTATTTCTGTATTGCTTCCAAGTCTTTGTCAGGTCCTGGTCAACCCAGTAAGATCCAATGGTTGACATAAGACCTTGTGTGTGTCCCGACTATTCTTGATAGCTCGAGACAGTGGTTCTGGATGCCTTGAGGTACTGTCCTACCTCGGTTTACATGTCCAAGTGCTTTGAGGGTCTTGGTGATCACTCAGGTCTCCGTCTGTCGTTTTATATGGATGTGTCGTTTCTCTGACTTAGGATTAGACCGATTGGCGGCTTGTTCCGCTTTGTACGATGATCTTGACTCCGAGTCATGAGACTCAAGGATCGTTGTGTCTGCAGGTCTCGTTGCATTGTCCTAAGTCTGTCGACAGTTGTCTTGCTGCCTCGGGGCTTCGTAGTACGTGCGATCGTGCTTCCTTGCCTATCAGTACTACAACACTTGTCTAGTGAGCCTCCACTAGTCGTAGCCTGGCGACGCGTTATGGCATGTCAACCCACCAGGAAGTGGTGGCGTGGCAGTTCCCGAGATACAGTTTTTAGGCTAGTTGTCGTGGGCTCCCTTGCCTTGCAGTGGCGTCCTGCTGGGGGAGAAAACTAGCTAGAGGCCGGGCTCAAGGCATTGAGCCTGTGTGTGCACACGTCGTCAGGGGCATTTTGGACGAACGCCGACGGGCGTGACCCTGACTAGTCACTCGCGACTATAGTTCCTGTTTTGTTCAGACAGTGTCCTCGTCTCTGTCATCTTGTAGGCAGCATAGATAGACACTTGTAGGCGCAGCATAAGATGTCAGTGGACGCAGCTGGCTGTTCTTCTAGTGAGGGGGTGCTTCCGTCAGTGACACGTGACTCTCACATTTCTCGTGCGTCGTGACCTTTCTGGGTTAGCCCTCTCGTGGTCTTGCTCGAGGTCAGCGCTGTGTCGTGTGCACGACGTTCTAGTCGTGTGTGTGTGGTTGTGTCTAGAGGAGTGAGCACGGTAATCGAGTCGTGTATGCTTTAGGGTCGGTCTCGTCAGTCTTGGTCTTTTCCTAGGCTTATGTCTCTAGTCTCGTAGGCCTTTATCTTGGGCCTCGTGCTTGTCGACAGATCGGTAACTCCTGACCTTTTGAGTTCAGGGTTAGCCCTTCTATCGTTGTTTGGAGTAGCTTAGGGGCCGAGGTCCTCTCGGTGGCCGTGTTTTGTAGGTACAGCTTCTTCCCTCTTCCCTAACCTATTCCCTACTCCTACTTCCTCTTCTTTATAGCTTTGTAGTTTAGTTTTCCTGCTTTACTACTGATGTTTTAGTTGTTGTTCCGTGTTACTACGTTATTTTTCAGTGGGGATCCACGTGACCCCTACTGGGCCAGTGACACGAGGCTCACCCCTACTTTTCAGGTGGGGTCGTCTCTGCTTCTTTGGCGGTTCCTGGTGTGGCGAATTCGTAGTTGCCAGTGGTACCTGCATCGGGCTTCCCCCGACCTCAGTGTACGTCTTTCTTTCCTGTCGATTGTACTTATCTTTCCTTTGAACTGGACTCTGGTATAATTCTAAATTGAAACTGTTAATTAAAAAGTACTTTTATTTCTGCTACTTTAGCAAACCGATCTAATGAAATTTAATTGCTTACTGTTATATCTCTGCGGCTTCAATGTACTACACAATAATCCTTTTATCCTTTCGGAGCTTTACAGCTCTTGGGAGACTTACGGGTTCCAAGCGGTATCGGGTTTACTCGGTAGTCCTATCGGATATATCCGGTATCCGGGATCTGGGTCATCACAATTAAGGCTAAAACGGTCTTTCAAAAAGCCGCAGTTATTCCTTGCGGTCCTAGTAAGGCCACCTCCTATCTTCAGACAGAAGCTATAAATGATGAAAATAAAAAATTAAACTAGGGCATACTATGCATGTAAATCAATGAAACCCGTATCTAAGCATGCTAGAATGGATCCAAGTCGTAAATATGCATGGGTGAATGTGTATTACCCAAGAATTTACATTTTTATCTTATTGAGGCTATTTTGATGCATGAAGAATGAACTATATGCGCAATCTCAATAAAACATGAAATCCTCTACATATAATGCATGAAAACGACTGGAAGTAGAGGGCTTTTATTCTTAACTTCGAGTTTGAGCCAATCATGAGATAACATTCCTCTAGATAGAGCTCTAAACTTCAAATTTTGGGCTGGAACTCGACCTTAATTCCTATTTGTCCCAAACCGAATCAGCGACTTCGTGGCCTTCTAACTTCTGATCCTCTTCACCTATGACCACGAAACTTAGTGGGTAAAAAGAGGGTATTAAAAGGAACAAATAATTCTAACGAACCCATATCTAATTACCTCGTTTATAGCTTCTAACCCGCTGCATAATCTCGGGGCGTGACACGTTGGATCAGACTCAGTGCTGGACTATTCTTCGGGGCTACAGTATTGAGGGGTTATTCCCCAACATTATGTTTTTTTTATATACGAATGCTCCGGGTTTTCCGATCACCCCGTCGGGTCACGGGGATTCACCATCTATCTCGGCGTGATCTCTGATGACCTCGCTAGGGGAATAGCGAATAAACAGCCTTAATGGCGAAAAATGGCCCAATGCTTTTCGACCCCTCGGTCCACATGTTGTCGTTCTGACATGCCTGTCTTTTACGGAGTCTGTCTCAGCTTGCTGTGGACGGGTCTCCTATACATCTCCTCCAACACATTCTGGGGCAGGAGGAGATGCTACTAAAATTTTTATAGAACTCCGTGTGTTCCCGACCTTTCACTAGGTTTTCACCCCTTGTGGTAGTAACGGCCTCGCGGCGACTCATGCCGAATTATGAGGACCGAGTATCCGATAAAAGGGAATAAATCAATAATGGGTGCCATTCCGGCATACATCGTCTCGGTAATATATGAGTCCACCTGAACGTGGTCATGCCAGGTCCACACTCGTGGGCCCATATGCATGCACCGCTATGATCAACGCGGTCTCATAATGAAAAACAGCTGCTAATCGACTTGTTACCTAGAGGGCCAGCCCTCGGGTTCCCCACTCATCATAGGGTACGAGATTGCCGTTTAGGCACGACCGTCAGTCAGGAGATCGTCTCGACATTTCGTGGACAGTTCTCTTATACTCTCCCCGATACGTCTCGGGACAGGGGAGATGCTGCTGAAATTTTCTCTAAATATATCAAATAAACATGCAAATAAATAATTAAATAAAGTGATGATAATGCAATTTTGACTAACCCGCACTAAGTTAAAGACAATTTTTGCGTTCAACCTCTAATAAACAAATAAACTCCTATATGCCTATTTGCTGGTACTTACCATATAAATATGTATGCATGAATGCTTGCATTTCCCTGATTCTCTGGTATATCTAATGATGACTAGCGGAAGTCAGGTTATGCCCGGTCGGAGGCTCTCACTATGCATGAGTGTAGAAATCCGCCTCGTACTGAGAATTGACCTACTTAAATAAACCCCCATTGCTTGTTTGATTGCATGCTATATTCTATTTCAATAAATGTGTTTCAATTTATCATTCTCTTTTAAATTGTTCGGCCCCATGGTCCTTCTATTTTGGCGATTAATCAAGGGTTGTCCCTTTTTTCAAAGGGATGTAATTAACGTCGTAGCCTTTATGGTACAGCGGGTTTTGTGTCCCGACACGATCACTCACCTTCGTCTAATTAGTCAAGCAGTGCGCATAATAAATCGTCACTTTTTGACTGGCACGTCCACGCGTCTAAATAAAACCCTTAAATAAACTAAATAAATAAATCAAAATAAAAAGATTTTAATAAAATCCATCTCCCACAACCTGGCACACCTGGTGGGACTGAACCTCCCTTCATCCTTTTGCCAAAGTAGAGGGACCATGGGGCTCCCACTCAAATACTAACTATTTGTTCATCTTGCCGTTCCCCTTGAAGGTTGAAGTAATAACGAATGGACTATCTAGACTCATCTTCGGCCCCCAAGTCATGGCCGACCATGTTGTGTACGACTACCTCACCGTACCTACTACCTTTGGCAACTTTCACTCGATTGTTGGTTTCCCCAACTTCCTAAGGGTGGCACTCGTAGGCCTCCTGGATGTAGAAGGCCCGGAACCTGCGAAGCTGATGAAGAACAAAGTTGTGGCTCGCCGAAGTGAGGGTCGGATTAAGAAAACCCTGCTGAGGAGCCCGGTGATCGTGAGCTATCACGTTCACCACATTACTTGCCCAACTGGGGCACCCAAGAAGAAGCCCGCTGGGGGCAAGAAGAAGAACTCAAGAGGAGGAAAAGTCCTTGTTGTTTCTCGAAGCCGATTGTCAGCATCCGAAAAGTCTGTAATGATTAGAGGTGTCCGGATCTACCTCAATGGCCGTGATGCAGAAGTTCTACCAGTTCGGGTCATCCCGACCATGCCCACCCATAGTACCTTCCAAGTGCTGGCTAGCTGGAGGGCGAATTCTGATGATAACAAGCAAGGGAGGCCAGCCCCAAAACTGCCAAAGTTCAAGCAAATCTAGGTTCCCAAGAGGACCCGGGGCCCCGCGCTAGCCTTGTAAAGCTTCAACAATTCTGTTGATGTCCCCAAGAGAGGGCCCAAGAAAATTATGCATGCAGAGGAAGCCGTGGTCGCAGCTTCTATACCCGCCGCCAGGGCCTATGCAAGGTAGGCTGATATCTATAAATATCCAAGAAATTTCAATCAAGCTACTAGGCTAATATGGCTTTCATATATGCCGTCTGCCTGAGACTGGATGCTACCTCCTGCCATCTCTCCAGAGCGTAGTCAGGAGGATATGACAAAGATGGTCTGGGAATATTTTCATAGACTCAGGAACCCTTCCCTCGGCCAACAAAGATTGCTTCGTGTCATCAGGGCCGAAAAAGAAGAAAAAGACGAAGCGTCACCCATGGGTGCGGATGAAGATGAAGAGCGAGCTGGGGCCAGAAACTTTGAAACGCCCCCGTAGCATAAAAGAATTAAAAGAATTTTAATATTTGAAAGGCTGACTTACCCCGGTCAGACCTAAAGGGAAGTTAGAAAGCACAAAAGAAGAATGCAAATCCTCACCTGCAATGTGTCAGAGGTGATGGGCGTAATGGGCGTACCCGACACCCCGCCAAATGAACAAGAAGAGCCAGCCGAGATTGCTGGAAGAGAAGACCCGGTGACAAGACCGGGCAAAGCCGCTGCTGAGCTATTGTAAGCCGCTAAGGGCAAGCAGGTTGCTGATGAAGACATCACTACTGCCACTGCCAAAATAGTGGCGTCTGAAGAAGAAGGAGTATTCCTTTCTCCTCCATTTGAGTGTGCTTCGAGTGACACGCTCGAGGGCATTATTAGCAACACCGCCTTGGAACCTACCGTCCTGATGACGCTATAAAGATACCAGCGAGAGATAGAACTAATGAAGGAAAAATTAAATGAAAAAGTTGAACACACTATGATGCCCAAGCAACTGAGGGCACAAATTGATTCGTCATGGGGAGGTTCCGACCCCATGGATGCCCCCTCACCGGGTGTTCTACAACAGGCAGACTAGAGTCGGGCTATTCCCCAGTATCACCCTCAGCGGCTCCAGCCAGTACGGCCAATGCCTCTCCAGATGCAGTAGCAAGCTCCACTGTCAGGGCCTTTGCCACCCCATGCTATAGCTCTGGCCACACCACTGATGCGGCCCGCTCACCTCTACCCTCAACCAGCAGAGCTAGTTATAGTGAACAAGGAGATGGTGGAGCAAATGATCGATGCAAGACTGGAAAAGAGGGGTGGTGATGATTATGCTCCCTTCGACATATATGAAGTGCCATATCCAGCCTACTATGCTGCCAAAAGACTGCCACTCGATGTCAACAAGCCACCAAAATTTGACAAATTCAACGAGTAGGGCTCCCCGAAAGAACACATCGCATATTACATAACAGTCATGGGTGACTTGGCGGCGGACGAGTCGTACCTGCTGAAGTTATTCGGATCCTCACTAACAGGACCTGGCTTTGAATGGTATTCTAGCCTGTCGACCGGGTCTATCAATTACTAGATGGACATGTAGCGGATGTTTAATGAAAGATTCCACGTCACCGAGGTAGGGGTGACCGTGGCTGAGCTATATGCAACTAAACAAAGAAATGATGAAATAACTGTAAAATATATCAAGAGATAGAGGGATCTCATCATGAAGTGTCGGCGTCCTCCACATCAAGAAGATGTGATACAAATATACAAACATAATCTAAGAAAATAAATCCTAGAGAAAATAATCAGAATAGAAATCAGGTCTTTTGACTAATTAAATGATATTGTGACAGAGGTTGAAGACTTCTTCGCAAGATATCCTTCCCCCTCTGCTGATGCAAGTCATCAAGCCGGGCAAGCTAATAAATGGCCGATACTCAAAGCAGTGCATGTTGTTGGCATTAAGGTGAAAAGACACAAAGGGGTGCACAACCCTCCTCCCAATGAACCTGCTGGATGTCGGGAGAGGGCTCCCCTGCAGAACAAAGCAAAGAAGCTCTACACCTTCTCCTGAGATAGGACTTGAGCATTATTCGAGTGGGCTGTCAAATGTAACAAGATCACTCTTCCAAAGCCAAAGAGGCCTGATGACATCAAGAGAAGAGATGATCCTTGCTTCTGCTCCTATCATCAAATCCTTCTACATCCCATTGAATATTGCCAAATATTCAAAGACATCGTCCAAGACTTAATCAAAAGGGGGGAGCTGCGAATGGGGGAGTACTGGGTTGCTCCCACACGCCCTCATGAAATGCCTACTCCAGGGGCATCAATCAACATGATATCTATATATCAACAGCTGCATGAAGAAGTGCCAGAGGATTGCACCTGGCACACTTATGAAGACTGTATCCCGTCGCATGGAAGGGAGCAAGAGAATTGGCAAGCATCGCCAACAAGGAAAAGAACGAGACCGGCATCTCACCCGGCTTCAGGGGCCCAAATTCTTGGCACCATGGACCGGCCCACTCTGTCTCCTGTAGTTTCTCTCTGGCATCAAGCAGCCCTTCCAATGGCAATTAGAAGGCCAACGGACAACAAAAAGAAACAAGCCCTGGTGCGGGTGCATGAAGAAGCCAGCTCAGCCGTGGAACAGCTGCGAGCCATTATAAATGGGCCAGATGAGCACAAGCAGCCCAAGAGCCAGCCTATGCAGCTCAAGGAGCATGCCCTTCAAAGACGCTATGAGTTTCAAGGGCTAACAAAAAGAATTGAAGAAAAAACGGGGGTGTTGAATGCACCAAGCAACCCCCTGTGGAGGCAGATGCCAGCCATAAAGGGGAAGAACAAGAAGAAAGCAAAGGCTAAAAGGAGATATGTTGCTCTCTCCTGCAACACATTGTCGGCCTCATTCGGCGTGGCTCAAACTTCTGACAAAGAAGATGAAGAAATTTGCTTTATGTTGAAGGGAGTAAATTAGGCTAAAGCTTCTACCTCCCACCATGATACTGGATCCGAGAGAATATCAAGACACCCGCCAGCCAGCAAGGAGGCGCAATACCACATTCCTCCTCTACTCGGAGGCATAAGACACAGGGAGTTCATCTTGAAGAAACTGGTCGCATCCGGTAATGATGGCGGGATGCCACTCATCTCCTGCAAACTGGAGGTGAAAGATAGCACTCCCGGCCCCTCCTGGAAAGACCCTGCCGTGATGGCGTTACTTTACCAGAAGCAGCAGGAAATTGAAATGTTGTGAAGGCGACTAAATGAAATGAACATGAGTCCATCTACGCCAAAATTGGCAGGACTTCTACCTGAGATGGCACAGGGTGATACTAGCTCACTTGAAGCCTCAACACGGCCGGCTATGCCCTGAATAGTACCTGAATATACAGGGGGCATTCTCCCGCAACCACTCCAGCATGCAATCTCCCAAGCATGTTAGGGGGCAACTATAGCTCCTCGGACAATGGTGCCAATGAGCCCGCATATGCAGTCAGCTATCCTAGACCCGAGTCCGGCAGGTCTGACGACAATGGACAAGCTGAGGGCGGAACAAACAATGAATATGAAGATGGCCGAGGAAGAATTCACCAAGGCTGAATTACGAACAATCAAGGAAAAAGATGATGAGTCCGCTATGGGCTACATAAGAAGATGGGAAAATCTTCATGAAAGATGTAGGCATCCGCCAAGCTACGGGGAGGCTGTTCAAATCTGCAAAAAGAATTTGAAGAAGGAAATCCTGCAAAGGGTCGCTGGCATTGAAGTCAAGACCTTTAAACAGCTAAATGACATTGTGGCTGATATCGAAGAATTTTTGGCAAAGTTTTGCCCGACTTATACAACCCCGAGTCAAAGGAATAAACCGAGTGGCAAGCACCAGGCGCAAGAAGAAATTTGCACCTCATATTTTGAAGCCTTCGAGCGACAAAGGAGGGAAATGAAAGAAGCAGGTAGCCTTTCTTCTGCCAAGCCAGCAAAACAAGAGCCCTCCTTAAGGGACAAAATGAAGAAACCGTACTCCTTTTCGAAGGGCAAGACTTGGACTCTCTGTGAATGGGCCTGTGAATGCGGCAATGTTGTGCCCCCAGAGCCAAAGAAACTGAGCAATGCTGAAAAAAAAGATGATCCATGCTTCTGTCCTTATCACCAAATGTTGGGGCATCCCATTGAGGATTGCTATGTGTTTAAAGACATTATCAAACGCCTAATCAAGAAAGGCGAATTGCAAATGGGCGAGTATAAGGTGGACCCACCACGCCCTCATCAGATGCCCGCCTTGAAAATAGCGGCCCCGCGTGGCACCACTGCCTCAGCTGCTCCTCACAAGTCTGGTTGAAGCCAACATCTAGAATGTCCATGCAGCTTGAATGCAGATGCTTGCCAGCAAAAGAAGAATGGTGAATAACGTAGAATAAAAAAAAGGGGGCTCGTTTTGGGGGCAAAAAAAAAGAGGAAAAAAAAGAAGAATGAATAAAAAAAGAAGAAGAAAGAAAAGAAAAATGATCAATGCAATTCTGCATTGCAGTTCATTATCGGCACTATCCGTGTCGACAGACTTAAAATATACATATGTTTTGTAGCAACAAAGGCTCTCAACAATGCCGTCAAGGTTGGAATGAAACGGGGGGCATTCCCCGTAAGTTATAAGTCGCATTCAGGGGTAGACTCATCCTACACTCCTGAGACTAAAGATAGGGGTGTACAGACCCCACCTTTACTCAGCCTTCACACAGCAAAGGGGAGTAGCAAAAAGCCTCCGCTCAATTGCTGAATCTCTACAAGCAAGGAGTCAGCTGAGCAAGTGCATGAGCGCGAATAGTATGCGTGAGGCAAGAAGATTGAACCGCCTTGCAAATAAATGCCATCAGCTGGTGCAGAATGATGTCAAGCAAGCCATAACCGAAGAGACAAATACGGCCAATGCCAAGGTCGGCAGCATAACAATGAGGCTATTGAAGAAAGCTACCGAAGGATGCTCCGCCCAAAATTAAAAGACCCAACTAAATGCAGCTGCAACTCTACAAAGGCCAGCTTGATATGGGGAGATGCTTCATAGAAATGCAGCTAGATACGGCCATAACTCCCCGAAGAAACAAGCAAGGTAGTTAAGCCGGCAAAAGCAACAAACCCTACTCTCCCTGCCTGGGAGCCTCAAAAAAAGAGAGAGAAAAGAAGAAGGAAAAAATTATGAGGCAAACATGGCCTCCTCATCCACCTCCATAGGCAAAGGGCTCCCTAGCAGCGTCACACGATGAATGCCCAGGGAACATGAAATGAATGCGCCGTCTGTGGAGCTAGGAAGACCCGCAACTGCAACCACCAACACAAAGGGCCAAGAAGATGACGCTTGGTATCGGCACCGGGAGCCTATTTCTGCAAGAGCCGCAACTTTTCGGACCACCTCCCGCATAAATCAATAACAAAAGAGGACAGCTGGTGATCGGATGCATAGCTGTTGCCGAATATCCCCCGGGGACAATGTTAATTAACAATCCCACTAACGCTAAGAACCCTTCATTGACCACCATGCCTCCTATCTCAAAAATGGGTCTAGGCCCCATCGGGGTACCCCTCTATCCTCAACCTAGATCCTCCAGCCAGGTCATCAAATAAACTAGCTTCCGGCACCTCGCCACAATAATATATGAGCTCTGTTAGGGGATGCAATAACAAGCCATGCTGGGTCATTTACACCCCCCTCGACCCCACTCTCCTCTCCAAGTCAACAAACAAACACCTTTCGGCCTCTGATGGCCCACTATAGTATCCCCTGGTCCCACTAGGGGTTTATGGTGCCTTACCAACCTATCATCCTATGGGGATACCTCCCATTTGTCCCGCCAGGATCAATACTCTACCCTCAGCCTGGAACCTATGCTCCTAGCCAGTGCATTGTCATCATCCTTTTGCATGCCGCCATAGTAACTACATAAATACACCAAGAAATACCAAATTTATCCCATGGGGCTGACCCCACCACTGTTGGTTTCGACGTTATGCCCTAGATTGGGCTCATAAACCTTTTTCCCTTGGCCTGAGGCATTCTGCCCTCGTCGAGCTCTAAAAATTGCCCCCTAGTCCCATTGGACCGGGGTCATAAACCTTTTCCCTTGGTCTGAGACATTCCGCCCTCGCCGAGCTCTAAAAAATTACCCCTTAGTCCCATTGGACCGGGCTCATAAACCTTTTCACTTGGCCTGAGGCACTCCGCCGTTGCCGAACTCTAAAAATTTCCCCCTAGTCCCACTAGATTGGGCCCATAAACCTTTACCCTTGGCTTGAGACACTCTGCCCTTGCCGAGCATTAAAAATTGTCCCTAGATTGGGCTCATAAACCTTTTTCCCTTGGCCTGAGGCATTCCGCCCTCCCCAAGCTCTAAAAAATTGCCCCCTAGTCCCATTGGACCGGGCTCATAAACCTTTTCCCTTGGCCTGAGGCACTCCGCCCTCGTTGAACTCTAAAAATTTCCCCCTAGTCCCACTGGATCAGGCCCATAAACCTTTTCCGTTGGCCTGAGGCACTCCGCCCTCGCCGAACTCTTGGATATTGATCCCTAGCCCCACCAGCACAATAAGTAGTCGAATTCATTAATAGTCCCACCGGACAAAGTATCCCGCATCACGGAAGAGTCTGCGCCAGGGAGCTCAACAAAAAAAAGAGAAGAGAATAAAAAAAAAATAAGAAAAAATGAATGATGATCTAAAATAAACTTCATAAATCAATAAATTCAATAAATTTAACAAACCCAACAAACCAAATAAACGAACAAACCAAATAAACTCAATAAACCAATAAGCCCAAATAAACCCAAACAAACCCAATAAGCCCAACAAATCAACGAACTCAATAAACCAATAAACCCAACAAGTCAAATAAACCCAACAAACTCAACAAACTCAATAAACTTAATAAACCCAACAAGCCAAATAAACCAAATAAACCTAACAAACTTAACAGACTCAATAAACCCAATGACCCAACAAACCCAACAAATTCAAACAAATAAACCAACAAAAAGACCCCTTCTACCATCAGCATCATGAACTTCCGTCTAGACTGGTGCATAAACCAACAAAAAGACCCCTTCTACCGTCAGCATCATGACCTTCCGTCTAGGCTGGCGCATAAACCAACAAAAATTCTTCTATCATCAGCATCATGGCCTTCCGTCTAGGCTGGCAAATAAACCACAAAAAGACCCCTTCTACCGTCAACATCATGACCTTCCATCTAGGCTGGCGCATAAACCAACAAAAATCCTTCTACCGTCAGCATCATGACCTTCCGTCTAAGCTGGCGCATAAACCAACAAAAACCTATTCTACCGTCAGCATCATGACCTTCCATCTAGGCTAGCGCATAAACCAACAAAAATCCTTCTATCATCAGCATCATGACCTTCCGTCTAGGCTGGCGCATAAACCAACAAAAATCCTTCTACCGTCAGCATCATGACCTTTTGTCTAGGCTGGCACATAAACCAACAAAAGACCCCCTTTACCCTTGGCGTCATGACATACCGTCTAGGCAAAGTTGTCTGGCAACATGACAATTCGTCTAGGATGATAAATATTCTACCTTGGCATCATGACATACCATCTAGGCCAAGTTATCCGACAACATGACAATTCATCTAGGTCGGTAAATGTTCTCCTTTGGCGTCATGACCTTTCGTCTAAGCCAAGTCATTCGGCGTCATGACCTTTGGTCTAAGCCAACAATCATCCTACCATTGGCCTGGAGTTGCCATCCGAACCAATGAACAAAAAGATCCCTTCTGTCTAGCGACATGACAATTCATCTAAGCCGGTAAATACTCTGTCGTTGGCATTACGACCTTCGGTCTAAGCTGACAATCATCCCACCTTTCGCCGGAACTGCCAATCCGAATCAAATGAACAAAAAGACCCCTTTGTAATACAAACTCTCAATCCCACCGGGATTCAACACAACACATAAATCTTCTCTCCACTACAATGACATCAGTCTCCTGACTCCAAAATAGCTTACCTGTGGGTATGCCTATTAAGCCTTAAAAAAAGATAATAATAATAATATATAATAAAAAAGAGAGAGAAAATGGTAATCATAATATGATATGCATGCTTGCATGTTCCACGTGCAAGTTTGCCTGTAATATAGTATTAGTACACCCCCTTTGAATGTCCTAGGACCATACTCACATGCTAAATACCGCAGCCCCGATTCCAGGTATGTGTGCGTCATGACATAAACTAAGAGATGAGAAACCAATTTTTGGTGAGTGTATACATCAAGGGGAAGAGTTGTAGCTATGCTGCTAGCGTAACTCATGAAATACACCTGAGACAAAGCTCCCACACTTCACACATAACGCGTTCAATAATCTCCAATCATAGGGACGCTAGAAAGTCTTCCTAACACTTCATGGATGCTCAAAACTCTACACTCGCACGATGGGTAATCGTGAGGAAAAAGATGCCTACCCCCTTCATATAAAAAAAGAATTTGTAAGTGGAATGTGAATCCAGAAAGCCAAGATTTCCCACTAAAATAAATGAGGAAACTCGCGCGAAATGGTGAAGCAAATTCCATAATAAAATTGCTATAAGGGAATGCAGATCCAAGAAGTCAGGAATCCCCACTGAGACAAATGAGGAGACTCGTGTGAAATGGTGAAGTAAACCCCACAATAAAATAATAATAAGGGATGAATCCTAGTAGCTGAGAATCCCCATTAAGACACATGAGGAGACTCGCGCCCAATGACGAAGTCCAGAATTAAGAATAAACAAGGGGACTATGCGAATCTATCGAAAGTCAAAAACCCCAAATATATGTGTAGACACTAGAGTAATCCTCTAGTGTTACTTAGAACATCTGTGTGTCCCTATGTTTAGGGTTCACTGCTGACTTGCCTGCACTATCATATCACAGAGAAATAGTACTGGGTGTAGGTCGTGATTTAAACTATGCAACTATTCTATGCAGTATCCTCTTTACGAATGCACATCTCCCTTAGTTGCGCTTCGTGAACTGCACCCTGCCTATGAATCATGGGCGATGTTCTTATCCTGTCCCTGATAGACGGTACGTAATTATACTATATATATCGATTCTATGCTTGCGGTCTGTTGGTCCCTGGGTAGGCGAGTAGACAAGAAGGGGGGGTTGAATTGTCCCCCACGAACGATGGTAAATTAAAATCTAACACAACGGAATTAACAACTTTGAACGTGATTGAAGAAATTAGACGAAGCAAGGTAAACTTAGTTCTCTCAATCTCACCGTTCACACACGAACATTCAACCAATATAAACAATTAAACATGCATCCACAAAAGCAAACCAAAACACAAGGGTTTTTAAGGTGGTTCGGGATCACGACGGGCTCCCTACGTCCACCCCTCACCAAACTCGATGAGGCTTCACTCGGGGAATGAATCCCCAACACGGAGACGACGCTCCAACACACACGGGGATAAATCCCCACACACACACGGAGTAAAACTCCAACACACACGCGTAGGGCGATGCCTACGCAACCACACGGGAGTAAACTCCCAACCACACACGGGGAACACACCCCACAATATGTCCAAGCACACACGCGGATATGCTCCGCACCACACGACGCACATGCGTCAACACAAACACTCGGAGAACCCTTTCTCCGATCCCCCACACACAATATTCCTTTAGAAATGTATGAAGCCTAGACAAATTGATACAATGAATCCCAAACAAAGTCTAAAGACAGAAATAAAGAATATATAGCATATACAGAGCTCCCCCTTCTTCGATTCTTCCGGTTCCTCTTGGTTCATTGTCAGATGATGGCGATTTCGGCGTCCTCTTGTTCCTCTCTTCGAGACGCTTCTTTTCTTCTTCTACCACGAGCTCCAAATCTTCATGGATGTAGATGATAACCACCTTGCAAGAGCTCCACCTTGTTTTCCCCCTTTTCTTCACCTACAAGAAGGAACAATATCAACATTAGGGTTCTCATCTCCCAAATTCGTAACTCCTATATAGGCCAATATGAGAAGCATGAAAAGACACATATAACCCTCATAAAACATGTTAGAAACCCCCTAATATGTTTAGGAACCAATGGGGGATAGTTTGGTAAAGTTTGAAAGGGTTTTCATTGGGTTTAGAACGCTCCCGAAAATCCCGATCGGAAGGGATCGACCCCAAGGGTCGACCCTCGGGCAGCAGAGGGCCAAACAGAACCAAAAATTGGTTCTGTTTTACAGGGGTCGACCCTTGCAGTGGGTCGACCCCAGGGGTCGACCCATGCAGTTGGCTGGGCTCTCAGCCCAGGGGGGTCGACCCCTTCTCCTGAGGGTCAAGAAAATACGGTTTTAGCCTCGATTAAGTGCCGAAAAAATTCCCAAAAATCAAGAATAAATTACCATGAATTCAACAAAGTATTAATACCATCTAAACCACATTTCAACAATATTTATGAGAAAACATTAAGCACATTATAAAGGCTCAAAAATCTCATTTTAAGGATGCATAAAACACTTCCAATGCAATGCAACCTCATGAAAGATGTTCATGAAAACGACCCGGAACTTAGCATAAAAATGGTTAGATGTTACCATCATCCACTTGATATGAGAGGGTTTAAAAACCATCCTTGAACCTGTAAAAACATGATAAACCAAGAGGTTAGATGATAATTAAAAACTCATGAACCAAGTATTAACTCTTTGAACTAGTTCACATAAAACTACATCATTGATCACATTCAAGTATGTAATTGAGTTCTCAATTCAACCATCAAAAACTTATTCACCATTTGACAAGGTTTTGATATGATGAACATGAATCTCTCACTTAATCAGATAAAATGACATGGGAGCTCAACCATTCAATCACTCTCTTGAATCTACCAAATCTTCAACATCAAAATGCTTCATTACACAAATGTTAAAAATTATGCCAAATGTAAAGCATGCATAATATCATGGAACCACATTCATTCAAATGGCATTCTTGTTGATTAAGAACTAACATTTATGAAGCATTATCTCATGAGGAATCATTGATATAAAATCATATAAGGATGAAATGCAATGCAATGAGAAAGGTAACTCCCCTTTTGAAGAAGAACTTCATTGATGCACTCCTTTGAGTTCCAAAACATGAGCCATGGATTTGATCCTATAAATCAAGATAAATATAGCATTAGTTCCTTAAACACCAATGATTCATATGGCTTTCAAGAATGAACCTTAAAGCCATCTTTCAGCTCATCAATCACAATATACACATGTTGCTCAATGAAACACATACACATACAAACACAATCGTTTTGATATCATTGAAACCAAACACCAACTAGGGGATGCAACAATCTCCCCATTTTTGATGATGACAAAAATATGTGTGTGATAGAGTAGTATTACAAATATTTTATGAAAGACCAAGCATTAACTTGAACATTGAGCACATACATCAATTCTCAATTCTCCCGAAAACAACAACATTCATAAGACATTGAGCACACACAAACATTCTCCCCCTTTTTGTCATCTACAAAAAGACATGGGGTGATGTGACAAGAGATGAACGTGTTAGGCCAAAAAATATAATACCAATGCAAATGCCAAGTGATACTAATCAAGGGCCCAAAAGTATGATACCAAATGTTGTTCAGATGCCAATTGATGATCAAATTGGCGGATACCAATTGTTGGGGTCAAATTAAGGTCCAAAGATTTACAATTTCAATTCTTGAAGAGTTGGCCCCAAAGATATGATACCAAAGGGTGGAAGAGCTCATTTCAGCAATCATGCAACATACCAATTGTTAAAAAGTATGAATTGCTCAAGATGATATCATGTGTAAACTATATGCATGTTGACAATGCCAAATATGCAAATATACACATGATGAGCTTCATCTCTCAAATGCAATGAAAATGCACTATGTGAATGCTAATCGTGCAAGTTATGAAGCTGTGCACATGATGACTTCTTTCCTTCAAATGTAAGGTTTATGCTCAGAATTAGACTCAAGGGGAATGCATGAACATGCAAGCACACAAGCACAATCGTCATGCACACAAATATTACATATAGTAACTCCCCCTAATGAGGTACGGGTTAAGAAAAGGGCATGTGATTCAAATTCAAGAATGTAAGACATGAAGCATAACTAAGAGATTTGTGCGTACACAACTAGAAGTACTACATAAACCATGAATGTAGGTAAATTCATAGAATACATACATCACAAAAATGCCCATGTGAAATGTGATGTAATGAATAATGAGCTTCAAAATATATGGATTTTCAGATTTTCTAAGAACACTAGAAGGTAATCTCCTCTCTACATTTTTACTTTAGATTCTCGACTATCGGTAGCTTCGCACAACCCCGATTTTGTTTCTTTTAATGGACTTTACTTTTCGACGTGAGTTTTCTCATATGTCTCAATGGGGATTCCCGGCTACTTGGATTCGTCACACATGTGGATTTTTTGTTTCTCCTTTTGACACGAGTTTCCTCCTTTGTTTCAGGGGGGATTCTCGGTTACTCGGATCCACATTCCACTTATTGAATTTTTGTGGGGTAGGCAGCTTCCTCACGATTACTCTTTAATGTCCATGTAGAGATTCAAGTTCCCTTTAAAGTGTTGGAAGGAATTTCTTAAATCCTTATCAATGAAAGTCATTAAATTTATTATGTGCAAGAGTGTGGGGGTAAATTTCTGTTTTGCATGTATATAATGAATTCGACAAGACATAGCTATGACTCCCCCTAAATGTATGCACGGTTGGAATCAAATCCTCCCCCTTAATATATGACATGTATCACATATGAATAAAATCACTGCATTGTTATTTATCAAGGAGGTGAGGTCTTAGAAAGATCAAGAAATGGTTTCATAGGGTAAATACTTACAAGCATGCAAGGATTCATGAAACATTCATGCAAGCATTCATGAGTCAAGATATGCGATTATCATGAAATATATGCATATGTTCTATATGCATGAATATGCAATATGCATCTTTTTGTCATTTTATATGCATAGTATGTATATGCAAAAATGTCAATGCATTCTTTTTATGCAAGTTTTCAGTTTTTGTAATGACTTGAGCATTTACGAAAAGCATGAAGCAGGTGAATGCATGAGATGGATTTTCAATGAATTTGACACTGAATCGTGAGCATTTTATTTCAGATTTCATCATGAAAAGCCATTTTCCTCACAACCCAAACGTTCAACCTTGATCATTCAAAATAGTATTGCATGAGACATGAGTTCTAGTTTGGACAAATCAAGCAACCTGTTATTCATGCAAGGCAACCACACAAGGTCAATGAGCTTTCAAATAAGCCATGGTCAACATTCAATACCAATTGTTACATTTGATCAAGCAATTCCACAGTTCAAAAATTTTTCCCTTTTGAAACAAGAAGGTTTTTCAAATTCAATTTGAAAGCACATGCAAATCAAAGGCAATTTGATTTCATTCAAAACGCATGGTCCCTTGTAAGCCAAATAATTCAATTTCTGAATTTTGGTACTAGGCGGAAAACATAGGTCCGAAGACCACCATCACGCTTAGTGGAAGTATCTAGTTGAACGTAGTCCAACCTTCTCTAACCACCATTTGATATACCAAATATTCATCCATTGAAGACATATGAGGCTTGCGAAGAATTTAAAGCATAACATGAGAACACACTAAAATATCATCCCAAATCATCAAAACCATCAAATTTGATAAAGAAGGAGCAAAATTGGGATTTTACCATATGAGTGTGCCTTGTTCCCTTTATTGGAACACCTTTCATTCTTTATTTACCTCAAGGCACACTTGGATCAAAGCCAGTTTATTCAACACGTTTGGGCACCCAAGCCTTCTTGGGTCCTTGGATGTTGGTAGCATTTCTTTCAAATATTTTCTTTGACTTTTTCATTACCACCATATCATCATCCTTCATGATCCTGCAATCCTCAATGACATGTCCATGGTTTCCACAATAAAAGTATTGAGGAGAAGTATTTTTGCCTAAAGATTTCCTTTTAGGAGCAAAGGAATTTTCAAATGCATTGCATCTTCTATTTTCAAAGGATCTAGATTTAGCAAAATTAAACTTAGCATTCATTCTAGAAGCATGGAAACTTTGTGTTTTCAAGAACCAACATTCTTTCATAACATGACCGTATTTCCCACAATGAAAGTAACAAGGAGTTGTGGGTTTACGGAATGATTTTTCATTGTTTGCATAAGTTTTTGAAAATGAGTTTCCATTATAAGATGAAGACCTTTGAGCATGGGAAGTATGTTCATTTTCGAATTTCCTTTGAAAGTTAAACTTAGCATTCATGGCATGAAAATCATCATTTTGCTTCACAAAATAATTGTCAATGACATGACCAAGTTTGTGACAATAAGAACAAGAAACATTTCTTTTTATCTTGAAAACTTTTTGTTCAACTTTCTGCTTTGAAAAATAATTTTTCATCGTGTGGCCTAGCTTACCACAATGAAAGCAAGAAATATTTCTTTGTGATTTGAAAATATTTTTCCCTTTGCATGCAAACTGGTCATCCTTTTTCATAACAACACAATCATCCATCACATGTCCAAACATACCATAATAGAAACATTCAACATTAGACTTTGATTTTTGAAATCTATTTGGCATGGTTGGTTTGACATTTTTCTTTTTCGTAAAATCATTTTCAGAAATTTTCATTTGTGCAATTGGAGGTGGTGCCTTAGAAGTGCTCGGAATATCAGATGCATGAACAAATGAAGTTTTTAATTTGGATTCAAAAGACTTTTTGT
Source organism: Amorphophallus konjac (assembly GCA_022559845.1). Classification (NCBI taxonomy): domain Eukaryota; kingdom Viridiplantae; phylum Streptophyta; class Magnoliopsida; order Alismatales; family Araceae; genus Amorphophallus; species Amorphophallus konjac. Next base: position 134,085,525 of record CM040117.1, on the reverse strand, counting down.
TGACCGGGGTGTATCCAAGACCTTCTTTTTGAAAGTTCACCTTAGCACCCAACATTTTATCCAAATTTTCCTTTCCTTTGACAAATCTAGATAAATCATCTTTTAAACTTTGCACTTCTTCTTCTAGAGCAGAAACATGCAATTCGGCACTCGTGAGTTCTTCTTCACATGCACAAACTTTATCATTCAATAGGGAATTCACAGATTTGAAGTTTTCATTTTCTTCCTTGAGTTCTTTGTTTTCAACATTCATAGAATGTAATTTTTCAGTCAATTTCTCAATGACTTTCTCAGTTTCAGCAAGTTTTGAAATCCTAGCAAGCATTTGTTCATTTTCAGATTTCAACAACATGTTTTCTTTTTCAAATTTATCAAGACTTTTCAAGTTACCTTCAAGCAGAGAAATTTGAATTTGCATGGCGCCATTTTTTCTTTTAAGTTCCTCATTCTCATTCATGATGCTCTTGCTATCAATTTCAGAATCAAGAAGTTTTTCAAACATCTTATCATCATCAGACAATGAAGCTAGCTTGATCTTAAGAGACTCTTCATTTTTCTCAAGCATGGAAATTTGAGACATCAAGAGTTTATTCTGTTCCCTTAATTCATCACACTCATTTTCAAAATTCAAAGATCTATCAGATTTTTCAACCAAGGTATGTTCTTTACGCATGTCAAAAATTTCTTTACCAAGCTCATCTATTCTAGATTCCATATCTTCATTCTGTCTTTCCAAGCATTCATTTTCTGACTTCAAAGCTTCATTTTTCTTTTTCAAAGTTTTACAGTTTTCACAAGAAGCATTAACATGCGCATTTTCACATGAAGCAGAGGAGTTCACAACATCTTCAATTTTCTTTGTCAATTTCTTATTTTCAGATTTGACCTTTTTATATCTACCTAACAATTCCTCATAAAGCTCCATTAGCTCTTCAAAGGAAATTTCCTCACCTTCGGATCCTACCTCCGAGCTTTCTTTGGTTTCTTCATCATTGGCCATGAAGCTTGAGCCGACTTGTGAAGTCTTTTCATTGGCTTCATACTTTGCCAGTTGATCCCACAAATCTCTTGCTGACCTGTACGAAGAAATTTGAGATAGAACATTAGATTCTACACAATTCCTTAAAACATTCAAAGCATGAAGATTAATTTCATTTTTCTTCACATGCTTGTCAATCCGCTTAGCTTCATTTGATGGAAGTTTATGTGGACCGTTACATATGACTTCCCAAATTTCACATTCATTAAAGCCAAGGTAAGCACACATGCTATTTCTCCAAGAAATAAATTCATGTCCATCAAAGCGAGGAGGAAGAGTAAAACTAGACATGTTGCTAAATGAAACTCGCCGAGGGATCACTCTAAAGGTCGTTAGACCCTATAGATTGAGCCGTGGCTCTGATACCAATTGATGGTCCCTGGGTAGGCGAGTAGACAAGAAGGGGGGGTTGAATTGTCCCCCACGAACGATGGTAAATTAAAATCTAACACAACGGAATTAACAACTTTGAACGTGATTGAAGAAATTAGACTAAGCAAGGTAAACTTAGTTCTCTCAATCTCACCGTTCACACACGAACATTCAACCAATATAAACAATTAAACATGCATCCACAAAAGCAAACCACAACACAAGGGTTTTTAAGGTGGTTCGGGACCACGACGGGCTCCCTACGTCCACCCCTCACCAAACTCGGTGAGGCTTTACTCGGGGAATGAATCCCCAACACGGAGACGACGCTCCAACACACACGGGGATAAATCCCCACACACACACGGAGTAAAACTCCAACACACACGCGTAGGGCGACGCCTACGCAACCACATGGGAGTAAACTCCCAACCACACATGGGGAACACACCCCACAATATGTCCAAGCACACACGCGGATATGCTCCGCACCACACGACGCACATGCGTCAACACAAACACTCGGAGAACCCTTTCTCCGATCCCCCACACATAATATTCCTTTAGAAATGTATGAAGCCTAGACAAATAGATACAATGAATCCCAAACAAAGTCTAAAGACTGAAATGAAGAAGATATAGCATATAGAGAGCTCCCCCTTCTTCGATTCTTCGGTTCCTCTTGGTTCGTTGTCGGATGATGGCGATTTCGGTGTCCTCTTGTTCCTCTCTTCGAGACGCTTCTTTTCTTCTTCTACCATGAGCTCCAAATCTTCATGGATGTAGATGATAACCACCTTGCAAGAGCTCCACCTTATTTTCCCCCTTTTCTTCACCTACAAGAAGGAACAATATCAACATTAGGGTTCTCATCTCCCAAATTCGTAACTCCTATATAGGCCAATATGAGAAGCATGAAAAGACACATATAACCCTCACAAAATATGTTAGAAACCCCCTAATATGTTTAGGAACCAATGGGGGGTAGTTTGGTAAAGTTTGAAAGGGTTTTCATTGGGTTTAGAACGCTCCCGAAAATCCCGATCGGAAGGGGTCGACCCTTGGGGTCGACCCTCGGGCAGCAGAGGGCCAAACAGAACCAAAAATTGGTTCTGTTTTACAGGGGTCGACCCTTGCAGTGGGTCGACCCCAGGGGTCGACCCATGCAGTTGGCTGGGCTCTTAGCCGAGGGGGGTCGACCCCTTCTCCTGAGGGTCAAGAAAATACGGTTTTAGCCCCGATTAAGTGCCGGAAAAATTCCCAAAAATCAAGAATAAATTACCATGAATTCAACAAAGTATTAAGACCATCTAAACCACATTTCAACAAGATTTATGAGAAAACATTAAGCACATTGTAAAGGCTCAAAAATCTCATTTTAAGGATGCATAAAACACTTCCAATGCAATGCAACCTCATGAAAGATGTTCATGAAAACGACCCGAAACTTAGCATAAAAATGGTTAGATGTTACCATCATCTACTTGACATGAGAGGGTTTAAAAACCATCCTTGAACCTGTAAAAACATGATAAACTAAGAGGTTAGATAATAATTAAAAACTCATGAACCAAGTATTAACTCTTTGAACTAGTTCACATAAAACTACATCATTGATCACATTCAAGTATGTAATTGACTTCTCAATTCAACCATCAAAAATATATTCACCATTTGACAAGGTTTTGATATGATGAACATGAATCTCTCACTTAATCAGATAAAATGACATGGGAGCTCAACCATTCAATCACTCTCTTGAATCTACCAAATCTTCAACATCAAAATGCTTCATTACACAAATGTTAACAATTATGCCAAATGTAAAGCATGCATAATATCATGGAACCACATTCATTCAAATGACATTCTTGTTGATTAAGAACTAACATTTATGAAGCATTATCTCATGAGGAATCATTGATATAAAATCATATAAGGATGAAATGCAATGCAATGAGAAAGGTAACTCCCCTTTTGAAGAAGAACTTCATTGATGCACTCCTTTGAGTTTCAAAATGTGAGCCATAGATTTGATCATACAAACCAAGATAAATATAGCATTAGTTCCTTAAACACCAATGATTCATATGGCGTTCAAGAATGAACCTTAAAGCCAACTTTCAGCTCATCAATCACAATATACACATGTTGCTCAATGAAACACATACACACACAAACTGGTGAGGACACGCGCCACACTTCACGACGGAGTACACGGATCTCGCCGGCATCCCTTTGGCTCGACGATCACTTGGCGGACGAGCAGAGTAATCTTTAGTTATTTTATGCTTTAGGTCATGCTGGGCCTTGGTTTAGTCCCTGCGTGGGCACTTTTATTGTTATTGTGGACCTTTGTAGGCCAATTGGGCCAATTAGGCTTCCATTAGGTGATGTTAAGCTTGTTAGTTAGGCAAGGGAGAGTGGGCCACCTTGTGATCCACCTTACTGGCCCATTTGGGCTGGCCACCTTCCCACATTAGTGGCCCATGGGGATTTGCGCCCCCCCCCCCCCCCTTGTGGGCTAGGGTTTGGGTGCCCCCTTCATCTCCTCCATGAGGAGGAGGTGGCAGCCGCCCCCCACTCCTACTTTCTAGGAGTGGAGTGCGGCCCCCTCCCCTTTCCCTTCCCCATCCGATCACCCCCCCTCCCTCCTTTGGCCGCCCCTTCCCCAATCCACTCCTACAATCAAGGAGTGGTGCGCACCCCCCTTTCCCCCCCTAGCCATGTTGCGCACACCCCCCTTTCCCCCATGCCATGTGCGCACCTCTTCCCCCTCCCTCTTGGCTAGGGTTTCACCCTAGCATTCCCCCTCCCCATATAAAAGGTTTGTATTTTCTTTTGAGGATAATTATTGAATGAATTGAAAATAAAATTGGCTGAAGGTGGCTGCACCCCCATCCTCTGTTCCTCCTTGCTCCTGCGACGGGAGCAAGCTCGGGGTGTGACTCCCCATCCCTCGGTGCGACGCCGAGGGCCACTTTCTCTTCTATCCCTTCTCAAGTTCAAGTTCGGTGAGTCCGGATCTCTCCTCCAAGGGCAACGACGGCCACCCCCTGCTCATGGAGACTTTGGGCGACCCACCCATTTCTTGGTGATTCTTCTGTGAGTCGCCAAGGCGTGCGAGGTGGTCTCGCCTCGTTTGGAGATCGGCACCGCCCGTGGCATTTTTCTTCGTGAGCTCGCGCAGGACACCCTCTCTCTGCGAGCCAGGTTCTGTCCACCCCCTTGAGAAAATTCCACGGGGCTGACAGCTGCGAGTTTGGACGTGGGATCTTCACCGGTCGTACCTCTCTTCGTCCTCCTTCCAACGCCGCCGACCTCGCCTCGTTCCGACGTCCGAGCTGTTCATGGCATCCGTTCCCGTGAGGTCGCGCTGGTCTGCCCTGTCCACCCGGCGCCAGGATCACCTGCGGATTCCCGAGCTTGCTACTCTCAGCCACGACCAGATCTGACCAAGCCCTTCAGTCGGGATCTGCTGCCGGCTGTCCTCGACGTCCTCCCACAAGCGGGACCTCCTTTGCCTTCCGGAGCAGCGTTTTCTTCATTTTCTCCCTCAGCTGCGCAGTTCTGCGTGCAGCGACCCTGTCACAGGTTGCAGATCCTCCACCGGCGTCCACAAGGGGTTCCAGCGCGCGCCCTTTGGCCGGGACGTTCCCCCACCTGTCGGCTTCGCACCCTCACTGACGGCGCGTCATTTGGAGTCCGGATGAGATCGTGGGACCCGTTACCGCGGACTTGCGCGTTGCTGCGATCCTGCCGACGCTACCCGGGATCTCCTCGCGGCCAACCTTCACCGAGTGCTGCCCGTCAGCCCGTGTCCCGGCAGCCCCGAATTTGTTGCATGTAGCCTGTTATCTCCCTGCGAGGAGTGGGCACTTTATTGGGTTGTAAATTCATTCTTCGTGTATCGGGTTGTTGGTCTCGGCCGGGGTTTCTTCCCCACGCCTAGGCGTGGAGGTACGTGCGACGCTCCCCCTTGTTGGCACTTGCTTTACTAGTATGCTTTCCATTATGCCGCGTGAGTGTTTAGGATCCTAGCTAGCTTTTTATTCACCGCGTGACTGTGAGTTGAGAGCCCCATTCCGTGGCCCTAGTCGAGCGCCGAGCTCGGACTAGATTCCCATAGGCGCACGGCGGTTCCTTAGCCGCTGAGATCCCTACGCTTCCCTCATAGGGACGGCTGTGGGCTTGGATTTCTTGTTGAGAGACGCCTCCACCCGGAGGAACGCTACGGAGGTCAGCCGCCCGGCTTGCCTTTGGCGTGCGAGTGCTGGCCGCACTTCATTGCATTCGTAGGTTCTAGCCCGTTTCGGTCCCGTCCCGCATCAAATTGGTATCAGAGCATATTGTCCCGCATCAAATTGGTATCAGAGCATATTGTCCCGCATCAAATTGGTATCAGAGCCTAGGGAACCAGTTTGTTCTAACAAATTGGGGTCTTAGGTCATTTAAGTCTTTTGGTTGTCTAGTGTGCAATTGAGGCATTAGATTTGTCTAAGTTGCATGTAAGTCATTAGGTTTGTTTTAGTAGCATTTGAGTCTTCCCCTTTTTCCATCACCATTTTGAGTCGTGTCTAGTCACATCCCTTAGTTGTCCTATATGTCCCTTCCATAGTCCTAGGGCGTGCATATGTATTTAGAGTCCTCAGGTGCATCTTCATGGCTATCCCTACTTGGTCAACTCCATACAACTCGGCCCTCCACAAGGGTCCGACCGACCCTATATTCCTTGGCATCATTCTAGATGAGGACCTTCGCTTTGATGGATCGAGCCCTAGAGCCTATCTAAGGTGGGAGGCTAGCATGGGAAAATACTTTGAGAAGAATTGGATATATGGTTCCGCGAGAGTCAACATTGCCGAGGGACAACTTTCACCTCAAGCCATGGAAGCGTGGAATCACATAGTGAGTCTTAGGGCAGGTTGGAGGCAAGAGCCCATACACTCTTGGGAGGAGATGAAGGTAGAACTTAGGAAGATCTACACTCCCCAACGCTCCCCCTCCTACTCGGAGACCCATAGCTCGAGGAGCACTACCACTCCTCCTTTCTCTCTCGGCCAGTCTAAGGCCACTATAAGGGCTCAACCTCTGCAACGCCCATCACCTCTTACCCCCAACCGAGCACATCATAGTTGGAGGAGCAAGGTGCCACCTGTGTGTGAGTCTAGGCCCGAGACTAAATCTCATGATTACCAGCAAGTCTCCCCGAATGCCCTTAACTTGAGAGATCTCCCCCTCGCAGAACTCCTGCAACTCTTTAGGGAGAAACTTGAAAGGATGGGCACTCCTATGGGATCACCGACTTCCCCTGGCCCACCCTCGAGCCAGGACGAAGTCGTGCCAGAACCTACAGGGGTTAGGGTCGACACTCTTAGCCCAACACCCATGATCGAGAGCCAAGGTCCCATCTACTTCATAGAGGATTCCCTTTCCCCACCTGAGGGAGATGCTTCGCCCTTCGACCCTCATCTAGGGCCTTTCTTGTCTCCTGAGGGCAAACTTGTCATGGGAGAGCCTCTAGCTAGCTGGTTAAGGAAGGGTCCCACTCTAGATGCTTCGATTCCTTGTTACCCACCTATGGAACCAGCTCTACCGGTAGTACCCCTTAACTCCTTTCACACCACTTTTCGGTCCTTCTGCTTTCTTGAAAATGTGAAGGACTTCCTTAGGAGTTTAGATTATCAATGGGAGTTGACTTATATGTTGACCTTAGGGTCTGACCAGCCCTATAGTCATAGCTTCACGCTCCCTGCTTTGGGGTCTATTACCTCGGTCTACACCATAGGACATATCACCTCCGAGATCCTTTTATTCTTTCCCATACCCGTGGAGGTTGATTTTGTCCCCTCTTATGGTGTCACGGTCCCGAGGGAGGAACCTAGCTTTCCTTGCCTCCCTTGTGAGCCCCTTGCCCCATATATTAGAGCGCCTGAAGGTGATCCTCTGCACCTGGGCGAATGTCGCACATGGGCAAGTATAGTGAAGGGACCTGTCGGGAGGGGTCATCATTTCTTTGACCCATTCGATCCCCTCCCTAGTGAGCCTCTCGACTCATATTCCTTTCCCCACCTTGTCGAGGAGGTCTATTATCACACCCCATCCAGACCTGCTAGTCAACATCTCACCTCGCATACGCCCCGACACCAGAGTTTAGGAGGCCAGGGACACATGTCTCTCTCTCATGTTTCTCCATGTCCCTCATCATATAGGGGTAATGTCATGAGTAAGTTTGGGGTTAGTCGTCCTCCTGAGTCTACCCTATTTAGTAGGACACATGTGCATGATAGGTCATACTTTGGTTGTCCAGGTCCTCCCCATGTTGTCAACTCTGGTAGATGTCATAGGCCTATTAGATCCATATTTGGATGTCCAGGACCACCCCTGCATTCACGTAGGTATGATTCTACCCATCTTATTCGGAGTCTGCATCATCACCACCTTGAGGCCAGCAACGCACGTTATGAGGAGTTAGCTGATGCGCATCGGCACACCCGTGAGTTCCGTAAGGGAGAGTACGTCATGATCAGGGTCAGACCTGAACGGTTTCCTTCGGGGGCCGTGAAGAAACTCCAGGCCCGCGGTGCTGGACCCTTTCGAGTCTTGAAGCGAATTGGGTCGAATGCGTATGAGATTGAGCTGCCAGACGACTATGGGATCTGTTCGACGTTCAATGTCTCAGATCTGGTGGCATATCGGGATCCCGCGGTGATTCCCAGTGAGCTTTTTGGGCCCTCCCCTCTTGTTGAGAGTATTACACCTTCTGAGCGTCCACCTCTTCCAGCCCCATTACAGAAACGCGAGCATATAGATTGCATACTGGATGAGCAGGTGACCACTACCAGGAGCGGAGCCTACCAACGCTTCCTAGTGCGTTGGAGAGGGCGCCCTGCGACAGACGACACCTGGATCACACGAGCAGAGCTAGAGAGGATCGACCCCGACTTGCTGGAGCGCCACTTGAGCGACCGTGACCCTTACTCGACAGGGTCGAGTTCTTCCCACCCGGGGAGAATTGGTGAGGACACGCGCCACACTTCACGACGGAGTACACGGATCTCGCCGGCATCCCTTTGGCTCGGCGATCACTTGGCGGACGAGCAGAGTTATCTTTAGTTATTTTATGCTTTAGGCCATGCTGGGCCTTGGTTTAGTCCCTGCGTGGACACTTTTATTGTTATTGTGGACCTTTGTAGGCCAATTGGGCCAATTAGGCTTCCATTAGGTGATGTTAAGCTTGTTAGTTAGGCAAGGGAGAGTGGGCCACCTTGTGATCCACCTTATTGGCCCATTTGGGCTGGCCACCTTCCCACATGAGTGGTCCATGGGGATTTGCGCCCCCCCCCCCCCTTGTGGGCTAGGGTTTGGGTGCCCCCTTCATCTCCTCCAAGAGGAGGAGGTGGCAGCCGCCCCCCACTCCTACTTTCTAGGAGTGGAGTGCGGCCCCCTCCCCTTTCCCTTCCCCATCCGATCACCCCCCCTCCCTCCTTTGGCCGCCCCTTCCCCAATCCACTCCTACAATCAAGGAGTGGTGCGCACCCCCCTTTCCCCCCCTAGCCATGTTGCGCACACCCCCCTTTCCCCCATGCCATGTGCGCACCTCTTCTCCCTCCCTCTTGGCTAGGGTTTCACCCTAGCATTCCCCCTCCCCATATAAAAGGTTTGTATTTTCTTTTGAGGATAATTATTGAATGAATTGAAAAGAAAATTGGCTGAAGGTGGCTGCGCCCCCATCCTCTGTTCCTCCTTGCTCCTGCGATGGGAGCAAGCTCGGGGTGTGACTCCCCATCCCTCGGTGCGACGCCGAGGGCTACTTTCTCTTCTATCCCTTCTCAAGTTCAAGTTCGGTGAGTCCGGATCTCTCCTCCAAGGGAAACGACGGCCACCCCCTGCTCGTGGAGACTTTGGGCGACCAACCCATTTCTTGGTGATTCTTCTACGAGTCGCCAACGCGTGCGAGGTGGTCTCGCCTCGTTTGGAGATCGACACCGCCCGTGGCATTTTTCTTCGTGAGCTCGCGCAGGACACCCTCTCTCTGCGAGCCAGGTTCTGTCCGCCCCCTTGAGAAACTTCCACGGGGCTGACAGCTGCGAGTTTGGACGTGGGATCTTCACCGGTCGTACCTCTCTTCGTCCTCCTTCCAACGCCGCCGACCTCGCCTCGTTCCGACGTCCGAGCTGTTCGTGGCATCCGTTCCCGTGAGGTCGCGCTGGTCTGCCCTGTCCACCCGGCGCCAGGATCACCTGCGGATTCCCGAGCTTGCTGCTCTCAGCCACGACCAGATCTGACCGAGCCCTTCACTCAGGATCTGCTGCCGGCTGTCCTCGACGTCCTCCCACAAGCGGGACCTCCTTTGCCTTCCGGAGCAGCGTTTTCTTCATTTTCTCCCTCAGCTGCGCAGTTCTGCGTGCAGCGACCCTGTCACAGGTTGCAGATCCTCCACCGGCGTCCACAAGGGGTTCCAGCGCGCGCCCTTTGGCCGGGACGTTCCCCCACCTGTCGGCTTCGCACCCTCACTGACGGTGCGTCATTTGGAGTCCGGATGAGATCGTGGGACCCGTTACCGCGGACTTGCGCGTTGCTGCGATCCTGCCGACGCTACCCGGGATCTCCTCGCGGCCAACCTTCACCGAGTGCTGCCCGTCAGCCCGTGTCCCGGCAGCCCCGAATTTGTTGCATGTAGCCTGTTATCTCCCTGCGAGGAGTGGGCACTTTATTGGGTTGTAAATTCATTCTTCGTGTATCGGGGTTGTTGGTCTCGGCCGGGGTTTCTTCCCCACGCCTAGCGTGGAGGTACGTGCGACGCTCCCCCTTGTTGGCACTTGCTTTACTAGTATGCTTTCCATTATGCCGCGTGAGTATTTAGGATCCTAGCTAGCTTTTTATTCACCGCGTGACTGTGAGTTGAGAGCCCCATTCCGTGGCCCTAGTCGAGCGCCGAGCTCGGACTAGATTCCCATAGGCGCACGGCGGTTCCTTAGCCGCTGAGATCCCTACGCTTCCCTCATAGGGACGGCTGTGGGCTTGGATTTCTTGTTGAGAGACGCCTCCACCCGGAGGAACGCTACGGAGGTCAGCCGCCCGGCTTGCCTTTGGCGTGCGAGTGCTGGCCGCACTTCATTGCATTCGTAGGTCCTAGCCCGTTTCGGTCCCGTCCCGCATCAAATTGGTATCAGAGCATATTGTCCCGCATCAAATTGGTATCAGGGCATATTGTCCCGCATCACAAACACAATCGTTTTGATATCATTGAAACCAAACACCAACTAGGGGATGCAACACGGTCGATGAATGCTTGCATGCTTGCATGAGTAAAAATAAAGAATAAAAGACGCACATAACAGTTTCAAATAGGCTACAAGTTACATCCGCAGGTCCAGCTCTTTCATCCCTCATTCGCGACACCCGCGGGTGGCAGGCATTTGTTGACACTAAAAATTTTCTCCATGTTTTGCCTGCAGGTCTTAAGCTTCGACCGAGTGACCCTACACCGATAGAGAACAAAAGAAGAAAACAGAAGAAAATAAAAGATGCTCCACTATAAGGGACAGTTGCTAAAGCAAGACCTGGGAGCTCAGAAGAACATTTGGAACCATCTCCGAGCGAGCAGTCAGAAGCACGAACGATAAGTGAGTTAATTGGCCAATTATTTTAATGAGCAAGGGAGGGGTGAAAACATTTAAAGAATCCAAAATGGGCATAAGATACTCGAATTTTGGCTTAAAGAAGTTAAACAAGTCAAGAACAACCAAATGGGCCAATGGAAAACCTGAGTTGGCGGCCACATGGATGAACCGGCAGCTAGGGCGCCCAACGCGCCGGGTCACCCCCCTTCTGCACCTCCAGCCGCCCGATCATTTACTTTTGCTTCGTGCCGCCGTGCCAGCCCATTCTCTTTTCTATAAAATCAGATTCATTTGATCAAAAAAAAAGAGAGGAGGGAGAAGGGAGAATCAGATAGGAGACCAGACGGAAGGGCCGAAAGGAGAGGAGAGCAGTGAGAATAAAAAAGAATACGAGAGTAGAGAAGAGAGAGAAAAAAAGACACGCGAGGAGTGAAGAGAAGAAAAGAGCGAGAGCATTCGAGTGTCATTGCTGCAGAAGAAGGTGGGTTCTTCCACCAGATGATGCCCGTTCTTGGATATATTTTCCCTTCCCCCATTTCCCTATAAATTCTTACATCATTGTAATATCTTCGATTCTGTAACATGGAATAAAAGCCTAGGATGATTTGGTGCTGTGAATAGCTTATCCAGAGTTATGGCCTTCTGATCTTTTCTTCCTGTTTTGGATTTTCCGTAAGCATTTCTCTGATTTCCTTTGTTTTCCCTTGCTACTGAGTGCACCCCGGATGTGACGGGAATAGACTCCAAGTTGAACAAATTGCTCTTTCTCCGGGGTTACAGACGTGCAGTCATTCTCATTTCTGTAGATTTTGGCTCCGTTTACATGAGTCTGCGCATTCATCGAATTCTGAGTTGTTTTCAATGCTACCTCATATTTGGTGAATCTCATTGATGATTTGCATCCTCAATCAAGGCCAGGGATTTGCGGCTCTCTAAGCATGATCTCTGGTCGTATGTTAGATGAGGGATATAGTAATGGGAATGATTCCGTCCTCTGCTCAGAACAGAGTCATGAACGTGAACTGGTTTTACAATATCAAGTGTTAATTCATTTTATTTCATCAACCCTTGGATGCTGGGGTGTTTATGGGTTCTGTGGGACATCTTAGACGGTCATGGAGGGTCCTGTCTCCATGCCGTTTCCCATTTCTCATCGTTGGGGTTGTCAGAATGTTTCCGGGTATTGATCCGGTGGCCAAGGCGTTGACGCGCTGGATCAGGAGGCATTCTCCTCCCTAGCCGCCGGATGGCATTCTACCCGCTATTGGCTGCCGGAACACTCAGATTTGTTGGCCACCAGATCATTTGTTAATCCTTTATATATATATATATATATGGGTTTTTTACATGAAAATTATTGTTAAAAATGAATTTATAAAAAATGCAGGTATATCACTGAGTTAATTCAAATAGTGCATAAATGCCATTTAAGCGTGGTTTTCTTGCAAGTTGTTGGTAAAAAGAAGTGATATGCATGTAAATAAATATGGCATTTTTGCACAATTCAGATTATACAGTGATATACATGCTAATGCATTTTTAGAAATGATTTTTTTATAAATTCACTTTTAACAATAGTTTCCATGTAAAAAACCTTATGTGTGTGTGTGTGTGTGTGTGTGTGTGTGTGTGTGTGTGTGTGTGTGTGTGTGTGTGTGTGTGTGTGTGTGTGTGTGTGTGTGTGTGTGTGTGTGTGTGTGTGTGTGTGTGTGTGTGTGTGTGTGTGTGTGTGTGTGTGTGTGTGTGTGTGTGTGTGTGTGTGTGCGTGTGTGTGTGTGCGTGTGTGTGTGTGTGTGTGTGTGTGTGTGTGTGTGTGTGTGTGTGGGCGCGCGCGCGTCGGAACACCCAGATTTTTTGGCCGTCGGATCACCTATTTTTGCTGGCCGCCAGTTCAATTGGTATGCCCTTTGAGCGCGCCGGATCACCCATGCACTTAGCCGCCGGTTCATGAGCATATAACCCTCACACCTGCCACCACATCACTCCATAAGTGTGTCGGACTACCCCTCACACCAAGCCACCAATTCTAGGCAGCACCCCCTACCCAGCCGCCGGATCAGCCTCTCATTTGGCCGCCGGACCAGAACCAATTGGGCCACCGGTTCACACCCATTTGGCCCAGCCGCCCCATGGTTTCCACTCCTCTAGTCCCCATTTGGTTGCCAGATTGCCCATATCCCATATGGCCGCTGGTTCGAACCATGCCCTAGCCCCAATGGCCGCTGGATCCCTTCTAGTTTCCCCTCGCTGGCCATCGTAGCATCTATCCTGTTATCCCGCGGTCGTCGGATCATACTCAGTGCTGGAATATTCTCCGGGGATATAGTATTGAGAGGTTATTCCTCAACATTCTATTTTTTTTATATGCGTATCCTCTGGGTTTTCTGATCACCCCGTCGGCCGGGTCACGGAGATTCCCCATCTATCTCGGCGTGATCTTCGATGACCTCGTTAGGGGAATAGCGAATAAACCGCCTTAATGGCGAATAATGCCACGATGCTTTTCTACCCCTCGGTCCACGGGCTGTCATTCTGACATGCTTGTCTTTTACGGAGTCTATCTTAGCTTGTTGTGGACGGTCCCCTATACATCTCCCCCAACACATTCTGGGACAGGAGGAGATACTGTCAAAATTTTTATAGAACTCCGTGTTTTCTCGGCCTTCCGCTCGGTTTTCACCCCTTGTGGTAGTAACGGCCTCACGACTACTCGTGCTGAATTATGAGGACCGAGTATCCGATAAAAGGGAATAAATCAATAATGGGTGCCATTCCGGCATACATCGTCCGAGCAAAATATGAGTCCGCTTGAACGTGGTCATGCCAAGTCCACACTCGTGGGTCCATATGCATGCACCGCTATGCTCAACCCAGTCTCATAATGTAATGCAGTCGCTGATCGACAGTCCTACGAGTGATTATGGTTACCTAGAGGGCCAGCCCTTGGGTTCCCCACTCATCATAGGGTACGGGATTGCCGTTTAGGCACGACCGTCAGTTTGGAGATCGTCTCGACATTTCGAGGACAGTTCTCTTATACTCTCCCCGATACGTCTCGAGACAGGGGAGATGCTGCTGAAATTTTCTCTGAATATATCAAATAAACATGCAAATAAATGATTAAATAAAGTGATGATGATGCAATTTCGACTAACCTACACTAAGTTAAAGATGATTTCTACGTGCAATCTCTAATAAACAAATAAACTTCTATATGCCTATTTGCTGGTACTTACCATATAAATATGTATGCATGAATGCTTGCATTTCCCCGATTCTCTGGTATATCCAATGATGACTAGCGAAAGTCGTGTTACCCCCATTTGGAGGCTCTCACTGCATGAGTGTAAAACTCCGCCTCGTATCGAGAATCGACCTACTTAAATAAACCCCCATTGCATGTTTGATTGTATGCTATATTCTATTTCATTAAACGTGTTTCAAATTATCATTCTCTTTTAAATTGTTCGGCCCATGGTCCTTCTATTTTGGCGATTAATCAAGGGTTGTCCCTTTTTTCAGAAGGATGTAATTAACGTCGTAGTCTTTATGGTCCGGCGGGTTTTGAGTCCCGACACAATCACTCACCTTTGTCTGACTAGTCAGGCGGTGCAGATAATAAATCGTCACTTTTTGACTGGCACGTCCACGCATCTAAATAAAACCCTTAAATAAACCAAATAAATAAATCAAAATAAAAAGATTTTAATAAAATCCATCTCCCATAGGCCTATGACATTTCTTTCCGACCCTGCACAACCATCAAGGGGTAGGCCCTCACAGATTTCATTGCGGAAAATGTTGTTCCGCCCGGAGAGACACTATTGGCCCCCAAACTAAATAATAATAATAATATATATACATATATATATATATATATATTAAATAAATAAATTACAAACAATTAAAATAAGATAATAAAAGGGAAAGAAAAGACCAAAATTAATAAAACCAGTACACATATACATATAGCAAGACGAAAAGGGGGACCTGGGCCTTCCTCTCACAAAATCAACAGGAGCCTCACTCTCTCTCCTTTCCCCACGCCAGACCAATGAGAGGAGGGGACGGGAGCTTCACTCCCTCTCCTCATTGGTCGCCGGCGAACGCACGCGTCAATCTCACCTCCCGCGAGACCCCTGGCACTCTGGTCTGGCGAGCAAGCACCAGCGACTCCACCTGCAGAGGAGGCCCGCACACACCGGACCACCGGAGTGAGACACGAGCTGCTCCAACGGCTCTCTACTCTGATGCGTCCGAATGCCCCAAGTGGAAGCTTCACGTACGAAGCGCGATGGAGCATCGAAGATCGACGGGTAGCCTCACGCGCGAAGCACGAGTGAGCTTCGAAGCTCATCTAGAAGGTCTGTACGAGGACACGTAGGCGAACAGCCTCCAATCATGGGACAACCTTTGTCCGTGCCCTCACACGGCTGCTATAAGAACGAGAGAAGCTCGAAGAACAAGCTCTCTCCCTGGCGATCAAAGAGAGGGGAGGCCCGTCTGCTAAGAGAGACCCAATAATCAGGTTGCCCTATGCTCGCGTCTGAGTGAGGAAGGAGAAAGAGAGAGAGAGTGAGAAGGTGTGTTGTTCGGGGAGGGAGAGGAGTCAATGCTCTGCCCTCCCCCACCTTTCTTTTCTTTTCTTGATGTATACTTGTCTTCTTTTCTGATTTCCTAACTCTGATCCTCTTGGGATGATGTATTCGTCTGTGCAAAGGAATGAATGAGATCTTTTTTTAGCCCGATTCTGGGTATAAATGTATTCTTCTGTTTGAATTTCTTCTTGATGCTAGCCTCCTAATCGTAACTATGATCCCATGGTCCCTATTTTCTTGTTTTTGCATCAAATGAAGAAGAAGGTTGGATCATGAGTAAGCATAGATTCAGCCCACCCAATTGTACGTGATGGATGGATGTTGGGTCTCGTTTCCTCTAATCTGCCAAGATAGAGATCGGTTTCTAAAATTTTGTCCCGCTGCCAATCTGCTGATTCTGTCTTAGGAGCCCCATCTCTGGCTATCTCAATGTACTAATGCCTTTATGTTAAATGTATGGATATCCTCCCCAATGTGCTGGACAACCCCAGATCATTATCCTTGGTCTGGACAAGTTCTGTGTGACTCGGTGGACATGATTCTTTATTTCTTTTAGCATGTGCATCCTTTCTGTTTAATGCGTCTGATTTATTTGGAAGTGGCTATGTACCCCTTCACCCTCGCCCATGGGTTGTAGGGGCTCTAGCTCAACCAAAAATACTGAGACCCACATTTTCTGCTATCCGCACCACTCCATATCTTGACTTTTATATTAGTCATGCATGAACATTGTGCTGTTTGTCTAAATGCCCAGTGGGCTGTTGTCTTGGGCTGTTGTCTGGAGAACACTACGCACACACCAACACATCAATTCATCTTTGTACAATGAGGGCAATATGTTGATCCTCTGCACCTGATCCCTTGTAGGCTTCATATCCTAGAGCAACAATGTATTACCGTAGGTTTCACTGAGATTCATACTACCAGATCTATGTTTGGGGAAGAGACACATTGTGTATTGCCTTCCATTATTATTGAATGAACCTCCCTAACCACCCTCACATCCCCAAGGGGCTTGCCTTTTCATGGCATGGTCTCTGGAGGACTACCTTCTGAAAGGGCAGGATATCAATGGCCTTAGAGCCAGCAGTCATGGACTGCCCATAGAGGAATGGAAGGATCATCCACGGGTATGTGGAGTTCCCCTTGTAGGCTAGTCCTCGGGGTTCCACCCTACCCAATCCGGGGTCCTAGAGTAGCCACTTGTGGTCTACTCTCTCAAGGAATTGAAGGTCAATCCCCGGGTTTGTGGAGCTCCCCTCGTAGGCTAGCCCTCGGGGTTCTTCCCTACCCAATTTGGGGATCATAGAGCAGCCCGCTTGTGGCTTACTCTTGTTGTAGAGGCCATCCCGGTATATCTGTGGATGCGCTTCGCTTTTCAAACCCAAAACCTAGGTTCGGGGGAGGTGCTGGCCAATTTTCTCCAGAATTATGGAATTGAAAAAAATCTGAGCTAATGCTAAAACCTGGATTGAACCTTTGACACAATGCTAAATAGATGCATCAAACACAAAGGCAAGAAGCAATGCTGAATAAAAAAACAAAGAAAAAAGTGTTCAAGAGAATGCACTCTTTCTGAACAAATGAGCAAACAAGCTATGAGCACATTTCTATACAAGCAATGTGACTAAGCAAATCAAAGTTAGATTTGAATAAAACCTAGCCAAATGAAGATGAATGCTATTCTGGCAGCAGAAAACAAAGAAAACGCAGCCAGTTTTAAAGAGAAAGAAAAGGAGAAAGAAAAGAACCAAACAAATTGTTGGCACTAATTTGATTAATTAAACAGGCATGGCATTGTATGATTAGGTGGCAAGCATACATTCCTCGCACAATACATTCACATGTCTCTTTACAAAGAAAAGACCTCTTGGGCTTTGATGTGAGGGGAGTCGACTCCTAGAGTCGACCCCCATTTTCCCATGCTCTGTCCGCCATATGCTGCATCAGGGGTCGACCCCAAGGGTCGACTCCCCTATCTTGGTCGCTGTCCATTGAGTGTGTCTTGTAGGGAGTGAAACCCAGCATGCACATTCAAACCACCACACATCATCTCAACATGCATTTCCCACTGCATAATTAGGCTTGCACAAGCATAATCAAATTTATCTCCTCCATACACTCTCCATTGCACGCATACAGCCCACCTAACCAAACTCTGCTGAACTACTTTGGACTTGCTAGGGACCCCCTGTGCTTCTGCTTTCAAGTGCACCTTGAGCACCCCCTCCCCTACACTCCAAAAATCCAGCCCTTTTCATGAGTATGGTGTGACTGCACACACGCATAAGGACACTTGACCGACTCTCTTGGATAGAATAAAAGGGCCCAGAACTTCTGGACATTTGCATCACGAGCAGGGAACCTTGCATTTAGTATGAGTATAATGCCATCCTGTGCATAGCTCTGTATGGGAGCCCCATAGAACCCTTCTTAGCAAAAGCAACACCTTTGCACATTTGAGCATACCAATTACCTCCCTTCCATCCTCATTCATATTATAACGAATTCATGATTCTTCATGAGATGGATGAGGCCTCTTGCATAAATGGAAATTCAAACCCACCATGCATCTCCTTTAGCATACATTCCCTACACTAATGGTGTTTAAAGTAGGTTCATACATATTGCAGGTTGCTGCATTGCAGATGCAAACAAGGCCCCCTCTATTAGAAGATTTTCCCCAGCTATTAGGTTTACTGCCTGTTTTGAGCCCCCTTTGTGTAGAGAGCTGCATATGGGTCGACCCTTACAAGCCCAGGGGTCGACCCCCCACCCCCGGGACTGTCCCCTTCTATCTGCCCTCTTTGTGCATTGGTCTGCATAGGGCCAAGGCACTTCACTCCAGCTTCCCTCTCAGGACTGCTCATTTCATATGCACTACATAAATAAATCACCCATATGCATTGCATGGGCAAACCAAAACTCCATTCACGTTTCCCATGAGCAAATTAAAGTTTCCCGTGCATTGCATAGATAGACTGGAAATGAGTTGCATGCACCCCGAGGACAGTCCCAAATCCCATTCATGCATCTCATAAAAAAAAATCATGAGGAGATTAAGGCTCCATACATGTATTCGATTAAATCAAAACATCACAAATGCATCAGGCTGGAACATAGCAAACTTGGACCCCCCCCCCCAATCTCAGGTCGACCTGTCTGTGGGTTCGGTCGACCGAAATCTAATTTTCGTCGACCAAAATTTATCAACTCCGTAAACCTTCGGTGCTGGCAAATTTGGTCGACCGAAATAGAATTTCGGTCGACCGCCCAGTGCTCTGCAAGCCTCTATAGAACTGCCTTTCAAAAAAAAACAACAATAGTTTCGAAGCCTCTAGGCCTGTCATTCCTTTCCCAATCATGTGCAATGGACTCAAGTCCATGCATGTTACATAGTTAAAAGTTTTCATGGGTTACAAATAAAAGTGTGGTCCATTAGGCATTTGATCATTATTACTGCATTAGGCATGTCTTCTTTTGTTCTGCATGCATATGAGCACACACTTGCAGGTCCATGATATGAGTTCAACTGCATAAAGAATCATACAAATAAAAAAAATAGAATTGTTCTGCTATCGGAGTATCCGATCATAGGTTCATAGCTCCATCAAAGCTAATGTAAATCTCCTTTTTCAGCACCCTCTGCCCATCTTGCATCGACGCAGGGACCAGCCTAGGTCGACGCACCCAGCCCTCGCCGCCATTATCTCTATCTACATTACCCCATGCGCATTTATATGAAACCTACATGTGCATGCAAAGAGGAGCATAATTGGCATGAATATTAGAAGATATCAGAAAGGGAAAATTATGTTAGTTAGGGCCCGTGGAGTTCAGACTCCAACATATGGTTTACAGATTTGATGAAGTCATCAGACTTCGTTTTAGCAAAGTATTGCAGTTCAAGGCTTCAGTTGGGGTCCCCTCTTCAAGCAATTCACTTCAGTAAATCATGTTGGCTGGGGTCTTCAGGAGACTCAGCAAACTTCAGCTGAGAGAGCTTCAAAGTTCACTGGACCTTAATACATGAAACCAGCAACAATCCAAATTCAGCAATTCAACTCTACAGCTGCAATTAATCAACTATATGCAACCGCAGTATAGCATTAGCAGAGTCCTTCGGTCTGGCATGTTAAATCTATCTCAACAAAATCAGATCTATGAGCTCATGTTCCAACAGTTCAGCAGTGCAGCTGGAATAGAACAGCTACAGTTCAAAACCTGTTCAACATCTCGAGTAAAGAACTAAGTAGACTATGATAGATCTGCTAAGTAGATGCAGCAGCCAATACAAGTATTTTCTTCAATTTAAGGGCAGTAAAGCCAACAGCTCAATAGTGCAGACTGGAAGAGAAAGGCTCAACACATCAATTGTCAATTCACCTCCTAACCGGGACCCCTTCTCTTTGATAATGCCAAGCAAATGTCCTTTTGGTTCTGAAAGCTTCAGACTGTTCAAGAGCATAGCCCATTCGAAAATCTGAAACTCCTGATATCAAATCCTCTCAGAAGAAGAGAAAAGACATTCTCTATATATTGCGGCTCAGAGATTGCAGAAGACGGCTCAAGCTAAGCTAAGTTAATATGCAAAGAGAATTCAATGTACCTCTGTCTACACTTTAGTTAAAAAAATAAAATAAAATAGCAACTCTTAAGGGCCTACTGCTCACTACAACAGTAATGGAGCTTAAGACTTCGATTTCCAAGAGCAAGGTCATAAACAAGCTCATCATGTCATATTCACCAGGTATGAAAATTTTTAGGGGCTAAATGTTACAAGGGGCAGAAGTTCCTGTGTGTTGGATGAAGTGCAAAGCTAAATAAAGCCATGCCCTACCTCATATGCTAAGCAACAACATCAACTGCCATTGCATTTGTTGTCTAAGGTGCTTCAATTCAACAACGCAAAATATACAGTAGCACAACATGTTCAATAGACCTTGCAGCACACTCCAAGGCTGCCATGTAGCCAAGCTTGTCAGCCAAGTCCAGTAGTTTTATTTGCAGCAACAACAACTTAAGCAGCAGCAGAAAAATACAATCTGATCTTGACAATCTGTCATCTTCCCTTGCTCGTTGTTGGCTTCCTTGGCACCCTCACCACCGTAGTGAGTATGAAGGGGAGGTCGGTGCACTGCATGGGCAGGTCGACGCAGCTGAAGGAAAACAGACAAGGGCAGGTTGATGCACTGCCAAGGGTAGGTCGGTGCACTGCATGGGTAGGTCGACACGGCTGAAGGAAAACTGCCAAGGGCAGGTCGATGCAGCTGAAGAAAACCTTGAAAATTGTAATCATTCTAATCCTTTGATACTTGGGCAATCCGTTCCTCCTAAATGCATTCTTATCTGAATATCTAGTCCTCTTTTGGGCAATTGTTCATGAACTTCCTTTGATGCCATCGACTGGATATGGGGTTGAGAATCATCTCCTCATGTTCCTTCAAACAAACCCCTCCATGCCTTGCTGTCCATGGCCCGCTTGGTAGGCTAGTCAAGCTTAACCTGCGAGATCAAACCTGTGTCAGCAGGGAGTCGACTCCACGAGTCGACTCTTCCTCCGACCTAGCTGTCCTCCTTTCTAATCCATCATTTCCACGTGAATCATAATCCTAGAAAAATAAAATAAAATAAATAATAATAAATATATATAATATGTGTCTGAAAACAACTTGCTGGGGTCTTCCTGAATTCAATTTTCTATCCCTTTCTCCCCAAGGATTGTGGAAATCATTTGCATTCCTATCCCCCTCAATTCGAACCCCAATAAATGCATCCATATGATTGGAATAAATCTCACTCGCAAGTAAAAATCAAAAAATAATCAAACAAAAAAAACATAATAAGGCATATGTTCTGGTGGACTTTATGGTGCTTTCATCTTCCTCAGACCCCAGAAGGGGAATATATATATGAGGGCCCAACAATTGAGTTTGGATTCCAAGGGTGGTCATCCCCCATCATGGCCGTGACCCAGTTTGTACAAGGCTAAAAGTCTCTCTCCTGAACTCAGGACCTTCTTAAATCTGGCCCATGAAGTGTTATTATTATTTTTTATGAACTATTGAATTCGTTCACCCCATGCACACATCTTGAGCATGCAGCTGAAGCAAATGAAAAATGAGCAAGTGTCTTGCATGAACACTTATACCTTCTCGGTGCTCTGATATATCAAATGGTGATTAGTGGAAGGTCGGGTTAGTCCCGATGGGAAACATTCACTATACGTGAGTATAACACTCTGCCATGTACTGGGAGCCAGTTTAATGAATAAATTTCAGTGCATCATATCCTCATATATGTCATAACCTGTTTTATATGGTGAACATTGTTATCATGTATTTTTACTCGGCCCCAAGGGCCCTCTATCTTGTCGATTAATCAAGGGTTTTTCTCCTTCTCGGAAGATGTAATTAACGTCATAGCATTTACAGTATGGCAGACTTATGGTTCTGACACGGACTCCACTTTCGTTTGACCAAGTTAGATCGAGCGCACAATAAACTTATCACTTAGTGACTGGCATGCCTATCGAACGAATAATCATGCCAAGTAATTAAAATAAAATGAAATTAAAATCCATTCCCACAAGTTGGCATGCCCGGTGGGACTATAGTCTCCCTTCATCTTCTCGCTAGGATTGAGGGCCCCCAAGGCCCTATATTAAATATTGACAACTTGTTTCCTACCGTTTGTAGGCTACATCATGGTGACCGGACTGGCTACTCTTACTTTCGGTCCACAAGTCGTGGCTGCTCATGCCACCCAAGGGTACTTGGCGGTACCCACTGCATTTGGAAGCTTCCCACTGGTGGTCGGATTCCCAAACTTTCTGGGGGTTGCTTTCACTGACATCATCGAGGAAGATGTCATGGAACCTGTCGCTCCTGCTACTGCTGAAGAACCACTGGCCCGCCAAGCTAGAGGCCGAAGCTGCCAGGCCTTGCTGAGAAGTCAAGCTCAAACGGTGAGAAGCATGGTACATCATGTGGCTTATGCTGCCCACCCAACCCGCACCAACTAGTTCGAGAGCGGCCAAAGAAGGAACTCCCGGAGGAAGGCGCCCGTTCCCATTTCTGGACACCTCTCGGCTTCAGGGAAGTCCGTAATGATCGGCGGCGTCCGCCTCTTTCTGGATGGATGCAATGCCCAGGTGATACCGGATCGCGTAATTCCGACAATCTCAACCTACAACTCCTTCCAAGCTTTGTCCGGGAGGATAACTGAAAAAGAAGAAGCTAACCACCAAGGCCGAGAGGAGCTAACCCCGAGGCCGAGGAAATTTAAACAAGTTTGGGTCCCGAAGAGGATCCAGCCTATACCATTGGTTGTACCTAGCAGCAGTAATTTCCAGCTCGTCAAGGGGGAGAAGAAAAAGAAGATAAGGTTTGCTCCCAAAGAAGATGACACGGTCTTGGACTCTCCAAGCTGTGCAGCTTTCAAGGCCTGCGCCTGATAGGCCGACGCCCCTGTAATGAAAAAGAAATTCAACCAGTCTGCCATGATATCCCGACAGGCATACATGCCTCCGGTGCGAGGCCAGAAGCTGCTTTCCGTTCTCACGAGAGGACATGAACGGGAATATTTGGCCGAAATGGCTTGCAACTACTTTCGGGGTCTGGGAAACCCCTTGCTCTGCCAACAACGGTTATCAAATGCTATGACTATCAAGAAAGAAGAAGAAGACCGATTGCCACTTGCAGGCGAAGGTAGTTTAAGGGATGAGGAAGATGAGCATCTCGAGGTGCCTCTGCGAGCCAGCAAGGCAAGTCGAGTCTCCATTTTCAAAAGGCTGGCATTCCCACACCGGCTTGGAAGAGAAATCAGAAGACAAGGGAAGAAGTTGTATGTGTATTCCTGCAATATGGCAGGAGTCACCACTCAATACGGAGCTTTCCTGACTGAGCCAGAAGAGCTTGCCAAGATGGTCGATAGGCTTGGCTTGACTACTAGAAGAAATGAAACAACTGGCGCAATTTTGCGAGCCAAAGGAAAAGAGCATGTTAATGAAGAAATAAGCACTGTCACCGCTAATGTAGTGACTTCGGAACCGGATGGGGCTGAGCCCGTTAGCTCGGGTGAAGCAAGCTCTGATAAGACCCCGGAAGTTACAACCAGCGGGTCTGCCCTGGATCCGTCCATAATGATACTGTTGCAGCAGTACCGGTAGGAAATGGAACTCCTAAAGAAACAATTGAATGAAAAGACAAAGCAGGCCTCACCATTCCCACAGCCAGAAATGCAGGCGGAGCCATCACAGGGAAGAGCTAACCCGTCCGGTCTGCTAGTTCCCTGTTGACACTGAAACTATTTCTAATTTTTCTTGACCTGTGCTTTTGCTGGACATAAACTCTGGCCAAGTGCCCAAAACGGGGAGCCGAAGGTTCAATCAGTGGAAAACCTGAGTGATCCGATTAAGACACGTAGAATGTTGAAGTGGTCCATAAGAGGTCGAAGAATTATCTCATGGGGGTGAGGACATCTGGAGTGGTTTCCCACTTAATGAAGACACTTCCTACAGGTGTAAAGTAGGCCTGAGGGTATGATTTGAAGTGCCGAAGGCGATATCAGCAGAAAACACGAGAAGTTTGCTCGGCACACGCGGAATGCCGGAACGGCCTGTAAATGACCATAAGGACGTCCGATCAGGGCAGAAATGCTTCGAGGGGTGGCCCTCCTAATGAACACACTCCACGTGTCAACAAAGTAGAGTTGGCGGCACGAATCGACGTGCCGAATGCCAAATCAGGAGAAAACCTAGGTTACCCGATTCGGGTACACGCTGCACCGAAAAGGTCCGTAGGTGACCAAAAAGCTGCTCAATCAGGGTGAAAATGCTTCAAGGGATGGCCCACTTGACGAAGAAGCTCCACATGTTCTCAAAGAAGGTCTGGCAGCACGAATTATAGTGCCGAATCAGGACAAAATCGGAGAAAATCGATACGGGTTTGACATACGTCAGAATCACCGGAAACTACAAATCGGGGCCCGAAAATGATGAAATATGTACTCTGAGTCTACTGCATCAAACCCAAGGTTGCACCTGACATCAGGCTTCTGTCGGGGTCAATTTCGGGATAAAACGATGAAAACTACGAAAATGCCATTGGATGATTCGGTGGAACACTTTATTAAAAAAAGTGGATTGGCAAAAAGAAAAAAATAATGATTCGGTGGGACCTTTTGGAACCTTTTTCAAATGAGTCGGTGGCACCTTTTTGGCACCTTCTTCAAATGAGTCGGTGGCACCTTTTTGGCACCTTTTTCAAATAGTGCTGAATCAGGACAAAACTCGAGAAAATCGATACGGGTTTGACATACGTCGGAATCACCAGAAACTACAAATCGGGGCCCGAAAATGATAAAATATGTACTTTGAGTCTACTGCATCAAACCCAAGGTTGCACTGGACATCAAGCTTCTGTCGGGGTCAATTTCGGGATAAAACGATGAAAACTACGAAAATGCCATTGGATGATTCGGTGGAACACTTTATTAAAAAATGTGGATTGGCAAAAAGGAAAAACTAATGATTCAGTGGGACCTTTTGGCACCTTTTTCAAATGACTGGGTGGCATTCTTTTTTTAATGAATCGGCGGCCCTCTTCAATTGAGTCGGTGGCGTCCTTAAGCGTTGGCGCATCGGCGAATCGGTGATGGCCTTCCCTGTCCCATCCCAGGGGCGATCCCCTGTTCTACCTATAAAAGAAGCCTTGCCCTCGAAGAATAAAAAGAAGGGAGAATATAGAGGAGAAGATAGATAGACAGAGGGAAAAGAGGAGAGGGCAGAGGGAGGAGCGAACGAGCGAGCAGAAGAAGGAAAAGTGCAAGGTGGGTCTCCACGGTGGAAGTCCCAAAGGGGATTGAGAGCTCATTCTACTGTTTTCTCATTTTCTTTTCTCCTTCGTGTAATTCTCTTGTATCCTCTGTTCTTACAGAAATGAAATAAATATTGTTGCATCTTTCATCTTCCATGTTACGTGTTTGCATTATTAAAGTTTGTATCAACTCTATTATATCTTCGTCTGTTCAGATCGCTTCCCCCGAGTCTTAGTATCTCCGCTAGGTAACTAGATCTATGTCCCGATTGTGAGGAGGCCCCTAGGGGCTACATTCATTTGAGATCCTTAGATTGATCGGGACATGTGATTTCTATTTAAGCATGTTCCTAAAAAAAATGGCCAACGGCCACGCCCATAGGGGCGACAGTGAAATCCCCTCCCCGGGGTCGATGATCTTCTTCGTCTATTTCCACCGTATGCGAAGTGTTTGTGAATGTGATCAGATGCTAATTGTGCACCCGTGAACGCTTGTATTGTGGTGTCGATAGATTGGTGAATGCACAGATTCTAGGAGGCGGCCGAATGCCCTTTCACCCACCTCGATGGGTTGTAGGGGAGTCTGTGCACGCCAACATTTGTTTCAGTCACAACTTGTTCATTCTGTGAGGGCCGTCCTGCACATGCTTTTGAGTGTTCGAAAGATTGCCCTTGAGGGCTTTATCCTCTGGGCTCTTCCCTTCTATGCGCTTTCACATGCAGGCATGAGTCCATTTTCATGGGCTGGGATTGTCTCGCTCTGGTCTCACAGGAGAGCCCTCATAATCTCACCGAATTTACTGGCTTCCCAATTATGCTAATTGTTTCTCGACCGTGACTGCGGATCCGTTACCGGGGAGGGGGACAGTCCCCCATTCGTTAATTTCTTCTGCATTACAATCCACTCACTCTAGGTTCTAGGGGGTCTATCGCACAGTGATATGTTCCCCTAGATGCTCATTGCACAAAGTGAGATATAAATGCCACTCAGTCGGCTACACTGATAATGACCCTCCATAATTCTTGATTCCCTGAATTGCCATGAACCCTTAGTAGGCCAGCCCTCAGGGTTCCCCAAGTGGTGATCTCAGGGTCTGAGACAGTCTTATTAGGATTCTCAGTTTTCATGGTTTAACACCGGTTTCCCCCTATGTTGATCCGCTTGATTAGGGAAGCATTCCCTGTACTGGGGAGATGCTGCCAAATTTTTACATAGACCTATGGATTGAATCACAAGATAAAAATAATAATAATAATAATAATAAAAAACAAAACAAATATATATATATATATAGAAAAAGAGGTTGAATCGGTTCGGGTGGCACCGACTCGTCACAAAGCAAAAATGAATCGGTGCCGATGGCACCGACTCAAAAAAAAAAGTGAATCGGTGCCAGTGGCACCGACTCAAAGAAAAAATGTTGGTTCAGTGATGGCGTCACCGATTCACACCTCAAGGGGTGTGAATCGGTGGCATCCCACCCCTTCAATATTTATATAAAAAAAGAAAACACAATGCAAAATCGTGAGCGCTGCACCGACTCACCACCTGCCGGGTGAGTCGGTGGCACCCACGCTACCCCTTTTGTAATATAAAAAAAACAAAAAAACAAAAACACGTAACGCATCCTCTAACACACCTTCACACCCGTGAACGTTACATATCCATTAACACTAATCACCTATTAATGTTAACCACTCATTAGCACTAAACCCCATCCAACAAAGCCAATCCTACTTCACACGTTCAACCCCCCCACTCCATATACATATGTGTATATATTATTAAAAATAAACAAACAAAATAAACAAATAATGAGACAAATAAAATACACTCATTCAAAATTGGGGAAATAAAAAAATGATTAGAATAAAATAAACAAATAATAATAATAAAAAGAAGATAGAAACATACTAACCAAATAATGGCCAAATAAAAATAAAAATAATAAATAATAATAAATAATAATAAATAAGTAAAGAGAATAAAAATGGTAACTGAATAAAAATGATAAATACATAATAATCAAACAAAGGGTAATAAAGAAAATAAAATATATGTATGCAATGTAAAAAAAATAAACAAAATAAACAATGCAAAGGTGAATAACATAAATGAAATAATAACAAAGAATTAAAAGAAGAGGCACATTCATGCATCTAAAATAATAACAAGAATAAATAACAAACAATGAACACGACTGTACCCGCTTCGGGGCTCTCACCTCCTCTAGATCTGAGTATGGGGAATATTGATGATGCCCGACAAGTCGTGCCTAGACCCCGGGATTCATCCTATTATGGTCATGGCATAACTTTGCTCCAGGCCAATAATCCGATGGCTTCAATTCATTTTCGATCGGGTTTCAACTGCATTCCCTCGGTTCTTGAATAGTAAATTTGCCATATATCGACATACATTGTCCCAACATTATAAGAGTCTGCCCGAATACGCTCACACTCGACCCACCTCATGGGTCCATATGTGTGCACTGTAACGTCATGTGCAGTCTCAAAATAAAAGGCCCCGATAACTCTCGAAACAAGAGAGATGCTGCCAAAATCTCTCCTGAAGTCACTAATAAATGATCACACAAACAATAAACAACAATAAAATTAAATACTACTATCCTGTATGCTTGCATGAGCCGCTTCTCCGGTATATCAAATGGTGATTAGCGGATAGTCGGGTTATGCCCGGTCGGAGGTTTTCACTATGCGTAATGGTGGTCTTCGGACCTAAGTTCTTTACCTTGTACCGAGAATCAGCTTAATACATAAATATTACCATATTGTGTGCTTGCATGCAATCACATCTTTCATATATTCTATGGGTCCCATGGTCCTTCTATTTTAGCATTTAATCAAGGGTTGTCCCTCTTTCGGAGGGGCATAATTAACGTCGTAGCCTTTATGGAACGACGGGTTATGGGTCCCGACATGAACCTCACAATCGACTGATCAAGTCAGATCGGACGCATAATAAATTTGTCACTACGGTGACTGGCATGCCTATGCAAATAAATAAATAAAAATCGTTCCACCAAATTGGCACGCCCGGTGGGACTCAACCTCCCTTCATCTTTTTTCCGAAATAGAGGGACCATGGGGCCCCACTCAAATATTTTAGATATCAACTATTCGTTCATCTTGTCTCTCCCCTTTGCAGGTTGGAGCGATGACAAGCGGACTGTCTAGACTTGCCTTCAACCCCGCAATCGTGGCCGACCATGGTACATACAGCTGTTGAGTACAGAAGGTAGTCAAGCTAGAGGGGGAGGGGGTGAATAGATTGACCTTTACAAAAATTTAACACTTAATCTGATCGGAAGAAGATAACTAGATGCAGATTCAATTAATTGAACTGATTCAATTGGATTGAGTCAGTTTGAAGACCGTTCCTATTCATGCATCTAACGTTGAGCTAATCACGAGAAGGAAGCACATCACAGAATAACACGAAGGTTTTAAGGTGGTTCGGTCTTCCTGCAGAGACCTACGTCCACCTCCTCACTAACTTAGTGAGGAACACTGCTGAGCGTTACAGCTTGGCCAAAGACGAGGATCAATTTCCTCAACACAGCTGAACTGTCAAGCTCAACTACACCAGGATCCAATCCTGAACAGCTGGCGAACAGCTTGAAGGCACAACAGCCTGACCACCTCTGATC
Organism: Amorphophallus konjac; assembly: GCA_022559845.1. NCBI lineage: Eukaryota > Viridiplantae > Streptophyta > Magnoliopsida > Alismatales > Araceae > Amorphophallus > Amorphophallus konjac. Next base: position 134,056,401 of record CM040117.1, on the reverse strand, counting down.
TCAGCACAATACACTGGATCAGACAAACATCCCTCTCTCTCAACAAAACACTTTGAGAGAGATAATAGTTCTGAAACAGAGTTCGGATCAACAACAAAACAAAAACTAGAAATGAATAATTCGCACAATGGTAAAAGGAGGACTGATCTTCAGATCTGAGCGACAATGTACTTTGATGAGGTGCTTGGATCTCCTGAGTAGATCTCTTCTCAGCAGATCAATCTTGGCTCCTCAGATTCACTCGATCAGCTTCAAGTTCTTCACAGCCTCTGTCGCTCTCCTTCTTGCGTTTTTTCCGCACATTCATACTCTGATCACCCCTCTTATTTATATCCCCTTTTCCTCTCGTTTCCAGATTCGTGAATTTTATCTTCACGTGGGTCCCAATCGAATTTATGAACTTTCCCTTGATTCTTCCCCCTTAAGTCATTTGGAGTCACGAGGGAAACGCCACATTACAAACACTTTTGGCTGATGTGGCATCATGACGTCACTTGCGAATGAGTCCACCAGGCTTGTCATTAAAGTCCTTAGATGGCGTCAACTCATTGCGTTCACAGAGTTGACACAGCCTTTAGACATCAACCGATCAAAATCTTCAGCAGATATATGCACTGCGTCGACTCTTCTAAATCATAGCGTTAACGCATTCGTTCTCCAGTAGCTAACCCTTCAGCTAGTAAACTGATTGCGTCGACGCTCTCATATCGTGGCGTTGACGCATTGTGACGCTTTGAGAGAGGCTTTGGTGATTTGTTGCATGGCTGCGTCCACGCTGTTTGGGCACTGCGTTGACACATCAGTGCATCACAGAAGCTACCTTGTATTGATTATTTGGACTGCTGCGTCCACGCCACATGCTGATAGCGTTGACGCACTCGTTAGCACTTTGACCTTATACCCTGTTTCAACTTACATCAAAAGATACAAACGTATTTTAGTAGTCATTTTGTCATGATTGTCATCATCAAAACTAGGAGGACAACAATCTCCCCCTTTTTGATGATGGCAACCCTGATATGATTTTGAACAGACACCTGACAATATGACAACCAGAATCATAGATATTATCAACATTTCACCACAGAGACATCACAAAAGAAATTACTTCATATTTATAAAAGTATCAACATGTGTGTTTAAGTACATCCATCAAACAGAATTGCAATCATCTAACATTGAAATACAAGTTTCTCATAAAATTCCCAAAGACTAAAGACTTCCATAATCTCCCCCTTTGACATCAGCAAGAAGGGGGTTAAAGTCAAGAAAGAATACCAACCATAAAAATTCTAGTTAAAGAACCGGCCTATTCTAGAAGAGGACCCACGAGCCCTGGATGTTTGACCTTGAGGACGATCTCTGGACAACAAGGCGCGTAGATCATGTGATATCTCAGGAATCTGTAATTGCAGTGTAGTCCTCATGTGAGCTATGGTAGAAGACATTTCATCCTGAATAATTTTTGAATTGTCTAGTTGTTTGCCAACGGAGGAAAGTGCAGCAATCACTTTTTCAATTTTATCAAAAATAGCTTTGATGCTATGAGGCAGTGAATTAAATTCTCCTTTTAAAGTTTCAACTGCAATCCTGACATCATAGCATACATCAATGATCTTGGCAAACGACTGAAAGACCGAGGATTGATTACCATGCAAATCATTCACCAGGGTGACCATTTTCTCTAGGAGGGTGGATATACCCTTCAGTACTTACCTGGAAGCCTGGTCAATTACCATCTTGGTAAGCAAAAACTTCTGCCACTCAGATAACACTGAAACTTCAAATTTCAAAGTTCTAGAATGCAAGCGGTTGATATGAAAGTTTGTGAACTCCATCAGTTTGTCCATCTTAGCATCTTGCTGTTGCATCATCATAGTTAGATTAACAAACATTTCTTCAACGGTTGCTGGAATTGGAATTTCTTTAGAAGCTGAAGAAGATCTGCTACAGGATCCAAGGGTTCTGCACAAATTAGGTCCCTCTGTGGGTGCAAAGCTACTGGGTTCACCAGTTTCCTTTTGAGTTCTTGAAGACCTTTCAAAAGTTTCTTGTGAGGCTTGCTCCGCAGAATGTACCTGAGCTGGAGGGACTTCTGGAGGTTCCCTCCTAGGGGAATGGATTCTTACACTACTGCCTTCTGCTCCTACATCCTTGACTCCAGAAGAAAGTGGTGCCTCTGTTCTTGTTTCCTTACTTGTTTCCAAGAGGGCATTTTTCTGACTTGGAAGAATTCTGACAGGTTTTCCATCAACAATCTTAAATCCCATATATTTCCGAACATAGTCTAAAGAGTATATGTTACCTCTGGGGATTACTTTTTTTCTTTCATTTTTCAAATCCACTCCCACTGACCGAAATAGAGAAGTAAGGTGTGCTGCATAAGGTAAAGTTCTAGAATGATGCAAGCACGTACCCATTGTCTGAATTACTACATCAATCAGTGAAATCTTGATTTCCTTTATCAGGCAATATAGCAGGAATCTTTGCATTTCTGTAACCCTTTCTCGTCCACTGCTTTGGAGAGTTATAATAGATGTGCATATGTGATGCAGCAGTCTGATAGATGACTCAAATCTATTTGCTTTAAGACTTGCTAGATAAGTTTGTTTCACATTAGACGTATCTTTGGGTTTCCCTGTCAAAATTTCAAATGCCTCATACTCATCTAATGTGAATGAATGTAGTTCAGCCCCTTCCAAGGGAATCTTCCAAACTCGAGCAAGCATACTACCGGTTAGCTCAAAGGAAACATTTCTAACAGAAGAAGACAATTTTTGAATCTGTGATTCATACTTCAAATTATGATAAAATTCTCTAACGAGAGTAGGATAATAAGTTTTGTGCCTGGTCACAAAATTCCACCACCCTTGAAATTCGAAAGCAGGACGAAGCTCAGGAAAAGCAGCAAAAAGCTCATCATCTGTACTCAGAATATATCTGGGAATTAAAACCTTTAGGGGTTCTTCAATATTCATGACCGAAGTGGGTTCAGAAGACCTGGATGACGATTTCTGATGATGGGTTCTCGGTTTGGCTGACCTTGATTTAGAATACTTTCTTCTTTTAGCCGATGGACTGGGGCTTCGATGATGCCTGATTTTCTTCTTCCCTTTTTGCTTCCGTGACAGCGTCTCTTCCATCAGATTTGCCTCTTGTTCATCATGCGCGGCCTCTAGAATATCATGCGTGCCTTTTGAGCGCCGCTCAATCGTGGACAATGCCGCTGACGGAGCCGTCAAGCTTTGCTCCGTCTTCTTCTTTCCTTGCTGAGAACCTTTAGGTGGAGCCATCACAGCGAAGATGAGCGAAAGAAGGTGGAGACAAGGGTTTTGGAACCAGAGAGACTGGAAGGCAAAAGGGTTTTTCAAGGAGCAACACGAGAGATATATAGCTGAGTGCGAACACGCTGAGTCTTTTAAAGATTCCAAAAAAAAAAAACTTATTAATGAGCGGTTCAACGAATTTAAGTCGGTGAACCGGTTTTGAACACTTGTTGTATTGTGTTGACGCCGAGGTATGTTGCGTCGACGCAGTGAAGTATTTATGAACGAAACAAGTGCAAGATAAGTAGCTTAAGAGACATCTGGACAAAGGTTTTCTTAAAAGATGCTGAGATAATGAAAATATATATATATTGATGTTCAGGGATTTTTAAGTGTTTCAGATCAAGTTCTCATGAGGAAAAATATATTAAGATTGGTACCATTCCCATTTAATGATAAGAAAGAGCAGTGATCTTAAAAAAATGAATTTTAGACTCAAAAACCCTTATAGTCCAAATTGGGAATAAATGATGAACTCTTTTCATACAGAGAGCACTTTTCATTTCTATCACCTGTATTTTTAAATTTCAAGAACTCCAACTGAGAGAGAGAAATTTAACAGGTATTGTGAACAAACTATAGGGAACATATGTCATTTAGAATCAGCACACACACATATTTATATTTGATTCTTACTTCCAACATCTTCAGTCACAGTTAAGTACAGCTAGCCTTTTTACACAGGTACACATGTTTATCAGACACTAGAGTCCCTGGTTACTCAGCATAGCTGACCATTCTGCCTTAAAGCACCAGAGTTGGTGACCAACCTCATGACACGCCTTTCAAGTACTTCATAGGTACATGAAGGTGGTTTCTCAGTGGTCAAAGACTATTGCTCTGTACTGAATTTATTTTGATTTATACCAGAGATAACAGTTAACCTCATGACTTCCTCTTTAGTACTTCATTGGTGCAAAGAGTTAGTTTCTCAGTATATCTGCCATTGCTCTGAGTTTTACAAAATGTGTGAGGTGTATGTAATTCTCTAGCATATATAAGACCCTTTGTAAGTTTAAAAACAATACACGTATTAAATGTCATTACTCACAGTGGTTTCTTTATATTTAACAAATAAGGTTCAAGACAAGAGGAGATCTCTGTTATATTAAATTGTTCAGAATTTTTTCCGTACATAAGAAGCTATAAAGTTCAAGAATTCTAAATTTCAAGTATCATAAGAACAGAAGATCTCTAATCATTAAATTTCATGGAATCATTTAGAATATATCTTAACCTCATTTGGAACCATCACATTAACTCCCCCTGAATCTATGATATCATTTTCATATCTCAGTTCCATAGAAAATTATCTCTTATCCAAGAATGTCAACATAAGCTTCATAGAGGAGTATGATCAGAATAACAGAGATAGAGAGACATAATAAGATGAATGAAGATAGAAAAGACTCCAAGGTAAGAAGACACATGAGAAGGATTTCAATGAGCAATAGCTGCGTTGACTCCACGAAAAGGTTGAGTTAACCTATTGCAATGAGGTGAGTCACTGCGTTAACTCATATCACCCTCAACGTTAACTCATCTCATCAAAGTGACCACTCAACCTCATAGCATAATCAACTCATCCTGATAGCAACGTCAACTCATCTGATCAGCAGCGTCAACTCATCCTAGTTGACACAAGGAACTCACAACACATTCTCAGACCAACATTTTTTGATAATAGTGATCAAACAATTTTACTCCCCCTCAGACTAAGCAAGATAAATATTCGAACGAAATTAGTTGCTTTTATTTATGATGCAATCAACTAAACTAGACTCCCCCTGAATATGAGATTCAATCAATTTAGGTCAAACAAGCAGATTTCTTGAGAAGCAGTTTATCAAATCAGGCAATTAGATGATTATTACACAAACCAAGCTCTCTTCTAAGAAATGAAAATCTTTCATTGTTCAGAGGCTTGGTAAAGATATCAGCTAGTTGGTGTTGTGACTCAACAAACACCAAGTTAAAGCTACCTTTATTTACTTCATCTCTCAAGAAATGATGTCTTATTTCAATGTGTTTAGTCCTAGAGTGCTGATAGGGTTCTTGGCCAGGTTTATGACACTTGTGTTATCACACAATATTGGACACATCCAAGATTAATTTGATAATCCTGGAGTTGGTGTTTGATCCACAACACTTGAGTTCCACAACTCCCTGCAGCGACATATTCTGCCTCTGCAGTGGATAGTGCTACTGAGTGTTGCTTCTTGGAAGCCCAAGAAACCAAACAACCTCCCAAAAATTGGCAATAACCACTTGTACTTTTCCTGTCAAGTTTGCATCTAGCATAGTCTGCATCTGAATAAGATATTAGATCAAAAGAGCAAGATGCAGGATACCAAATCCCTAAATCTTGAGTTCCAGTAAGGTATCGAAAGATACGCTTGACAGAAATTAAGTGGGATTCTCTAGGATCAGATTGAAACCGGGCACACATGCACACACAAAATTGAATATCTGGTCTAGATGCCGTAAGATAGAGGAGTGATCCGATCATACCTCGATAGATTTTTGCATCTACTTGGTTACCTTTCAAATCAGCATCCAAATTTGTGTTAGTGCTCATCGGAGTGCTCATGGCCTTCAGGTTTTCCATCTTATATTTCTTTAGCAATTCGGAGATGTATTTTGCCTGACTGATAAAGCACCCTTCTTTGCTTTGAATAATCTGTAGACCTAGAAAGAACTGAAGTTCACCCATTAGACTCATCTCAAATTCAGTGGTCATTAACCTAGCAAATTCCTCACACAAACTAGGTTCAGTGGATCCAAAAATTATATCATCAACATAAATTTGAACCAGAATTATGTCTGAATTTCTTACCTTTGTGAATAGTGTTTGGTCGACTTTACCTCTTGAATACCCATTTTCAGTGAGGTATGAGCTGAGTCTGTCATACCATGCTCGAGGTGCTTGTTTGAGCCCGTAGAGGGCTTTATTCAACCTGTACACATGGTTAGGGTTTTCTGTGCATTCAAATCCAGGGGGCTGTTCTACATAAACCTCTTCCTTTATTAGACCATTCAAAAATACACTTTTTACATCCATTTGCTGCAACTTTATTCCATAACTACTAGCATAAGCAAGAAGCAATCTGATAGCTTCTAGTCTAGCTACTGGAGCAAAGGATTCTTCAAAGTCTACTCCAAATTCCTGATTGTATCCCTGTGCTACCAGTCTAGCTTTATTTCTTATAACAATACCTTTTTCATTTTGTTTATTTCTAAAGACCCACTTAGTCCCAATCACAGCATGATCTCAGGTCTAGGTACAATATGCCATACTTTATTTCTTTCAAATTGATTTAATTCCTCATGCATGGCATTTATCCAAGACTCATCTTTTAAAGCCTCACCTACATTCTTCGGTTCAACTTGTGAGACAAGAGCTATATTGTCCATTTCTTCAATATTTCTAAGCTGTGATCGAGTTCTAGTAGGATCATGCAGATTTCCAATGATACTTGATAAAGGATGATCCTTTAATGTTCTAATATTGATTAGAGGATTACCTTCATTTATACCTGCATTGCCTCGATTACTTGATTCTGCTTGATCTTCATTTGCTCTTGACTCTTCTTTCTCTTCAAGAAATTTTCCATCATCATTGTCCCTGCAATGTTGCTCAATTTCAGAGTTTTCATTTAATTCATCAAATATAATATGAGGTGATTCTTCAACAGCTTGTGTTTTTAAATTTAATACTCTATAAGCCCTAGAGTGATTAGAATATCCTAGAAATATAGCAGGTTCACTCTTAGGTTCGAACTTGTCCAAGACTCTTTTATCATTATTTTGCACAAAACATTTTGATCCAAAGACTTTGAAATGTGCAACAGATGGTTTCTTACCTTTCATTAGCTCATATGGAGTCTTTTTGGACTTAGATCTTACCATTGCTCGGTTTATTATATAACAGGCTGTATTTATTGCTTCTGCCCAGAACTTCCTTGGGAGTTCCCCTTCAATCAACATGGTTCTGGCCATCTCCACCAGGGTTCTGTTTCTTCTTTCCACAACTCCATTCTGTTCAGGAGTTCTTGGAGAAGAGAATTTATGTATAATACCTGTTGCTCTGCAGAAGTCATCAAATTCGGAGTTATCAAATTCTCCCCCATGATCTGATATGATGGAGGATATAGTAAACTTACCCTCCTGCTTCACTCTCTTAAAGAAAACCTGGAATTCTCCAAATGCATCATTTTTGTGAGTTAGAAATAACACCCAAGTGAACCTAGAAAAGTCATCCACTAAAACAAATCCGTACTTGTTTCCACTAGGACTTGCTGTTCTAGTAGGTCCAAATAAATCCATGTGAATGAGTTCAAATGGTCTAGAGGATTGATTCTCAAATCTAGATTTAAATGACTTTCTAGTATGCTTCCCTTGAGAGCATGCATTACATATTTTTTCATTCTTTTTAAAAGATGCATCTGTCAAACCATTTACCATGCTGAACTTTACTAACTTATGCATGACACTGTAGCTAGCATGTCCTAGCCTACGATGCCAAAGCCAAGCAATTTCATTTTTGTTCACAGCAAGACAAAGGTTAGTATGAGCAGGATCATCCAAGTCCACCATGTACATGTTGTTAATTCTTTTTCCAATGAATTTCACCTTTTCAGATTCTATATCAAGAATAGTACAAACATGGGACTCAAACACAACCTTATTTCCTTTATCACACAGTTGGCTTATACTTAGCAGATTATATTCTAGTCCTTCAACAAGTAGAACATCATCAATAAATTTCGAAGGATTTTTGCCAACTTTACCTTTTCCAATGATTTTACCTTTATTATTGCCTCCAAACGTCACATGACCTCCATCTTTTTCAACCAAGAGACAGAATTTATCTTTGTCGCCTGTCATATGTCTTGAACAGCCACTATCGAGATACCACCGGTTGTGTATGGCTGCAAGGCATTCCTGCAATACATTTTAAGCAAGAGATTTTGGAACCCAAACACTCTTGGGTTCCTTCAAACCACATGATTGTTCCAAATAGGATAACAAGTTTTTAGAAATCCATGCTTGTTTATGTGAATGTTCTCGATGTTTATAGTTCACTGGATTATGAGTTTTCTGATTTCCTTGAAATCCTTTTTGATATGAGTTTATTGAACCTTTTCTATTTTTATTCCAATGATTGTGACTAGCCCATGAAGCATTAGATAATCTAGGCCAGCTGATATACATAGGATGCGTAGACGCACCCGGACCATTGCGTCGACTCACCCAACCATTTCTAGGACCATATGGGTTAATGTGCATGAAATGCGTAGACGCATTATGATGATTGCGTTGACTCCTCCACCAAGTATTCTCATAATACATGTTCTGATTTCTAGGATGCGTTGACTCTCCAAACCACCTGCGTCGACTCTTCCATCCAATGTTCCTACTGTAAAGACTTTGATTCATGGACGGCGGCGTCGACTCACCATAAGAACTGCGTTGACTCTTCCAAGCATTTCTACCGGGATATCCTTTCTGGAATGCAGTATGCGTTGACTCAGTGTTTACATTGCGTTGACGCAGTTGATTTATACCAGACTTTTGACTCTCAGATTTTCTATATGCATGTTGGTGTGATGATGATGATGAACTGAATAAAGATTTTTGCACGTCAGCTATTACTTTCTCCATGCCTTTTTCCTTATTAATGTCACCAATCTTTATAGATTTTCCTTGGCTTTTCTCATTAACTTTCTTTTCAGATGTTTGGTTCTTCTTAGATGTGTTTTGCTCTGAAACAAATGTGATAAGTTTGGTTCCCAGAGCCTTTTTATTTTTTGGATTAAACCCAAGACCCTCTTTTCCAACATTAACCTTTATCCCCATGACAGCTTCAAGATTTTCTTTTCCTTGGGTTAATTTTTCAAGTGAAACTTGTTTATCATGATTTTCATTTTCCAACTTCTTTAGGTTTTCCTGGAGTTCCTGGTTAACTCCACAAACAGCTTCATACTTTTCTTCAGCAATTTTAACATCACTTTCCAATTTTTGCATTTTAAGTTTTAATTCATCATGCACCTTTAGTAAAATTCATTTTCCTCTTCATCTCAATTAATTGAGCCTTGCTTTCTTCATTGTCTTCTAGAGATTCCTTTAAATAAGTAATTTCAGCTTCAAGGGTTTTAACCTTTTCACTCAATGAAGTTTCCTGGTTATTTTGAATTTTCTTTTTCTTGAGGGATTTGTTATCTTTCTTTACATTTTCATACTTGTCTAAAAGCTCATTAAAAGCATCTTCCCAATCACTACAATTAAAATCTTCAAATGGAGATATTACCTCATCCTGATCATTTCCTTTTGCCATGAAACATAGCTTTATGTCACCTTCATCTTCGGATGAATTGGTCTCTTCATCTTCATCCTTTTCTTCATTGCTCCAAGTACTTATCATGGCCTTGGGCTTCCTGTTCCTCCATTTTGGTTGACTGTTCTTTAAGTTCTCAGGGCATTCAGATTTGATGTGCCCCTGCTTCCTGCATTTGTAACACACTACCTTGTCAGATTTTTTGAAATTTTCTATTTTACCTCTTGAATTATTTCTTATCTGGGTTCTGCTACCCCTTGCAAATTTACCTTCCCTTCTTAGAAATTTCTTGAATTTTCTAGTGAGCATAGCAATTTCACTTGAGTCATCTTCGGAGGAGGAAGATTTACTGTCATCTGAATTCTCCAAGCTACTAGGACCTGCCTTGAGAGCAAGTGGCTTCTTCTTCCTGAAATCTTCATCACTTTTTCTAAAATTTAACTCATAGGCCATTAGTGACCCAATGAGCTCATCAGGTGTCGTTGTGGGAAGATTCCTAGATTCCTCTACAACAGTGGCCTTAGTATGCCAAATTGGTGTAAGGGATCTAAGAATTTTCCTACCAATTCATAATCACTATAGGCCTTTCCTAGACCTTTAAGGCCATTTACCAGCACAGTTAATCTAGCATACATTTCAGATATGTTCTCATCAGGTTTCATTCTAAAAGCCTCATATTCAGAAATTAACATGTTGGCTTTAGTTTCTCTTACCTCTAATGTACCTTCGTAGATAACCTCAAGTTTGTCCCACATTTCTTTAGCACTAGCACATGATGATATTCGAGAGAATTCCTTTGGATGCAATGAGCACTGCATAATATTCATTGCTTGCCAATTAATGTTGGATTTGCGAATTTGTTCTCTTACCCATAGCTCCTCATCTCCTTCGATCTGATAAGGTCCCTTGCTCACGACCCTCCAGATTTCGTGATCCTGTGCCCTTAAGAAGACTTGCATTCGATTTTTCCAATAAGAGTAGTTAGCTCCATCAAAAAATGGTGGTCTATTAATCGCACATCCCTCTGGCATGAAACCTCTGTTCTCCATTAAATCTCTCTAGGTGGTTAAACCAATACACGAGAGCCTGGAGCTCTGATACCACTTGTTGAGTACAGAGGTAGTCAAGCTAGAGGGGGAGGGGGTGAATAGATTGACCTTTACAAAAATTAACACTTAATCTGATCGGAAGAAGATAACTAGATGCAGATTCAATTAGTTGAACTGATTCAATTGGATTGAGTCAGTTTGAAGACCGTTCCTATTCATGCATCTAACGTTGAGCTAATCACGAGAAGGAAACACATCATAGAATAACACGAAGGTTTTAAGGTGGTTCGGTCTCCCTGCAGAGACCTACGTCCACCTCCTCACTAACTTAGTGAGGAACACTGCTGAGCGTTACAGCTTGGCCAAAGACGAGGATCAATTTCCTCAACACAGCTGAACTGTCAAGCTCAACTACACCAGGATCCAATCCTGAATAGCTGGCGAACAGCTTGAAGGCACAACAGCCTGACCACCTCTGATCTCAGCACAATACACTGGATCAGACAAACATCCCTCTCTCTCAACAAAACACTTTGAGAGAGATAATAGTTCTGAAACAGAGTTCGGATCAACAACAAAACAAAAGCTAGAAATGAATAATTCGCACAATGGTAAAAGGAGGACTGATCTTCAGATCTGAGCGACAATGTACTTTGATGAGGTGCTTGGATCTCCTGAGTAATCTCTTCTCAGCAGATCAGTCTTGGCTCCTCAGATTCACTCGATCAGCTTCAAGTTCTTCACAGCCTCTGTCGCTCTCCTTCTTGCGTTTTTTCCGCACATTCATACTCTGATCACCCCTCTTATTTATATCCCCTTTTCTCTCGTTTCCAGATTCGTGATTTTATCTTCACGTGGGTCCCAATCGAATTTATGAACTTTCCCTTGATTCTTCCCCCTTAAGTCATTTGGAGTCACGAGGGAAACGCCACATTACAAACACTTTTGGCTGATGTGGCATCATGACGTCACTTGCGAATGAGTCCACCAGGCTTGTCATTAAAGTCCTTAGATGGCGTCAACTCATTGCATTCACAGAGTTGACGCAACCTTTAGACATCAACCGATCAAAATCTTCAGCAGATATATGCACTGCGTCGACTCTTCTAAATCATAGCGTTAACGCATTCGTTCTCCAGTAGCTAACCCTTCAGCTAGTAAACTGATTGCGTCGACGCTCTCATATCGTGGCGTTGACGCATTGTGACGCTTTGAGAGAGGCTTTGGTGATTTGTTGCACGGCTGCATCCACGCTGTTTGGGCACTGCGTTGACACATCAGTGCATCACAGAAGCTACCTTGTATTGATTATTTGGATTGCTGCGTCCACGCCACATGCTGATAGCGTTGACGCACTCGTTAGCACTTTGACCTTATACCCTGTTTCAACTTACATCAAAAGATACAAACGCATTTTAGTAATCATTTTGTCATGATTGTCATCATCAAAACTAGGAGGACAACTGTAAGGTTTCGATCAGAGGTGCAGCGGAAACAACGAAACCCTAAAGTTGCGTATCGTTGCTGGCGATCAAAATTAAAATCGTTGAGACATAAACCCGCTCAGGAAGAACGATTCTTACGTTTGCGGGATTGATTAAATCCCAAATGCCCGAAGACGATCGAGCGAAGGCACGTCGGGTCGTGAGCCGTCCAAGTGTCCGGCCTCTAGACGTATCCACACGAACGGTCGGAGGAGACGGGATCCCCCGTGCAATCTCCACTTGACGCCCGCTTCTCGTCGTCACCATCCACCGATCTTCACCGGGATGGAGAGGGGGGCGCAAATCCCAAGGGAGAGGGAGAGGGAGGAGGACGGCCAACAGAAAAACCCTAATTAGCTTGGGATTAGGGTTTCCAACAGGATGATTTATAGACTCCGGCGGTTTTTCACAAAAACCCAGACAACGTCTATAAATCCCGTCCTCTACCGTCTGATTAACCATTCTTATGTGTGTGACCCTCTAGGCCCATTAGTCCATTTGGTTTCTTAGCCCATTGAGTTAAGAACCATTCCCAACTCAATTTCAATATAACCCGTTAACTCTTAACGAGGTTAATTGGCTTTCCGATCACGAATGGCACCAAGCAATACCTCGTGATCCCAAATGACTATGGGAGGGATGCAACCCAACAGGACCTTTCCGTCATCAGATTCCACACAGCTATAGACCCTCGTTCATACAATACTCCAATCAGAGTAAGGGCATGGTCAAACTGTCAAGCCCTAAACCACACTGATCTAACGGACCTTCGTACTTACCAGTATAGCTCACTAGAAAACCCCTTTTCTCAGTGAAGCCACATACCCTGGCCAGGGATTTCTAAGTACGTGTCCATAGAGTATTCTCTCTTCTAATACATGTGGAGAGTGAACGATCCCTTGTTGCCTACTTAAGTGTTTCCACATGAATCCCACTGAGTCCGAATAGTTAACTATGAAGAACCACAACATTTAGGTTCATAAGTCAACAATCAAACACTCAGCGGAATTTATGCAAAACACTTTAGTGACTCAGGTCTAAGATCCAACTGTGCTACTGATACAATAGAACCTCCTGATTGACAGTCAACATGATTACCATTCAGGTGTTCTAGCACGGGTCAGTTCAGTGGACTCATTCAGTAATGAGCACCTGCATGTGTGCCTAGGTGTCTCCACACCAGTGGTTATGAGATCAACCACCCTCATCTCATAAGTAAACAACACGTGCACTGGTCTATCCGGATCTTCAAAGTCCCTCTTCGAAGATCCTACGACCAGGAACATTTAGAATATGAACATCTAGATGTCTGATCTCATTATCATGATCTCATCATGATCCAGACATCATAGCCCACATTCAGGGACTTCATCATATTATAAATATGCTCAGAATAACGTGCTAATAATATAATGAAGAAAATGCCATTTTTCATTGAATAAGATTGTACAATATATGTCCCATCACATCACATGTGATTGGCTTAAAGGGCATACATTACTATCAATCTCCCACTTGCACTTAAAGCCAATCACCCACATGCTTGATCCCCATCAGCCTTAGGTGACGCTCAAACACATTTAGAGATAAAGGCTTGGTAAGTGGATCTGCAATATTATCAGCTGAAGATACTCTATCTATGATCACATCTCCTCTAGCTATAATTTCTCTGATCAAGTGATAACGCCGCAGAATGTGCTTAGACTTCTGATGAGACCTCGGCTCTTTTGCTTGTGCAATTGTCCCATTGTTGTCACAAAACAAGGGGACTGGATCAGAGATACTTGGGACAACTCCCAACTGGCCGATGAACTTCTTCATCCAAACCGCCTCCTTTGAAGCTTCGGCAGCAGCAATGTACTCAGCTTCAGTAGTTGAATCAGCAGTGGTTTCTTGTTTGGAACTCTTCCAACTCACTGCTCCACCATTGAGAGTAAAGATAAACCCAGAGGTTGATTTGCTGTCATCTTTGTCCGACTGGAAACTAGAGTCAGTGTACCCTCTTAGTTTCAAGTCTTCACCTCCATAGACCAGAAATAAATCCTTAGTCCTTCTTAAGTACTTAAGGATGCATTTCACAGCTATCCAGTGTTGCTCACCTGGATCTGCCTGATACCTGCTCGTAACACTTAGAGCATAGGCTATATCAGGTCTGGTACATAACATCGCATACATGATAGATCCTATGGCAGAAGCATAGGGAACTCTACTCATGTATTCTCTCTCCTTTGGAGTTTTAGGGGACATCTCCTTGGAGAGATAGACTCCATGTCTAACTGGTATTAGACCTCTCTTGGAGTCCTCCATGCCAAACCTTTTGACAATGGTGTCAATGTACATAGATTGGGATAAGCCTAGCATCCTCATTGATCTATCTCTATAGATCCGGATCCCCAATATGTAGGATGCATTTCCCAAATCTTTCATAGAGAAATGTTTTGACAGCCAGGCTTTGACTGATGATAACATACCTACATCATTCCCAATGAGTAGTATGTCATCTACATACAGTACCAAGAACGTAATTGCACTCCCACTGATCTTCTTATATACACATGGCTCATCTTCGTTCTTAACGAAGTCACAAGATTTGATTGCCTCATCAAATCTTATGTTCCAACTGCGGGATGCTTGTTTGAGTCCATAAATGGATCTCAAAAGCCTGCATACTCTGTTTGGATATTCTTTGGATATGAATCCCTCAGGCTGTGTCATGTACACTTCTTCCTCAAGTCTTCCATTGAGGAATGCCGTTTTCACATCCATTTGCCAAATTTCATAATCATAGTATGCAGCAATGGCAAGTAATATCCTGATGGATTTCAGCATGGCTACAGGAGAGAAGGTTTCGTCATAGTCAACACCTTGTCTTTGACGATAACCTTTCGCTACAAGCCTTGCTTTAAAGGTATCAACCTTTCCATCTGCTCCAATCTTTCTTTTAAAGATCCATTTACATCCAATAGGTACAATACCTTCTGGTGGATCTACCAAGTTCCAAACTTGGTTGGAGTACATGGAATCCATTTCTGATATCATGGCCTCTTGCCAATTCCCAGAGTCAATGACACTCATTGCCTCCTCGTAGGTCTTAGGATCATCATCCTCATTATGTGATACCTTACCAGTAATATGTCCCACATATCTATCTGGCTGAATAGGTATCCGCCCAGACCTACGAACAGTTTGTGAACCTGATTGCTCTGGAACCTGAGAAGGCACACTGATGGGTTGTGGCTCTAGAACTTCTTCCAGTTCTACCATGCTCCCACTGTTTCCTTCAAGGATATACTCTTCCTCAAGGAACACAGCATGTTTAGCGACAAACACTCT
The DNA here is from genome assembly GCA_022559845.1 of Amorphophallus konjac. NCBI lineage: Eukaryota > Viridiplantae > Streptophyta > Magnoliopsida > Alismatales > Araceae > Amorphophallus > Amorphophallus konjac. The sequence continues at coordinate 134,040,872 of CM040117.1, read as the reverse complement.
TTGATCGCTAGGCTGGTAGAAGTAATATCCATAAGTTTCCTTAGGATATCCCACAAACCTACACTTCTCAGTTCTTGATTCCAGTTTATCTGAGTCATGTTTCTTAACATGGGCAGGGCAACCCCAAACCTTAACAGATTTAAGATTTGGTTTCTTTTCTTTCCATATCTCATATGGAGTGGAGTCAACTGACTTCGATGGTACTTTATTTAATAAGTGCGCAGCAGTCTCTAAGGCATAGCCCCAGAGAGATAAGGGTAAACCGGCAAAACACATCATGGATCGCACCATATCTAATAGAGTGCGATTCCTCCTTTCTGCTACACCATTCAACTGAGGTGTATAAGGAGGTGTCCATTGTGACAATATTCCATTGTCCTTCAAATATTGTGTGAACTCTGTACTCAAATATTCACCTCCCCGATCTGATCGAAGAGTTTTAATATTCTTTCCAGTTTGTTTCTCTACTTCATTTCTGAATTCAACGAATTTCTCAAAAGCTTCAGATTTGTACTTCATTAAGTACACATATCCGTACCTTGAGAAATCATCAGTGAATGTAATGAAGTATGAATATCCTCCTTTGGCATGTGTGGACATAGGTCCACACACATCAGAGTGTATGAGTTCTAATAACTCATTCGCTCTAACTCCATGTCCACTAAATGGAGATTTGGTCATTTTACCCATGAGACAAGATTCACAAGTTGTGTATGATTCATAATCAAATGGATCAATATATCCATTCTTACACAACTTCTTTAATCTTTCTTCATTAATATGACCAAGTTTGCAGTGCCAAAGGTAGGCTTGATTCACATTGCCCCTCTTTCTTTTAAGAGGTGCTTCCACACACATCACAGGAGATACCATATCTAAAACATATAAACCATTCATTAGGCTCCCACTGGCAAACAATTTACCATCTAATAATAAAGAGCATCCATTGTTTCCAAAGCTTACAACAAATCCAGATTTAATTAAGCACGAAATGGAAATAATGTTCTTTATTATGGAAGGAACATAATAACAGTCCACAAGCTCTAGTGTAGCTCCTGTAGGCATCTGGAGGTTCACCTTCCCGACTGCGAGTGCAGCAACTTTTGCTCCATTTCCCAATCGCAAGTCAACCTCTCCTTTGTTCAGTCGCCTACTGCTTGTCAGCACCTGCAAATCATTGCAGATATGAGATGCACATCCAGTATCTAATACCCATGACGTGGATCTAAAAGACAAGTTTAGGTCAACTATCATGAACATACCTGAAGCTTCTCCAAGCTTCTGTTTTGCCTTCTCTGCAAGATATAACTTGCAGTTCCTCTTCCAGTGGCCATCCTTATGGCAGTGGAAGCATTGGCCCTTATCTTTCTTAGCCTCTTCCTTCTTAGCTGCCTTCCCCTGCTTATCCTGTTTCTTCTTCTTATTTTTCTTAAAAACAGTCTGATTCTTTCTTTTCTTGTTGGTCTTACCAACAAGCAGCACAGAAGATTTTCCATTATTCATTGTCCCCTCAGCAGTCTTCAACATGTTAAGAAGCTCTGCAAGAGAGCATTCAATCTTATTCATGTTGAAGTTCACTATGAACTGGGAGAATGAATTTGGGAGGGACTGAAGAATTAGGTCAATGCATAAATCTTTATTCATCTCAAAGCCTAATTCTTTCAGCCTCTCAATCCACTCAATCATTTTGAGAACATGAGTCTGTACTGATGTTCCCTCAGACATCTTGGCCCCGAACAGATTCTTAGATATCTCATATCTTTCTGTTCTACTTTGAGCTCCAAAAAGCTCTTCTAGATGGAAAAGCATGGATCTAGCATCCATCTTTTCATGCTGCCTCTGCAACTCATTAGTCATAGAGGCCAGCATGTAACACTGGGCCAGAGTGGCATCATCTTTATGCTTTTCATAAAGAATCATTTCGGCCTCATCGGCGCCCTCAGCAGGAACAGGGGGAACAGGCTGCTCAAGGACATAAGCTATCTTTTCAGCAGTGAGAACAATTCTCAGATTCCTGAGCCAATCGACATAGTTAGGACCAGTCAGCCTGTTGGCATCCAGTATGCCTCTCAATGGATGATTCGCCATTTCGGTCTACAAGAGGAAATGAAACAAAATAAGAATAATATTGCAGACACTCATGATATTTAATTAAGATATGGACTTTATCCTAATTAATACTCCCACTAATTTTCGACGAATTTGCATAACCCCTTATATGCAAATACGGGACACTGCGATTGTGTCCTAGTGGGTACTAAGATCCCATTAACATTATGGAAGTAGTCTTGTGGCAGCACAACAAACTACCCCATACTTAATGGGTAGGCAACTCTTGCCAATTACAACTCCTTGTAATTCCCAGTAATTTAGCCTCCAAACACATTGAGATCTTGTGGTAGCACAACAAATCACATGTGTTGGTTAGGTCAACCCGTTGTTACGTTATGGGAATGGGTTTATGACATAACTCTTGTGGTAGCACAACAAAGTCATGCCAGCCCCCCATCCCAAGGTGTGGTCTAAACCTTAGCCTAAAGTCTCCGTCCCCTTGCTGTGATAGTCTTGTGGTAGCACAACAAACCACCACAGTCTAAGAACGGCTCACTTTAGACTATAACAACGGAAGGCTACGTGAATCATTCTTAATGTTTCACGTTTATCAACCTAATTTTAATAATAGGGGATTTGTTAAATTTTGTCTCATCAATAAGTGTGCTACATATATAAGATAAGTTGGAGTATCATAAATATACCCTAAATTATCTATATATATATATAGAGTAGCACATCCACATATATCGCATATATGCCTACGCACTGATGGATGATCATGGACTTTCAACCTAGCAACATTACCAGAGCCAGTTGGTAATGTAAATCCTAATATGGTGAAGAAGATACAACATCGAGCAACAAAAGCTCCCAATGATGCGAAGAACCTCCAGGGTCCACCGGTGTAAATCTCCTCCACAGTCTTCATTTGATCCGCTTCTCATTATTACAAGCATATATGAAATTGGGCTCGCAGGCCCACAAATATACATCAGATAATAATAAGAAACCTTGACATAGTCAAGGGGAGTACAATACAAAAAGGGAGATAGAATGTACATGCCCGGATTAAATGAGAGAGAGAGGGAGGCACGTAGGCCCCATAAATTACACCATTCACCATAAAGGAAAAACATCGCATGCAAGCTAAGTCCATGACCATCCATCCACACACATGACCATCACATGCATCAAACAGGTAATTATCATATAATTACAGCGGGATATAATATAGATTTCAAAATAATATTAATTAGTTTTGAAATCGCGCATAATAATATGCTAACTAAACAATTTAGCCAAAACATGCTAACAAACAAGTCTAAACAACTTTAGACAACGTACTTCACCATTCACTGCATGGGCTCAATGCTAATTATCAGTTAATTAACCTCATAAGAATCACATTCTTATAGTAATTAACACTAATTAATTAAATAATGACAAATACTTAAAACCATTTTAAGTATTCCATTATTTACTTAATCATGGGCCAAATAATGAAAAATAAGTTAATAGATTGATAAAACAATTTTAGGATCCATTAAAATATTTTTCAGAATTTTCTCGAAATTTTTTGATACTTTATCCATTTTAAACATTTTAAAAATGAATAAAAATCAAAAAAAATAAGGGGGGGGGGCTTATCGGGCGCGGATCCGGCGCGGGCCGGATCCGCCCACGGGAGACCCGCGGGGTTCGTCTTCCCCGCCCGATCGCGGAAGGGGAGGGGGGCCGGGGTAAAACCCTAGCCCCGGTGCTCGCCGCAGGCAGGCCGACCGCCGCCCCTGACCACCGCGGACGACCCCCGGGGTCCCGCCGGGAGGTCCGCCGGCCACCGCCCCTGTCGCCGTCGCCAGAGACGAAGCCCGCGAAGAAAACGCCGCCGCCGCGGTGTGTTCGCCGCGAACTACGCCGGAGACCCCCATCCGGCCGCCGCACGCAGCCGGACATCGTGGGACGCCATGGGGAGTCATCCAGCAACCCTTGCCAGCCCCATGGACATCCATCATCGGAGATTAGAGGCCAAAATCGGTCTCCATCTCCCTGTGCGAACGGCGACCGCGGCCCCGAGAAAGTGTGCGATTCTCCCTCACCAAGGGGTTAATGAACGCACCAAAACGTGCGTTTTGATCCTCTAACTATCAGGAACGATTCCAAGGGATCAATCGATCAAAAACCCTTCCATGAGAGACCCAATCGAACACCCGAAAATTGACCCCATGCAAGAACGTGAAGAACGAAAAACATTAAAATAATATTAATTTTGATCAAACCAGCAACCTGGCTCTGATACCACTGTAAGGTTTCGATCAGAGGTGCAGCGGAAACAACGAAACCCTAAAGTTGCGTATCGTTGCTGGCGATCAAAATTAAAATCGTTGAGACATAAACCCGCTCAGGAAGAACGATTCTTACGTTTGCGGGATTGATTAAATCCCAAATGCCCGAAGACGATCGAGCGAAGGCACGTCGGGTCGTGAGCCGTCCAAGTGTCCGGCCTCTAGACGTATCCACACGAACGGTCGGAGGAGACGGGATCCCCCGTGCAATCTCCACTTGACGCCCGCTTCTCGTCGTCACCATCCACCGATCTTCACCGGGATGGAGAGGGGGGCGCAAATCCCAAGGGAGAGGGAGAGGGAGGAGGACGGCCAACAGAAAAACCCTAATTAGCTTGGGATTAGGGTTTCCAACAGGATGATTTATAGACTCCGGCGGTTTTTCACAAAAACCCAGACAACGTCTATAAATCCCGTCCTCTACCGTCTGATTAACCATTCTTATGTGTGTGACCCTCTAGGCCCATTAGTCCATTTGGTTTCTTAGCCCATTGAGTTAAGAACCATTCCCAACTCAATTTCAATATAACCCGTTAACTCTTAACGAGGTTAATTGGCTTTCCGATCACGAATGGCACCAAGCAATACCTCGTGATCCCAAATGACTATGGGAGGGATGCAACCCAACAGGACCTTTCCGTCATCAGATTCCACACAGCTATAGACCCTCGTTCATACAATACTCCAATCAGAGTAAGGGCATGGTCAAACTGTCAAGCCCTAAACCACACTGATCTAACGGACCTTCGTACTTACCAGTATAGCTCACTAGAAAACCCCTTTTCTCAGTGAAGCCACATACCCTGGCCAGGGATTTCTAAGTACGTGTCCATAGAGTATTCTCTCTTCTAATACATGTGGAGAGTGAACGATCCCTTGTTGCCTACTTAAGTGTTTCCACATGAATCCCACTGAGTCCGAATAGTTAACTATGAAGAACCACAACATTTAGGTTCATAAGTCAACAATCAAACACTCAGCGGAATTTATGCAAAACACTTTAGTGACTCAGGTCTAAGATCCAACTGTGCTACTGATACAATAGAACCTCCTGATTGACAGTCAACATGATTACCATTCAGGTGTTCTAGCACGGGTCAGTTCAGTGGACTCATTCAGTAATGAGCACCTGCATGTGTGCCTAGGTGTCTCCACACCAGTGGTTATGAGATCAACCACCCTCATCTCATAAGTAAACAACACGTGCACTGGTCTATCCGGATCTTCAAAGTCCCTCTTCGAAGATCCTACGACCAGGAACATTTAGAATATGAACATCTAGATGTCTGATCTCATTATCATGATCTCATCATGATCCAGACATCATAGCCCACATTCAGGGACTTCATCATATTATAAATATGCTCAGAATAACGTGCTAATAATATAATGAAGAAAATGCCATTTTTCATTGAATAAGATTGTACAATATATGTCCCATCACATCACATGTGATTGGCTTAAAGGGCATACATTACTATCAACAACAACAGCTACCTTACCGTACCATCTATCTTTGGCAACTTCCCCCCGGTTGTTGGCTTCCCCACCTTCTTAGGAGTTGCATTCGTGGATCTTCTGTACATGGAGGGCTCGGAACCTGTGAAACTTAAGAATGATAAAGCTACGGCCTGACAAATTGAGGACCGGATCAAGAAAACTTTGCTGAAGAGCCCGATGATCGTGAGTAAGAAGAAGGCCGTTGGAGGCAAGAAGAAGAACTCCACAAGATAAAGAATTTATGCTACTTCCCGACCCCTACTTTCGGCATCTGGGAAGTCCATGTTGATCGGGGGCGTCCGGGTCTACTTTAATGGTCGCGATGCCCAAGTTCTGCCAGATAGGGTCGTCCCAACCATCCCCACCCATAACACCTTCCAAGTGCTAGCCAGCCAGAGGGTGAATTTTGATGACAACAAGCAAGGGAGGCCTGCCCCGAACTTACAAAAACTCAAGCAAATCTGGCCTCCCAAGAGGGTCGAGGGCCCTGCACTGGCTTCGCAAAGCTTCAAAAATCCTGCTAATGTTCCCAAGGGAGGGTGCAAAAAGACTATGCATGTGGATAAAGCCGTGACTGTAGCTCCTCCATCCACTGTTAGGGCCTGTGCAAGGCAAGCCGACATTCCTAAATTTTTAAGGAGTCTCAATCAAGTGGCCAAACTAACACGGATTTCATACATGCCATCTGCCCGAATCCAAGCGCAGCCTTCTGCCACCTCTACAATGTGCAGCCAAGAAGACACAATAAGGATGGTCCGGGAATATTTCCATAACTTTAGAAGTCCCGTCGTGGGCCTGCAAAGGTCGCTTCGTGCCGTCAAGGCCGAAGAGGAAGAAAAAGACCAAATGTCACCTGCGGAGGTTAATGAAGAAGGGAGGCGAGCTAGGGCTAGAAGCCTTGAAAAGCCTCTACAAAATGAAAAGATGAAAAGAACTTCTATGTATGAAGAGCCGACTTTCTCCTGCCAGGTCCCAAGGGGGAGTCAGAAAGTACAATAGAAGAATGCAAATCCTCACCTATAATATGACAGGGGTGATGAGTGGGCATGGTACCATGCCGAATGAACAAGAGGAGCCGGCTGAGATCACTGGAAGAAAAGGCCCAATGATAAGATAGAGCAAAGTCACCCCTGAGCTACTGCATGCCGCCAAGAGTAAGAAGATTGCTGATGAAGATATCACAACCGTCATTGCCAGAACAATGGCATCTGAACCAGAAGGAGTAGTCCCGTCTCCTCTATTCAAGTGTGCCTCCAGTAGCACACTCAAAGGCACTAGTAATGAAGCAACTATGGACCCCACCATCCTGATGACGTTGCAAAAGTACCAGCAACAGATAGAGCTGCTGAAGAAACAATTAAATGAAAAGACTGAGCATGCTATGGCACCTGAGCAACTGGGGGCATGAGCCGAGCCGTCACGGGAAGGTTCCAACCCCACGGGTGCTCCTTCACCGGCCATTTTACAAGCTGCAGATCAGAGCTGGGCTACTCCCCAACATTATTCCCAGTGGCTCCTACCAGCACAGCCAACGCCTCTTCAAAAGCAGTGGCAGGCTCCACTGTCAGAGAGTTTGCCGCCTCGTGTTGCGGCTTCGGCCTCACAATTGGTGTAGCTCGCCCACCTCTGCCCTCAACCAGCAGAGCCATTTATGGTGAACGAGCTGATGGTGGAGCAATTGATCGAAGCAAGGCTGGCAAAGAGGGGTAGTGAAGATCATGCCTCCTTTGACATATATGAAGTGCCATATCCAGCCTATCATGGTGCCAAGAGACTGCCACCTGGCATTAACAAGCCCCCTAAATTTGACAAATTCAACGGGCAGGGCTCCCCGAAAGAACACATTGCATACTATATAGCAGTCATGGGCGACTTGGAAGCAGATAAGTCGTACCTGTTGAAGTTCTTCGGGTCTTCTCTGACAGGACCTGCCTTTGAATGGTATTCTAGCTTTTCGGCCGGATTTATTAAAGGCTGGCCAGATATGTAGCATAAATTTAATGAGAGATTTCACGTTGCCGAAGCTGAGATGATCGTGGCTGAGTTATTAGCAACCAAACAAAAAGATGATGAGCCTGCTGCAGAATATATCAAGAGATGGAGGGATCACAGCATGAAGTGTCAGTGCCCTCCGCATATACAAGATGCAATACAGATGTGTAAACAAAATCTGAAGAAAGTGATCTTGGAAAAGAAAATTGGAATAGAAATCCGGTCTTTTGAACGATTAATTGATGTTGCCACAGAAGTGGAAGACTTCTTCGAGAGATATCCCTCACTTCCTGCCGATCCAAGTCATCAAGCCAGGCAGGTTAATAAGCGGCCGATGCTGAAAGCGGTCCATACTGTTAGCCTCAGGGTGAAAAGACACAAGTTGGTGCACAATCTTCCCCCAAATGAACCTGCTGAATGTCGAGAAAGGCCTCTCCAATAGAATAAAGAAAAGAAGCTCTATGCTTTCCCCAAGGATAGGACTCGAGCACTGTTCGAGTGGGCTGTTGTGGACACCAAAAAAATGACAATGATGATCATGGTGACATTCTCGTCTACACATTCGAGCGCGAGTCGAAGATGGAAATGCCGAATAAGCCTCATACCTCACCCGATCAAGAAGAGGACTCGCTTGGTGGTCCGCTAGCCGATGAGGGAGCCCCTGGGTGGAAGATACGGCCACAACTCCACAGCCGGCCGTGCCGAGAGCTGAATCAAAGAAGAGCCGGGAACTCCAGCACAGTCTCAGCTTGCATCGAAAGTCACGTAAAGTCTAGGACCGAGTCCCGGAGGCTGCGAATGGAAAATTGTGGAAGCCATGCATCGCAACCGAAACATTTCGGGAGTGCCAACATTCACATAAATGGCCGCGGCTTCGAAAAGAATCTATTCGGTGCTTAAAACGGCACGGAAGGGCCTTAAAGCGGTGCGCCTTAAAACGGCGCGCCCCCTTGCTTAAACGGCGCGCTCACCTTTGATTCATGCCCCCATTTACCATGTTAAACTGGCGCGCCCTTGAGGATGACAAAACTGGCGCGCCCATTTGCCCATTTCTGAAAGTCTTTTCTTCAAATATTTACCATGGCGTGCTCACGTTGAAAGCAAAAGAAAAGCTATTCCGGCGCGGTTACTATTCCCCCGCGCCGGATTAGGTGATACGAACAAGCCGTTTTCTGAAGTGTTTCCCCGGCGCGCAATCAACACATCCCGTCATCAGTCCGATCCCCTATTTTCAGGCGCAAACAAAGAGAACTTACCTGAAATGGCCAGGCCTCCTGCGTCCGACCAATGTGCAACCGCCTGAGCTCCTCAAGATCCCTGGAATGGCAATCGTCGAGCTCCGCACCGAACGTCGCTTCCCCGCCAGTCACCGTCGGCCAATCTCGTGGAGGCACCATGCCTACTCTATCAACCTCTCCACCTGTAGGCCACTCGAGAGCTTCAGACACGGAGAGGATGAGAAGAATGGAACAAAAGGGAAGGGGGATTCAGAGACTTCTTCCCCCACTTCCATATATATGTAACGAACCTGTCAAGAAAAAGAAAGAGGACTCTCTGAAGGGATTGGCTCTTGGCCGTGTGCTTGGGGAGAAGAAAAGAGTTAGAGGTGAGAGCTTCCGAGGAAGAGTGAGCCCAGCCGAAGGGAAAAGAGGCCTAAGCACCGCGCTGGAGAGGTGAGGTGAAATGAAAAGAAGAGAGTGAGGGTGAGAGTAGAGTCGGGAGCGGCCTGTGCTCTCATTTCCTCCCCTTTCGTCATTGTATTGTCTCCCCTTTCACAATGTATTTCTTGTTTCTCTTCTTCATCTTGAAGATGAACTTTGTCAAAAGCTCCTTCCTCCTTTGGTGCGGATGAATAAAAGAAAAGACATCTTGGCAAACTTGGTGTTCTCTGTTTAAATCTCTATTCTCCCTTTCCTCGTTCTCCAATCATCTGAGGTCCTTGAGGCTTGTCTCTCCATGGCATGATCCTCAAAGGTACCCACCGCCGTATGAACATTTATGGCCCTTGTGGCAAATACCTGTCCCGTTTGGAAAGTTCCTTGCCCACGAGCCGTGGTCGTTCTTGAAGGCTAGCCCTCGAACGTTCCGCACTCACACTCGGGCCAACGGACAGCCGTGAGGCCGCTCCGCATTTTGAGAGTTTACCCCGGAGCAATCCGATTGGTGACTCTCCTTTATCTCTGGCAAGTCCCGGTCCAGGGGAGGTGATGCCGGATTCTCGCCATGGTCAAGAATGCTCAAGAACAAACGAACGAACCACTTCTGAGAACAAGAACCACACACCGTAAAACCTGTGAACTAAACCCCTCGAACGAAACACTTAAGCATTCATGTCGATCCATCTTAATAAGCAGCTAAAATGATTAAACCCCCTCTTTACCAACTTAATCCCCTAAATGGATGAACAAACGTATCATGAAACCCACCTATGGGTGAAAGAAAAGAAAAGAAAGACACAGTCAACGGCAATGAAAACAACCCTCGGAAGAGTTTATCCCGGCGCGGTTACTGTGCCGCCGCGCCGTTTTAAATCCACACTTAAAAGTTCCTTTTTCCTCCTATCCCGGCGCGGTTACTATTCCCCCCCGCCGTTTTAACCCACACTCGATACCCCTTTCGATTCTAATCTGGTGCCGTTTAAACCGGCGCGCCCCTCTCCCCTTGAATGGCCCTAATACGGCGCACTCCCACTCCTCCATACACCTTAACCCGGCGCCCTTAAAACCGACGCGCCCCTCTCCCCTTGAATGGCCAGAACTGCGCGCCCCTCTCGATCCATGGTATTATTCTTAAATCGGCCCCCCCCCTTGAACACCATTAAACCGGCGCGCCCCCCTTTTGCAACCCATAACCGACGCGCCTCGTCTTCTTGAGCCTATTCCGGCCCGCCCATCTCCATCTTGTTGCATTAAAACGGCGTGGCCCCTATAATCTTCTTAACACGGCGCGCCCCTTGCCTATTCTTAATACGGCGCCCTCCTTAAGGTTCCATACCCGGCGCGCTCCCTTGCCATCCTAATTCGGCGTGCCTCCTATAAAAAAACACACAATTAACTAAATGGAAGAAAAGCTTAAAACTCATAAATAAATTGGAAGAAAGAACCCCGCGACCTGACCACGCAGGTCGATCCACGTGCGAGGCCGCACGTTGATGAGCTCGGGCTCTACATTTAACAATTCACTCCCCCGGTGATGCGGGACGAGACCACGGACACGACAAGCTCGTGATTGCCCCTTAACGAGGGAAGCGTCGGATGTGCGCGGTTGAGAAACTGGCAATGAGCTTGGGTGATCGGCTCTCTTTTGTGCCCGGATTGGGTCACGGGACGGTCACGTACTCTCTCGCAGCAGCGGTAATGAACATATAAAGCGAGCTAGATATCCCTACACATGCTCTCTAGCAGCGGCATAAACAAATATATATGAAGTAAGCAAAATACCGAGAAGGGAGCGAGAACGATACCTCCACGCGCTCGGCGTGGGGAAGACGGACCCGGCCGAAACTCGTACTCCCGGAACAATAATACACAATATTACAGCAATACACGTCGCTGCCCACTCCACGCAGGGAGGTAAAGGGCTACACAAAGGGTCCGGGAGGACCGAATTCGGGTTGACGGGCGGCTTCTCGTGTTGATTCGGCAGCACCCGAACTAGTGACGGTGGGGCCCACGTGCTGTCCGGAGGGGCCGTGTGGGACCCGGTGGCACCGCTGTGGTGGTGGATGTCTGGATGAGCACTCCCTGGAGTGGAGGCGCGCTGGTTCGCCGGCCGGAGGCCGGGCGGCTCCGACCGGCACCGATCGGAATAACCGGCCACAGATCTGCAACTTCTGGTTTTCAGCGCGCGTCCCGGCGAGAATGGGCGTTGCGATCAGCCCCGATGTCGGATCGACACGAGACTGGCACCGTTGGAAAGCTAACTTCAAATCCTTCAATCTAGGCCTGAAGATTGGGCCTGGATCTGCACGGATCTGGGCTTTAATGAATTGTTGAGTTGCTGTTGTACAGTGACAGGACTCTCAGATCTGTAGAGAACTTGTCTGAGAACTACCTTTGACCGATATGTGAACGTCAGAATCTGAAGTTATGGTCTTCACAAAAGTTGTAGGAAATCAAGATAGGAAATGGGGACTATTTTTTATGAAGGGATTGGAGGTGGTGGTGATTTGTTCTGATTTTTTAAGTGGAGGGTTATCGGATCTGGAACTTGGCTGAAAAAACTGTAGCATAGATAGAACACGAATTTTGAAAAATGGATAGAGGGCGAATCAAAAATCAAGAAACATGGTGGATATAGGGGATGATGGACAAAACTCCCAATAAAATAGGGAGGGTTTGGAAAAATAAAAAAGAGGGTCGGAGGTGAGAAATACAGGGCTGCTGTCACTATAGACAGAGACAAAATAGATCTGGGAATGAAAGATGCACAAAAATGGAAAAATACTAAACGAGGGATTTTGGACCTGAATGTTTTTGTGGATGATGGGGTGGAAGATAGGAACACACAATAAAAATTGCAGACCACGAAGAGGTCGTGGCTGGTAGCAGAATTTTCGGGAAGACACCTCTGTCCAGCAGGACAGAATACCGAAGACGGCTTCACGGTGGCTCGAAGGCGGCACGAACGGCGGCGGTGGCGGCACAGATGATCACCGGAGATAGAGGGGAGGGGATAGAAGGTAGAATCACTCTAGAACTGGAGGTTGGAGGAGAGAAACCAGAGGGAGAGAGGAGGGGCTCAAGAACACTCTTGATTTTTTAACAATTTTCTCTTCATTAATGCCAACAAATGGAAAATACAACCTTTTATATGCCTTACATCAAACCTAATCTAAACCATTAGATCTAGGGGAGGGGATTGGATGGCTGGGATGAAGTGTGAATAACACACAAAAAACCATAAAATATTAAGGGGAGGGGCGCCCCCTTGACCAAGAGGGGACAAGTTGGAAAGGGTAGGTAGCCTACCTTGAAAAATTTACCCCCTTTGTCTCCCATGTGGTCAATTGGCATTCAACCCTTCTAGATGGCCACCTAGGATGGTTGACCAGCCCCACATGGTCTAGGTAGACCAATGGGAAAGGGGTGAGGGCCCCCTTGCTTGGGCCTACTGGAATTTTACATATAAACCCACTAAGACTTACAATTGCGTACCCATATAACACAAGGGTATACATACAAATATGAAAGGACATAAATGCAAATAAAATGCGGACGGTCTTGCCTCGATGTCCCCATCAATTCTCCCCGGGTGGGAGGAACTCGACCCCGTCGAGTAGGGGTATAGATGCTCGAATACTTCAGCGGATCCGTCACCGTGCCAAGTAACGCGGGTACGCTCCATTCCAAGTGACCAGCACCTGCTCATTCCATATATACTCGATATGCACAAGCTGCCATGGGCTAGAGGTGGACACTCCGGGTGGGGCACTCTCAAAGGGAAGGACTCGAAGACTCACTAGGAATCACCGTTGAGTCCCTGTAGGTGACTGATCCGGATATAGATGTAGAACCGATCCCATACTCATCGAAGGAGTCCAATCACCTCTTACTCATAAGAGAACGACAACGAGCTTACACAAGACACATGCAGACAAACGACACACAAACCATGCAAACAAACCACACTGACTCATGCACGACTCGAGACTAAGGTGGTGACATCAAGCCCACTAGGTGGCGGCATCCTGGGTGGCCGGAGAGCCGTCCAACTCTTCCCCCCCCAAGGCATAGTACTCATCGGCTAGTGCCTCATCGGACACGTAATTGACATACTCAAGCTCGGGAGGTACGGATTCTCCAACACCTAGGGCTAGGGTGGTGCGAGCGGGACACTCGTTGGCAATGTGGCCAAACCCGTGACAGTGGAAACACTGCACTCTCGACCGACTACTCTCTCCTATAAAAGGGGTCTTACCCTTATCATCCCGTCGGGTAGGGGGTGTAGGCAGCAATGGTGGAGGTGGAGGTGCCTTGGGCAATAGTGGAGGGGTTGCCGGTGCCAGAGGACGGGCTATAGGAGCCGGGGGACGGGCAACGGGTGCCGGTGGTTGGGGTGGAAATAGATCCCGGGGTGGAGGAGGGCGAGGCCGTGGAGCGAAGTGCTCCTGACGGGTGGGCTCCTGAGGTCGAGCCATGGGAGGCCGTTGATGTGGGCCTAAGGAGTGACGGGGCTCGGTACTACGGAAAGGGGTGGGGCCCAACCGATGGCTAGACTCAAACTCTCTCTCAAATTGCTCCAACTCGAGAGCAACCTGGTATGCCTCTTCCAACGTCTTGGCATTGCGGCGGAAAAGCTCATACTGATAGTGTGGCCGCAAACCACGTCGAAAGCGGGAAACGGGCATGGTACTCTCCTCCGAGACACCACATCGTAGAAAGTACTCATCAAACTCCGCGATGTATTCGGAGACGGACCGGTCTCCCTGGCTAAGACTTTGCCATCTATCAATGAGTCGCTGGCGGTATGTAGGAGGAAGGTACTTTTGCCGAAGCTTATGCTTCATCTCGGCCCATGTGTCAATCGGGGGTTCTAGCCGCTGAAGTAGCAGGCTCTCCACATTCTTCCAATAGGTTTGCGCCTGTCCCATGAGTTTCATGGTGGCGAATCGGACCCTTCGGCGCTCCGACATATCATACCATTCAAAATAATGGTCCATGCCGAACTCCCAATCTAGGTAGACTTTCGGATCCAAAGACCCGTAAAAAGAGGGAGGGTCCGCTCGCACGATCTTAAGGACCCTATCATCTTCCTCATCTCGTTGTGGCTGAAAACCACGATGGCGTTGACCATACCCCTCATAGGCATTGTCGGACCCATAGTCCTCGAGACCAAGGTCACGGTGCGGTAGTTCAGGAACCCGAGGAGGGGCGGGTGGAGGAGCCTGTGGTGGCCGGTTTTGGGCCGCGGGAGCAGCCTGGACTTGGGCCATGGGAGCGGGTTGGACTTGGGCCACCGCGGGAGGAGGTGCGGGTGGGCTTTGGGCTGCCCTAGGAGGGTCCCCGTGTGACATCCTATCTAACCGCCCAACGAGGTCTTGGACCGACCTGTCGGAGGTCTCCATGCATCCCTCCATGGCTCTAAGGCGACCATCTATATTATCAGAGAAAGTCCGAAAGTTTTCATCGGATTGGTCCAACCTAGTCATAATGGCCATCACCGCCTTGTGTAGGTAGTGGAAGTCTCCCGAGGCGCCATCTCGTGGGTTAGCCATAGGGGAAGGGCGATGGTATTGGGTACCTCGCCGAGTGGGCATGCAACGACACGGACTAGGAAACACCGACTAATGCAAACGCACACTACAAGATGATGAACCTAGACGTAACCAAAACTCGGTACGTGGCGGAGTTAATCGATCCGAAGATCACTCGCGCAAGTGTGCGGCCTTCCCGATAGGCGTAGCCTAACGTTCGGACAACACCTTTTGATATACCGGGTTATTGGCATGCAATGCAAAAAGATACTTTTTGTTTGTTTGTTTTAAAACAATGATGACCCTAAATACGACTTAGACGTAAATGACTAATGAATGACACTTTTTTTTTTGGACACCCTAGACTCAACTCGCTCTGATACCAAATTGATGCGGGACGAGACCACGGACACGACAAGCTCGAGATTGCCCCTTAACGAGGGAAGCGTCGGATGTGCGCGGTTGAGAAACCGGCAATGAGCTACGGTGATCGGCTCTCTTTTGTGCCCGGATCGGGTCACGGGACGGTCACGTACTCTCTCGCAGCAGTGGTAATGAACATATAAAGTGAGCTAGATATCCCTACACATGCTCTCTAGCAGCGGCATAAACAAATATTAATGAAGTAAGCAAAATGCCGAGAAGGGAGCGAGAACGATACCTCCACGCGCTCGGCGTGGGGAAGACGGACCCGGCAGAAACTCGTACTCCTGGAATAATAATACACAATATTACAGCAATACACATCGCTGCCCACTCCACGCAGGGAGGTAAAGGGCTACACAAAGGGTCCAGGAGGACCGAATTCGGGTTGACGGGCCCCTTCTCGCGTTGATTCGGCAGCACCCGAACTAGTGACGGTGGGGCCCACGTGCTGTCCGGAGGGGTCGTGTGGGACCGGGTGGCATCGCTGTGGTGGTGGATGCCTGGATGAGCGCTCCCTGGAGTGGAGGCGCGCTGGTTCACCGACCGGAGGCCGGGCGGCTCCGATCGGCACCGGTCGGAATAACCGGCCACGGATCTACAACTTCTGGTTTTCAACGCGTGTCCCGGCGAGAATGGGCGCTGCGATCAGCCCCGATGTCGGATCGACACGAGACTGGCGCCGTTGGAAAGCTAACTTCAAATCCTTCAATCTAGGCTTGAAGATCGGGCCTGGATCTACACGGATCTAGGCTTTAATGAATTGTTGAGTTGCTGTTGTACAGTGACATGACTCTCAGATCTGTAGAGAACTTGTCTGAGAACTGCCTTTGACCGATATGTGAACGTCAGAATCTGAAGTTATGGTCTTCAAAAACGTTGTAGGAAATCAAGATAAAAAATTGGGACTATTTTTTATGAAGGGTTTGGAGGTGGTAGTGATTTGTTCTGATTTTTGAAGTGGAGGGTGGTCGGATCTGGAACTTGGCTGAAAACACTGTAGCAGAGATAGAAAACGAATTTCGAAAAATGGATAGAGGGCAAATCAAAAATCAAGAAACATGATAGATGTAGGGGATGATGGACAGAACTTCCAGTAAAATTGGGAGTGTTTGGAAAAATAAAAAAGAGGGTCGGAGGTGAGAAACACAGGGCTGTTGTCACTATAGATAGAGACAAAACAGATCTGGGAATGAAAGATGCACGAAAATGGAAAAATACTAAACGAGGGATTTTGGACTTGAATGTTTTTGTGGATGATGGGGTGGAAGATAGGAACACACAATAAAAATTGCAAACCACGAAGAGGCCGTGGATGGTAGCAGAATTTTCGGGAAGACACCTCTGTCCAGCAGGACAGAATACCGAAGACGGCTTCGCGGCGGCTCGAAGGTGGCACGAACGGCGGCGGCGGCGGCGGCGGCACAGATGATCACCGGAGATAGAGGGGAGGGGATAAAAGGTAGAATCACTCTAGAACTAGAGGTTGGAGGAGAGAAACCAGAGGGAGAGAGGGGGGGCTCAAGAACACTCTTGATTTTCCAACAATTTTCTCTTCATTAATGCCAACAAATGGAAAATACAACCTTTTATATGCCTTACATCAAACCTAGTCTACACCATTAGATCTAGGGGAGGGGATTGGATGGCTGGGATGAAGTGTGAATAACACACAAAAAACCATAAAATTTTAAGGGGAGGGGCGCCCCCTTGACCAAGAGGGGACAAGTTGGAAAGGGTAGGTAGCCTACCTTGAAAAAATTTACCCCCTTTGTCTCCCATGTGGTCAATTGGTATTCAACCCTTCTAGATGGCCATCTAGGATGGTTGACCAGCCCCACATGATCTAGGTGGACCAATGGGAAAGGGGTGAGGGCCCCCTGGCTTGGGCCTACTGGAATTTTACATATAAACCCACTAAGACTTACAATTGCGTACCCATATAACACAAGGGTATACATACAAATATGAAAGGACATAAATGTAAATAAAATGCGGACGGTCTTACCTCGATGTCCCCATCACCCGGACTGGGTGCGAAGAGAAAATCAATGATGCCCCACTAGGTCGGACTTGGATCTCTGGAGCCCTCGCCCGAACGTGACCATGATCCGATCTTATCCCGGGCCGACAGTTTGTTAACTCGACCCGCTTCTCTCGGGATCTAATCCCGCAACCCCACATTAAACTTGGCGTGTCTACGGCAGACATTTGCACGGTTTTATCATCGTCTTCGATGCTTCAAACGTGGACTCGCGTCCGAACAATGAATGGTCCGTTAGTGACCGACATATATCCCGGGATCTAATCCCGTGCTTGCATTAAACTTGCCGTACTCACGGCAGACATTTGTACGGGTTTATTTCCGTTTACGTCTTCAATACGGATCTTTGTCCGAACATAAAATGGTCCTTGAATGACCAACAAAATCTGAATGGAACGAGACGGCTCTCGTCTTCCCCCAACCACACGTGTGGGAATATCAATAAGGCCTTTGTGAGTCACGTCTGGACCTCGGGTTTGCCCCAACCATGGTCATTACCTGACCCACATCTAGGCCTATAGCCAGCTATCTTTGTATACGTCTTTGTTTTGGAATCTAGTCCCGGGACACTTTCCCACTGCCCTTCGGCACCGGAAATATTAACGATGCCCACGCAAGCCTCGTTTGGATCACGGGAGGCGCCCCCGGAGTGGTCCTGACTCGATCTCGCATCGGGCCAATAAACTCACAGATTCCCGACCGCTCTAACCGGGATTCAACCCAATGTCTCATGTCCCTTTGAACAATAAATTTGCCGTACCCCGGCATACATATGCTCCGATTTTCCCCGTGACGATCACGATTTTCTGAGGCCGGACGCTCGTCCGAATATCAAAATGCTCCCTTGAGTGATCGACATATTTCGAATGCTCGCTTCCCTAGACATAGGGCTTTCTGACTGATTCGAGACCACTATCGGCTTGTTTCTCTTGATATAGTTTTCTGGCCATGAGGCCTTGATTCTCGGCGATTAATCAAGGGTGTTCCCCTCTCTGAGGGGATGTAAATAACGTCGTGACCTTTATGGCGCGGCGGGTTCCGGTCCCGACACGAACCACACAATCGTCTGATTAGTCAGATCGAGCGTACAATAAATCGTCACTTTGTGACTGGCACGCCCACGCACTTAATAAACAAACAAACCCACCGAATAAATCGACTTGAAGAACAGACATAATAAGTGAACGAAAAGTGCGTCCACAAGTCTGGCACGCCTGGTGGGACTGGAAACCACCCTTCATCTCTTCGCCGGGATTCGAGGCCTCATGGCCTCCTAATAAATGATGTTTGTCTGCTTTGATGAATTGCAGGTGCTGTCTTTGTTAGCCCTATAGGGAAAAAAGCCGGACTAGGCGCAGTTATCTTTATGGCCTCGAGGATGCTACTCTGAGGCATATGCGGCTTCCATGAATCATGAAGGCCGCCAAAAAAAGGAGAGAAGAGAAAGGGAGAAGAAGGGAGGAGAAACCAAACCCCCTTCCCGCAAGAAGAAAAGAAGAAAAGAAGAAAAGAAGGAAAGAAGAAAGAAACAAAAAGGGAAGAGAAAGAATTGGCAAGAGAGGGTTGTACGGGCATATTCATTAGGACCCGTGCTGAATGAAGATTACCACAGTGGGATTGATGCGGTGGAGTGAACCACTCATCCCCTCCCTGAGGAGGTGAGCGCTCTCCTGCACACCCACCTTGGTCTATTACACAAAGAAAAAAAGAGAAGAGGAAGAGAAGAAAAGAAAGGACAAAAATTTTGGCAAGCGTGGCCGACCAAGAGAACGAGAAGAAGGCCGACATCCCTCCCGACTCTAGGAGGGTCGAAGTCCGCAGTATAATGCCTTGGCCCGTTCCACCTTCCTGCTGCCCCTATCTGGCATAAAACGGCCCCTCCAGTGGCTGCTAGAAGATCCAATAAGCCGCAACTGTGGCTTAATGAATTCTTGCCCCCTGTGGGGAATGCTTTAACCCGCCATGGGGTATAAGAAGCAAAGACTCTACCCTGCTCTAGGGGCATAAGAAGCAAAGACTATACCCCGCCATGGCGGCATAAGAAGCAAGAAACACACCCCGGCATGGGGACATACAAAGAAAGAGACAAACTCTGCCCGGGGTGCACAAGAAGCAGAATACACTCCGCCCGGGGTGCACAAGAAGCAAAGCACACCCCGACTCGGGGGACATGAGACAAAGAATACACCCCGGTTTAGGGGTATTTGAGGAAGAAACACACCCCTGCTCTAGGGGCATAAGAAGCAGAAGCTACATCCCGCCCTGGCGGCAGAAGAAGTAGAAGAATCTACCCCAGCCTGGGGGCACGATAAGCAACGGAGTTATACCCTGATCTGGGGGCACGTGAAGAAAAGACACACCCTGCCTTGGGTGCACAAGAAGCAAAACACGCCCCTCGTGGGAGCACGTGAAATAAAGTTGCCCTCCCCCTTCAGGGGCATAAGAAGCAAAAGATACATCCCGTGTCGGGGGCATGTGAAGAGGAAGATACCTCCCTTCGGAGGCATAGGAAGCAGAAGAGGCACCCCAGCTTAGGGGCATTTGAAAGAGAAACATACCCCGCCATGGGAACATATGAAGAGAGGTATACTCCGCCTTAGGGGTATTTGAAGAAGAAACATACCCCACCATGGGGGCATGGAAGCCATATAGAACATACCTCGACTTATGGGGATCTGAAGAAGAAACATACACCCCGCCCGGGGGCATAGAGGCCGTAAAGACACTACCCCGCTCTGGGGGCATAAGAAGTAGAAAATACACCCTGTGCCAGGGGAAAATGAAGAGAAGTATACCTCGCTCTGGGGGCATAAGAAGCAGAAGTTACACCCCATCTGGGGGCCTAGAAGCCATGATAGAATACACCCCGCTTGGGGGCATAGAAGAAAAGGTACACTCCAACCTGGGGGCACGTTAAGAGAAATACACCCCAACCTGGGGGCATCAATGAGAGAGGAAGGGCAGAACAAAAAGAACAGTCATGAGGCAGACGTGGTCTTTGCACCCACCTCTTCACAGTAAAAGAAGAGCAGAAAAGAAAGAACAGTCGTCAGGCAGACGTGGTCTTTCCACTCGCCACTCCACATAAAAGAAGAAGAGAAGAAAAGAGAGTGAGCCTTGAGGTAGACATGGTCCTTCACCCTCTACCTCCAGCCATCCAACAAATAGACTTCTCATGGGGTTGGTGTCACGACTTTTCATCTAAGCCAACTAAACCTTCCTCCGACAGGGCGTTAAATCGACTAAACCTTTCGCCGACGGGGCGTTAAACCGACTAAACCTTCCGCCGGCGGGGCGTTAAACCGACAAAACCTTCCGCCGACGGGGTGTTACACCGACAGATATCCCACCATCGGCCTCCGAGCCGACAACTATCCAATCATCGGCCCCTGAGCCGACAGCTACTTCACTTATCGGCCTCCGAGCTGATAACTTTCTATTCATCGGCCTCTGAGCCGACAGCTTCACTTATCGGCTCCTGGCCGATAGCCACTCCATTATCGGCCTTTGGGTTGACATCTATCCCATTATCGGCCTCTTGGCCGACAGCTTCTAATCATCGACCCCTAAGCCGACAGCTACCCCATTATCGACTCCTAGCCGACAGCTTCCCAATAAAAAAGAGTCGACCTTTCACTCTGGTTCGGATCCTTCCCCGGCCAGAGAATTAAAGAATCAACCTTTCACTCTGGTTCGGATCCTTCCCCGGCCAGAGAATTAAAGAATCAACCTTTCACTCTGGTCCGGATCCTTTCCCAGCCAGAGAATCAAAGAATCAACCTTTCACTTTGGTCCGGATCCTTCCCCCGACCAGAGAATCAAAGAATCAGCCCATCCACTTTGGTTCGGATCCTTCCCCGACCAGAGAACAAAAAAAAGAGACCTTTATCTTAAGCTCTCGTAGCCCGTTTCCTAATATCTTCGGCTCTTGCAGCTCGCTTCCCAATTCTGGCTCTCGTAGCCTGCCAGCCTTTGGCCTTCGTGGCCTGCTTCCCAATTCTGGCTCTCGTAGCATGCTTCTCAATTTTGGCTCTCGATGCCTGCTCCTCCAACTTTCGACTCTCGTAGCCCGCTTCCTAATTTCGACTCTTGTGGCCCGCTTCCCAATTCCAGCTCTCATAGCCTCCTTCCCCAATTTCGGTTCTTGTGGTCCGCTCCCCTAATACTTTTACTACCACTTACAAGATACATATACGTAACGACATTATGTTCTTACGCAAAAAAAAAAGAAAAAAAGAAGAGAGAAAAGAATGCTCGGCTGCCCTGCTTGCATGCTTGCTTGTAATATAGAATAAGACACGTCCTTGGAATTTTCTAGGACCTTGTTTCCTTGCTGAATAATAACGCTACCCCGATTCCGGATGCACGTACGTCACAGCATACGCTCGAAGGGAACCCAATTATGGCAGATGCACACGTCAAGGGGGAGAGTCATAGCTAAATTGCTGAGCCCAACTCACAAAATAAACCCGAGGCAACACTCCCCACTTCACATTTAATGTGTTCAATGGTCTTCAACCATAGGGATTGCCCGACTTTCTTCTTAGCACTCTACGGATGCTTGAATTTCTGCACTCGCGTGAAAGGTAATCGTGAGGAAAAAGCTGCCTACCCCCACTTTAAAAAAAAGAAAGAAAAAATGATGCAAAGAAAAAAAAAAGAGAGAAACGTGAATCGGAGTAGCCGGGAATCCCCATTGAGACACATGAGGAGACGCACGAAAAGGTGAAACGAATTTCAATAAGGATGAAGCCTAGTAGCCGATAATCCCCATTGAGACACATGAGGAAACTCGCGTCAAACGGTGGAATCCGCAATAAAATTATGACAAGGATGAATCCTAGTAGCCGGGAATCCCCATTGAGACACATGAGGAGACTCGCGTCGAATGGTGAAATCCGCTACCAAAATAAACAGATGGGGGCTGTGCGAAGCTACCAAAATCGAGAGCCTGAAATCCATGTGTAGGCGCTAGAGTAACCCTCGAGTGTTGCTTAGAAAACCTGCATATCCCTATGTTTATGGCCTTTTGCTCACACGTTTGCTCCTCCACTCCATAGAGAATTGCCTCGGGTGAAATGCGTGAATTTAAGCTATGCATGCAAGACAGGCGATATCCTCTTGACGGGCGCACCACCCCTCAGTTATGCCTCGTGGCCCGCACTGTGTCTGCGAATTATAGGCGATGTCCCTATCATATCCCCTATAGAGGGAGCTGTCTTATTTATCCTTATGTTATGCTTGCTGATGAATGCCTGCATGCTTGAATAAAGGAAATAATAATTAAAAAAAATTGAATTCCGGCTTCTGTAGCCTGCCTTTCCAATTCCGGCTCATGCAACCCAACCATTGGCCCCCATGGCCTACTTCCCGTCTCTACGGCCTGCTAACCTCCCAACTTCGGCTTCTATAGCCCGCTTCCCCAATTGCAACCTTCGCGGCCTACCTCTGCAACATCAACTCCGGCCCTCATGGCCCACTTTCCCGGGTCAGATTTCACAGCTGGTACTCCCGGCGCATTGAAGAACATCAAATCCTTTCACTTTGGTTTAGGCATGTCACCCATCCAGAGAACAAACAGACCCATTTCACTCTGGATCGGACCTTCCGTCCGACTAGAGAACAAAAAGATCCTTTCACTCTAGATTGGACCTTCCGTCCAGTTAGAGAACAAAAAGGTCCTTTCACTTTGGCTCGGACCTGCCGTCCAGTCAGAGAACAAAAAGATTCTCTTCACTCTAGATCGGACCTTCCATCCGGCTATAGAATAAAAAGATCCTTTCACTTTGGCTCAGACCTGCCGTCCAGCCGGAGAACAAAAAGATTCTCTCCACTCTAGATTGGACCTTCCGTCCGACTAGAGAACAAAATATTCTCTCCACTCTAGATCGGACCTTCCGTCCGACTAGAGAACAAAAAGATCATTTCACTTTGGATCGGACCTTCCATCCGACTAGAGAACAAAAGATTCTCTCCACTCTAGATCGGACCTTCCGTCCGACTAGAGAACAAAAGATCCTTCAACTTTGGCTCGGACCTGCCGTCTAGTCGGAGAACAAAAAGATTCTCTCCACTCTAGATCAGACCTTTCGTCTGGCTAGAGAACAAAAGATCCTTTCACTTTGGCTCGTACTTGCCGTCCAGTCAGAGAACAAAAAGATTTTCTCCACTCTAGATCAGACCTTCCGTCCAGCTAGAGAACAAAAAGATCCTTTCACTTTGGCTCGGACCTACCGTCCAACCAAAGAACAAAAAGAATTCTCTCTACTCTGGTTTGGACCTCTCGTCCAGCCAAAGAATTAAAAGACCCTTCATACGGCTGGTACCCCCGGCGCATTAAAGAATGAAACAACCTATCACCCTGGCCCGAGCCTGCCATTCGGGTAAGGAATCATCCCCTTTTCCTTGCGCTAACACTAGCCCGTGTTAGCGACTTGACCACCCCTCCGTCCCTTCGGGGTCATGAACAATCCTTTTGATTTGGACCTTCCATCCAGGTCGTTACATGAACCAACTCTTCTCTCTGTCCCTTCGGGTGACGAATACCCTTTTTGATTTGGACCTCCCGTCCAGGCCATTGAATCAACAAGTTCTTCTCACCGTCCCTCCGGGTGACGAACATCCTTGTCGAATCAACAAACTCTCCTCCCCGTCCCTTCGGGCGACGAATCCCTTTCAATTTGGACCCACCGTCCAGACCGTTAAAGGAATAAACCCTCCTCTCTGCCCTCGTGGCTCACTTTTCAATTATCGGCCCTGAGCCGACAACTTTCAATTATCGGCCCCAGCGCCGACAACTTTCAATTATCGGCCTCGGCGTGGACAGCTTTCAATTATCGGCCCTGAAACGATAGCTTTCAATTATCGGGCCTAGAGCCGATAGCTTTCAATTATCGGCCCCTGAGCCGACAACTTTAAATCATTGGCCGCTGAGCCGACGGCTATCTAACTATCGGTGTTTAGCCGACAGCTATGTCATTATCGGTGTTTAGCCGACAGCTATCTCATTATCGGCGTCTGTGCCGACAGCTATCCAAAGTTGTTCAAAAAAAAAGAAGAGAAGGAAAAAAAGAAGAAGAAAAAAAGAAGGAAAAAAAGAAGGGAAGAAGAAAAAGAAGGGAAAGAAAAGAAGAAGACAAAAAAGAGAAGAAGAAGGGAAGAAGAAAAAGAGAAGGGAAAAGAAGAGAAAAAAAGAGAAGAAAAGAAAAAAAGAAGAGAAAAAAATCATCATCAAAGCCTCCGAGGGATGTTGACTCGTCAAGTCCCGCCGGAGATCAAAATATTTTCAGTCCCACTGACGCATAAGACCAGTGCCTAGACCTTTCGTCTGGTTACATGAACAAAGAGACCCTTGCTTTGGCACTAACCCCAGGCCAATGAATAAACCACGTCAGCTCCCGATGCCCTGTCGGCACTGATGAAGAGACAAAGAGACCAACAAACCATGTCAGCTCCCGACACCCCGTCGGCACTAATGAAGAGATAAAGAGACCAACAAACCCTATCAGCTCCTGACACCCTGTCGGCACTAATGAAGAGACAAAGAGACCAACAAACCAGATCAGCTCCCGACACCCTGTCGGCACTGATGAAGAGACAAAGAGACCAACAAACCAGGTTAGCTCCCGACACCCCGTCAGCACTGATGAAGAGACAAAGAGACCAACAAACCATGTCAGCTCCCGACACCCGGTCGAAACTGACGAAGAGACAAAGAGACCAACAAACCAGGTCAGCTCCCGACACCCCGTCGGCACTGATGAAAAGATGAAAAGACCAACATATCATGTCAGCACCCGACACCCTGTCGGCACTGATGAAGAGAAGAAGATACCAACATACCACGTCATCTCTCGATGCCCTGTCGGTGCTGACAAAGAGAAGAAGAGACAAACAAACCCTGTCAGCTCCTGACGCCCTGCCGACACTGATGAAAAGATAAAGAGACCAACAAACCAGGTCAGCTCCCGACACCCCGTCGGCACTGATGAAGAGACAAAGAGACCAACAAACCATGTCAGCTCCCGACACCCTGTCGGCACTGTCGAAGAGACAAGGAGACCAACAAACTAGGTCAGTTCCCGACACCCCGTCGGCACTGATGAAGAGAAGAAGAGACAAAAAAACCACGTCAGTTCCCGACACCCCGTCGGCACTGATGAAGAGAAGAAGAGAAGAACAAACTACCTTAGCTCTCGACACCCTGTCGACACTGATGAAGAGAAGAAGAGACGAGCCAAGCCACGTTGGTCTCTGATTCCCTGTCGGCATCGATGAATAAACCAGTGTCCCAGACCTTCCGTCTGGTGCCATGAACAAAAGACCCTTGCTTCAGCACTTACCCCGTGTCAATGAACAAACCACCCCAATATTGCAATCTCCAGTCCCACCGGTAAATTAACCATCGGCTCGGACCTTCCGTTCAAGTCGATGAACAAAATGCCTTTACTTCGGTTCAGACCTTCCGTCCAAGTCGACGAATAAAAAAAAACTCCTCTGCTTCGGCTCGGACCTTTCACCCAAGTCGATGAACAAAAAACCCCTTTTGCTTCGGCTTGGACCTTCTGTCCAAGTCGATGAACAAAAAGAAACCTTATTGGCTCCGGCTCGGACCTCCCGTCTGAGTCGATGAACAAAAGGAAACCACATTGGCTTCGGCTCGGACCTCCCGTCCAAGTCGATGAACAAAAGGACTCTTGGCCCACGTGCGCACGCGGTGGAGCGGTTCCCTCATCCCTTCGCTGAAGGAGTGAGCACTCTCCCGCGAATTAGCATCGGACCAGTATGCCACTAGCCCGGAGGAATAGACGTCTTCTCAAAGGACTCTACACTCGCGAGCCCCAAGCACTCGTCCCTCGCTTGCACCACCCGCGAGTGGGGGGCATTTGTGGACACCAAAAAAATGACAATGATGATCATGGCGACATTCGCATCTACACATTCGAGCGCGAGTTGAAGACAGAAATGCAGAATAACCCTCATACCTCACCCGATCAAGACGAGGACTCACTTGGTGGTCCGCTAGCCAATGAGGGATCCCCCGGGCGGAAGATACGGCCACAACTCCACAGCCGACCGTGCCGAGAGCTGAATCAAAGAAGAGCCGGGAACTCCAGCACAGTCTCAGCTTGCATCGAAAGTCACGCAAAGTCTGGGACCGAGTCCCAGAGGCTACGAATGGAAAATTATGGAAGCCATGCATCGCAACCGGAACATTTCGGGAGTGCCAACATTCACATAAATGACCGCAGCTTCGAAAAGAATCTATTCGGTGCTTAAAACGGCGCGGAAGGGCCTTAAAGCGGAGCGCCTTAAAACGGCACGCCCCCTTGCTTAAACGGCGCGCTCACCTTTGATTCAGGCCCCCATTTACCTTGTTAAACCGGCGCGCCCTTGAGGATGACAAAACTGGCACGCCCATTTGCCCATTTCTAAAAGTCTTTTCTTCAAATATTTACCATGGCATGCTCACGTTGAAAGCAAAAGAAAAGCTATTCCGGCGCGGTTACTATTCCCCCGCGCCGGATTAGGTGATACGAACAGGCCATTTTCTGAAGCGTTTCCCCGGCGTGCAATCAACACATCCCGTCATCAGTCCGATCCCCTATTTTCTGGCGCAAACAAAGAGAACTTACCTGAAATGGCCAGGCCTCCTGCGTCCGACCAACGTGCAACCGCCTGAGCTCCTCAAGATCCCTGGAATGGCAATCGTCGAGCTCCGCACAGAACGTCGCTTCCCCACCGGTCACCGTCGGCCAATCTCATGGAGGCAACATGCCTACTCTATCAACCTCTCCACCTGTAGGCCACTCGAGAGCTTCAGACACGGAGAGGATGAGAAGAATGGAACGAAAGGGAAGGAGGATTCAGAGACTTCTTCCCCCACTTCCATATATATGTAACGAACCCGTCAAGAAAAAGAAAGAGGACTCTCTAAAGGGATTGGCTCTGGGCCGTGTGCTTGGGGAGAAGAAAAGAGTTAGAGGTGAGAGCTTCCGAGGAAGAGTGAGCCCAGCTGAAGGGAAAAGAGGCCTAAGCACCGCACTGGAGAGGTGAGGTGAAATGAAAAGAAGAGAGTGAGGGTGAGAGTAGAGTCGGGAGCGGCCTGTGCTCTCATTTCCTCCCCTTTCGTCATTGTATTCTCTCCCCTTTCACAATGTATTTCTTGTTTCTCTTCTTCATCTTGAAGATGAACTTTGTCAAAAGCTCCTTCCTCCTTTGGTGCGGATGAATAAAAGAAAAGACATCTTGGCAAACTTGGTGTTCTCTGTTTAAATCTCTATTCTTCCTTTCCTCGTTCTCCAATCATCTGAGGTCCTTGAGGCTTGTCTCTCCATGGCATGATCCTCAAAGGTACGCACCGCCGGATGAACATTTATGGCCCTTGTGGCAAATACCTGTCCCGTTTGGAAAGTTCCTCGCCCGCGAGCCGTGGTCGTTCTTGAAGGCTAGCCCTCGAACGTTCCGCACTCACACTCGGGCCAACGGACCGCCGTGAGGCCGCTCCGCATTTTGAGAGTTTACCCCGGAGCAATCCGATTGGTGACTCTCCTTTATCTCTGGCAAGTCCCGGTCCGGGGGAGGTGCTGCCGGATTCTCGCCATGGCCAAGAACGCTCAAGAACATACGAACGAACCACTTCTGAGAACAAGAACCACACATAGTAAAACCTGTGAACTAAACCCCTCGAACGAAACACTTAAGCATTCATGTCAATCCATCTTAATAAGCAGATAAAATGATTAAACCCCCTCTTCACCAACTTAATCCTTTAAATGGATGAACAAACGTATCATGAAACCCACCTACGGGTGAAAGAAAAGAAAAGAAAGACAAAGTCAACGGCAATGAAAACAACCCTCGGAAGAGTTTATCCCGGCGCGGTTACTGTGCCGCCGCGCCGTTTTAAATCCACACTCAAAAGTTCCATTTTCCTCCTATCCCGGCGCGGTTACTATTCCCCCGTGCCGTTTTAACCCACACTCGATACCCCTTTCGATTCTAATCTGGCGCCGTTTAAACCGGCGCGCCCCTCTCCCCTTTAATGCCCCTAATACGGATCTTTGTCCGAACATAAAATGGTCCATGAATGACCAACAAAATCTGAATGGAACGAGACGGCTCTCGTCTTTCCCCAACCACACGTGTGGGAATATCAATAAGACCTTCGTGAGTCACGCCTGGACCTCGGGTTCGCCCCGACCATGGTCATTACCTGACCTACATCTAGGCCTATAGCCAGCTATCTCTGTATACGTCTTTGTTTTGGAATCTAGTCCCGGGACACTTTCCCGCTGCCCTTCGGCACCGGAAATATTAACGATGCCCACGCAAGCCTCGTTTGGACCGCGGGAGGCGCCCCCGGAGTGGTCCTGACTCGATCTCGCACCGGGCCAATAAACTCACTGATTCCCGACCGCTCTAACCGGGATTCAACCCAATGTCTCATGTCCCTTTGAACAATAAATTTGTCGTACCCCGGCATACATATGCTCCGGTTTTCCCCGTGACGATCATGATTTTCTGAGGCCGGACGCTCGTCCGAATATCAAAATGGGCCCTTGAGTGATCGACATATTTCGAATGCTCGCTTCCCTAGACATAGGGTTTTCCGACTGATTCGAGACCACTATCGACTTGTTTCTCTCGATATAGTTTTCTGGCCATGAGGCCCTGATTCCCGGCGATTAATCAAGGGTGTTCCCCTCTCCGAGGGGATGTAAATAACGTCGTGACCTTTATGGCGCGGCGGGTTCCGGTCCCGACACGAACCACACAATCGTCTGATTAGTCAGATCGAGCGCACAATAAATCGTCACTTTGTGACTGGCACGCCCACGCACTTAATAAACAAACAAACCCACCGAATAAACCGACTTGAAGAACAGACATAATAAGTGAACGAAAAGTGCGTCCACAGCTGTCAAATATAACATGATCACTCTTCCAAAGCTAAAGAGACCTGACAATGTTAGAAGAAGAGATGACCCTTGCTTCTGCCCTTAACATCAAATCCTTGGACATCCTATTGAGGATTGCCAAATAGTCAAGGACATTGCCCAGGGCCTAATTAAAAGAGGGGAATTGCAAATTAGGGAGCACAAAGTCGATCCTCCATGCCCTCATGAAATGCCCAATCTGGGGGCATCAATAAACATGATATCCATATATCAACAGCTGCCTGAAGAAGTGCCAGAGGCTTACAACTAGCGCACCGATGGAGACAATGTTCCCGCGCTTGAAGAAAAACAAAGAAATTGGCAAGCAACACCAACAAGAAGGAGAACAAAATTGGCACCTCACCCGACTTCAGAGGTCCAGATTCATGGAGCTATGGCCCGCCCCACTCCACCCCCTATAGCTCCTATCTACCTTCAAACATCCCCTCCAGCAGCTATCAGGAGGCCAACAGATAACAAAAAGAAGCAAGCTCCGATGCGGGTGCATAAAGAAACCAGCCCAGCCGTGGAATGGCTGCAAATCATTATAAATGGGTTAGACGAGCATGAGCAGCCCAAGGGCCAACCTATGCAGCTCAAGAAGAATGCCCCTCAAAGATGCAATGAGTTCCATTGGCTAACAAAAAGAACTAAAGAAAAGGCAAAGATGCTGAATGCACCAAGCAACCTACTATGGGGGCAGATGCCAACCATAGAGGGGAAAAAAAGAAGCACACAAAGGCTGAAAGGAGATATATGGCTCTCTCTTGCAACACATTGTCAGCCTCGTCAGGCAGGGCGCAAACCGCTGATAAGGAAGATGAAGAAATTTGCTTCATGCCAAAGGAAATAATTCAGGCTAAAGCTTCCTCCTCCCACTCATGTACTGGGTCCAGGAAAATGTCAAAACAACGCCCGTCAGCTAATAAGGGGGTTCAACACCACATTCCTCCTACACCCAGAGGCATAAAATACAAGGAGTTCATCTTGAAGGAGCTACCTGCAGTCGGCAATGATGGCAGGATGCCTCACATCTTATACAAACTAGATGCGGAAGGCAATAGCACTCTCGGCCCCTCCTGGCGAGGCCCCGCCTTAATGGCGTTACTGCACCAGAAACATCAAGTGATTGAAATGCTGCAGAGGCAGCTAAATGAAATGAATGTAAGTCCATACATGCCTCGATCGGTAGGACATCTACTTGAAGCGGTACAAGCTGATGCGAGCTCACCTAAAGCCCCAACATGGCCAGCCATGCTCCGACTAACGCCTCAATATACAGGGGGCATTCCCCCTCAGCCACTCCAATATCCAATCCCCTGGGCATGTCAGGAGGCAATCGAAGCGTCTCCGACAATGGCGTCAATGGAGCCGCATATGCAACCAACTGCCTTACATCAAAGTCCAACAAGTCTGGTGACAACAGACAGACCGAGGACAGAACAAACAATGAGCATGAATATGGCCGAAGAAGAAGTTACTGAGGCCGAATTACAAATAACCAAACAAAGAGATAATGAGTCTGCCATGGACTACATAAGAAGGTGGAGGAATCTCCGTGAAAGGTGTCGACATCCGCCAAGCTACGGGGACTCTTTTCAAATCTGTAAAGAAAATTTGAGAATAGAAATTTTGCGATGGGTCATTGACATTGAAGTCACGACCTTTGAACAGTTAAGTGACATCATGGCTGATGTCGAAGTAGTTCTGACAAAGCTTTGCCCGGCTACTACAGCCTCGAGCTAGAAGAATAAACCAACCGGCAAATACCCGGCGAAAAAAGAAATTTGCGCTTCAAATTTTGAAGCCTTCGAGCAACAGAAGAAGAAAATGAAAGAGGCAGCCAACCTTTCTTCCGCCGAGCCGGCAAAACAAGGGCCCTCATTACGGGGGAAAATGATGAAACCCTACTCCTTCCCCAAGGATAAGACCAGAACTCTTTTTGAATGGGCCTGTTGGTGCGGACACCAGGGCGATCACGTGACACGTCGGCGAACCGACATGTCATACGCGGAGCACCAAGTGGACTACATCGGCTTCCCATCGAATTGGGGATAATTTGGCTTCAATTTGGACACTTTTGACATTAAATTTGGGCTTGTATTGAAGATTATACATGGGTTTTCATATTGGGCCGGTTGCTAGACCCTTAAAAGGCCAAGTGGTTAAAGGCCCTTAAGCTTTCCTTAAGAAAGGAAAGGCCTTGGACCAATATAAAGAACCCATTAGCCTAGTAAGGCCCAATTGGGCTCCCTTCCTATATGGGCTCTCTAAATGGGAGAGGCCTTATACAAGCATGGGCTTCACTCATGGGTTTACAAGGTTGGAAGGGGCCTTAAGCAAGAGGAGGAGAATGGGCTGGCCATGAGCCAAAGTGGCCCATTCAAGGCCCATTGAAGGGGGCGCCCCCTTCCTTGGCTTATTAGGCTAGACAATTCTTAATTTTCTTCTTTCTTCTCTCCATTTACCACATGGGAGGCTAGAAAGGCTGCTGGTCAATTTTCCAATGGCTGCCACCTAACATTTTACAAGAAAATTCAAAGTTAGGTGAGCCACCATTGCCCCTTGTCCCCCCCTTTCACTATCACATTGTAATGGCACCCTTCCCCCTCTCTCATTGTGTATCCCACGCAGCCCCCTCCCCTCCATTGCCTATTTAAAGGCTTGTACAATGTGTGTTTAAGGATTGATGAAAATATTTTGTGAGAAATTGCCTTAGGTGAGTGATTCACTTCTCCTTCTTTGGGTGTGACTCCCAACCCTGTCCTGTGACTGGACAACATTCAGGTCGTGAGACTCGACCCTCTACCCCCCTCTTCCTCTTATCTTCTAGTTCCACCTGATTTATCCCTGATACTACTACGAGTGAGCAAGGATTCAGCACTGGTTTCGTGTCGATCCGAGTTCGGGAGCGCCGGTGGCGATTTTCCTCGTGGCGGCGCGCAGATCTATCCCAGAGTGCAGTCCAGATCTGAAGATGTCTGTGTATTAATTCTTGGAGCCCAACCCCGACGCCATATGCAGTTGCTTTCTAAAGAGAAGTCGTAGTGTTTCAAGCCCTCTTCGCGTTGCCGCTGGTTTCGCCTCGATCCGTGACCGGTCCTGATCGTGCCGACAGATCTCGTGGGATCACGCGGGCTGGTCTGAGCTGGTCCGGCTGAAATCTGAGTCGACTTTCAGAGCCAGCCCCACCTTCATCCGGCCAAGATCCGTTTCTATGAGCACAAAACCAGAACCAGAGAAGTTTCGTCGCTACGCCCAGATCTGAATACATCTGATCGCGCCCTTCGGAGTGAAGATACTACATCCAGTCTCCGACATTCTCCAACAAACGGCGCTCCGATCGGGCGTCAGATCTGGTCGTACCAACCTCCGCAAGCTCGCTGCGCAGGGTGACCAGCGCGGGCAGAACCAGGTCAGTTTTCCGTCGGCGTACCCGAGCGGCTCCGGCACGCGTTCCTCGCCTCCTGCGAGTGTGGCCTGTCAACCCGGGTTCCTGCAACCCCAACATTGGCATTTGTAGCCCTATACCTCCCTGCGTGGAGAGGGCATATATTTTTGAAAGTGTAATCTTATTGCATTTGTATATCGGGGTTTTTTGGAAATCGGCCGGGAGTCTTCCCCACGCCTAGGCGTGGAGGTACGTGCTCGTTCCGATCCTCACATTTGCTGTTTAGTATACTTTCTATGTTGCTACGTTTGTGAGATTAGGGCCGTTAGCCAATTCAAATTCACCGCGATTGTGAGTTGTGAGCGCCCGTTCTGTGGCTCCAATCGAGCACCGAGTGCGAATTAGCACCCTAGGCGACGGTGGTTTCTTAATCGCCGCGATCCCCACGTTTCCCTCACAAGGGACGATCGTCGGGCTCAAGAGAGTCGCTGTTGAGAGACATCTCCACCCGAAGAATACCACGGTGGTCAGCCGCCCGGCTTGCCTTAGTGTGCTAGTGCTGGTCGCACATCGAGTCGGTCGTACGTCTTAGCCCGAGTCGGTCACCCGTCCCGCATCAAATTGGTATCAGAGCGTCGTTCAAGTCTAGGGTCATTTAAGTCCAAGGTTGCATTTGCATTCCTCTACTCGGTATATCAAAAGGTGTGACACGAACGTTAGGCTACGCCTATCGGGAAGGCCGCACACTTGCGCGAGTGATCTTCGGATCACTTAGCTCCGCCGCGTACCGAATAGTGGGTTAAGTCTAGGTTCCTAGTTAGTGCATTCCCACATAGTCATGTCTAGCATGTAGTTCCGCCGAATTCACATGGAATCCCCATCACCCGGGCAATATGGCCGTTGGTCCACCCATGGGCTTGGCAACCATCCTCCCCCTTTCCGTAGGCCCGAAGCCTCTGATTTTTATGGCTCTAATGACCCGGGCGACTACCTCAATTGGGAGTCCGCGATGGACAAATATTATGAATGTTACACCATGTCCGATGCCATGGAAGTTAGTTTTGCCCGAGAGAGGCTTGTCCACAAAGCCGCCTGGAAATGGGAGAGCATTGAGCGCATGAGAGAGGTTAGGAGGCAAAGGCCCATCGAGTCGTGGCATGAGATGAAGGACGAACTTAGGAAGGTCTACCTACCCGGCCCGGTCACCTCCAACCAACCCCACCCAATCACATCCACCCAAGTGGGCCATAATCGGAGGCAACGCGCAGCGCATGTAGAAGAGCCGAGGTCCACGACTAAGTCGAGTTCATATGGGAGAGTCCACCACATTACTCCTACTCCAAACCCCACCATTGCCGAACTCTTCCAACTCATTTTGGATAAAGTGGATAGGAAGTGTGCTTATATCGAGTCCTTGCTTCCCCCTTGCCTACCTCCTAGCCAGGGAGGAACCAAACACGAACCTAAGGAGGTAACAGCCGGTAGTCCCAATCCGGTGCCATCTATGGTTCCATCCCACGGTCCCCTCCCCATCATAGTGGATCCTCGTTCCCCACCCACGAGAGCCCCTTTGCCTATACCCCCTGTCCGTCAGGAGGATAAGGGTAAGGACGCACTTATCAAGGAGCGTAGTGGTTCACGACAACAGTGTTATCGCTGCCTGGGATTCGGCTGTTGTGCCTCTGTGGTTTTGATGATTAGTTTTGATGTGAGTCATACACTGTGAGTCACCATGCATTGATGTTCTGTTTTGATGATTGATTTGGTTTTGAGGATTGGTTGTTGATGTGAGTTAATCAAATGTTCAGTCATCGTGCTGCTCAGTTTAGTTTAATATATTTTGATGTTCAGTCATGTTAATTGATGCATAAAGTATTCATTGCTACACTCTGTTTGCACAGTTGTCACTGCAGTGTGTCAACTCAGTGTGCCGATGCGTCGACCCCTTGGTCATTTTTGTATCTGTCCATACAGTAGTGCGTCAACTCCTTAAGCTGATGCGTCAACGCTTCAGTTCAGTTTCTTCATTTAATGAAGTCTATACATCATCAGTTGATCATCAAGAATATACATTGCAGCGTCAACTCATTGGGCTGCAGCGTCAACTCAGCAAGTATGCACATCAGTCTTCACATGCTAAGTCTGTACAGCCTACGTCTCATGCAGCGTCAACGCTGTGAGCATTCTCAAGACATTAGCGTCAACGCTATAAGTGTGTACATCGCTTTCACGTCACCAAGTCCATACATTTATCCTCCTTCAAAGTCTGTACAGCCGCTGGTCTAGCTTCATGAAGTCTGTACATCAGACTGTTACAGGAAGTCTGTACATTGTCCGTCTTCCTTAGCGTCTTGATAGTTGATGTCTATACATTGGCCTCCATGCTCCTAAGTATATGCATTACTGTTCATGCATCAGTCTTCATAAGTCTGTACATTGGACTATCTCTCTCAGCGTCTCATGGCATGAGGTCTGTACACTCGAATTGCCCTTGATCTGGTCAAGTGTATACACTCTCTCACTGTAGCTTTCAGCTATTCAAGTCTATACACTGGACTGTTAGGTCATGTCTATACAACGTGGGCTTCAGTTCTTCAAGCCTACACATCGACTGTTCATGCAAAGTCTAGACATTCGAACAAGTCTGTACAATGGCCGTCAAAGCCCTCAAAGTCTGTACATCCTTCAAGACTCTCAAAGTCTGTACAGCCTGCTCTGTCGATTCAGATTTCAAAGTCTATACAGCGTTCGTCTCAGCCACCGTCTCATTCAGCGTCTCACGCTTGCAAAGTCAATACTCTGGTCGGTGGAACGAAGTCTGAACATCCTTCAGAGAACTTTGAAGTCTATACACTGATTCACTGTTCATCGCCTTTGGGCATCAAAGTCTATACATCGCCTTCAAACTTTCAAGACTATACACTCCATGATCTTCCAAGGTTGTACATCCACAGTGTATCTTCAAAGTCTGAACATTATCTCACTCCGTCAAAGTCCATACATTTGTTTTCACCTCAAGTCTGTACAGCGTGAAGTCTACACTTTGGCTTCACGTTTTCAATGTCTGTACAGTGGCTTCGCATAGGCAAGTCTATACATCGGGCTCCCTCTAACTAAGTCTATACACTCCCTCACACTGTATACACTTAGTCTATACAGCATGATCATCTTTACAAGTCTACAAAGAGTTCTTCACTTAAACTGATGACTTATCCGATACTCTGTCTGACAGGTGTTCTGATCGTGAAGCTTATGGAGGGCACGTGATTCAAGGGTGGAAGGGTAGACAGGATTGTGACACGTGTGCTGAAGCTGGCTGAGAGGCTGACACGTGGACACAGCAAATCAAGAAAGAAGCTCCTGGATTATTCTGGTGCGTCAACGCATTGAGCAAGTAGCGTCGACGCAGCAGTTACAAAAAGAGAACCAATGGGTTACTGGGTTACTCAGATGAGTCAACACCACCCACTGGCAGCGTGGACGCAGCAGTTCAAGTAACTCCTTTCAACCTCTGGAGTACCTTGGCAGCGTCGACGCTGCAGCTCGTTGGGGCGACGCAGCAGGTTGATGGAACGACACCTTTTAGCTGCTAGTACACACCGATGCGTCAACGCAGCAGTGGAGCGGCGTCGACGCAGCACGCCCATCTGCTAAAGACTTGATCACTGGATCATCGATGCGTCAACGCCATGGGCTGATAGAGTCAACGCAGCAGTCTTGAGTTTTACTGAACGAATGTCCTTGAATTGTAGGGCACGTGATCCGAGGTGCCTGGCTCGTGAACCAGGAAGCTGCCACGTGGTTCAAATTTCTAGGGCTGGAAACGTGGAAGCCACACGCGCCAGTGTGTTGCTGCTGCTACTATATATACTAGTCTTCTTCCACTAAAGAAGACTGATCGAAGCAGAAGCCTGAAGAGCAGAAAGCCCTTCGATCCAGAAAAAGAGAAAAAGAGAAAAAGAGAGGAAGAAGAGATAGAAGAGAGATGCCGTGAAGAGAGAGTAGTGACTGAGAGATTAGGAGAGTAGAAGAGAAAGAAAGAGAGATAGAGAGTGAGAGATTTGGAGAGCAGAAAAGAAAGAAAGAGAGAAAGAGAGTGAGCGAGAGAGCTCGTGGAGAAGAAGGAAGAAGCTGCTTGAAGATCTGTCTACACTGGACCGTGGATCAGATCCAGGCCAGTCAGCTCCGTTGAGAGACACATTGTGCATTTCATTTACAGCTTTCTGATTGCTGTGTTATTTTCCTTTATTGTTTTCTTTTATTTTCTGATCATCTTTGTTCTTCCGATTGTCCTGTTGGGGATCGGGTTCCTCCTGTTGGTTCAGGAGAAGGGAGATCTGATCTCCAGGTTGCAAGTGACTGGTTGTCACTTGTGGGTTGCCCTCTGGTTAGAGGAAGGGAGGCTAGTCCTCCGGTTCTGGACTTGTGGTTGCAAGTCCAGTGGTCCCTCCTGGTCTGGAGGAAGAGAGGTCTTCGACCTCTAGTTTCCAAGTGGCTGGGAGTCACTTGGGTGTCCCTCCGGTTGGGAGGAAGAGGGGAGGCTGTTCCCCTGGTCAAGCTGTGTGGCAGCAACTGTTTGCAGACTGAGTCTGCTTGGTTCTAGCATTTGCTAGTGAAGCCTCACTCCGGTTGGGAGTGAGGGGTGGATGT
Source organism: Amorphophallus konjac (assembly GCA_022559845.1). Lineage (NCBI taxonomy): Eukaryota > Viridiplantae > Streptophyta > Magnoliopsida > Alismatales > Araceae > Amorphophallus > Amorphophallus konjac. Next base: position 134,003,341 of record CM040117.1, on the reverse strand, counting down.
AGGCCTGTGGACCGAACCACCTAAAAATCTATTGTGCAGCGGTTTGATTGATTGCTTTGCTTCCGCTAGATGCTTGAATAGGCACGCTCCAAGTTTTGTATTTGAGTTGAATTGAATTGGTTCTATCTGTGTCTATCTCTAGCATCCTAGTTTTTATTTGGCCATTTTACATAGAAGGATACATTCACCCCCCTCTGTATCCAGGCCTAGCACCCTAACAGTTGGTATCAGAGCAGGTGTCTGCATACAAGGTCCAGCAACCTGCAGATTCGATCTTGCGGTCTTAGGTGCTAATTTGCTTTTAGTGCATCAATATTCCTGTTGCGTTGAATTTATCTGCTATTTGCTTCAATGGCTTGTCCACCCGTCTTCAGTGGTTTTGATTTCAACCAGTGGCACAGTGCCTTACGTGCTTATGTTAGATCTGTTGATCCAGACCTGTGGAAAGTGATTTCACATGGTCCTCAAAAATTACCAAAGAAAAAGTCCAAATGGACTGACAGTCACGAAGCAATGTATGAGGAGAATCAGACAGCTATAAATCTGATGAAAGCAGCCACTGACAAAGCCTTTCACTCATGTTTCCTTGATTGCAGATCTGCAAGGGATATGTTGGAAATGATGAAGAGAGCCGGGAAAGGAAATCAAACAAGCTGCATGATGGCTGACAGAAGCAATCAAAGCAGCAGCCAAAATGAAGATGATGATGATGAGGTAAATCTCTTCGAGAACTTTTCTCTTGATGATTGGGAGAATGCATATGCTGAATTGTTAGAGTCACATGAGAGCTTAAGAAAACAGTATAAAAGTTGAAGAAGGGTACTCGGGTAGATGGTTCTAGCTCTCCATGTGAAAATTGTACGAGTATGAAGCAATTTCATGATGCATGTCTGTCTGATAATCATATGTATAAAAATCAGAATGCAAAACTGAAGAAGGAACTCGAATGTGTTTACTCTGAACTAAATAAGCTAAAATCTGAAGATGAATCTCTCAGAAAAATCTCCAAAGAAGATGAAGAAGAATCAGAGAAACTTAAGCAGGAGAAAAACCTGCTTGCTGAAAAACTTGAAGCCATCAAATCTGTGAATGTGGAATTACAGAAAAACATTGAAAAGAAGGAAAAAGATTTGAAGGAATTCAAGGCTGGAAGAAAACTTGAAACTAACTCAGAAGATCAGACTCTAATAAATGAGTTAATTCAGAATGACAAGCTTAAGGAAGAAAATGAAAAATTAAAAATGTTGAATTCCACTATGTCAGAGAGACTTCTAGCTTTGGAAAGAGGAAAAAGTATTTGTGTTGAAGATTCTAATAAACTGAGCAATCTGGAACAGGAAATTGACAAATATAAAACTGCTAACAAGGTGTTAACTGAATGTGTGAATTGCAGTGAACAAGAGATTGCCAGTTATGAGCTACATATTTCCTCTTTGGAAGATGAAATTCAGGATTTGACAGTCTCCTTGTCTAAATTTGTTGATGGGCAGAAAAACCTAGACAAGCTACTAGGTATAAAAATCACTCTAGGAAGGAAGGGCTGGGCTACAATAAGATAAACAAGAAGGAACTTCAGAACAAAGTTATGACATCTTTTGTAAGTGGTTCAGACGTAGCCACCACCTCTAAAGACAAACAGCCCATTGTTCAGAAAATACTGGGAACAAAGAATAATTTGAAGAAAGACGGACTGGGCTATAGTCCAGTCATGAGGAAGGTCGATGGAGCCAACCTGAAAACTATCTTTGTTAAATCCTCTGAACAGGAGAAGCCTTCTATTTCATCTCCAACTCAGTACAAGGCTAAGAAAATAGGAAAACAGGATAAAAACCAGAAAAGGACTGTAAATCAGAAAATAAATGAAAAGGCTTCATCAGTGCATGCTGATCACAGTCCTCACACACACTCACATGCATCTAAAGGAAGATTATCTGTCATTACTGTCATAAAGTTGGACATCTGATGCATGAGTGTAAGTTGATGGAGAAGGATAATAAGAATGCTAGGAGATATCATGATAAAAATCCTTCATTTCAGAAAAGGAGAATTGAGTGCTTTCATTGTGGTAAACTAGGACACAAAATTTCACAGTGCTGGTTTGTTAGTGATAAGAATAAATATCATGCAAACTATCATGCTTCTAACAAGAACAAGTCTGTTCCAATAGACCAGCATATGACATGCTTTAATTGTGGAAAATTTGGTCATAAGGGATTTGAATGCTGGCTGAATGCTAGTAAGAAAAGTTCTAATTCATGCTTTCACTGTGGCAAGATGGGCCACATTGCAGCCCACTGTAGACATGCTCAGGGTAGACAACTCAATTCTAAAACTCTTAAACTCCCTGCAAATGGAAATGTATTTGGAAGTAGTGTTTTTAGAGGCAAGCACAATGAGTGCTTCAAATGTGGGAAGTTTGGCCATACAGTCAAGGACTGTTGGCATATTCAGGGTAGAAATGTGAATCTCAAACATGCTAAATTCCCTGTAAGACAATTTGCAAAACTTTCATGTTATAACTGTGGGAAGCCAGGTCACAGGGCTGCAACCTGTTGGCTGGCAGGATATCAAAACCAAACTGGTTTTGGCAAACAGAATTTTTATTCTGTTAACAAGAAATCTCATGCTTATGCACATAGAATTCATGCTAACAAGAATGTGCATAAATCAGATCTGAAAACTGCTCCTAGAAATGTGCCAAGAAAACCTGCTAGGAGTAATACTGTTTTATCAGGACCCAAGACTTCTTGGGTACCTGTTTGTGCAAAATAACATTGCTATGCAGGTGTGCCTTGGGACTGGAATAAAAAGGGGTAATGATCCAAGGCACTCAAGAAGAAAAACCCATACTAATTTTTCTTTCAGGTAAACTTCCTGCTGTCCTTGTTTTTAGTTTTAATGCATAGCAAGTTAAATCTATTTTTGCATTTTCATTCATCATTTGCCATGTGCATTACTTTCTGATCATGCATTTGCTGAGAGTTCTGTGCAAATATCAGATTAAGAAGGGTTGTCTGTATCTGATGCATACATAGGCTAATTTCAATTGCTTGATAATTGTGTTATGCATAGACTCTGAAAACAAATTGCATTTCGAATTTTCTGAAAAATCTGAACTGCATATGAGTGTGACTTGAAACTTGTGTGTTGCAATAGCTCACTGAAATTCTGAATTGCATATAGGACTGCATGTTGAATAATTATGCATGACCTCAATGGTATATAAATGGTAAGGTACCAAAGGCAGGGAAGTCTGTCTGGAGGTTCTTACTATGTGTGAGGTGGTCTTTTAGACCAAGTGCTCCGCCTAGTACCATGGGTCACTTTGCTGATAGGACAGTCTGATTGTGCACAAGTCACAATATCATTTGGAATCATATGTTCAGTTTTCAGTGCAAACATTGCATGTTTTCAGGGGGAGTTAGATGCATATCCTTGCATATCATTCAATGTTGAGTCTTTGCATGTCCCTGCATACATATAGTGCATTGCATTTCCTTATATTGAAAATGCCAAAGAGAGAGTTTGAATGCATATTGTGAGGGGGAGTCAATGCATTGCATATAGGTTGTCAAATGCATACATGTGTCAGAACTCATTGCATATCCTTTCTTATTGATTTTGTTGACAAACCTTAATCATATTTTGAAAACTTTGAGCTTCACAATCTCTCTTAACAATTGGTATTTCTCCTATCAATTGGTATCATTTGGCTTCAGAATTCTATCAGTCTGTCATGAAGATTTCAATGGGACTATCTCGATCATAAATCTGAAAATTCTTGAACTAGAAATCTTCTATTATACATTTTTATGAATGACTGAAATAACTCATGTGGTTTAAGTTTAATGTACTCAATGAGTTTGGCTTTAAAATCTCTTTAAAATATCTGAAGCATGTTTAATAAACCTTAACCATCTGTTTCATGTTGTGTCTTGTGAAAACTTCTGAAATCTGCACTTTTGAATACATGACTTCAACTGATTAAGTACATGAAACTATTATTGATTTGAAGCAAATGAATTTTTCTGAAATGTCTAAAGGGTAATATCTGTCAGAGCAATGACATTGGTCACTGAGAAACACATGTCCAAAGGACTGTGTCATGAGGTGCCTTAGTTAACTCTGCATAAAATTTATTGAAAATCAGGCAGAGCAATGGCATGCACACTGAGAAATACAACTCACTCATTAAAAAATGAGTTGTAGTGTGTCATGATGTGTAAATGCTAACTCTGTTCACATAAAGCATGACAGTTAGTCACACTAAGGGCTTAGGGATATTGGCCTCTGATCAAGGTATATCCTCTAGTTACAATGTGTGCACTGAACTAGAGTGCTCGTAAAATTTGTAGCATGAAAAATTGTTGAACAAATTGAAATATCTGAATATTGATGCTAAAATCAAATTGCTACAACCCTAGACAAAATAATATGACTTCATAATTGCTTAATCTCAATACTAGTGCATGTAATTCTGAAAGAAGGCAATAAATTTGATTGTGTAAGACAAAGGGAGGACAATCAAGATAAATATGAGGGCTTGGTTCATTTTTATTAAAACATGATTTTAGATATCAATACAGAATTTTATTGATAAACTCTGCATACATCATGTTTAAACCATGCTGTTCAAAAGGCTCATTCATAAGTCCCTATAATGGAAGACTTTGAAAAATTATGTTTTGGATTTATGAGATTGATATCTCCTTGAAAATCTTGCTGAATTATTTCTGTTTGGAGCTTATTTGTAAATCTGCTTATTTGAACCTTTTCTGCTTATTGTCCTTGGTTCATTGACCTGAACTTCTCCTTGTTTGCCCCTGTGGTCTCCTTCTCATCCATCTCATAAGATTCCACTTATTGAGGGGGAGCTTCCATGTCTTATGCATCATGCTGCATAGAAACTCTTAAAGGGGGAGAATTATGTTCTTGCATTCTGGTATCTGCATCTGCATTCACCCCTTCCCATGGTTTATTTTGATTATACCAAAGGGGGAGATTGTTTGCCAAAGAGGGAGTATATCATTCAATAAGTGCATGCAGGTTCATTTTGAGTATCTCTAACTCATGCTTTTGCTGAAACTCCTAAAGGGGGAGAAATTGTCTGAATTTTTATACATGCTATAATTTCTCAAACTATTTTCTTTTTGATGAAGTCAAAGGGGGAGAATAGTTTGAGTCATCAGCATCAGATTGACTCACTGTGTAGAGTTGCCATCATCAAAAAGGGGGAGATTGTTGTGCCTCTGTGGTTTTGATGATTGGTTTTGATGTGAGTCATACACTGTGAGTCACCATGCATTGATGTTCTGTTTTGATGATTGATTTGGTTTTGATGATTGGTTGTTGATGTGAGTTAATCAAATGTTCAGTCATCGTGCTGCTCAGTTTAGTTTAATATATTTTGATGTTCAGTCATGTTAACTGATGCATAAAGCATTCATTGCTACACTCTGTCTGCACAGTTGTCACTGCAGTGCGTCAACTCAGTGTGCCGATGCGTCGACCCCTTGGTCATTTTTGTATCTGTCCATACAATAGTGCGTCAACTCCTTGAGCGGATGCGTCGACGCTTCAGTTTAGTTTCTTCATTTGATGAAGTCTATACATCATTAGTTGATCATCAAGAATATACGTTGCAGCGTCAACTCATTGGGCTGCAGCGTCAACTCAGCAAGTATGCACATCAGTCTTCACATGCTAAGTCTGTACAGCCTACGTCTCATGCAGCGTCAACGCTGTGAGCTTTCTCAAGACATTAGCGTCAACGCTATAAGTGTGTACATCGCTTTCACGTCACCAAGTCCATACATTTGTCCTCCTTCAAAGTCTGTACAGCCGCTGGTCTAGCTTCATGAAGTCTGTACATCCGACTGTTACAGGAAGTCTGTACATTGTCCGTCTTCCTTAGCGTCTTGATAGTTGATGTCTATACATTGGCCTCCATGCTCCTAAGTATATGCATTACTGTTCATGCATCAGTCTTCATAAGTCTGTACATTGGACTGTCTCTCTCAGCGTCTCATGGCATGAGGTCTGTACACTCGAATTGCCCTTGATCTGGTCAAGTGTATACACTCTATCACTGTAGCTTTCAGCTATTCAAGTCTATACACTGGACTGTTAGGTCATGTCTATACAACGTGGGCTTCAGTTCTTCAAGCCTACACATCGACTGTTCATGCAAAGTCTAGACATTCGAACAAGTCTGTACATTGGCCGTCAAAGCCCTCAAAGTCTGTACATCCTTCAAGACTCTCAAAGTCTGTACAGCCTGCTCTGTCGATTCAGATTTCAAAGTCTATACAGCATTCGTCTCAGCCACCGTCTCATTCAGCGTCTCACGCTTGCAAAGTCAATACTCTGGTCGGTGGAACGAAGTCTGAACATACTTCAGTGAACTTTGAAGTCTATACACTGATTCACTGTTCATCACCTTTGGGCATCAAAGTCTGTACATCGCCTTCAAACTTTCAAGACTATACACTCCATGATCTTCCAAGGTTGTACATCCACAGTGTATCTTCAAAGTCTGAACATTGTCTCACTCCGTCAAAGTCCATACATTTGTTTTCACCTCAAGTCTGTACAGCGTGAAGTCTACACTTTGGCTTCACGTTTTCAATGTCTGTACAGTGGCTTCGCATAGGCAAGTTTGTACATCGGGCTCCCTCTAACTAAGTCTATACACTCCCTCACACTATACACACTTAGTCTATACAACATGATCGTCTTTACAAGTCTACACAGAGTTCTTCACTTAAACTGATGACTTATCCGATACTCTGTCTGACAGGTGTTCTGATCGTGAAGCTTATGGAGGGCACGTGATTCGAGGCTGGAAGGGCAGACAGGATTGTGACACGTGTGCTGAAGCTGGCTGAGAGGCTGACACGTGGACACAGCAAATCAAGAAAGAAGCTCCTGGATTATTCTGGTGCGTCAACGCATTGAGCAAGTAGCGTCGACGCAGCAGTTACAAAAAGAGAACCAATGGGTTACTGGGTTACTCAGATGAGTCAACACCACCCACTGGCAGCAGTGGACGCAGCAGTTCAAGTAACTCCTTTCAACCTCTGGAGTACCTTGGCAGCGTCGACGCTGCAGCTCGTTGGGGCGACGCAGCAGGTTGATGGAACGACACCTTTTTAGCTGCTAGTACACACCGATGCGTCAACGCAGCAGTGGAGCGGCGTCGACGCAGCACGCCCATCTGCTAAAGACTTGATCACTGGATCATCGATGCGTCAACGCCATGGGCTGATAGAGTCAACGCAGCAGTCTTGAGTTTTACTGAACGAATGTCCTTGAATTGTAGGGCACGTGATCCGAGGTGCCTGGCTCGTGAACCAGGAAGCTGCCACGTGGTCTGAATTTCTAGGGCTGGAAACGTGGAAGCCACACGCGCCAGTGTGTTGCTGCTGCTACTATATATACTAGTCTTCTTCCACTAAATAAGACTGATCGAAGCAGAAGCCTGAAGAGCAGAAAGCCCTTCGATCCAGAAAAAGAGAAAAAGAGAGGAAGAAGAGATAGAAGAGAGATGCCGTGAAGAGAGAGTAGTGAGTGAGAGATTAGGAGAGTAGAAGAGAAAGAAAGAGGGATAGAGAGTGAGAGATTTGGAGAGCAGAAAAGAAAGAATGAGAGAAAGAGAGTGAGCGAGAGAGCTCGTGGAGAAGAAGGAAGAAGCTGCTTGAAGATCTGTCTACACTGGACCGTGGATCAGATCCAGGCCAGTCAGCTCCGTTGAGAGCCACATTGTGCATTTCGTTTACAGCTTTCTGATTGCTGTGTTATTTTCCTTTATTGTTTTCTTTTGTTTTCTGATCATCTTTGTTCTTCCGATTGCCCTGTTGGGGATCGGGTTCCTCCTGTTGGTTCAGGAGAAGGGAGATCTGATCTCAGGTTGCAAGTGACTGGTTGTCACTTGTGGGTTGCCCTCTGGTTAGAGGAAGGGAGGCTAGTCCTCCGGTTCTGGGCTTGTGGTTGCAAGTCCAGTGGTCCCTCCTGGTCTGGAGGAAGAGAGGTCTTCGACCTCTAGTTTCCAAGTGGCTGGGAGTCACTTGGGTGTCCCTCCGGTTGGGAGGAAGAGGGGAGGCTGTTCCCCTGGTCAAGCTGTGTGGCAGCAACTGTTTGCAGACTGAGTCTGCTTGGTTCTAGCATTTGCTAGTGAAGCCTCACTCCGGTTGGGAGTGAGGGGTGGATGTAGGTCTGTGGACCGAACCACCTAAAAATCTATTGTGCAGTGGTTTGATTGATTGCTTTGCTTCCGCTAGATGCTTGAATAGGCACGCTCCAAGTTTTGTATTTGAGTTGAATTGAATTGGTTCTATTCTGTGTCTATCTCTAGCATCCTAGTTTTTATTTGGCCATTTTACATAGAAGGATACATTCACCCCCCTCTGTATCCAGGCCTAGCACCCTAACATCGGCCACTTTGCAGGATAGTGTCCCACTCGGACATCTCGAGCTCTAGGGGACAAAAGGGTTGGAGAAGCCTCACTCTCCGATCTTTATTTGGAGCCTTCTCAGCCAGAGCTACCCGTGTTTCTAACGGGAAAGCTACTCATAGCCGAGCCACTCTTTAGCTGGCTTAAGATAGGTTTGGTCCCATCTCCCCTCCCATCTATGGACCCTATCCTACCTCTGGTGCCAATCCATTCATTTCACACCACTTTCCAGTCTAGTCACCATGTGGATACATTGGATGACCTTCTTAAAGGGTTAGACCGGCAACTAACTTTTATGCACTTGTTGGCTCCAGGCTTTGACCAACCTATAGGTCGTAGCTTCATACATCCATCCTTAGAGTCTATCACCTCCGTGTACACTGTGTGCCATATCACCATGGAGGTTCTTTTACTCCTCCCCTTACCGGCCGAGCCTGACTTCACTCCTTTTATCCCGAGGGAGGAGCCCTATCTGCTATACACAGTCCCATCTACGTCGATGGATGAAGGTGACCATCAACACCTTCTAGAATTCCACACATGGGACCTTGAGATGAGGGAATCCATATCGAGGGGCCACACATTCTTTGATCCCTTCGATCCCTTTCTTCATGGGCCCTTTGGCCCACAACCTCCACTCCACCTCTTTGAGGAAGTCCACTTTCACATCCCTTTCCCACGGGCCGGGCCACCTACGCCCACCAAGCCCGATACACCTACATCCGGCCCTCCTAGCCCTCCCAAGTCTCCCAAATCCAATGGGCAGCCGCATGCTAGGGACAAAGTAGGATGTCTAGGAGTCCCACTTTCCGCCAACCACCGGTTGCCACTAGTGTATACGGGGCACATGTTCGGGTGTCCTGGTCCACCATTGCATACGCATAGTCTGCATAACCATAGGTTTGTCTAAGTTCAAGTGTGTGTGTTTGTTTCTATGGTTTGTTTTCTTTCATATGGTTTGCATTAAGTCGTGTCAATAAACGGCCAGTCAAAGCACATATAAGGAGGTAGCTGATGCATGCTACATATCCGTGGATTCAAAGGGAGAGTACGTATAGATCAGGGTCATACCTGATTGGTTTCCTCCTGGAGACCGAAAGCCACTCTAAGTCCACGATCCCCACCCTTTTCGGGTCAAGAAACAAGTGGGTCCGAATGCGTACGATATTGAACTACCGGGTGACTATGGTGTCAGTTCGACGTTCCATGTTTCAGATCTGGTAGCATATTCGAACCCGCGGTGATCCCTAGTGAGCTTTGGGCTTTCTCCTTCTATTGTGAGTGATACACCACCCGAGAGTCCACCTCTTCCAGCCTCAACGCATGCATATAGATTGTATACTGGATGAGCAGGTGATCACCACAAGGAACGGCGCATATCCACACGTCCTAGTGCGTTGGCGAGGATGCCCCACGATGACCAACACCTTGATCGCATGCGGAGAATGCAAGCTTCGAGACCATTACTCGACGGGGTCGAGTTCCTCCCACCCGGGAAGAATTGGTGCGGAAACCAGGGCGATCACGTGACACGTCGGTTCACGTCGGTGAACCGACGTGTCATACGCGGAGCGCCAAGTGGACTACATCGGCTTCCCATCGAATTGGGGATAATTTAGTTTCAATTTGGACACTTTTGACATTAAATTTGGGCTTGTATTGAAGATTATACATGGGTTTTCATATTGGGCTGGTTGCTAGACCCTTAAAAGGCCAAGTGGTTAAAGGCCCTTAAGCTTTCCTTAAGAAAGGAAAGGCCTTGGACCAATATAAAGAACCCATTAGCCTAGTAAGGCCCAATTGGGCTCCCTTCCTATATGGGCTCTCTAAATGGGAGAGGCCTTATACAAGCATGGGCTTCACTCATGGGTTTACAAGGTTGGAAGGGGCCTTAAGCAAGAGGAGGAGAATGGGCTGGCCATGAGCCAAAGTGGCCCATTCAAGGCCCATTGAAGGGGGCGCCCCCTTCCTTGGATTATTAGGCTAGACAATTCTTAATTTTCTTCTTTCTTCTCTCCATTTACCACATGGGAGGCTAGAAAGGCTGCTGGTCAATTTTCCAATGGCTGCCACCTAACATTTTACAAGAAAATTCAAAGTTAGGTGAGCCACCATTGCCCCTTGTCCCCCCCTTTCACTATCACATTGTAATGGCACCCTTCCCCCTCTCTCATTGTGTATCCCACGCAGCCCCCTCCCCTCCATTGCCTATTTAAAGGCTTGTACAATGTGTGTTTAAGGATTGATGAAAATATTTTATGAGAAATTGCCTTAGGTGAGTGATTCACTTCTCCTTCTTTGGGTGTGACTCCCAACCCTGTCCTGTGACTGGATAGCATTCAGGTCGTGAGACTCGACCCTCTACCCCCCTCTTCCTCTTATCTTCTGGTTTCACCTGATTTATCCCTGATACTACTACGAGTGAGCAAGGATTCAACGTTGGTTTCGTGTCGATCCAAGTTCGGGAGCGCCGGTGGCAATTTTCCTCGTGGCGGCGCGCAGATCTATCCCAGAGTGTAGTCCAGATCTGAAGATGTCTGTGTATTAATTCTTGGAGCCCAACCCCGATGCCATATGCAGTTGCTTTCTAAAGAGAAGTCGTAGTGTTTCAAGCCCTCTTTGCATTTCCGCTGGTTTCGCCTCGATCCGTGACCGGTCCTGATCGTGCCGATAGATCTCGTGGGATCACGCGGGCTGGTCTGAGCTGGTCGGGCTGAAATCTGAGTCGACTTTCAGAGCCTGCCCCACCTTCGTCCGGCCAAGATCCGTTTCTGCACCCAGATCTGAATACATCTGATCGCCCCCTTCGGAGTGAAGATACTACATCCAGTCTCCGACATTCTCCAATAAACGGCGCTCCGATCGGGCGTCGGATCTGGTCGTACCAACCTCCGCAAGCTCGCTGCACAGGGTGACCAGCGCGGGCAGAACCGGGTCAGTTTTCCGTCGACGTACCCGAGCGGCTCCGGCACGCGTTCCTCGCCTCCTGCGAGTGTGGCCCGTCAACCCGGGTTCCAGCAACCCCAACATTGGCATTTGTAGCCCTATACCTCCCTGCGTGGAGTGGGCATATATTTTTGAAAGTGTAATCTTATTGCATTTGTATATCGGGGTTGTTCGGAAATCGGCCGGGAGTCTTCCCCACGCCTAGGCGTGGAGGTACGTGCTCGTTTCGATCCTCACATTTGCTGTTTAGTATACTTTCTATATTGCTGCGTTTGTGAGATTCGGGCCGTTAGCCAGTTCAAATTCACCGCGATTGTGAGTTGTGAGCGCCCGTTCCGTGGCTCCAATCGAGCACCGAGCGCGAATTAGCACCCTAGGCGACGGTGGTTTCTTAATCGCCGTGATCCCCACGTTTCCCTCGCAAGGGATGATCGTCGGGCTTAAGAGAGTCGTTGTTGAGAGACGTCTCCAGCCGAAGAATACCACGGTGGTCAGCCGCCCGGCTTGCCTTAGTGTGCTAGTGTTGGTCGCACATCGAGTCGGTCGTACGTCTTAGCCCGAGTCGGTCACCCGTCCCGCATCACCTGTGAATGTGGCAAAGTGGTGCTCCCCGAGCCGAAGAAATCATGTGATTCTGCAGGAAAAGATGATCCACACTTCTGTCCTTACCACCAAATATTGGGGCATCCTATTGAGGATTGCTATGTATTCAAGTACATTATTGAAAGCTTGATCCTGAAAGACAAACTGTAATTGGGTGAGTACAAGGTGGACCCACCGTGCCCTCATCAAATGCCCGTCTTCAAAAGAGCTGTCCCACGCAGCATCACTACCCCAGCTGCCTCTCATAGATTTGGCTGAGGCCAACATTTAGCATCACCCCGTAGCTTGAATGTGAAAAGTTGCCAAAAAAATAAAAAAAGGAAAGAAAATGGCCTGTTCTGGGGGCAGGCACCCCAAAAAAAAGAGAAAAAAATGATGATGAGCAAAAAGGAGAGCGAATGAAATTCTGCCTACTACATCTGAGATGCCATCTCTTAGAGGTTGGGCCTTTCAAAAAAAAAGAGAGAAAAAAATGAAGGAGACCTTAATGGCTACATCTACTAGGGGAAATATCACTCCCCTCATGACTTGGTTCGTGCCAAATAAGAAACTACCATTGTGGGATTGGTATGGTGGAGCGAACCACTCATCCTCTCTCTGAGGAGGTGAGCGCTCTCCTATGCACCCGCCTTGGTCTGTTAAATAAAGGGTAATGACTCTGTACTACACAGTCAGCACCTTCAAAGTTGTCCATTCAAAAAAAGAAGAAGAAGAATGAATGCAAGAGAAAAGAAGAAAGGAAGTTATGGGGTCAACAGGGCTTCCCCATTCGCCCCAACCTATGGGGTACTCCCCACTTGTGACGACCCGGACTCCGGATACCGGATATACCCGATAGGAATACCGAGTAGACCCGATACCACTTGGAACCCGTGAAGCCTCCCAAGAGCTGTAAAGCTCCGAAGGGATAAAAAGATTATCGTGTAGTACATTGAAGTCACAGATGTAACAGTAAGCAATTAAATTCCATTAATCAGGTTTGCTAAAGTAGCAGAAATAAAATTACTTTTTAATTAATAGTTAAAATTAACAATTATACTAGAGTCCGGGCTAAAGGAAAGGCAAGTACAGTCCAACAGAAAGAAAAAATGTACACTGAGGTCAGGGGAAGCCCGACGCGGGTACCACTGGCAACTACGAGCACGCCACACCAGGAACCGCGAAGGAAGCAGAGACGACCACACCTGAAAAGCACGGGTGACCCTCGTGTCACTGGCTCAGTAGGGGTCACGCAGATCCCCACTGAAAAATGACACAATAACACGGAACAACAACTAAAATAATAGTAGTCGTAAAGCAGAAAAAACTAAACTACATCTAGAAAGCTGTAAACAGCAGGAGCAGAACAGCTAAAAGAAAATGGAAAAGTAAAGCCGTAAGGAACGAGAACACGACTACCGAGCAAAGCACGGCTCCCTAAGCTACTCCAAACAGTGACAGAAGGGCGAACCCTGATCTCACAAAGTCAGGAGTTACCAATCCGTCGGAAGGCACAAGGCCCAAAGCGAAGGCCTACTGAAATGACGTAGACAGACACGGGACACTAAAGCCTACATGACTGGATTGTCGTGTATGCTTCCCTAAGCGCAGACGCACACACGACTAGATCATCGTGCATACTGCACAGCACTGACCTCGGAGAAGGCCAAGGAGAGGCTAACCCGGGAAGGTCATGACACGAAGAATGAGAAATGCGAGAGTCACGTGTCACGTGACGGAAGCACCTCCTCACCAGAATCACAGCCAAATGCGTCCACTGACGTCTTACAGTGCACCGTAAATATCTCGCTACGAACACCGAGAACGACGGAGACTGAGATACTCTCTAAACCAAGAATAGGTTCAGGAACAAGGAACAACAGTAACGAGTGACTAGTCAGGGTCATGGCCGTCGGCATTTGTCCAATTGCCCCAGACCACGTGTGCACACACCGGCTCCTTGCCTTGAGCCAGGCCTCTAGCTAGTTTTCCCTCCCAGTTGGACGCTACTGTAAAGCAAGGGCCCACGGAACTAACTTACAAACCGTATATCGGGAACTGCTGTCACTACCACTCCCAGGTGGGTTGACACTCGAGGCCGTCAGGCTGCGACTAGTGGAGGCTCATTAGACACAGAGACTATGAAACCTAAGTGCTGGAGTACGGACAGGCGAAGCACGCACTGTCACACATACCATGAAGCACAAGACACAAGGTAGCATACCAGACTGCCATCGGACTCAGGATAGTCAACTAGACCTGCAACACAACGATCCTTGAGTTAGAAGACTCGGGGTCAAGATCATCGTAAAAGCGGAACAGGCCGCCAATCGGCCTAATTCCTATGTCAAGGAAAACGACACTAGATCATCAGATCCACACATCCGTATAAAATGTGTAGCACCCCGTATAAATTTTTTTTTAATAATATTTTTCAAATAAAAAAATATTAGATAAATCCTATGGGAAGCTTAAGTAAGAAGTTGGAACACGGAGCTATCATATGTAAAGAGTATTCACTTAACAAGTGGCTTCCTAGTGTAGTTGGTTATGTGACTTGCCTTTCAACCCAATGACCAGGGTTCAAATCCTAGCATCCACCATTACTTTTCATGCCAGATAATTATATGCTATAGGCTAGCAAAACTTGCATCGACACGGGGCCACAGGGCCCCTATAATTTAGCTTACATACAAACCTTCGTTGGCATTTGTCCTTCTCATACATGAATAGTAGGTTTGAGCTGGACGTTTGAGCTGGCATCGCACTGAGATGCGAATTATGTAGGATCTTGTCCCCCTCCAACGCTATAATACTCCCTATACTGAGACTCCCTTCATTCTTCCGAAGACTTGCTGCAGAGAAGGGGGAGCCTCCTCTGACGTTGCAGAAGAAAGCTGCCCTTTTTCTTCCATCTATACGCTGTCGTCTCAGAGAGGTAGGTGTTCTCAATTTTTAACTAAACTAGTATCTAATCTAGGATGATTAGTCTAGGCAGTTAGTCTTAGGCTCATCTCCATGCGATATTTTATGTTTATACAACATGTGTTAGCCTCGTAGTTAGCATGCAATAGCTTCAATTTGGAACAATTAGCAAGTATTAGTCTCATGACCTAGATAAATAATATGTATTAGCTTTATTAACTAATCTATTAACAGCATATAGCATGTTAAATGTCGACACTTCCATGACACACACTTACATATATATATGACAGCAAGTGTTACACTTCCATGACACATCATGTGTCGACATTTCCATATTTATGTAATAGCATGTTAAATGTCGACACTTCATCAACACCTCAGATGTCGGTGTTGACACGTTAAGTGTTAAGCAACTCATGTGTCGACACAGGTGTCGACACCGGTGTTGACACATGTGTCGACACACAGTACATACGTGATCATATAAGCAACTCATGTGTCGACACAGGTGTCGACACCGGTGTTGACACCGGTGTTGACACAGGTGTCGACACACAGTACATATGTGAACATATAAGCAACTCATGTGTCGACACCGGTGTTGACACTGGTGTTGACACAGGTGTCGACACACAATACGTACGTGAACATATTACTCGCAGAAGAACCTCATGTGTCGACACCGGTGTTGACACAGGTGTCGACACACAAAACATTGTAATATTAACTGTACAACAGAGATGAAAAATGAACAGGAAGTGTCGACACTAGTGTCGACACATGCAGTGAACTTAATGAAAAACACCGTAAAGCCTCTTTACAAGTGAAATAAAGTATGAACAATTTATGAACCTCCATTTTACCTCTATTAACAGTATATATATAACACCTGCATATGCAAGTGTGCATATATACACCCGACACCTTAAATAAATATATATATATATTTGTAGAATGAAATTATTTTTTTTGTAAAAATCTAATTTTCACCACATTAGTTTATACATACTAAAAATTATCTCCAACATGTTAAAACTATTTCCAGCATTTTAAAAGTGACTTCCAATATGATAGAATTATTTTATACATACTGAGATATAAAAAGTATTTTCAGCATGTTAAAATCTATTTAAAGCTATTTTTGTGCATATAAAACTTACTTTCCTATTAAATAAAGTAGTAAATTGATGCATGAAAATTACTTCCAGCATGATAACATTTCTTCCAGTATGGTAAAATTATTCCAGCATGTTATAATTATTTTTGGCATGTTATAGTTATTTTCAATGTATTAAAACTATTTTTCAGCATGATAATTCTATTTTCCTATCAAATAATTAGCAAATAAATGTAGAAAAATAAATTTTTGCATGATAACATTATGTTGTTATCAGAAAATTTCTGTAATAAGCATGGCAACCTTATATTATCATCCTATCAGTAAGTTAATTAATTTTAGCATGTTAATAATTAATTTTAGCATGTTAATAATTAATTTTCAGCATGTAAAAATTAAATCCAACATGAAAATTTTATTTTTATCACCTTACCAGTAAAGTAACATATGAAACTCATTCTCAACATGTTAATATCATTTTTAGCAAGTTAGAACTATATTCAACATAAAAACTTATTTTCATAATTAATTTCTGATTATTATAATAAATCACCATTTTGGCTAACTCATATATGTATATCGGACAGAAGATATACATACCTATAACCTCCATTATATTGAACAGAATTCTATAATCGGATATATATATACATATACATATTGGATAAAAATAATATATATATATAACTAATATCGACATTTGTGTCAACACCAGCAAGTTAGTCTCAAACTCCTACTGTCATTAGCATGTATCGAACGTTACGGGTTTTACTCCTAGTTCGTCCCTACATAACGATACGCCTTGGATTCTATTCTATAATCCACCTTATATACATCCTACCGGGTCAATCCTTGAAATTCCATATTGGCTATAAATGAGAGTGGATGTCGACAAACACGACCAATGCTGTGCATATAGGGCCCGGTCTGGTCCTGGGAGGAGCACCCGAAGGTACTTGTGCCCATGGGAGTTTATTGACCACGGTGTTTGGCATTGCACCGGAGTACTTGCTTGCTAGACTTTAGGCATTCCACTCATTCTCGTGATATTACTTGATTGATTGACTTGAGACCCGCAGAAGGGTAAAAGTGTTTACTTGAATGCATTATAAATAGCCAATTCCAGTTATACATGCTTGAAACTACTTTGCTTACTATTGCTAGCTTGATTAACATGTTGCTATTCCAGTTATTACTTCTCAGTTATCACTGGCCTGATGTCATTTGCTATCACTTGCTACTGATGCTTGAAATTGTGCAATCTATATACTCTCACTTTCTACTCCTATCGATTTTACGATTCTTTGATATCTATCTGTCTGCATGCATAGTTTACCTACATTAAATAAATGGGTAATTCACTTAAAGCATATTAGAACTTGAGATGTAAATCCTACTGAGCGATTCGCTCATCTAGTTGTTTTCTAACCTTTTCAGGTAGTTCGGATATCAACCAGAACTCGGAAGGGAATTAGTCTGAGTGATGAGTGTAGAAATGGAGTTATCATGTTGTCTTGTTAATTGTGGTGTAGTAATTATGTCATTTGTATCCAGTTATGTCAGATGTCAGTTGTATTAGTCTAATTTATTAGAACTTTAATAAGGGCTTGAAGCCTAGTAGTCGGACTCGAGAAATGTGTGTAATTATCATTTGGTTAGTGGTAACAATTATCATCTCGGATTATTTGTATTAATTTCAAGTTAAATCTTAGTTATTTGCGCACCCTATTAACTATCAAAATGAAGAATTCCATCGAATAGCTAGCTCGCTTTGGTTCTATATAAAACTATCGCGCCACGGGTAAGCTTCCACGCTTGGGACGTGACAGCTTTCTTGGTATCAGAGCCTAGGATTTTAATTTCCTAGGTAAAAACCTGAGTCCAAAGATATAAATGTCTAATAGAATTGTCTATGGATAGGTTTAGATCTTACCTGGTGAGATTGGTAAAGTCAAGGGTTAAGTTTAACAATGACAATTGACTCCATAATAACGAAACCCATTATTTATTACCCCTTAATTCTTTTGTAGGATTATGGCCGCTGAAAGAGCACAATGGCGCGAGATGCAGCGCACTGTGCAGGGACTTACGCAGGCGCTACAGCAAGTGGCGCAAGGCAATGTTGGCGGTGCTCACCGTGGAGCTGGTGACCTTCACCGGGATTTTCGTAACATGAACCCACCAAGATTCACGGGTTCGGTGGACCTCGATGATGCCGAGAATTGGCTAAAGGAAATTGAGAGGATCTTCCGTGTAATGCAATGCACGGATACAGAGAAGGTTCTATTGGCTACGTTCCAACTAGAACGGGATGCTCGATGCTGGTGGGAATCCGTAGAAGCAACACTGCCCGACAACCATGTCACTTGGGCGGAGTTTGTTGAACACTACAACAACAAGTATTTTTCTGACCGTGTTCAAGAGAAGAAGGCCACGGAATTTGCCGTGTTAAAGCAACGGAGCCTGAAGGTGGCCGAATATGAGGCCCAATTCTCAAGACTTTCCCATTATGCACCCCACTTGGTGTGTACGGAAAAGATGAAAGCAAGGAAATTCCTCAACGGGCTACGGCCCCAATATATTACACAACTTGCGCCAATGGACATCCAAGTCTATTCGGAAATGGTTCGGCATGCTCAATTGTTGGAAGATGCCACTGAATTCTCTGAAAGGATTCGAGGCAGGGACAAGAAGGAACCCGTCCCTAGTATGGGAAACTTCAAACCACCATTTGGTAAGAAGCGATTCTTAAATGGAGGAGAATTTTCCAAAGAGAAGAGGTTCCAGAAAAGCAACAAGCCCTTCTCTACAATCAACAATAAGCCTTCCTCCGCCATCACACCTTCCAAGGAAATCTGCAAGTATTGTGACAAGGCTGGTCATAAGACTGAGGAATGCTGGAGGAAACTGGGAGCATGTCTCAGATGTGGGAGTCGAGAGCATCGAATCCCCGACTGCCCCTTGATGAAGGAACAAGCCAACAAAGACAAGAAGCGTCTGGTAAAGAAACAAGGCCGTCTCCAAGCTCTTCAAGGGACGAAACCCATGGAAGGAGGAATCGTGGAAGGTACACTAACTGTTTGCTCTAAACCTGTAAAAGTTCTATTTGATACTGGAGCAACTCATTCATTTGTTTCCAAGAGATTTACTGCCTCATTTTCTAAAGAACCTGAATGGTTAGATTTAGTAATATCTACACCTCTTGGAAACAAGTCTGATATCATGCATCACTACCCAAGTTGTGAGGTTATGGTCCAAGGTAACAATCTGCCAGTCGACCTGATATGCCTTGATATGGAGCATTATGATGTCATATTAGGAGCTGACTGGTTATCCACCTACCAAGCAACGGTAGACTGCCGGCATGGCAAGATAACTTTTGCAGATTATTCCGAGTTAGTTTATATTAGCCCTCGGAATAAATCCCCTCTCATCTCAGCTCTTCGAGCTAGCAAACTTGTGAATAAAGGATGTGTGGCTTTCATAGCTTTTGTGACTGCCATGGAAGTCGAGAAGACTGAAATTGAAGACATCCGTGTAATTCGGGACTTTTCAGATGTTTTTCCTGAAGAATTACCAGGTTTACCCCCGGAGAGGGAAGTGTCGTTCACTATCGACATTATTCATGGTGCTGGTCCTGTGTCTAAGGCACCCTATAGAATGTCTCCCGCCGAGTTGAAGGAGCTAAAAGAGCAGCTAATGGATTTACTGAAAAAGGGATTCATTAGGCCGAGTACTTCCCCCTGGGGAGCACCCGTGCTCTTTGTTAAAAAGAAGGATGGAACATTTAGGCTATGCATTGATTATCGGCAGTTGAACCATCTTACAATCAAGAACAAG
Organism: Amorphophallus konjac; assembly: GCA_022559845.1. Taxonomy (NCBI): domain Eukaryota; kingdom Viridiplantae; phylum Streptophyta; class Magnoliopsida; order Alismatales; family Araceae; genus Amorphophallus; species Amorphophallus konjac. The sequence goes on along the minus strand of CM040117.1, from coordinate 133,983,475 downwards.
TACCCGCTGCCGAGAATTGACGAGCTGTTCGACCAATTGTCTGGAGCTAACTATTTCTCCAAGATTGATCTTCGGTCTGGTTACCACCAATTGAGGATCAAAGAAGTAGACATATATAAAACTGCATTTCGAAGCAGGTATGGGCATTACGAATTTACTGTTATGCCTTTTGGACTAACAAATGCCCCCGCAGCTTTTATGCAGTTAATGAACAACATCTATAGGCCTTATTTAGACCAATTTATTGTGGTCTTTATCGATGATATATTGATCTATTCAAAAACTGAAGAAGATCATGAAGTGCATCTCAAGAAGGCATTACAGATATTGCGAGACAACATGCTATATGCCAAATTCAGCAAATGCCAGTTCTGGCTTGAAGAAGTGTCCTTCTTAGGCCATGTCATATCAAAGAATGGAATTTCTGTTGAGCCTGCGAAGGTCGAAGCTGTACAAAATTGGGGACGACCAACGAATGCAACGGAGATTCGAAGCTTCTTGGGTCTAGCTGGTTACTACCGGCGTTTTATTAAGGACTTCTCCAAGATTGTTGTCCCTCTTACCAGATTAACTCGCAAGGAAGTGCCTTATGAATGGAGTGAAGACTGTGAGAAGAGTTTCCTAACTTTGAAGGATCTCTTGACTACTGCTCCGGTCTTATCTCTACCAATTGAAGGAGAGAAGTACGAGGTATATACCGATGCATCTGGTATCGGCCTCGGATGTGTATTGATACAGAATGGAAGAGTCATTGCATACTCTTCCTGGCAATTAAAGAAGCATGAAGAAAACTACCCTGTGCATGATTTGGAACTAGCCGCAGTGGTATTGGCTTTAAAGATCTGGAGGCACTATCTCTATGGAGAGCAATTCACCATATACTCTGATCATAAAAGCCTTAAATATCTATTCTCTCAGAGGGAGCTGAACATGCGACAAAGGCGTTGGCTTGAGTATCTCAAGGATTTCGATTTCACTATACAATATCATCCTGGTAAGGGTAATTCCGTAGCAGATGCCCTTAGTCGGAAGCCGAGAGCCCTAGTAACCAACTGTATGGTTCAAGAATGGAAGCTGCTGGAAAAATTCAATGAACTCAATATAAGCATGGATGAGAATGACAGGTGTATTACTCTATCTCTCATAAGTGTACATCCGGATTTGCTAGCTGAAATCAAGAGGTTGCAAGAAGAAGATCCTACCCTAGTGGAAATAAAAGAAAAGCTGGACGAGAAATCTTGTTTCAAGTTGGCACTCGATGGCAGATTATTATACCATGAATGGACATGTGTACCAGACAGTCCTGAGCTGAAGAAGAGGATTCTTGAAGAAGCTCACCGATCGAGGTATACGATCCACCCTGGAGCCACTAAGATGTACCAAGATATAAAAAGAACCTTTTGGTGGCCCAATATGAAAAGGGAGATAGCAGACTTCGTGTCTAGATGCTTGACATGCCAACAGGTGAAGGCGGAACATCAGAAGCCCGCTGGAAGATTGCATCCACTAGATATCCCCAAGTGGAAATGGGAAGACATCGGCATGGACTTCATCATGGGTTTGCCCAGGTCTAGGGGCGGACATGATGGAATATGGGTAATCATCGATCGCCTTACTAAATCGGCTCATTTCTTACCTATCAAGAGTCGATGGTCGATTGATGTTCTTGCTGCCTTATATATCTAGGAGGTTACTAGATTGCATGGAATTCCTGTGTCTATAGTATCTGATCGAGACCCACGCTTTACTTCTCATTTTTGGAAGGGTCTACAACATTCTCTGGGAACGAAACTCAACTTTAGCACTACTTTTCATCTCCAGACAGATGGTCAGACTGAAAGAACAAATCAGGTTGTTGAAGATATGTTAAGGACATGTATTATAGATTTCGGCGGAAGCTGGCATGACCACTTACCCCTAGCCGAATTTGCCTATAATAACAGCTACCAATCCAGTATCCAGATGGCACCTTTCGAGACACTTTATGGCAGGAGTTGTCGATCTCCAATATGCTGGGATGAAGTCGGTGAAAGACAACTTCTAGGCCCAGATATGGTTAGAGATTCAACTAAAAAAATACACCTTATTAGAGAGAGACTCAAGGTAGCTCAGTGCAGGCAAAAATCTTATGCTGATAACAGAAGGAGAGATTTGGAATTTCAAGTGGGTGATCATGTATTTCTCAAGGTATCTCCCGGCCGAGGTATTAGAAGATTCGGTGTTAAGGGCAAGCTTACACCAAGGTTTATCGGTCCATTTGAAGTATTAGAAAGAGTGGGCGAGGTGGCTTACCGCATTGCCTTACCTCCTCAACTATCGGAAGTGCACAATGTATTCCATATTTCTATGCTGAAGAAGTATGTGCATGATCCTCTCCACGTCATCGATCACACTGACTTGGTGATATAGAAGGACCTCACCTATGAGCAAAGGCCAGTAAAGATTCTCGACCAAGAAATCCGAGTTCTAAGGAGCAAGATGATCCCTATGGTAAAAATCCAATGGAATCGATGCTCGGAGCAAGAAGCAACTTGGGAGACCGAGGAATCTATGAAGAGAAGATACCCAGAACTATTTTAGTAGGCAAGTATCTTATACTTTCTACAGTATCCTTATGTAGTTGAATTTACCCTTATACAATTGAATTTGGGGACCAAATTCTTTTAAATAGGGGAGGGTGTAGCACCCCGTATAAATTTTTTTTTAATAATATTTTTCAAATAAAAAAATATTAGATAAATTCTATAGGAAGCTTAAGTAAGAAGTTGGAACACGGAGCTATCATATGTAAAGAGTATTCACTTAACAAGTGGCTTCCTAGTGTAGTTGGTTATGTGACTTGCCTTTCAACCCAATGACCAGGGTTCAAATCCTAGCATCCACCATTACTTTTCATGCCAGGTAATTATATGCTATAGGCTAGCAAAACTTGCATCGACACGGGGCCACAGGGCCCCTATAATTTAGCTTACATACAAACCTTCGTTGGCATTTGTCCTTCTCATACATGAATAGTAGGTTTGAGCTAGCATCGCACTGAGATGCGAATTATGTAGGATCTTGTCCCCCTCCAACACTATAATACTCCCTATACTGAGACTCCCTTCATTCTTCCGAAGACTTGCTGCAGAGAAGGGGGAGCCTCCTCTGACGTTGCAGAAGAAAGCTGCCCTTTTTCTTCCATCTATACGCTGTCGTCTCAGAGAGGTAGGTGTTCTCAATTTTTAACTAAACTAGTAGCTAATCTAGGATGATTAGTCTAGGCAGTTAGTCTTAGGCTCATCTCCATGCGATATTTTGTGTTTATACAGCATGTGTTAGCCTCGTAGTTAGCATGCAATAGCTTCAATCTGGAACAATTAGCAAGTATTAGTCTCATGACCTAGATAAATAATATGTATTAGCTTTATTAACTAATCTATTAACAGCATATAGCATGTTAAATGTCGACACTTCCATGACACACACTTACATATATATATATGACAGCAAGTGTTACACTTCCATGACACATCATGTGTCGACATTTCCATATTTATGTAATAGCATGTTAAATGTCGACACTTCATCAACACCTCAGATGTCGGTGTTGACACGTTAAGTGTTAAGCAACTCATGTGTCGACACCGGTGTTGACACATGTGTCGACACACAGTACATACGTGATCATATAAGTAACTCATGTGTCGACACAGGTGTCGACACCGGTGTTGACACCGGTGTTGACACAGGTGTCGACACACAGTACATATGTGAACATATAAGCAACTCATGTGTCGACGCACAATACGTACGTGAACATATTACCCGCAGAAGAATCTCATGTGTCGACACATGTGTCGACACCGGTGTTGACACAGGTGTCGACACACAAAACATTGTAATATTAACTATACAACAGAGACGAAAAATGAACAGGAAGTGTCGACACTAGTGTCGACACATGCAGTGAACTTAATGAAAAACACCGTAAAGCCTCTTTACAAGTGAAATAAAGTATGAACAATTTATGAACCACCATTTTACCTCTATTAACAGTATATATATAACACCTGCATATGCAAGTGTGCATATATACACCCGACACCTGAAATAAATATATATATATATTTGTAGAATGAAATTATTTTTTTTTGTAAAAATCTAATTTTCACCACATTAGTTTATACATACTAAAAATTATCTCCAGCATGTTAAAACTATTTCTAGCATTTTAAAAGTGACTTCCAATATGATAGAATTATTTTATACATACTGAGATATAAAAATTAATTTCAGCATGTTAAAATCTATTTAAAGCTATTTTTGTGCATATAAAACTTACTTTCCTATTAAATAAAGTAGTAAATTGATGCATGAAAATTACTTCCAGCATGATAACATTTCTTCCAGTATGGTAAAATTATTCCAGCTTGTTATAATTATGTTTGGCATGTTATAGTTATTTTCAATGTATTAAAACTATTTTTCAGCATGATAATTTTATTTTCCTATCAAATAATTAGCAAATAAATGTAGAAAAATAAAATTTTGCATGATAAAATTATGTTGTTATCAGAAAATTTCTGTAATCAGCATGGCAACCTTATATTATCATCCTATCAGTAAGTTAATTAATTTTAGCATGTTAATAATTAATTTTAGCATGTTAATAATTAATTTTCAGCATGTAAAAATTAAATCCAGCATGAAAATTTTATTTTTATCACCTTACCAGTAAAGTAACATATGAAACTCATTCTCAACATGTTAATATCATTTTTAGCAAGTTAGAACTATATTCAACCTAAAAACTTATTTTCATAATTAATTTCTGATTATTATAATAAATCACCATTTTGGCTAACTCATATATGTATATCGGACAGAAGATATACATACCTATAACCTCCATTATATTGAACAGAATTCTATAATCGGATATATATATACATATACATATTGGATAAAAATAATATATATATATAACTAATATCGACATTTGTGTCAACACCAGCAAGTTAGTCTCAAACTCCTATTGTCATTAGCATGTATCGAACGTTACGGGTTTTACTCCTAGTTCGTCCCTACATAACGATACGCCTTGGATTCTATTCTATAATCCACCTTATATACATCCTATCGGGTCAATCCTTGAAATTCCATATTGGCTATAAATGAGAGTGGATGTCGACAAACACGACCAATGCTGTGCATATAGGGCCCGGTCTGGTCCTGGGAGGAGCACCCGAAGGTACTTGTGCCCATGGGAGTTTATTGACCACGGTGTTTGGCATTGCACCAGAGTACTTGCTTGCTAGACTTTAGGCATTCCACTCATTCTCGTGATATTACTTGATTGATTGACTTGAGACTCGCAGAAGGGTAAAAGTGTTTACTTGAATGCATTATAAATAGCCAATTCCAGTTATACATGCTTGAAACTACTTTGCTTACTATTGCTAGCTTGATTAACATGTTGCTATTCCAGTTATTACTTCTCAGTTATCACTGGCCTGATGTCATTTGCTATCACTTGCTATTGATGCTTGAAATTGTGCAATCTATATACTCTCACTTTCTACTCCTATCGATTTTACGATTCTTTGATATCTATCTGTCTGCATGCTTAGTTTACCTACATTAAATAAATGGGTAATTCACTTAAAGCATATTAGAACTTGAGATGTAAATCCTACTGAGCGATTCGCTCATCTAGTTATTTTCTAACCTTTTCAGGTAGTTCGGATATCAGCCAGAACTCGGAAGGGAATGAGTCTGAGTGATGAGTGTAGAAATGGAGTTATCATGTTGTCTTGTTAATTGTGGTGTAGTAATTATGTCATTTGTATCCAGTTATGTCAGATGTCAGTTGTATTAGTCTAATTTATTAGAACTATAATAAGGGCTTGAAGCATAGTAGTCGGACTCGAGAAATGTGTGTAATTATCATTTGGTTAGTGGTAACAATTGTCATCTCGAATTATTTGTATTAATTTCAAGTTAAATCTTAGTTATTTGCGCACCCTATTAACTATCAAAATGAAGAATTTCATCGAATAGCTAGCTCGCTTTGGTTCTATATAAAACTGTCGCGCCACGGGTAAGCTTCCGCGCTCGGGACGTGACAAAATGACTCACGAAGACCTGAGGGATCACCAAAACCCTCAACATATCTAGACATGCAGACCGAGGTGAGATAGTACCTCTCTGTGTCCAGAACCATGTCACGAACTATCTAGAATAGTCGAGACACTCACAAGGTTACTTGTCAACCACTGGACCTCACCGGGTTGACCAGAGCCTGACAATGACTCTGAAGCAGCACAAAACACTACTCGATATAATGGCATTCCTGGCTATCTTATAACATGGTCACAGCCCTCGTAGGACGTCAGGAGACACCCACGGGACAACGGGCAAACCACAAGGTCAAGCCATGACAATTAGGGATCAAAACCATGGAAAGCAATAATCTAGAGAAAGGCATTCTACCTCAAGGCTGATACACAGCATAAGTGGTCAAGAAGAAGGCCGCCATACCTTGAAGGGAACAAGACTATGGCGGTCCTAGATTGGGCCGCTAGGGGACTATAGCGGTCAAGGATTAGGCCGCTAAACCCAGTCAACCCTGAACTGACCTATCTAGTCAAATCACCACCTAGCGGTCTATCACAGACCCGCTACACGAACTAGGCGGTCTAAGAGTGAACTGCCACGCTAACCGCCCTAAAACATTGACCTAAGTCAAACGACCTATAGCGGCCCAAGAAAGGCGCGCTACAACGATGAGGCGGACGAAGGTTGGGCCGCCAAGGCCAACTGACTTAAAATCTTGATTCAGTCAAACGAACCGTAGCGGTCTAAGGAAGACGCGCTACAGAAAACTCTGGCGGTCGGAGCTAGGGCCGGTAGCTCGAACCGACTTACACTAAAATCGAGAACCCGTTGAGCTTGGCGCACCACCATAGGGCCGCTAGAAGCAAGAGGCGGTCAAAGGTTGGGCCGCCAACCTAAACCAACCTACAACTAACTGACATACTATGGAGTGTGATGGTCTATCGAGGGGCCGCCAGAGACCAGTAGCGGTCTCTGAAATGACCGCCAGCACAGTAACGGCGGGAAAATAGGGGAATGACCGATCTCGGCCGTTCCACGCCCCATTCGCTTCTAAACGCAGGGGAAACAACCCTAGTCGATGAAAAACACCTTCCACAGGCCGGAAGGGGCACATGCAACAGTTAGATCGCAAGAAATGGGCGATTCCAACGAATCGACCGTAATTGGGTCACCGGGGTTCCTGAACTCGTACCGGCCCTGAATGGCGACCAAATGTGATAAAAACAACATATCTGGAATGCTAACATGCTGGGGGTCACAATGAAACTAATCTAGTCGAAAACCATCGCCATTTTTCGGTCGAACTCGGCGCACACCCCGTAAACATGCTTTTTCCGAAACTGAACGAAACCCACTAAAACTCGCACCGATCAACACGAAATTGCAAGGAAACGCAGAAGAGAAGCATGGCTTCCATCTCCCTACCTCCACCGAAGATTCTGCGCACCGTAGTGACTAAACCGCGTCGAAAACTGCTTCGCGAGTTCGACCGTCGGCTTTGAATCCACCGTTTGGGATCGCGCTAGAAACAGTCTGATCCTCACCCCATCGCACTCCGGACCATCCTCACAGCATCTCCTCAGCCTGCTAACGCCTCCTCCGTCTGCAGCTGGAGCCGGGAGGGCGAGAGAAGAGAGAAAACGGGAGATAGAGAGGGTCACGGCGGCGAATGAGAAGGGAGGAGAGAGGAAGAAGAATAAAAAGGAAAGAAATTAGGAAATTTTCCTAATTTCTGAAAATTCCGATTTTTAGCCACAAAACCCACTAATTAAAAAAGATACGAAAAAATAGTCGAAACGATCCTCTCAAAGAGTACATCGCAGCTGTAGCGTCCTCAAGTCAATGAACTGAACAACAAACTCACCACAAGGTTCCGTAACTAGTACGAGAGAAAAACCCACATAGATCGTAAAACTCAACTCAGGACCCACAAAAATGATCCGAAAGCACTCCGATAAGGATCCGAAAGATTCAATAAGAATCCAGGGTATTACACCACTTGTCCCACCGGACTGAATCCCTACCCTTGATTTGGGACCTATGTCCCCGGCTAATGCATTCTCACTGTTTTCTGGCGTTCGGCCAACAATGATTCAGATACACCAAGAAATGCCATATTTGTCTCACGGGGCTCTCCCACTGTTGCTGGTTTGGACCCTTTGCCCAATGTCAGCCCAATAAAATCTCCTTTCTCTTCACATAAGGCGCTCTGCCCTCGTCAAGCTCGAAAATGACCTTTCGTCCCATCGGGCTGGGTCCACAAAACCTTTTTCATTGGCCTGAGGTGCTCCACCCTCGCGAAACCCCAAAATTACCGTCTGTCCCGCTGGGCTGGGTCCATAAAACCCTTTTATTGGCTTGAGGCATTCTGCGCTGGCCGAGCTCAAAAATTGTCCCTAGCCTCGCAGAACTGGGCCTATAAACCCCTTCTTTCCGGCTCGAGGCACCACATTTTGTCTAGGACTTTGGGATGCTATTCCCTAGCCCCACCAGCAACATAAACAGTCAACTTCATCAATAGTCCCTGCAAATAAAATACCCCGCATCGCAAACAAGTCTGCTTTAGGGAGAACAAAAAAAACAACAAAAGAAAGAGAAATAAAAGAGGAAATAAATAAATAAAAATGATAAAAAAAATAAAAATGATGATTTAAAATGAACTTAATGAATCAATAAACACAATAAATTCAACAAAACCAACAAAATTCAACAAACACAATAAATCTAACAAAACTAATAAATTCAATAGATTTGGCAAACTCAATAAACCCAATAAATAGAACAAAATTAATCACCAAAATAAATAAATCAATCTAATAAACTAAATAAACTCTAACAAATCCAATCAACTCAATGAATCAAGCAAACCAAATGAACTTCGAGAACCAATAAACCTAACAAGCTCAATAGACTCAATAAACTTAATGAACCCAATGAACCCAATAAACGCAATAAAATCGATAAACTCAATGGATTCAACAGGATTCAATAAAAAACCAATAAACCAAGCAAAATCAGTGAACCCAATTAATCAATAAACTTGATAAAATCAATAAACTCAATGAAATTAACAAAGTTCAACAAGCCCAATAAGCTCAACAAACTCAATAAATCAATAAACTCAACAAACCAAATAAACCCCAATAAACTCAACCAATAAATTCAATAAACTCAAAAAATTCAACAAACCCAATGAACTTAATAAACTCAACCAACAAACTCAATAAACCCAACAAGTTCAACAAAACAAATAAATCTAATAAACTTAATAAACTTAACAAATTCAATAAATCCAAGCAACCCAACAGCTGAAACAAACCAACAAACTCAATAAATCAATAAACTCAACAAACCCAATAAACCCAATGAACTCAACCAATAGACTCAATAAGCTCAACAAAGCCAATGAATCCAATAAACTCAATAAACCTAACAAGTTCAATAAACTCAGCAAATCCATACAAATAAACCAATGAAAGACCTCTTCGCATTGTCTCAGATCTTCTGTCTGGGCAAGGTCAAGTGATCCCGTCATCTCCACGGGTCAACGTCCATATTCTATCCTGGCTTAGACCTCACGTCTCTGCTAGGTTGGTCAACTTCGACATGACGACGGGCTGACATCCTCATCTGCACATTCCACCCTTGTTTCAAACCTTCCGTCTGAGTAGGGTTCATTGACTCTTACATTTCGTCGGAACATCAATATTTAGCCTTGGATCTCGTTCATCTACCATCTGGTCTACCCTCACCCCAAACCTTCTATCAGGGTAGGGCTCGTTGACTTTGACATGACGTCGAGTCAACACCTATCTCATATTCTGCCCTTGGCTTCGGCCTCATGCCTTCCCCAAGTTCGTTGACTTCGATAGGACATCGAGTCAACACCTATTTTACATTCCACCCTAGGCTTAGGACTCACGCCTTCGTCATGTTCGTTGTCTTTGACAGGATATCGAGTCAACACCTATGTTATATTCTGCCTTTGGTTCAGGCCTCACGCCTTTGTCAAGTTGGTTGACTTTGGCAAGTTTATCAAGTCAACAACCATATTTTGCCTTGGCCCAGACCCTTTGTCTCTTCCAGGTTGGTCATGTTCGACATGACGTCGAGACGACAATAGTGTTTTATGTATGCCCTTGTCTTGGACATACCGTCTAAACAAGGTTTGTTGGCTTCGACATCCCGTTGGGTCAACATCCATATTTTGCCTTTGGTTCAGACCTTCCGTCCGACCGGAGAATAAAAAGGCCCTTTTTACCTTGGGCTCGGACCTTTCGTCTAGTCAGACAACAAAAAGACCCTGTTACCTTGGGCTCAAACATTTTGTCCAGCCAGACAAAACAAGACGCCTTCACCTTTGGCTCGGGCCTTTTGTCCGGCCAGGAAATAAAAAGACCCTTTGGAGAGCGAAGAACCTCTTTCTAGCTTTTGGCTCGGCCCTTCCGTCCAGCCATAGAACAAAAAGACTCCTTCTCTGCCTTGGCGTCATGGCCTTCCTCCTAAGCCAAGTTGTACGGCGTAACAACTTTATGTCTAAGCCGTTAAATATCTTTGTCCGACGTCATGGCTCCTTCCGCCTAAGCCGGTAATTATTCTACCTTGGCGTCATGGCCTTCCGCCTAAGCCAAGTTGTACGGCGTCATGACTTTACGTCTAAGCCATTAAATATCTTTGTCCGGCGTCATGACTTTACGTCTAAGCCGTTAAATATCTTTTTCCGGCGTCATGGCTTTTTGCCTAAGCCGATAAATGTTTTATCTTGGTGTCATGGCCTTCCGCCTAAGCCAAGCTGCACGGCATCATGACTTTACGTCTAAGCCGTTAAATATCTTTATCTGGCATCATGGCCTTCCGCCTAAGTCGATAAATATTTTATCTTGATATCATGGCCTTCCGCCTAAGCCAAGTTGTATGGCATCATGACTTTACATCTAAGCCATTAAATATCTTTGTCCGGCGTCATGACTTTATGTCTAAGCCGTTAAATATCTTTGTCCGGCGTCATTATCTTCTGCCTAAGTCGGTAAATATTTTATCTTGGCGTCATGGCCTTCCACCTAAGCCAAGCTGCACGGCGTCATGAATTTACGTCTAAGCCATTAAATATCATTGTCCGGTGACATGGCTTTCTGCCTAAGTCGATAAATATTTTATCTTGGTATCATGGCCTTCCGCCTAAACCAAGTTGTACGGCGTCATGACTTTACGTCTAAGCCATTAAATATCTTTGCCCAGTGTCATGCCCTTCTGCCTAAGCCGGTAAATATTATATCTTGGCGTCATGGCCTTTCGCCTAAGCCAAGTTGTCCGGCATCATGGCTCTCTGCCTAAGTCGGTTAATATTCTACCTTGGCATCATGGCCTTCCGCCTAAGCCAAGTTGTTCGGCATCATGGCTCTATGCCTAAGCCGATAAATATTTTGCCTTGGCGTCATGGCCTTCCGCCTAAGCCAAGTTGTGCGACGTCATGACTTTGGTCTAAGCCGTTAGATATCCTTGTCCGGCATCATATTTCACTCCTTGTTGATTTCGGTCGGCCAATCTACTCTTTGTGGTAAACCTGTGATTTAATCTTCAGCTTGAGCTGTTGTCCTGGCTATGATATTAATTGATCAACATTCTGTGCTACTGTGGAGTGAAATGCATCCCACCTCCTTGAAATCTGAATTTGCAATTCTGAATTTCACTTGTCTATCTTGAAATCTTCTGAATTCATCAGCTTCATGATCTTCAAATCTATTTTCTATTGCATTCGCTGAGTTTGTGCTGGCTATTTTGAATTCCTTCAAAAATCTCATCTGATTTGGACTGAATTGTTAATTCTGCTTCTTGTTAAACCCTATCAGTTAGCATCCTGGATTCAGCTGCAACATAATTTTCTCTTATACATGCCTAGTGCCCTCAACTGCTTGTTGAAATGGCTGTTTCAGAAGTTCCATTGTTTGGACAAATGGTTGGGAAGATTTCAATGTGTGAGCCTTGTTCATAAATCTAGAAATTTTATGTTAAAGAAGAATCTTTTATTATACGGATTTATGAATATCTGAAAGTTTCAGATGGTTTAAGCTTCATGTATTTCTTGAATCTTTGATTCGAATATCTAAAAAATATCTGAATCAACTCTTTTAATAAATTATAAACCATTTAATTCTTGTTATATCATGTAAGATCTTCAGGAATCTGGACGTTCTTAAAATCATGGCTCACCTTAGTTGAAATGCTTGATGTAAGTATTGTCCTTAATCATTTGATTACTCTGAGATTTGTCTAAAAGAAAAATTTGATCAGAGCAATGCCTTTGGTCATTGAGAAACCATGTCCAAAGGACTGTGTCATGAAGTGCCATGGGTAACTCTAATAAAAATTTGATGAAAAATCTGTGAAAGGTTAGGCATAGCAATGATTAAGTTGCACTGAGAAATTGGGTCACCTCATCAAAGAAATGGAGATCACCTATGTCATGAAGTGCCCTAGTTAACTCTATTCAATATGAATCTTGACAGTTAGTCATACTAAGTGCTTGGGGATACTGACGTCTAAACAACGTGTATCCTCTAGTTACAAGGTGTGTACTAAACTCGATTGATCTTGAAAGATATTGCTATAAAATTTGCTGATGCATAGAAAGAAAAACAAAAACAAAAACTTGCTGAATCTTTAGACAAAATCAGATGCTTTCTTGAATGTTTAATCTCAATACTACTTTTGTAACTCCTAAGGAGTCATTGAAATTGAATGTCTAAGATGAAAGGAGATCAAACTAGATGTTATCATGAAAGCTTGGTTCAATTTTATTAAAATTGCTTCCATATATGAGTATAGATAGTCTATTTTGAATATTCTCTGAATACATTATCTTTAAACCATCATGCTCAATAAAGAACTATTCATAAGCCCTTATAATTGAAGACTCTGACACATGTTTAATTTTGGATTTATGGCTTGGCATCTCATTGTTAATCTTCCTCACTCTTTTTGGAAGTTCTGTTGATTTCTCAGAGTTGAAACCTGTTGGGGCTTTATTCTATTGAACACTCCTTGCTTGAGCTCAATTCTTCACTGATTACATCATTTCAATTTCTGCTAGTTGCTATTTTCTGCAGACTGCACAACCTCAATTCTCTCATTGCCCGCACTATAACAAGTGGTATCTCTCATTGCCTACTTTGGCCAACTGCCCTTGTGATTTTGCTGATATATATATGGATCACTTATTCCATTCAACTCCCTCTGCTGCATGTTCTTGTCTGCCTGCTTAGATTTTGTTGGTAAGGGGGAGAATAGCTTGTGTCTTTGCTTCATCATGCATGCTTTCTCATTTATTTCTTCTGATTCAATCCAACTATTTTTTTCTCTTTTTGATGAAGTCAAAGGGGGAGAATATGGTTGAGATAAAATAGGGTTGAGATATGAGTCAGCATGTTGTTCCATGACTCATAGTGTTGACATCATCAAAAAGGGGGAGAGTGTTGTACCCCTGTGGTTTTGATGATGTCATGTTGCATTTGGTTTTGAGTCGACTCTTGGTGGTCTGGAGACTCCTTTTCATGCAGACAGAATGCCTGCTGAAAAGTGTCGACTCATAGAGTGTGCAGTTGATGCAATTGTCATAAGTCATATGTGTTGAAGTTGCATTAATGCTGTCAGATGTGTAGCTGATGCACTACCATTGCTGTTGCTTTGCTGTTGCATTTGGCTGAGATTCATTGCATGTTGCTGGAGGCTTTGAGAATAAGGGTAATGGTTAGGTTATGTCATGAAAGAATCAGTGGTTAGTCATATCTCATGCTCATTGTGGTGCATATGAAGGTCAGAGTGCTTTAATGTTTATCTGCGCACATCTTTGTTCATGCATATAGACACACACATTTTATCAAACAGGTTGCATGCACACACACATTTTCCTTTGTGCATATAGAGGGTCTATGCACATTACTGTTCACATGCGTCGATGCTACACTGTTCACATAGGTTGATGCATGTGCTATCTTTGCATAGTTAAGGTCATTGCATGCTCTGGTTTTGCATAGCTTAGGTTGATGCATGTTCTTGCTAAGCAAGGTCGATGCACATTTCATGCATGTAGACTACATGACTAAAGACGATGCTAGTTTTGCATTTGGCAAACTAAGGTCAATGCTTGTTTGCGTCTGTGCTAGACAGGTCCGTGCATATCACTATTCACAAACATATAAGTCGTTGCTAGTTGCACCTTGTGCATACTAAGGTCGGTGCTAGTTGCATAAAGGGTCGGTGCTAGTGTCATGTATCATGCATACATAGTCGATGCTAGTAGCACCTTGTGCATACTAAGGTCGGTGCTAGTTGCATAAAGGGTCGGTGCTAGTGTCATATATCTTGCATACATAGTCGATGCTAGTTGCACCTTGTGCATACTAAGGTCGGTGCTAGTTGCATAAAGGGTCGGTGCTAGTGTCATATATCTTGCATACATAGTCGATGCTAGTTTGCTTTCAAGCATCCAAGGTCGAGGCTAGTTGTGTCTCATGCATACCTAAGGTCGATGTTAGTTGAGTCTGTTGCATCTAAGGTCGATGCTAGTGTCGAGTCTGTGCACATTTGTTCACCATGAAATTGAAGTCTGAGCACATTCACCTACTTGTTCTTCAAGGATGAAACATATGCATATATTGACTAAGTGTTTGATGAAATGTCTTAGAGAGTATGTTAGCAGAGTAGCACGCGAGCTCGAACTGAAGATGGGCACGTGATCCCAAGTTGGCTGGAAGCTGGCACGTGACCCAGAGATACTTATGATTGGCACGTGATCTGAGACATAAACTGGTCTGATATTCTGACACGTGGATCATCGTTTCATCTGCTCCTGACACGTGGCATCACTGAAAAGGTGGGAACGAGCTTCGCCCTCGACACGCCCTAAGCGTCAGCTCAAGGGACCCAGACAGGAAGGTCTATAAAACCCTCTGTTGCGGTGGAAATCAAGAAGTGAGAATACAAGAAAGCATACCAAAAAAAAGAAGAAGGAGCCGCCAGAGAGTGAGAGCAAAAAGGAGAAACAAAAAAAGCAGCAGAGCATTTGAAAAGAAGATTGAAGAAAAATTGAGAGAGCAAGGAGAGCCTGAGCAAGGAGACTCAGAGAGAGCAGTAAATCTGAAGATCTATACTCGTCAGTTGGAGGATCAAATCCTCAACTGATCTGCTCCAGTTGGAGCTATATTGTTCTTCTCTTTGTTTGTGTCTTTTTTTTTCTTTCCTGCAACGTTACAGTGTTCATTTTTTTGGGTCTTTTCCGATACCCTGTGTTGGGTTCGGGTTCCTCCTTGGGATTAAGGAGAAGGGAGAGTGATCTCCGATTTCCCTATGGGTTTCAAAGGAAGAGAGGATGTGTCCTCTGGTTGGTGGGCAATGGGACGTTGCTCACTGGTGTTCCTCCTGAGGATTCAGGAGAAGGGTGACTTGGGTCTCCAATTGTGAGTGGCTAGGTGTCACTCACGGTTTTCCCTCTGGTTTGGAGGAAGGGAGGTTCTTCTCTGGTTCTAGTTCTGTGGGTTGCAGAGCTAGGGGGCTGGTCTTTTAGGAAGCAAGACCAGGTCGAGGGATTTGTCTCCCATAGTCTCAAGCTGTTTGGCAGCGTTTGTTGCAGACTGAGTCTGCTTGTTCTTTCTTGAAGCAAGGGAATCCTCACTCAGTTTAAGTGAGGGATGGATGTAGGTCTGTGGGTTGCAGACCGAACCACCTAAAAATCCTATCTGTTGTGGTTTGCTTGTGCGCACTTCCATAACATCTATCGCCCCTTCGTAGGTTGTTTGAGCTTGCCTAGTTGACTTCCCGTTCGGTGTTATTTGGTGTTGTCCAACACTGCCACGTAGTGTCGTCTGCATATTTAGTAGTTCTTTGGGTTGTTGGGTACCTGCTGGGTATGCACTCTAAGTATTCGAGTGAGATTTGAATTCTCATTAGAATACTTATCTAGCCCAGCTTATTAGCCTTGACTTCTGCATGATTCCTAGTGACTATTTTATTTGGGTAAAATTTTGGTAACAGATTCATTCACCCCCCCTCTGAATCCGTGCCTTGCACCCATACATTCTGGCAAGTGGTATCAGAGCAGGTTGCTGGCTCAACAGATCCAACGATCTGCAGTAGTTCTTGGTGGTTCTCGGTGCCTTTTTCTATTTATCGTTCATTGTTTCTGCTTGATTGCTCTCGATATCCATAAGGCTCAACTATCTGTGTTTAATGGGTCTGATATCCCTAAATGGCTAGGCAGTGTGTGCACATTTATAAATGCAGTGAATCCTAACCTCTGGAACCTTGTTTCCAAAGGTCCTCACAAACTGCCTAAAGATGTGTCCAAATGGACAGACAAACATAGAATGAAAAATAATTAAAATATTAGAGCTCTCAACATTTTAAGAAAAGCTGTTGATCCTAACACCTTTCCTTTTGTTACCCATTGCAGGTCTGCCAAAGAAATCATGGACAAATTGATGGCAACCCACAAGAGAAGGAAAGATATCTGTATGATGGCTAATGGGAGTAACCATAGCAGTGATCAAGATGAATTCGAAGATGCTGAAGAGGTAAACAATCCCTTCTTTAGCTTTACTTTAGATGATTGGGAAGTTGTCTATGGCAAGCTGCTTGAATCACACGAAACACTGAGAAAGAAGAATAAAAGTCTGAAAAAGAAGCTAAATGACCTTGAGAATTCTAATTTTGGAGGCGAAGACTTCAATATTTTGAAAACGGAGAATGAAATATTCAGAAAACAACTAAACAATCTTGACGCAATTGATTCAGAACTATCACATTTGAAATCTGAAAATGACAGAATGAGAAAACTTGTAAAAAATCTGGATAATGTCAGAGCAGAAGTGGACAATTTGCAATCTGAGAATAAATGCCTTCAGGAACAAATTAATGATCTCAAAACTGAAAATGGATGTCTTAAAAAATAATTGGAGAGTCATGTCAATGATGGTTCAGAATTAGAAGCTTTAAAGACTAAACATGAAATTCTCAGAAATCAGATTGAGAAAACTGAAAATGAGTATACAAAAATTCTTGCATGTAATAAAAGCTCATTTGTGGAAGAGATAAATGAAACACACCATTGTGATCTTAAATGGTACAAGGATCTGATTGCCTCATTAAGAGAAGAAAATAAAGAATTACTTAACAAGGTTTTCAAAACTGAACAGAGAGAAGAAGAATTAATTGAACAGCTAAACTCCATGACTAATGATGAGAATCTTGCTGAACAAATCAAAGAGTTGAGATCTGAAAATGAAAAATTGAAAGAATTGAAGCAGTTGAACACTGCTATGTCTGAGAGGTTCTTGTCCTATAAAGGGGAAAATGTGTTGTTAATAATCAAGCTGAAAATGAGCTCAAACTAGAACAAGAAATTAAGAAATATAAAATTACAAACGAGGTGCTAAGTGAGTGTGTTAATTGCAGTGAACAAGAAATTGCTGGTTATGAATTACATATTGCATCCCTGGAAGATGAGATTAAGGACCTAAAGAATTCTTTGTCTAGATTTGTTGAAGGTCAAGATAATTTGGATAAGTTGCTAAGAATGAAAGTGAATTTTTAGAAAGAAGGGTTGGGCTATAACCCTCTAAATAAAAAGAATTTTAAGAACAAAATTCAAACATCCTTTGTTTCTAGCTCAACTTCTCACAGCCCTCCGAACCTTCCTGGTTCTCAGTCTTCTGCTCAAAAGAAAACAACTGAAAATCAGAAAGATAAGAACCCTCTTGTTTCTGCCACCTCTTTGCAGGTTCCCCATAAGACATCCTCACACACACATGCATACAAAAAGAAAGTGATTTGTCATTACTGTCACAAAATTGGCAATTTGATGCATGAATGTAAAGTGATGGAAAAGGATGATCTAAATGCTAGTAAAATGCATGCTAGGAATACTTATCTTAAAAATCATGTTGTTCAGAAAAAGGGGATTCAATGTTATTATTGTGGCAAATTAGGCCACATTGCATCTCACTGTTGGCACAACCATGGGAAAGATGCTCACTTCAAATTTGATAAACTCCCTGCAGATAGAAATGGTTCTAGTAGGAGGAATAACTTGCATGCTAAAAATTTCCAGAACAAGAAATCTCCTACCAATCAGAAAAGGAATGTTCCTTGTTTCTGCTGTGGGAAGATAGGGCACATTGCAGCCCAATGTTGGTTTGCCAGTGCACAAGAGAAAGCTCATCCTTACTCTGGTTATAATAAATTTTCTGTAAACCATGCTTCTCATAGAAACAATTTTGTTTCAAAAGTTCAACATATTACATGTTTTAACTGTGGAAAGTCATGCCACAGAGCTGCTAACTATTGGCTGGCTGGTAATGAAAAGAAAATTTTCCATGTTAATAACAGAATTAATCATGTTCACTCACACCAACTTCATGCTCATGCTAATGCATATAAGAAGAACATGAAATCTGTTATCTTTTGTCATTACTGTGAACAGTTAAGACATTCCATATCTAACTGCTATTTGATGAGGTTTGATGATCCTCAAGTGTTGAAAATGAGGAGATCACCATTCAAAGGTGCTACTATCACTGAAGGACCCAAGGAGACTTGGGTTCCGAAGAATGAAAAGTGAGATGCTGTTTGCAGGATTGCCTTGGGAAGGAGAATAAAAAGGGGGTTTAATAAATCAAGGCGCTCAAGTAAGGTAAAACCCTAACTCTGCTGTTTATAGACTTGTTCACTTGAAGTTTTTTTTGATAGCTGAATATCATGCTTAATATGTCAATTAAGATCTCATGCATACATGTTCACAACTGCATCTGCCATTTGCATCTTTTTCCTATCCATGCATATGCTAGGTGATGTGTGCTTATATGAGATTAAAAGGTTGTCTGCATTTGATGCATACATATGCCAATTGCAGTTGTTTGATATTTGTCAAAATGCATAATCACTGAAAATAAATTGCATTTCTGAAAAATCTGAATAGCTGGAATTTGATCCCTGCATGCTGTCACATGCATAAAATGCTCATTTGCACACATGCTCATTCGCATACATATTTGTTTAGAGAACTGTCATAAGAAAAAAATGAAGATGCACATAGGACTGCACTTCCACTGCATTATCATGCATGACCCAGAGGTATATTAAATGGAACAGTGCCAAAGGGCAGATGAGGTCTGTCTGGAAGCTCTAACCATGTGTGAGGTGGTCTTTAGACCAAGTCCTCTGTCAGGTACCTTAGGTCAAATCTGCACTTAGAGCAGTCTAGATTATTCTTGAGCATAATTCATTAATCTCCCTGCATAGACTTCATTGCTTGTGTTGCACTCAAAACTTAGTCATTCAATGCATTTTGTTAGGGGGAGTCAATGCATATGCATACACGTTGTTAAATGCATCACATTCATGTGTTAACAAAATTGTTTGACATACATGCACATACATAGGGGGAGTCCCTGCAAATCATAATTAACTCGTGTGCATTTGTCAACATCCATATGCTGATTTGAGAATTAATTGGCAGCCCATGCATGCATTAAGGGGGGGCATAAATCATGTCATTGAAATTGCATAACTTGTCTCATATTTCACTCCTTGTTGATTTCGGTCGGCCAATCTACTCTTTGTGGTAAACCTGTGATTTAATTTTTAGCCTGAGCTGTTGTCCTGGCCATGATCCTAATTGATCAACATTTTGTGCTACTATGGAGTGGAATACATCCCACCTCCTTGAAATCTGAATTTGCAATTCTGAATTTCACTTGTCTATCTTGAAATCTTCTGAATTCATCAGCTTCATGATCTTGAAATCTATTTTCTGCTGCATTCGCTGAGTTTGTGCTGGCTGTTTTGAATTCCTTCAGAAATCTCATCTGATTTAGACTGAATTGTTAATTCTACTTTTTGTTAAACCCTATCAGTTACCATCCTAAATTCAGCTGCAACATAATTTTCTCTTATACATGCCTAGTGCCCATAACTGCTTGTCGAAATGGCTGTTTCAGAAGTTTCATTGTCTTGACAAATGGTTGGGAAGATTTCAATGTGTGAGCCTTGTTCATAAATCTGAAAATTTTATGTTAAAGAAGAATCTTCTATTATACGGATTTATGAATATATTAAAGTTTCAGATGGTTTAAGCTTCATGTATTTCTTGAATCTTTGATTCGAATATCTAAAAAATATCTGAATCAACTCTTTTAATAAATTCTAAACCATTTGATTCTTGTTATATCATGTAAGATCTTCAGAAATCTGGACGTTCTTAAAATCATGGCTCACCTTAGTTGAAATGCTTGATGTAAGTATTGTCTTTAATCATTTGATTACTCTAAGATTTGTCTGAAAGAAAATTTTGATCAGAGGAATGCCTTTAGTCACTAAGAAACCATGTCTAAAGGACTGTGTCATGAAGTGCCATGGGTAACTCTACTAAAAATTTGATGAAAAATCTGTGAAAGGTTAGGCAGAGCAATGATTAAGTTGCACTGAGAAACTGGGTCACTTCATAAAAGAAATGGAGATCACCTATGTCATGAAGTGCCCTAGTTACCTGTGACGACCTAAGATCTGGATACCGGGAAGAGCCCGATACCATTCGAATTCTGGCCCGCCGCCCACGAGCTGGGAGGGCTCAGAAGGGCTAAAAGGAGTGTGGCTGTATAAAGAAATAGAAAATAAAGTAGGATAATTCAACAATTAATAGAAATAAATAAACAACTACTACAACAGAGTCCAGTCCAACAGAAAGTACAGTCTAAAGCAGTAAAAACGTACCACATGCCAAGTGAACACTCGTCCCGACGAGCTGACAGCTAAGAACCTCTAAACAGCATCCTTGAACCTCGAGGAAGAACTGTCTCACCTGAAACGCAGGGGTGAGCCTCCTGTCACTGGCTCAATAGGGATCCCGCGGAACCCCAACCGAGAGCAACGACGGCAGCGGAAAGGAAAAATGGGTACAACTACAGCAGGAACAGCGAGCCGGTGGCCGGTCAAAACTCGGCACTACAGCTACTCCTACTGTACTGGTCAAATAGAAAGAGAAATCCCGATCTCACAATTGGGAACCGGACCACTCTAATACCAGGCCTCCCGAGGATACACTCACGGCAGCCCTGCCGCAAAAGTCTGCCCACACAGGCACGACCAACTGGGACCGCACAATCCCACACTGGCACGACGAAACCTTGGTGAAGCCACTGGCACCTTGGCCACTACCTTGGAAACACCGGATGGTCCAGAGAACCACGTCTCGCAGAGGGGAAATAGAACCCGAAAATAGGAGAGTCACATCTCACGTGATAGGAGTACCTGCCCACCGGAAGCAAAGCCAGATGCGTCCACTGACGGCTTAGACCGCACCTCAGGTGTCCCCCTCGACCCCTGGTGGAACGGGGACATCGTACTAGTAACCACTGAACAAGTGACTAGCTGGGGTCGCGCTCGTCAGTCCGACTGAGGGGAAAACCAGTCAGAGGGCCAGACCAGAGACGCACGGTCTGTGTGTGCACACGTGGTTGGGGGTGGTTGGACTCTGGCCGGTAGACGTGGGGCACGACGAAAACTAGTCTAAAATCGTCTCTCTTTGGGGTAGCCTCGCCACCACTCCCTGGTGGGACCACTCGCGTGTCGGAAGACTACGACTAGTGGGGAGTCACTAGTGTGACCACTCTCCAAGGAGAAACTCCGAGAAACACGCATGCACCCTATGCGAAAGTCGAGAAGAACCAAGTGGCATCGAGCCACTGGACTCTGGACAGTCCTCTAGACTCACTAAATCCAACGGTCCTTGAGTCACGAGACTCTGGGTCAAGATCGTCGTACGCAACGGCATAATGCCGTTAATCCAGCCTAATCCCTAAGTCTAACACCACGGTGGCACGAATATCAAGATAGCTCACGAGTCACCGAGACCATTCCCTCGGAAGGGAACTGAGAAACCCTCTAGCCTCAGGCTGGGTGATTGGACTCACGGTCCATGGGCCACTCGCACGGCCCATGCGGAAAGCACAAAATCACAGTTCCCAAGGTAGCTCACAAGCCACCACGCCGATTCCCTATCCTAGGGAAAAGCGGGAAACCTCCAGTCCTAGGCCGGATGACTGGACTCCCAGTCCAAGGCCAAACACTTGGCCCACTCGGGAACCATCTTCCGCATAAATCTACGACATGCGGGGGAAGCCCCACCGCTCACACACCGATACATGGTGACTCGATCAAGCGTAACACAAAGCCCGGAACACACACCTATGGGCATACTAATCGATGTAACAGGGCATCTCCTGACACCTCAGAAACATAGACACAGAACCCACGGGGTGTCTGAGACACTCACAAGGCCGAAGGTCAACCACTGGGTCACAACCGGGTCGACCAGAGACCAACACAATGCAACCGGAGTACAAGAGGATCGCCCAGACCCTTAAACTCACGGGAATGCTAATCGAGGTAAAGCGATACCTTCAGAAACCCAAAAACTCGGTCACGGAACTCACAGGGTGTCCGAGACACTCATGGGGTCATAGGTCGGTCATTGGGTCTCAACCGGACCGACAGGAGCCCAAAATGAGCCAAAACACAACATTTCAGTCGACCTGACCCCTGGGGTCGGTCGACCTAACAGGGTCGGTCGACCGGCCCAGGGCGGTTGGTCGACCGGACCGACACTGCCAAAACACCTCCGCTGCGAACGTCGGCCGGTCGACCGGACCTACAGAGTTGGTTGACCGGTTACGGCGGAAACCTGTCCGAGCTCGCCCTAGGGGCTCGGTTCCACGCCCCATTCGATCGCGATCGAAGGGGAAGACATGGGGAAACATTCCCCCGACCCCAAAACCCAAAAATGGGAGGAAGAAACGGAGGAAATGGATGTCGATCCGATTAAATTGTCACACGCCCTAAAAACATGATTTCCCCCCCCCCCCCAAACGGCAATAAACCCATGCTCGACTCACCACGAGCTACCAAACTCGCGGAAAAGGAAGTACCAGGGTTAAGGATCCATCTCCCTACCTCCACCGAAGATTTCACGTGCCGTGGACGCCGTTCTGACGAGAAACGCCCACGAAACCCCTATCGGTTCACAAACCCGCGACCGTGCTTCCACGCGCCACCACGCCTCGATCCTTGCCCCGTTCCCACTTCATGCCCCCAGCACCTCGCCGTCTCACCCTCCTCTGCCGCCGTCGGCCGCCCGGGGAGAGGGGGAGAGAAAGAGAAGTGAGAGAGAGCGAAAGAGAGAATGAGAGAAAAGAGAGGGGGTGGGGGGTTTAAATAGAAATGAATTTGGGATTTTAAAATATGGAAAATAAAAAAATAGGGAAAAATACTCCCCGTAATCCTCGGAAGACACACAACGCCGTGGTAACGTCCCGGAGCCGGAGAACGTGACGGTTCGCATTACACGGGGTCCCGAATGTCCGACAGATGAAAACACGCGTAAAACCCAAAACACGACCCAGGACCCACAAAGGCGCTCTGAAAATTCCAGAAAAGTACCGACGTGCTCCTCACAATGCCACGGACCCAAGGAAATTCACGGGCACACCACCAACTGGTCCGAAAATCCGGTATAAAAGTCCGAAGCTCACTCGGACACACTCTGTAACCCACGGAAAGACGATCCGAAACCTCACGGATTCAGATCCAAAAAACCCGGGGCATTATAGCCCTCCCCCCTTAAAGAAATTTCATCCTCGAAATTAAGGACAAACGCGGGAACATAGGGGAAGAAAGCCTTAACCAACTGACAACGCTGTCAGAGCCCCAGCACAAAAAACCTTGATTCTCACGAAAGCACCGATCTTGAGGGACATAGCCAGACTACAATCACGAATGACACCTCACTCCGCATGCCGTGCACACCAGCCATCAGAGTAGGCATACACCAAAGGACACAGTCCGATATCACCTCAGACAACACAAAAACCACTCATGGCACCGCTGCCACCCTCTCGCTCACCGAGGAGACACAGTCCTCGTCGCAAGAAACAGCTACCGATCCATCCTATGGTCGGCAGACAAATCACACATCAGCTTCACAGCCAGCTGACAGGTCGCATACCCTTCTCAAGGGAACAACCAATACAGAGCCTCCAACAGCTCACAACAGCACGGGGCCAACTCTATCAGAACTCAAACTTCGACAAAGCCTAGATCCCATCCGGAAAGCACACCACGAAAACAACCACCAAAGGTCTCACCGATACACGGCTCTCACCATTCACGATGCACCACCAACAGCATCTTCTGTCTGTGAAAGATCACACACTGGTCACCAGCTGCTCGTCAACGGGAAACCTCCACCGGCCCAACGGGCACGATCCAACTCACAACATGCCATCTGCTGACTAATACACAGACAATTATCACATCTCGAGCTGCACTCCTCTCGGACATCGCATCAGATCTCGATCATCGCGCCAACGCAACCCTCTCGGGGAGCACGATGAAACCAAATGACAAGATCTTGGTGTCTTCGGTCATCACCTCACTCAACTCAGACTTATAGGGAAATCCTCCCATGCTGGTCACCAGACCAGGGATAATCATTGTGACACCAATGTCCCATCAAGGACCTCCACGCACAGGCGTCATTCTTCCGTCCTGTCTCATCGAAACCTTCATCTCAGCTAATCCAAGTGGACACCTGCCAATCCCTATTCCGTCCTCAACACAGAACCACGGGACACCACCGGGATAACTTATGGCACATATCTCAAGGGGAGGAAAGTGCCATCCAAAATTACGGCAACCTAGTCGCCAACACCACGACCAATGCACTCTGGGTCCCCAGTCGATTATATATCTCACCGTCACAATCCGACACGACCATATAACCAACAGACGCTGTTGTGGTCGATCACACTGTTAGGCTCACCAACCACTCACAGTCGCCAACGGGGACCCATAGTCTGCCAGAGATCACTTCCCCAAAGATGATCTCATCCGAGGACACGACTGGCAACATAAGTCGGGCACCAAACCACCAACTCTGACCAACACGTCCTCGACCTCCGTCAGGCGACATCCTCAACAACCCCTTTCGGGTCACACCGATGCCTGACACGGCTTCCATCACAGGAACATGGTACTCATGTGGCACACTTGCCAACATTTTTCCCCAACACTCCATCCTGCCAGTGCCAAGAACCACGATATCTCGAGCAACGGCATGGCAACAACATGACTCACACCGAGGAACCAATCCTCTGATGCTCAACGCAACCTCAGGAAATCCACCCGTAGCAACCAACGCTACGATCCTGAACTAGTGGGTCACAGGCCCACCAGGCTTCCGCTGCGCCACTCTGATCCACGCTCACAGCCAAACACGGCAACTCAAGACTCGCCATCTCGACAATCCACAACTCAGCTGGCTAACTTCAGAAAATAGGGTGAGGAAAGCTCCATTACATCGAACCCCAAGCACAGATTCACTCCTAAATCTGGCAATCCTCTGCAACTCCGTAGGCTCCGAACAGCCATGCATCGAAAAGTTCCAACACCAGCCAAGAATGCGAACACCGTCCAACCAGCACTCATACTTCCGGAACAGCGCCAGTACCCTCACACAGTAAGGGAATTGGGCACGACTTCTCATAGGCAACCACCTTGCCAAAACACACGACACGTCTCGCACGGATTTCATGGCACATAGAGGCCAACCAATCTGAACACACAATGCAAGACGACAAACCTTAGTCAAACACAATCTCTCCAACCAAAGGAGAAACTGACATACCTCCGACCAACGGAAGAATCTCCATGCTCGACCTGACCTCAAACCTCAGACATGTTGGGAACATCACCTTCCAGCACCAAGAAAACCATCGCTCCCATTAGGTCAGCGCCTCCGACACACTCGACGAGTGTCACGTTGGACCACAATCACAGCATCTCTTGATGCACCACCGCTGCAATTCCGCGACTGCAACATGCCACGCCAAGAGCCGCAACACAAGTCATAATCGACAACCGTCAACGCTCATCCTCGAGTCCCGAACTCTCCACGAAACCTTCATATCTCAAACCAAATCCAGGCTAAACACAATCCATTCGTACGCAAGAGTGCAGGAGCAAGACTTATTGGGACACCACAGCCCAATCCTACCTTGAAATCCGTAAAACAATCGAGACCGACACGTCATTCCTGACACCACAGAGCACGACAAGAACATCGGGCTCGACAAAACAGCAGCTCACTTAGAAGATCCTCTGCTCACCTGAGCACACTTCTCGATCAGAGCACCCGCTCTGCCGCCTTAAAACACAACCTTAACACCTCAGGGGCTGGATAAACCTCAAGCTGGAGTGGCTAGACTCAACAACAGCTCCCTCAGAGCACTCTCACGACCACTTCACGATGAACAGTCCTCGCCAGCCACCTGACCTCGTTACAGAAATATCGAATGCAGCACCGTAGCAATGCACTTATTGGCAACCTCTGCCCAATGTAGCACAACCCGGGCCACCACCGATGAGGGAGAAAGCTCTCGACCTCGATCCTTAGACCCCACTCCGGCACGGAAGCAGCGAACAGCAACCATCTTAAAAGCACCGCACGGCGCACTCAAGCTCTCGAGCGAGAAACAAGGTGAAAAAAAAACACAAAACCCTAAGCCAGCTGTCGACTGTACTGGACCTTATAGACTCTGATCACTGCAATATCTAGAATTCCTATGTACGTCCACAACCACCGCTCTGATACCAGCTGTGATGACCCAAGATCCTGATACCATTCGAATCCTGGCCCGCCGCCCACGAGCCGGGAGGGCTCGGAAGGGCTAAAAGGAGTGTGAAGGTACAAAGAAATAGGAAATAAAGTAGGACAATTCAATAATTAATATAAATAAATAAACAACTACTACAATAGAGTCTAGTCCAATAGAAAGTACAGTCTAAAGCAGTAAAAACGTACCACATGGCAAGTGAACACTCAGCCCAGCGAGCTGGAAGCTAAGAACCTCTGAATAGCATCCTCGAACCTCGAGGAAGAACCGCCTCACCTGAAACACAGGGGTGAGCCTCCTGTCACTGGCTCAGTAGGGATCCCGCGGAACCCCAACCGAGAGCAACGGTGGTAGCGAAATGGAAAAACAGCTACAACTACAGCAGGAACAGCGAACTGGTGGCCGATCAAAACTCGGCACTACAGCTACTCCTACTATACCGGTCAAACAGAAAGAGAAATCTCGATCTCACAATCAGGAACTGGACCACTCTAATGTTGTGCCTCTTAGGCACAAGCATGTGCTATGTCGCCTTGATGATAGCAATGCTATTTGGTTTTGATGATAGCAAGACAGTGAGTGCATTTGAGTGCATTTGATATTGTATTTTGATGATAGCAATGTTATTATGCATTGATGATTGCAATAAACAAAGTGCATTTCTATGCATTCTTATTCTTGAGCATTCTGCATATTGATAGCAACATGAATGGTGATGTCTAGCATTGATGGCATTTGCTCTTTATATATGTGCATTGCATTCTGTCAGATATCATGTCTCTGCATATATCATGTCTGGGTAGCATAGTCTATACACTGGACTGTGTCATTATGCATCATGCTAGTTTATACATTGGACTCTCGTTCAAGCCTATGCATTGCATTGGCTAAGTATATACAACGTCAGTTCATGCATTGTCTTAGGCTAAGTGTGTACATCGTCTTAGGAAAAGTCTGTAAGGCGTCAACGCACTTCATTGGAAGTATGTACAGCGTCAACGCGTGAAGTCTGTACAGCTGTGTCATATGCTCCTAAGTCTATGCATTACTGTTCATGTATCAGTCTTCATCAAGTCTGTACATTGACACGCCAACCTCCTTGAAGTCTGCACACTAGTCTTCACTGTCAAGTCTGCACATTGGTCTTCGATTTCAAAGTCCATACATTGGACTGTTCTTCAAAGTCTGTACATTGGCTTCACTTCTTCAAGTCTGTACAGCCGTTTGCTTTGAACTTCAAGTCTAGACATTGCACTGTAGCATCCATCGTCTTCGTGTTGTTTTAGTGTCTATGTCTTCGTGTTGTGTTTACGTCTTCGTGTTAATTTTGCGTTTGAGTCTTCGTGCTGTTTACTAAAGCATCTCGATTTGTTCTGTTGAACTTCGAGTCGTTTCCCAGTGAACCTCGTGTCGTTTATTCAGTATCTAGTTGTTCATCTCGTGTCATCCTCTTATGTTTTATCGCGTGTCGTTGTAGCCGTTTTTGTATTCTGTCCTCGTGTTGGTTTTTCGCTTTAGACTTCGTGTCTTTCTCGCTTTGACCACACTCCGTGTTGATTTCAGTTTTCATCTTCGTGTTGTTTTCAACTCGTGTCGGTTACTATTTCGTCTCCGTGTTGTTTCATGTCTTCGTGTCGTGTTTCCTACACCTCGTGTCTTTGTCGCTTTGTGACTTCACCTCGTGTCGTTTTCATCGTCTTCGTGTCGTTTTTGTTCTATTGCGTGCAGGACATCGCAGCACCTCGTGTTGCTTTCTGTGCCACTTCGTGTCGTTCTTTGTGTAGTGTGTGTTTCTGTCACTACTGCACTTCGTGTCGTTCTTGTTTCACTTCGTGTCGTTTCCGTATTATGTCTTCGTGTTGTTTTATAACCTCACTTCGTGTCGTTCTCTTCGTTGTGTCTGTTCTGTCACAGTGTATCTCGTGTCATTCTTTCCTTACTTCGTGCTGTAGTCACCCTGTGTATCTCGTGTCGTTCTCAGTGCATCTAGTATTACTATTACATACCTCATGCAGCTTTAGTTCCCATGGCCCTCAGTTTTAATGGGTTGTATCTCCTTGCAGGTCCGAGGAAGAACATTTCCACGTGACTGGGCTGCACGTGATCCGAGGCTGAAGGACTGACAGAATGCTGACACGTGGCCAAATATCTGGGCGGGAAATGCGGAGGACACACACGCCCAGTGCTGCCCTAGCTGCTGCTGCTGCTATATATATGAGCCTTCTTCCACAGAAGAAGGGTGATCGAGTTGGCGAAAAGAAAAGTCCATACAGATAGCCATGATCCAGAAAAGAAGAAGAGCAGAAGAAGAAGAAAAGGAGAAGAAGAGAAAGAAGAGAAGAGCAGAGAGTGAGAGATTAGCGAGAGAAGAAGAGAAGTGTAGCAGAGAAGAAAGAGAAAGAGAGAGAGTGAAGAAAGAGAGTGAGATCGAGGGAGATCTGTTAACTAGACCGTGGATCAAATCCAGGCCAGTCAGCTCTTTAAGAGCCATATTGTGCTTTATCGCTTACAGCTTTCCGATGCTGATATCTTATTTTTTGTTTTCCATTTTACATTTCCTTTCAAGTTGTTAGTCAGTGGATTGCAGAGGTGCTGCCTCTGGACGGCTAAGCTGTATTGCCCAGCGGTTTGCAGTGGAGGATTCCACTGGACAGCAAGCTGTGTTGCTCAGCGGGCAGTGGAAGTTTCCACTGGACGGGTAAGCTGTAATCCCCAGCGGTTGCAGTGGTGGATTCCACTGGACGGCAAGCTGTGAGGCCCAGCGGTTGTAGGCAAGCTGTGAGGCCTAGCGGTTTCAAGCTGTGAGTCAGCAGGAAGCCACACTCAGGTTGAGTGTGGGGTGGATGTAGGTCTGCAGGACCGAACCACCTAAAAACCCTTGTGCACTGTGGTTTGATTTGTTCATTTGTGCTTCCGCTAGATGAATGCATAGGGGCACTCCATGTGTTTGCTAACTGGTCGAACATAATAGTTGATTAGCTTTCAGATTTGGTAAATCTGTCTAGTTAGCATCATAGTTCTAGTTTGAGCGAAATTTTATATTGGGTGAGAGTTTAAAAGGGCCATATTCATTCACCCCCCCTCTGAATACATAGCACCGAACACAAAAATTGGTATCAGAGCCTAACTCTTTGTGCAGAACTAACATCCTAAAGAGGATCGGCCATGGATGCTAGAGGGCTAACAACAGAGGGTCAGTCCACTACGAAGCCACCATTCTTCGATGGTTCCAACTACCCATATTGGAAGAACCGGATGCAGGTCTTCCTCAGAGCCAAAGACTACGAGATCTGGAAGATCATAAGCAAAGGTCCCTATGAGCTACATGAGAATGAGGAATTGTGGACCAGAGAAGAAATCAGGAAATCTACTCTGAATTGGAGCGCCATCAACGCCATTCAGTGTGCACTCCATCCCACTGAATTTGATAGAGTGTCATCCTGCAAGACAGCGAAGGAGATGTGGGATACTCTTGAGGTCATTTATGAGGGAACGTCTCAAGTGAGAGAGACACGGGCTAATATGCTAGTGACAAAGTATGAAACATTTCGGATGAAGCCCGGTGAGACAGTGACCGAAATGTATGCTCGTCTGACCATTATAACAAACGGTCTAAGAAATCTGGGAAAAGGCTATACCGATCATGACGTTGTTAGGAAGATTCTTCGATCACTGACTCCGATGTGGCATACCAAAGCAACTGTGATTGAGGAGTCAAAAGATCTACAAACGATGAAACCCAATGAGCTGATAGGCTCTTTGATGGCGTACGAGATGAATCTTCTACAAGTTGAAGAGCTCGAATACAAGAAGCCTATTGCTCTGAAGGCCAAGCATAGCTGTTCAAAACAGTCCAGATGCAATGGATCATCCAGTGATCGGAGCCAATCTGGATCAGATTTTGAAAAGGATGAACTAGCTATGATTACAAGAGAGTTCAGAAGATTTCTTAGAACTGAAGGGAAAAATGTCTACAGAAAATACCACAGCAGGAAGCAAAACAGGTATAAATTTAACCCTGCTGAAAAATCTGATGATAATGCTTGTTATCATTGCAGGAAGACTGGACATATGAAGGTTGATTGTCCAGAGTTACAGAAAATCAAAGGAAGACCATGGAAGAAAGCGCCAAAGGGAAAGGCCATGGTCAGTACATGGAGTGATGAGGAAGAAGGCACGCTGAGCACTTCCTCAGATAGTGAGAAATCAGAAAAGGACATCTGCTTGATGGCCAGGAATGGAAGAGAAGAAGAAGATGAGTCTGATCAGGTATCATCCCCTTTCGAACATTATACTATTTCTGATTGGGAAGATGCTTATGGAGATCTGTTAGATAAAGCAAATGATATTAAGAAGGAAAACAGACACTTGAAGAAGAAAATGAATTCTCTGGTTAATGATAAAACACTTACTGATAAAGTTGCATGTTTACAATCAGAGAATGAAAAATTGAAAAATGCATGTTCTGAGTTTGATGAATTAAAACATGTTGTGATTGATTGTAGGAAAGAAAATGAGTTGCTGAAAAATGTCATTGATGAGCTGAAATTGTCAATTCAGAAATTTGAAAATCAAGTAAAGATTTCAACTGAAAAATATGAAGCTGTTTTGTCAGTGAATGATGAAATGAAGAAAACTGTTGAAAATTTAGAAAATGAAAATTCTGACAAACAGAAAATCATTGAAAGCATGACCCAAGGAACAGAAAATCTTAATGCCTTGCTAGGGTCAAAAGTCAATTTCAGAAAAGAGGGTCTCGGTTTTAATCCCTCAGCTAAAAAGAGCTTTGAATTGAAAACCATTTCATGTGTGGGAGAAAAGAATAGAGGACCACTCATAAAAATGGTCAATGAAAAATTTGTCTTCAATAATGTTAAATCAAAAGTGTCCAGTGCTAAGGACAAGGGAAAGCAGAAAGTTGTAGAGCCTAGAGCTGCATGCTCTTCTTCCAAGGATAAGTCCAAGGCTAGGGGTCAGCCAGCTAGCACAACAAAACCCCAGCTCAAGGCTGCTAAGTCTCCATCACCATCAACTGCTCAGAAAAAGACCCAATATAAGTCAGCTCAGAAACCTAGAGGGTCAAAGGTGGCAGGGAGACCAGGTGCAGCTAGGAACCCATTTGCTCATCCCTATTTCCCTAGAGCCCAAGTCTATCATAACACTCATCCTCAACCATTTAATAGGTTTGGGTGGAACCCTGCATATATGAGGTCTGGGTATCAGAATTTCCCCACTTGGTATCAGCCATATAGACCTCAGCCAGCTAGGAGATGGGACAGTCAGTTTAGGACATGGAGTCCTAGTCATCAAGGGTTCTATGGTCAGCCTAGGACCAATCTGGAACACAATTTCCCGTACACTCTTTGGCCAAGGCACTGGCAGAAAAACAAAAACGTTTTTAATAAAATGAATGCCAGGACTACACAACAACCATCAAAGCATCAGAAAAAGAAAACTAAACCTGTTGGTGCTGAGAAAAAGAAAAATAACAAAAATAACTCTCAAGCTGTAAAATCCACCAAACCTTCCACTTTCACACAAATGTGGATCCCTAAACAGCTTTTGTCATGTTTTCACTCTCAGCTGTCTATTTCTGTCTTGGGGCCCAAACTGTCTTGGGTTCCAAAACCTGCTCCCTAAGTGTGTTTGCAGGTATGCCTGGTAGCCGGGAACAAATTGATGAAACAGAAATAGCTACTTCAGGCATAGGACAGAGGCAGGGCCAAAATTCTAAGAGCTGAAAGAAATTGGAGGCCTTGTCAACAATCTGATGCAACACCAAGGGTAAAAATAAATCAGTCAGGTAAAGCAAGTAAGTGATTTAACTTCAGAATTGAATTGAGAAAGCCATGTTGAATTGGTTGTTTAAATTCTGATGTTCTCTTCTTGTCTAGCTAATCAGTCTGCATTCCAGACTTAGCTACTGAATTTAATTCTGAATAAATTTGATATTCCTCTTCTGCCATCTATTGCACTGAGTTTGGATGGTTCATTTAATGCATATAGTTGATGTATGTGTCTAATGTCTGCATTTATCATTTGCATCAAGAAAATTGTTCAATGCATATAGAACTGCCTTGCACTGCATATATCTCTTGCATAACCCTGGTATATCAAATGGTAAGCTACCAAAAGGCATGGAAATCTGCCTAGAGGTTCCTACTATGTGTGAGATGGTCCTTGAGACCAGGTTCTCTGCCAAGTACCAAGGGTCTAGTCCTCATGAAGAACAGTGTACTGCATCATATTTTTGAAAAATCTGAAAAAGGATAAAAATGTGCATATGACTTGGATGCATAAACTTGAATTGATTGCATACTTGCTTCATATATCATTGTTGCATAGTCTATAGAACAGCCTAGTGCATAGCATAATCCTTGCATCATGGTGTCAGGGGGAGTTGTGAGTTTAGTTCAATTCTTGAATCCTATTTACTTCTCATTGTCCCCTTTCAACTCATTCATATTCACTGTCATCAGATGCAATTGAACCATATTGCCAATGGCTATCTTTTTCCTATCATCTTCACTGAGCAACAGTTCTGTATCTGGTTTAGTACATTGAGCTGTGATTATTGCAATTGTTCTTTTATAAGAATTTCTCTTACAAACTGAAAGGAATTAAAGGTTTAACCTTTATAAATTGGAGAGTTAAGTGTCTGCACTTTAGAATTTGAGATAAAAGAAAACTTTTATAGCTCTCAATCTTTGTCTCATGACTAAAATAGAAAAAGTTTTTTTTTTAATGCCTAAATGTGTTAATCTGGAAATGTCTAGAACAGGTGAACAAGAGTGTGTAATGTTTTTCAAACAATCACTCTAAAAGAATTAAGGGAAGCAGTAAATAAGATCATAAATGTAAAGAACTGAACATTGTGACAGAGCAATGGTTAATTGCACTGAGAAACTGTGAATTCCTCCAATGAAGCAGGAAAATTCACATGTCATGAAGTGCCTCAAGCTAACTCTGTTCATAGGGTCAAATCTATAGGGGGAGTCCTCACCAAGTAACTGAGGGTACTGGCCTCTGATCAAGGTGTACCCTTAATGTCAAAAGTGAAGACTATCCTTTGTGAGTTCTGATCTGAAATAGGTCTAGTAGTTTATGCCTAGTAACTGGGGGTACCTGCCTCTTATCAAGGTGTACACCTAATGTCAACAGCATAAATGCCAGAGGTCTATTCACTTAGTTCAGATTCAGAAACTGAAAAATGAAAATCAAACTGCTGTAACCCTTTGAAATCAAAAGTCATTGAGTGAAAATTATTTTTCTCAATACATATTCAAGTTGCCTTTCTTGAATTTCCTTGTTTAATCACAAAAGGGTATTATCTCTGACTTATCTATTAATACCATGTGCCCTAGATTCATTGCTATAAATGGAATCAATAAACTCTTGTTCAGGGGTCAAATGTTTTACTCTAGATTTATCACTGTTAAACCTGAATTTTTCTCAAAAGTGTATGTTGCTGATTCTTATACTTTAACAGTTGTTTATAATCATGCTTCCTTTCTGAACCTATGATTCAGCTGTTATCAAGTGATCCTCCTACCTTCTCTACCTTGTTTATCTGTTCATATCCCTTCTCAAAGGGGGAGCATTCATTTAGGGGGAGAAATAATTCAGGGGAGTCTTACATTCAGGGGGAGAATGTTCTAGAGGAATTTGCATGCATAATGCACCTTGCACTCTTGTTTTTACTGTTTTTCTCTTTTTGATCATGTCAAAGGGGGAGAAAATCTTGTGTGTGACTCACTGTCACATTGTGTTAATCTTGTGTGTGACTCACTGTCACATTGTGTTGCCATCATCAAAAAGGGGGAGAATGTTGTGCCTCTTAGGCACAAGCATGTGCTATGTCACCTTGATGATAGCAATGCTATTTGGTTTTGATGATAGCAAGACAGTGAGTGCATTTGAGTGCATTTGATATTGTATTTTGATGATAGCAATGTTATTGTGCATTGATGATTGCAATAAACAAAGTGCATTTCTATGCATTCTTATTCTTGAGCATTCTGCATATTGATAGTAACATGAATGATGATGTCTAGCATTGATGGCATTTGCTCTTTATATATGTGCATTGCATTCTGTCAGATATCATGTCTCTACATATATCATGTCTGGGTAGCATAGTCTATACACTGGACTGTGTCATTGTGCATCATGCTAGTTTATACATTGGACTCTCGTTCAAGCCTATGCATTGCATTGGCTAAGTATATACAACGTCAGTTCATGCATTGTCTTAGGCTAAGTGTGTACAGCGTCTTAGGCAAAGTCTGTAAGGCGTCAACGCACTTCATTGGAAGTATGTACAGCAGCAACGCGTGAAGTCTGTACAGCCGTGTCATATGCTCCTAAGTCTATGCATTACTGTTCATGTATCAGTCTTCATCAAGTCTGTACATTGACACGCCAACCTCCTTGAAGTCTGCACACTAGTCTTCACTATCAAGTCTGCACATTGGTCTTCGATTTCAAAGTCCATACATTGGACTGTTCTTCAAAGTCTGTACATTGGCTTCACATCTTCAAGTTTGTGCAGCCGTTTGCTTTGAACTTCAAGTCTAGACATTGCACTGTAGCATCCATCGTCTTCGTGTTGTTTTAGTGTCTATGTCTTCGTGTTGTGTTTACGTCTTCGTGTTAATTTTGTGTTTGAGTCTTCGTGCTGTTTACTGAAGCAGCTCGATTTGTTCTGTTGAACTTCGAGTCGTTTCCCAGTGAACCTCGTGTCGTTTATTCAGTATCTAGTTGTTCATCTCGTGCCTCTTATGTTTTATCGCGTGTCGTTGTAGCCGTTTTTGTATTCTGTCCTCGTGTTGGTTTTTCGCTTTAGACTTCGTGTCTTTCTCGCTTTGACCACACTCCGTGTCGATTTCAGTTTTCATCTTCGTGTTGTTTTCAACTCGTGTCGGTTACTGTTTCGTCTCCGTGTTGTTTCATGTCTTCGTGTCGTGTTTCCTACACCTCGTGTCTTTGTCGCTTTGTGACTTCACCTCGTGTCGTTTTCATCGTCTTCGTGTCGTTTTTGTTCTATTGCGTGCAGGACATCACAGCACCTCGTGTTGCTTTCTGTGCCACTTCGTGTCGTTCTCTGTGTAGTGTGTGTTTCTATCACTACTGCACTTCGTGTCGTTCTTGTTTCACTTCGTGTCGTTTCCGTATTATGTCTTCGTGTTGTTTTATAACCTCACTTCGTGTCGTTCTCTTCGTTGTGTCTGTTCTGTCACAGTGTATCTCGTGTCATTCTTTCCTTACTTCGTGCTGTAGTCACCCTGTGTATCTCGTGTCATTCTCAGTGCATCTAGTATTACTATTACATACCTCATGCAGCTTTAGTTCCTGTGGCCCTCAGTTTTAATGGGTTGTATCTCCTTGCAGGTCTGAGGAAGAACATTTCCACGTGACTGGGCAGCACGTGATCCGAGGCTGAAGGACTGACAGAATGCTGACACGTGGCCAAATATATGGGCGGGCAATGCGGAGGACACACACGCCCAGTGCTGCCCTAGCTGCTGCTGCTGCTATATATATGAGCCTTCTTCCACAGAAGAAGGGTGATCGAGTTGGCGAAAAGAAAAGTCCATACAGATAGCCATGATCCAGAAAAGAAGAAGAGCAGAAGAAGAAGAAAAGGAGAAGAAGAGAAAGAAGAGAAGAGCAGAGAGTGAGAGATTAGCGAGAGAAGAAGAGAAGTGCAGTAGAGAAGAAAGAGAAAGAGAGAGAGTGAAGAAAGAGAGTGAGATCGAGGGAGATCTGTTAACTGGACCGTGGATCAAATCCAGGCCAGTCAGCTCTTTAAGAGCCATATTGTGCTTTATCGCTTACAGCTTTCCGATGCTGATATCTTATTTTTTGTTTTCCATTTTACATTTCCTTTCAAGCTGTTAGTCAGCGGATTGCAGAGGTGCTGCCTCTGGACGGCTAAGCTGTATTGCCCAGCGGTTTGCAGTGGAGGATTCCACTGGACATCAAGCTGTGTTGCTCAGCGGGCAGTGGAGGTTTCCACTGGACGGGTAAGCTGTAATCCCTAGCGGTTGCAGTGGTAGATTCCACTGGACGGCAAGCTGTGAGGCCCAGCGGTTGTAGGCAAGCTGTGAGGCCCAGCGGTTTCAAGCTGTGAGTCAGCAGGAAGCCACACTCGGGTTGAGTGTGGGGTGGATGTAGGTCTGCAGGACCGAACCACCTAAAAACCCTTGTGCACTGTGGTTTGATTTGTTCATTTGTGCTTCCGCTAGATGAATGCATAGGGGCGCTCCATGTGTTTGCTAACTGGTCGAACATAATAGTTGATTAGCTTTCAGATTTGGTAAATCTGTCTAGTTAGCATCATAGTTCTAGTTTGAGCGAAATTTTATATTGGGTGAGAGTTTAAAAGGGCCATATTCATTCACCCCCCCTCTGAATACATAGCACCGAACACAACATCTAATACCAGGCCTACCGAGGAAACACTCACGGCAGCCGTGTCGCAAAAGTCTGCCCATACAGGCACGACCAACCGGGACCTCACAGTCCAACACTGGCACGATGAAACCTCGTTGAAGCCACTGGCACCCTGGCCACTACCTCAGAAACACCGGATGGTCCAGAGAACCACGTCTGGCAGACAGGAAACGGAACCAGAAAATAGGAGAGTCACGTCTCACGTGACAGGAGTACCTACCCACCAGAAGCAAGGCCGGATGCGTCCACTGACGGCTTAGACCGCACTTCAGGTGTCCCCCTGGACGCCTGGTGGAACGGGGACACCATACTAGTAACCACAGAACAAGTGACTAGCTGGGGTCACGCTCGTCAGCGCGGGTCCAATCGCCCCAAACCACGTGTGAACACACAGACCGTGAATCTCTGGTCTGGCCCTCTGATTGATTTTCCCCTTAGTCGGACTCTGGCTGGTAGACGTGGGGCTCGACGGAAACCAGTCTAAAATCATCCTTCTCTGGGGTAGCCTCGCCACCACTCCCTGGTGGGACCACTCGCGTGTCGGAAGGCTACGACTAGTGGGGAGCCACTAGTGTGACCACTCTCCAATGAGAAACTCTAAGAAATACGCACGCACCCTGCGTGAAAGTGAAGAAGAACCAAGTGGCATCGAGCCACTGGACTCTGGACAGTCTTCTAGACTCACTAAATCCAACGGTCCTTGAGTCACGAGACTCGGGGTCGAGACCGTCGTACGCAACGGCACAATGCCGTTAATCCAGCCTAATCCCTAGGTCTAACACCACGGTGGCACGAATATCAAGGTAGGTCATGAGCCGCCGAGACCATTCTCTCGGAAGGGAACTAAGAAACTCACAGTCCACGGGCCACTCACACGGCCCATGCGGAAAGCACATAATCATGGTTCCCAAGGTAGCTCACAAGCCGCCACGCCGATTCCCCATCCCAGGGAAAAGCGGGAAACCTCTAGCCCCAGGCCGGATGACTGGACTTGCAGTCCAAAGCCAAACACTTGGCCCACTCGGGAACCATCTCCCCCAGAAATCTAGGACATGCGGGGGAAGCCCCACCGCTCACATACCGATACACGGTGACTCGATCAAGCGTAACACAAACCCCAGAAAACACAGCTACAGGCACGCTAATTGAAGTAACATGGCATCTCCCGACACCCCAGAAACATGGACACAGAACCCACGGGGTGTCTGGGACACTCACAAGGCCGAAGGTCCACCACTGGGTCACAACCGGGTCGACCGGAGACCAACACAATGCAACTGGAGCACAAGAGGGTCGCCCAGACCCTTAAACTCACGGGAATGCTAATCGAGGTAAAGAGATACCTCCGGACACCCAAAAACTTGGTCACGGTACTCACAGGGTGTCCGAGACACTCATGGGGTCATAGGTTGGTCATTGGGTCTCAACCGGACCGACCGCAGCCCAAAACGAGCCAAAACATAGCATTTCGGTGAACCTAACCCCTGGGGTCGGTCAACCTAACAGGGTTGGTCGACTGGCCTAGGGCGGTCGGTCGACCGGACCGACATGGCCAAAACACCTCCGTTGGGAACGCCGGCCGGTCGACCGGACCGACAGAGTTGGTTGACCGATTACGGCGGAAACCCGTCTGAGCTCGCGCTAGGGGCTCGGTTCCACGCCCCGTTCGATCCCGATCGAAAGGGAAAACATAGGGAAACATTCCCTCGACCCCAAAAACCTAAAAATGGGAGGAAGAAATGGAGGAAACGGCGCTCGATCCTACGAAATCGTCACACGCCCTAAAAACATTATTTCCCCCCCAAATGGCAATAAACCCACGCTCGACTCACCACGAGCTACCAAACTCACGTAAAAGGAAGTACCGCGGTTAAGGATCCATCTTCCTACCTCCACCGAAGATTTCACGCGCCGTGGACGCCATTCCGAAGAGAAATGCCAACGAAACCCTCGTCGGTTCACAAACCCGCGATCGCGCTTCCACGGGCCACCACGCCTCGTCCTTGCCCTGTTCCCGCTCCACGCCCCAAGTACCTCACCGTCTCACCCTCCTCTGCCGCCGTCGGCCGCCCGGGGAGAGGGGGTGAGAAAGAGAAGTGAGAGAGAGCGAAAGAGAGAATGAGAGAAAAGAGAGGGGGTGGGGTGTTTAAATAGAAATGAATTTGGGATTTTAAAATCCAGGAAATATAGAAAATAGGGAAAAATACTCCCCGTGATCCTCGGAAGACACACAATGCCGTGGTAACGTCCTGGAGCTGGAGAATGAGATGGTTTGCCCTACACGGGGTCCCAAAGGTCCGACAGACAAAAACACGCGTAAAACCCAAAACGCGACCCGGGACCCACAAAGGCCCTCTGAAAAGTCTAAAAAATTACCGGCGAGGTCCTCACAATGCCACGGATCCAAGGAAATTCACGGGCACACCACCAACGGGTCCGACAATCCGATATAAAAGTCCGAAGCTCACTCTGACACACTCCGCAACCCGCGAAAAGACGATCTGAAACCCCATGGATCCAGATCCGAAAAACCCGGGGCATTACATTACCTCTGTTCAATATGAATCTTGACAGTTAGTCATACTAAGTGCTTAGGGATACTGGCGTCTAAACAACGTGTATCCTCTAGTTACAAGGTGTGTACTAAACTCGATTGATCTTGAAAGATATTGCTATAAAATTTGCTGATGCATAGAAAAAAAAATAAAAATAAAAACTTGCTGAATCTTTAGACAAAATCAGATGCTTTCTTGAATGTTTAATCTCAATACTACTTTTTGCAACTCCTAAGGAGTCATTGAAATTGAATGTCTAAGATGAAAGGAGATCAAACTAGATGTTATCATGAAAGCTTGGTTCAATTTTATTAAAATTGTTTCCAGATATGAGTACAGATAGTCTATTTTGAATATTCTCTGAATACATTATCTTTAAACAATCTTGCTCAATAAAGAACTATTCATAAGCCCTTATAATTGAAGACTCTGACACATGTCTAATTTTGGATTTATGACTTGGAATCTCATTGCTAATCTTCCTCACTCTTTTTGGAAGATCCGTTGATTTCTCAGAGTTGAAACATGTTGGGGCTTTATTCTGCTGAACACTCCTTGCTTGCGCTCAATTCTCCACTGATTACATCATTTCAGTTTCTGCTAGTTGCTATTTTCTACAGACTCAATTCTCTCATTGCCTGCACTTTAACAAGTGGTATCTCTCATTGCCTGCTTTGGCCAACTGCCCTTGTGATTTTGCTGATATATATATGGATCAATTCTTCGATTCAACTCCCTCTGCTGCATGTTCTTGTTTGCCGGCTCAGATTTTGTTGGTA
This sequence comes from Amorphophallus konjac, assembly GCA_022559845.1. Taxonomy (NCBI): domain Eukaryota; kingdom Viridiplantae; phylum Streptophyta; class Magnoliopsida; order Alismatales; family Araceae; genus Amorphophallus; species Amorphophallus konjac. The sequence goes on along the minus strand of CM040117.1, from coordinate 133,942,867 downwards.
AGGGGGAGAATAGCTTGTGTCTCGGCTTCATCATGCATGCTTTCTTGTTTATTTCTCCTGATTCTATCCAACTATTTTTTCTCTTTTTTATGAAGTCAAAGGGGGAGAATAGGGTTGAGATATGAGTCAGTGTGTTGTCCCATGACTCATAGTGTTGACATCATCAAAAAGGGGGAGAGTGTTGTACCCCTGTGGTTTTGATTATGTCATGTTGCATTTGGTTTTGAGTCGACTCTTGGTGGTCTGGAGACTCCTTTTCATGCAGACAGAATGCCTGCTGAAAAGTGTCGACTCATAGAGTGTGTAGTTGATGCATTTGTCATAAGTCATATGTGTTGAAGTTGCATTGATGCTGTCAGATGTGTAGCTGATGCACTACCATTGCTGTTGCTTTGCTGTTGCATTTGGCTGAGATTCATTGCATGTTGCTGGAGGCTTTGAGAATAAGGGTAATGGTTAGGTTATGTCATGAAAGAATCAGTGGCTAGTCATATCTCATGCTCATTGTGGTGCATATGAAGGTCAGAGTGCTTTAATGTTCATCTGCACACGTCTCTGTTCATGCATATAGACACACACATTTCATAAAATAGGTTGCATGCGCACACACATTTTCCTTTGTGCATATAGAGGGTTTATGCACATTACTATTCACATGTGTCGATGCTACACTGTTCACATAGGTCGATGCATGTGCTATCTTTGCATAGCTAAGGTCATTGCATGCTCTGGTTTTGCATAGCTTAGGTCGATGCATGTTCTTGCTAAGCAAGGTCGATGCACATTTCATGCATGTAGACTGCATGACTAAGGTTGATGCTAGTTTTGCATTTGACAAACTAAGGTCGATGCATGCATTTGTGCTAGACAGGTCCGTGCATATCACTGTTCACATACATATAAGTCGATGCTAGTTGCACCTTGTGAATACTAAGGTCGGTGCTGGTTGCATAAAGGGTCGGTGCTAGTGTCATGTATCTTGCGTACATAGTCGATGTTAGTTGCACCTTGACAATACTAAGGTCGGTGCTAGTTGCATAAAGGGTCGGTGCCAGTGTCATGTATCTTGCATACATAGTCAATGCTAGTTGCACCTTGTGCATACTAAGGTCGGTGCTAGTTGCATAAAGGGTTGGTGCTAGTGTCATATATCTTGCATACATAGTCAATGCTAGTTGCACCTTGTGCATACTAAGGTCGGTGCTAGTTGCATAAAGGGTCGGTGCTAGTGTCATATATCTTGCGTACACAGTTGATGCTAGTTTGCTTTCAAGCATCCAAGGTCGACGCTAGTTGTGTCTCATGCATACCTAAGGTCGATGTTAGTTGAGTCTATTGCATCTAAGGTCGATGCTAGTGTCGAGTCTGTGCACATTTGCTCACCATGAAATTGAAGTCTGAGCACATTCACCTACTTGTTCTTCAAGGATGAAGCATATGCATTCATTGACTAAGTGTTTGGTGAAATGTCTCAGAGAGTATGTTAGTAGAGTAGCACGCGAGCTCGAACTGAAGATGGGCATGTGATCCCAAGTTGGCTGGAAGCTGGCATGTGACCCAGGGATACTTATGATTGGCACGTGATCTAAGGCATATACTGGTCTGATATTCTAACACGTGGATCATCGTTTCATCTGCTCCTGACATGTGGCATCACTGAAAAGGTGGATACGAGCCTCGCCCTCCACACGCCCTAAGCGTGAGTTCGAGGGACCCAGACTAGAAGCTCTATAAAACCCTCTGTTGCAGTGGAAATCAAGAAGTGAGAATACAAGAAAGCATATCAAAAAAAAGAAGAAGGAGCCACCAGAGAGTGAGAGCAAAAAGGAGAAACAGAAAAAGCAGTAGAGCATCTGAGCATCTGAAAAGAAGATAGAAGAAAAATTGAGAGAGCAAGGAGACCCTGAGCAAGGAGACTCAGAGAGAGCAGTAAATCTGAAGATCTATACTTGTCATTTGGAGGATCAAATCCTCAACTGATCTGCTCTAGTTGGAGCTATATTGTTCTTCTCTTTGTTTGTGTCTTTTTTTTCTTTCCTACAACATTACAGTGTTCATTTTTTTGGTCTTTTCCGATACCCTGTTTTGGGTTCGGGTTCTTCCTTGGGATTAAGGAGAAGGGAGAGCGATCTCCGATTTCCCTCTGGGTTTCAGAGGAAGAGAGGACGTGTCCTCTGGTTGGTGGGCAACGGGACGTTGCTCACTGGTGTTCCTTCTGAGGATTCAGGAGACGGGAGACTTGGGTCTCCGGTTGTGAGTGGTTGGGTGTCACTCACAGTTTTCCCTCTGGTTTGGAGGAAGGGAGGTTCACCTCCGGTTCTAGTTCTGTGGGTTGCAGAGCTAGGGGGCTGGTCTTGTGGGAAGCAAGAACATGTCAAGGGATTTGTCTCCCTCAGTCTCAAGCTGGTTGGCAACGTCTGTTGCAGACTGAGTCTACTTGCTCTTGCTTGAAGTAAGGGAATCCTCACTCAGTTTGAGTGAGGGGCGGATATAGGTCTGTGGGTTGCAGACCGAACCACCTAAAAATCCTATCTATTGTGGTTTGCTTGTGTACACTTCCATATCATCTATCTCCCCTTCGCAGGTTGTTTGTGCTTGCCTAGTTGACTTCCTGTTCTGTGTTTTTTGGTGTTGTCCAACACTGCCGCGTAGTGTCGTCTGCATATTTAGCAGTTCTTTGGGTTGCTGGGTACCTGCTGGGTATGCACTCTAAGTATTCGAGTGAGATTTGAATTCCAATTAGAATACTTATCTAGCCTAGCTTATTAGCCTTGACTTCTGCACGATTCCTAGTGACTATTTTATTTGGGTAAAATTTTGGTAACGGATTCATTCACCCCCCCTCTGAATCCGTGCCTTGCACCCATACATTCTAACACTTACATCCAAACCAAGTCTTTCGGCGTCACGACCTTCGGTCGAGGCCGGCCATCACCTTACTATTGGCCTATAATTGTTGCCCGTACTAATGAACGAAAAGATCCCCCCCTTGGTGCCATACCAACCCTTGATCCCTCTGGGGATTCACAACAACATATGACACCTTCTCTCCATTGTCGCGGCATCAGCCACTTACCTCTCAAACTGTCGGCCTGCGGGTGTGCCTCTTAAGCCCCATAAAAAAAGGAACAAAAGAAAAAAAAAGTAAAAAGAAAAAAGAAAGAAAAGAAAGAGAGAACAAAAAAGAGGAAAAAGAAAAAAAGAAGACAGAAAAAAAGAGAAAGAGAAAAAAAAGAAGAAAGAAGAGGAAAAGATGAGTATAACATGGTTCGCTTGCTTGCTTGTTTCGCATGCATGTTTGCCTGTAGTATAGCATTAATACACTTCCTTTGAATTCCTAAAACTACATACTCTCTTGCTAAATAACGCTGCCCAGATTCTGTGTCTGCGTGCATCACGACACATACTAAGAGATGGAAAAAACCAATTCTCAATGAGTGCATACGGCCAGGGGAAGAGTCGTAGCTATGTTGCTAGCACAACTCGAATGATACACCCTAGACGAAACTCTCACACCTCGCACACAATATGAGCAGTGGCCTCTAGCCAAAGGGACGACATAAATTCTTCTTACCACTTCATGGAGCCTTAAATCTCTACACTCACATGAAGGGTAATCGTGAGGGAAAAAGTTGCCTAACCCCTTAAAAAAAGAAAAAAAAATATGTGAATAAAAGGATGAATCCTAGTAGCCGGGAATCTCCATTGAGACACATGAGGAGACTCACGCTGAACGGTGAAGTCCATTTGAACCCTAGTAGCCGGGAATCTCCATTGAGACATATGAGGAGACTCGCGCCGAACGGTGAAGTCCATAATAGCACTATGAATAAAAGGATGAATCCTAGTAGTCGGGAATCCCCATTGAGACTCATGAAGAAACTCACGTCAAATGGTGAAGCCCATAATAACAATGCGTATAAAGGGATGAATCTTAGTAGTCGAGAATCCCCATTTAGACACATGAGGAGACTTGCGCCGAATGGTGAAATCCCAAATCAAGAATAAACAAGGGGGATGTGTGAAGCTACCAAAAGTCGAGAACCCCAAATGCATGTGTGGGCGATAAAGTAATCCTCTAGTGTTACTTAGAACGTCTGCACGTCCCTATGTTTAGGGCTCGCTGCCCGTATAATTGCACTTTCACTCTACGGAGGAATAATCTTGGGTGTAGATCGTGCCTTATGCTATGCATATACTCTATGTGGTTTCCTCTTTACATATGCACGTCTCCCTTAGTTGTGCTTCGTGAGCCGCACTTCGGCCGTAAATCTTGGGCACTGTCCTTATCCTATCCCTGATAGAGGGGAACTACACCATATATGTTATATGCCTACTGATGATGAGTGCTTACGTGCTTGCGTGAGAATAAAATGATGACGATAGAGAAATAAATGAAATAATAATGATGATAAATAATAAAAAAATAAAATAAATTAAAATTATGATAGTAATGAATAAAAAATATGGATAATATCAGAATAATAAATGAAATATAAAAGATAATTTCGAATGGGCTATGGGCAACACACAGGTCCCGCTCTTTCGTCTCTCACTCGCGACACCCGCGAGTGGGGGGCATTTGTTGACACTAAAAATATTTCTAATTTTTCATGACCTGTACTTTTGCAGGTCATAAACTCTGGCCGAGTGCCCAAAATGGGGAGCCGAAGGTTCAATCAGTGGAAAACCCGAGTGATCCGATTAAGACACGCAGAATGCTGAAGTGGTCCATAAGAGGCCAAAGAATTATCTCATGGGGGTGAGGACATCTGGAGTGGTTGCCCACTTAATGAAGACGCTTCCTACAGGCATAAAGTAGGCCTAAGGGCATGATTTGAAGTGCCGAAGGCGATATCAGCAGAAAACATGGGAAGTTTTCTCGGCACACGCGGAATGCCGGAACGGCCCGTAAATGGCCATAAGGACATCTGATCAGGGCAGAAATGCTTCGAGGGGTGGCCCTCCTAATGAAGACACTACATGTGTCCACAAAGTGGAGTTGGAAGCACGAATCGACGTGTCGAACGCCAAATTAGGAGAAAACCCAGGTTACCCGATTCGGGTACACGCTGCACCGGAAAGGTCCGTAGGTGATCGAAAAGCTACTCAGTCAGGGCAAAAATGCTTCGAGGGAAGGCCCACTCGACGAATAAGCTCCACATGTTCTCAAAGAAGGTCTGGCAACAAGAATTACAATGCCGAAGGCCAAATCAGGATAAAACCTGAGAAAATCGATACGAGTTTGGCACACGTCGGAATCACTAGAAACTGCAAATCGGGGCCAAAAAATGATGAAATATGTACTCTGAGTCTACTACATCAAACCCAAGGTTGCACCGGACATCAGGCTTCTGTAGGGGTCAATTTCGGGACAAAACGATGAAAACAGTGAAAATGCCATTGGATGATTCGGTGCACACTTTATTAAAAAAAGTGAATTGGTAAAAAGAAAAAAATGATGATTCTGTGGGACCTTTTGGCACCTTTTTCAAATGAGCCGGTGGCACCTTTTTAGCACCTTTTTCAAATGAGTCGATGGCATTCTTTTTTTAATGAATCAGCGGCCCTCTTCAATTGAGTTGATGGCATCCTTAAGCGTTGGCGCAGCGGCGAATCGGTGACGGCCTTCCCCATCCCATCCCAGGGGCGCTCCCCTGTTCCACCTATAAAAGATGCCTTGCCCTCGAAGAATAAAAAGAAGGGATAATATAGAGGAGAAGATAGATAGACAGAGGGAAATGAGGAGAGGGCAGAGGGAGGAGCGAACGAGTGAGCAGAAGAAGGAAAAGTGCAAGGTGGGTCTCGATGGTGGAAGTCCCAAAGGGGTTGAGAGCTCATTCTACTGTTTTCTCGTTTTCTTTTCTCCTTCATGTAATTCTCTTGTATCCTCTGTTCTTACAGAAATGAAATAAAGATTGTTGCGTCTTTCATCTTCCTTGTTACGTGTTTGCATTATTAAGTTTGTATCAGCTCTATTATATCTTCGTCTGTTCAGATCGCTTCCCCTGAGTCTTAGTATCTCCGCTGGGTAACTAGATCTATGTCTCGATTGTAAGGAGGCCCCTAGGGGCTACATTCATTTTGAGATTCTTGGATCGATCGGGAGATGTGATTTGTATTTGAGCCTGTTCCTAAAAAAAATGGCCAACGGCCACGCCCATAGGGTCGACAGTAAAATCCCCTCCCCGGGGTCGATGATCTTCTTTGTCTATTTCCACCGTATGTGAAGTGTTTGTGAATGTGATCAGATGCTAAGTGTGCGCCTGTGAACGCTCGTATTGTGGTGTTGGTAGATTGGTGAATGCACAGATTCTGGGAGGCGGCTGAACGCCCTTTTACCCACCTCGATGGGTTGTAAGGGAGTCGGTGCATGCCAACATTTGTTTCAGTCACAACTTGTTCATTCTGTGAGGGCCATCGTACACATGCTTTTGAGTGTTCGACAGATTGCCCTTGAGGGCTTTATTCTCTGGGCTCTTCCCTTCTATGCGCTTTCACAAGCAGGCATGAGTCCGCTTTCATGGGCTGGGATTGTCTCGCTCTGGTCGCACGAGAGAGCCCTCATAATCTCACCGAATTTATTGGCTTCCCAATTATGCTAATTGTTTCTCGACCGTGACTGCGGATCCGTTACCGGGGAGGGGGACAGTCCCCCATTTAATTTCTTCTGCATTACAATCCACTCACTCTGGGTTCTAGGGGGTCTATCGCACAGTGATATGTTCCCCTAGAAGCCCATTGCACAAAGTGAGATATAAAGCCACTCAGTCGGCTACACTAATAATGACCCTACATAATTCTTGATTCCCTGAATTGCCATGAACCCTTAGTAGGCCAGCCCTTAGGGTTCCCCAAGTGGTGATCTCAGGGTCTGAGAGAGTCTTATTATGCTTCCCAGTTTTCATGGTTTAACACTGGTTTCCCCGTGTGTTGATCCGCTTGATTAGGGGAACATTCCCTGTATTGGGGAGATGCTGCCAAATTTTTTCGGGGACCTTTGGATTGAATCACAAGATAAAAATAAAAATAATAATTTAAAATAATAATAATAATTATTATTATTAAACAAACAAAACCTTATATATATATATATATAGAGAGAGAGAGAGAGAAAAAGAGGTTGAAGCGGAGCGTGTGGCACCGACTCGTCACAAAGAAAAAATGAATCGGTGCCAGTGGCACCGACTCAAAGAAAAAATGTTGGTTCGGTGATGGCGTCACCGACTCACACCTCAAGGGGTGTGAATCGGTGGCATCCCACCCCCCTTCAATAAAAAAAAAAATGCAATGCAAAATTGTGAGCGATGCACAGACTCACCACTGCCGGTGGCACCCACGCTCCCCCTTTTGCAATATAAAAAAAACAAAAAAAAAAACAAAAACATGTAACACACCCTCTAGCACACCTTCACACACATATCCATTAACACTAACCACCTATTAATGTTAACCACTCATTAGCACTAAACCCCATCAAACAAAGCCAATCCAATTTCACACGTTCAACCCCCCCCACTCCATATACAAATGTGTATATATAATAAAAAAAACAAAACAAACAAATAATGAGACAAATAAAATACACTCATTCAAAATTGGGGAAATAAAAAAATGGTTGGAATAAAATAAACAAATAATAATAATAAAAAGAAGATAGAAACATACTAACCAAATAATGGCCAAATAAAATAATAATAATAATAAATAATAATAAATAAGCAAAGATAATAAAAATGATAACTGAATAAAAATGATAAATAAATAATAATGAAACAAAGGGCAATAAAGAAAATAAAATATATGCATGCAGTGTAAAAAAAAATAAACAAAATAAACAATACAAATGAGAATAACATATACGAAATAAGAACAAAGAATTAAAAGAAGAGGCGCATTCATACATCTAAAATAATAACAAGAATAAATAACAAACAATGAAGATGATTGTACTCACTTCAGGGCTCTCATCTCCTATAGATCCGAGTATGGGGAATATATATGATGCCTGACAAGTTGTGCCTAGACCTCGGGATTCATCCCATTATGGTCATGGCATAACATTGCTCCGGGCCAATAATCTGTTGGCTTCAATTCGTTTTCGATCAGGTTTCAACTGCATTCCCTCGGTTTCTTGAACATCAAATTTGCCATACCTCGGCATACATTGTCCCAACATTAAACGAGTCTGCCCGAATATGGTCACACTCGAACCACCTCATGGGTCCATATGTGTGCACCGTAACGTCATGCACAGTCTCAAAATAAAAGGCCCCGATAACTCTCGAAACAAGAGAGACGCTGTCGAAATCTCTTCTGAAGTCACTAATAAATGATCACACAAATAATAAACAACAATAATACTAAATACTACAACCCTGTATGTTTGCATGAGCCGCTTCTCCGGTATATCAAATGGTGATTAGCAGATAGTCAGGTTATGCCCGCGCCGGAGGCTTTCACTATGTGTAATGGTGGTCTTCGGACCTAAGTTCTTCGCCTTGTATCGAGAATCAGCTTAATAAATAAATACTACCATATTGTGTGCTTACATGCAATCACATCTTTCATATATTCTATGGGCCTCATGGTCCTTCTATTTTGACGTTTAATCAAGGGTTGTCCCTCTTTCAGAGGAGCGTAATTAATGTCGTAGTCTTTATGATACGACGGGTTATGAGTCTCGACACGAACCTCACAATCAACTGACCAAGTCAAATCGAGAGCACAATAAATTTGTCACTCCGGTGACTGGCATACCTACGCAAATAAATAAATAAATAAATAAGTAAAAATCATTCTACCAAATTGGCACGCCCAGTGGGACTCAACCTCCCTTCATCTTTTCACTGAAATTGAGGGACCATGGGGCCCCACTCAAATATTTTAGATATCAACTATTCGTTCGTCTTGTCTCTCCCCTTTGCAGGTTGGAGCAATGACAAGCGGACTGTTTGGACTTGCCTTCGGCCCCACAATCGTGGCCGACCATGCTGCATATGGCTACCTTGCCATACCAACTATCTTTGACAACTTCCCCCCAGTTGTTGGCTTCCCCAACTTCCTGGGAGTTGCATTCGTGGATCTTCTGCACATGGAGGGCTCGGAACTTGCAAAACTGGAGAATGATAAAGCTGCGGCCCGATAAAGTGAGGACCGGATCAAGAAAACTTTGCTGAAGAGTCTGATGATCGTGAGCTGCTACGTCCCCCACACTACATTCCTGATTGGGGCACCCAAGAAGAAAGCCGTTGGGGGCAAGAAGATGAACTCCAGAGGAGGAAGAATTTATGCTACTTCCCGACCCCTACTTTCGGCATCTGGGAAGTCCATGTTGATCGGGGGCATCCGGGTCTACTTTAATGGTCGTGATGCCGAAGTTCTATCAGACAGGGTCCTCCCAACCATCCCCACCCATAACACCTTCCAAGTGCTAGCCAGCTAGAGGGTGAATTTTAATGACAACAAGCAAGGGAGGCCAGCCCTGAACTTACCAAAACTCAAGTAAATCTGGGCTCCCAAGAGGGTCCATGGCCCTGCATCGGCTTCGCAAAGCTTCAAAAATCATGCTAATGTTCCCAAGGGAGGGTTAAAAAAGACTATGCATGTGGAGAAAGCTGTGACTGCTGCTCCTCCATCCACTGTCTAGGCCTGTGCAAGGCAAGCTAACATTCCTAAATATTTAAGGAGTCTCAATCAAGTGGCCAAACTAACACGGCTTTCATACATACCATCGGCCCGAATGCAAGTGATGCCTTCTGCCACCTCTACAAAGTGCAGCCAAGAAGACACAATAAGGATGGTCCGAGAATATTTCCATAACTTTGGAAGTCCCATCATGGGCCTGCAAAGGTCGCTTCATGCCATCAAGGCCGAAGAGGAAGAAAAAGACCAAATGTCACCTACGGAGGTGAATGAAGAAGGGACGCGAGCTGGGGCTAGAAGCCTTGAAAAGCCTCTACAAAACGAAAAGATGAAAAGAACTTCTATGTATGAAGAGCCGACTTTCTCCTGCCAGGTCCCAAGGGGAGTCAGAAAGTACAATAGAAGAATGCAAATCCTCACCTATAATATGACAGGGGTGATGAGCGGGCATGGTACCATGTCGAATGAACAAGAGGAGCCGGCTGAGATCACTGGAATAAAAGGCCCAATGATAAGACAGGGCAAAGTCGCCACTGAGCTACTGCAAGCCGCCAAGAGTAAGAAGATTGCTGATGAAGACATTACAACCGTCATTGCCAGAACAGTGGCGTCTGAACCAGAAGGAGTAGTCTCGTCTCCTCTATTCAAGTGTGCCTCTAGTAGCGCACTCAAAGGCACCAGTAATGAAGCAACTATGGACCCCGTCGTCCTGATGACGTTGCAAAAGTACCAGCAGGAGATAGAGCCGCTGAAGAAACAATTAAATGAAAAGACTAAGCATGCTATGTCACCTGAGCAACCGGGGGCACGAGCCGAGCCGTCATAGGAAGGTTCCAACCCCATGGGTGCTCCTTCACCGGCCGTTTTACAAGCTGCAGATCAGAGCTGGGTTACTCCCCAACATTATTCCCAGTGGCTCCTACCAGCACAGCCAATGCCTCTTCAAAAGCAGCGGCAGGCTCCACTATCAGAGAGTTTCCCACCTCATGTTGCGGCTCTGACCTCACAATTGGTGTAGCTCGCCCACCTCTGCCCTCAACCAGCAGAGCCAGTTATGGTGAACGAGCTTATGGTGGAGTAATTCATCGAAGCAAGGCTGGCAAAGAGGGGTAGTGAAGATCATGCCTCCTTTGACATATATGAAGTGCCATATCCAGCCTATCATGGTGCCAAGAGACTGCCACCTGGCATTAACAAGCCCCCTAAATTTGACAAATTCAACGGGCAGGGCTCCCCAAAAGAACACATTGCATACTATATAGCAGTCATGGGTGACTTGGGCGCAGACGAGTCGTACCTGTTGAAGTTCTTCGGGTCTTCTCTGACAGGACCTGCCTTTGAATGGTATTCTAGCTTGTTGGCCGGATTTATTAAAGACTGGCCAGATATGCAACATAAATTTAATGAGAGATTTCAGGTTGTCAAAGCAGAGGTGACCGTGACTGAGTTATTGGCAACCAAACAAAAAGATGATGAGCCTACTGCAGAATATATCAAGAGATGGAGGGAGCTCAGCATGAAGTGGTGGAGCCCTCCGCATCTAGAAGATGCAATATAGATGTGTAAACAAAATTTGAAGAAAGAGATCTTGGAAAAGATAATTGGAATAGAAATTCGGTCTTTTGACCGATTAATTGATGTTGACACGAAAGTGGAAGACTTCTTCGAGAGATATCCCTCACTTCCTGCCGATCCAAGTCATCAAGCCAGGCAGGTTAATAAGTGACAGATGCTGAAAGCGGTCCATACTGTTAGCCTCAGGGTGAAAAGATACAAGTGGGTGCATAATCCTCCCCCAAATGAACCTACTGAATGTCGAGAAAGGTCTCTCCGACAGAATAAAGAAAAGAAGCTCTATGCTTTCCCTTGGGATAGGACTCGAACACTGTTCGAGTGAGATGTCAAATATAACAATATAACTCTTCCAAAGCCAAAGAGGCCTGACGACGTCAGAAAAAGAGATGACCCTTGCTTCTACCCTTACCATCAAATCCTTGGACATCCTATTGAGGATTGCCAAATATTCAAGGACATTGCCCAGGGCCTAATTAAAAGAGGGGAATTGCAAATTGGGGAGCACAAAGTTGATCCTCCATGCCCTCTTGAAATGCCCAATCTGGGGGCATCAATCAACATGATATCCATATATCAACAGCTACCCGAAGAAGTGCCAGAGGCTTACAACTGGCGCAACGATGGAGATAATGTTCCCGCGCTTGAAGAAATTACCTTAAACTCAACACTGATGGTGCTTTGCGAGGTAACCCCGGTGTGGCTGGGGGTGGCGTTGTTGTGAGAGACCACAATGGTAGATTGATTGCAGCAGGTTCTTTCCCCTATGGATGGACTAGCAACTAGCTACTGAGCTCCTGGCTGTTCTTGACGGATTACGCATGTGCCTTGCTTTCGGGCTTCGGATTCACTGGATTGAGGTGGACTCGAAGGCGCTCTGGCTGCTGTTATGTAACAGAGCAAGCATCCCGTGGAAAATTCTAGAGGTTTATGATGAGCTGTGGCACCTTCTGGACACCCTCAACCCCTCCTTTCAGTACATTTTCAGGGAAGGAAACCAAGTAGCAGACTTCTTCTCCAATCTTGCGTGTGACTCCAGCTCCCCACAATTTTTCAGGGCTGAAAAGGATGTACCCAGAATGGCCAAGGGTCTGTTGAGACTAGACTGCTTACAGTTAGGCAATATTAGGAAAATAGACTAGTTTCCTTGTGATTCGCTACTTTTCCTATTGCATCCGTAGGCTATTCAGGGGCTTGCCTCAGTGACTATGTTCAACCTATTATTTTAATGCATTTTTTGCCTTGCAAAGGCAATTTATAAAAAAAAAGGAGAACAAAACCGGCACCTCGCCCGACTTCAGAGGTCCAGATTCATGGAGCTATGGCCCAACCCACTCCACCCCCTATAGCTCTTATCTGCCTTCAAACAGCCCCTCCAGCGGCTATCAGGAGGCCAACAGATAACAAAAAGAAGCAAGCCCCAATGCGGGTGCATGAAGAAACCAGCCCAGCCGTGGAACGGCATTAAATCATTATAAATGGGTTAGATGAGCATGAGCAGCCCAAGGGCCAACCTATGCAGCTCAAGAAGAATGCCCCTCAAAGATGCAATGAGTTCCATTGGCTAACACAAAGAACTAAAGAAAAGGCAAAGATGGTGAATGCACTAAGCAACCTACTATGGGGGCAGATGCCAACCATAGAGGGGAAAAAAAGAAGCACACAAAGGCTGAAAGGAGGTAGACAGCTCTCTCCTGTAACACATTGTCAACCTCGTCTGGCGGGGCGCAAACCCCTGATGAGGAAGATGAAGAAATCTACTTCATGCCAAAGGGAATAATTCAGGTTGAAGCTTCCTCCTCCCACTCATCTACTGGGTCTGGGAAAATGTCAAAACAACGCTCGTCAGCTAATAAGGGGGTTCAACACCACATTCCTCCTACACCCGGAGGCATAAAATACAAGGAGTTCATCTTGAAGGAGCTACCTACAGTCGGTAATGATGGCAGGATGCCACACATCTTATACAAACCAGAGGCGGAAGGCAGTTGCACTCTCGGCCCCGCCTTAATGGCGTTACTGCACCAGAAACATCAAGAGATTGAAATGCTACAGAGGCAGCTAAATGAAATGAATGTAAGTCCATACATGCCTTGATCGGTAGGACATCTACTTGAAGTAGTACAAGCTGATGCTAGCTCACCGAAAGCCCCAACATGGCCATCCATGCTCTGACTAACGCCTGAATATACAGGGGGCATTCCCTCTCAGCCACTCCAATATCCAGTCCCTCGGGCATGTCAGGAGGCAATCGAAGCAGCTCCGACAATGGCGTCAATGGAGCCGCATATGCAACCAACTGCCTTACATCAAAGTCCAACATGTCTGGTGACAACAGATAGACCGAGGACAGAATAAACAATGAGCATTTAGATGGCCGAAGAAGAAGTTATTGAGGCCGAATTATAAATAACCAAACAAAAAGATAATGAGTCTACCGTGGACTACATAAGAAGGTAGAGGAATCTCCGTGAAAGGTGTCGGCATCCGCCAAGCTACGGGGACTCTATTCAAATCTGTAAAGAAAATTTGAGAATAGAAATTCTGTGATGGGTCATTGACATTGAAGTCACGACCTTTGAATAGTTAAGTGACGTCGTGGCTGATGTCGAAGCAATTTTGGTAAGGCTTTGCTCGGCTTCTACCGCCTCGAGCCAGAAGAATAAACCAACCGACAAATACCTGGCGAAAGAAGAAATTTACACTTCAAATTTTGAAGCCTTCGAGTAACAGAAGAAGAAAATGAAAGAGACAGCCATCTTTTCTTTCGTCGAGCCAGCAAAACAAGGCCCCTCATTAAGGGGCAAAATGATGAAACCCTACTCCCTCCCCAAGGATAAGACCAGAACTCTATTTGAATGGGCCTGTGAATGTGGCAAAGTGGTGCTCCCCGAGCCAAAGAAATCATGTGATTCTGCAAGAAAAGATGATCCACACTTCTATCCTTACCACCAAATATTGGGGCATCCTATTGAGGATTGCTATGTGTTCAAGGACATTATTGAAGGCTTGATCCTGAAAGGCAAACTGCCATAGGGTGAGTACAATGTGGACCCACCGTGCCCTCATCAAATGCCCGTCTTCAAAAGAGCAACCCCATGTAGCATCACTACCCTAGCTTCCCCTCATAGATTTGGCTGAAGCCAACATTTAGCATCACCCCGTAACTTGAATGCGAATAGTTGCCAAAAAAATAATTAAAAAAGTAAAGAAAATGGCCTGTTCTGGGGGCAGGCACCCAAAAAAAAGAGAAAAAAAAATGATGATGAGCAAAAAGGAGAGCGAATGAAATTCTGCCTACTACATCTGAGATGCCATCTCTTAGAAGTTAGGTCTTTCAAAAAAAAAGAAAGAAAAAAATGAAGGAGACCTTAATGGCTGCATCTTCTAGGGGAAATATCACTCTCCTCATGACTTGGTTCGTGTCAAATAAGAAACCACCATTGTGGGATTGGTATGGTGGAGCGAACCACTCATCCCCTCTTTGAGGAGGTGAGCGCTCTCCTATGCACCTACCTTGGTCTGTTAAATGAAGGGTAACGACTTTGTACTACATAGTCAGCGCCTTCAAAGTTGTCCATTCAAAAAAAAAAGAAGAAGAAGAATGAATGCAAGCGAAAAGATGAAAGGAAGTTATGGGGTCAACATGGCTTCCCCATTCGCCCCATCCTACGGGGTACTCCCCACTTGTCCCACCGGGACTGAATCTCTACCCTTGATTTGGAACCTATGTCCCCGGCCAATGCATTCTCACTATTTTCTGGCGTTCGGCCAACAATGATTCAGATACACCAAGAAACACCATATTTGTCTCATGGGGCTCTCCCACTGCTGTCGGTTCAGACTGTTGAGTCTCTCCAGGTGATTTTGATGATAACAAAACCCCAGTATGACAAACGTTTTAAGTACATCCAGTTTTACTGAAGTAAGTACTCATATAGGCTCACAAGTCATTTTTCTATCACAAGAATACGCTCAAAAGGATCGTGTTTCAAAAAGCCCAGAATAAGTCAAAACCAACTAAAATTGATTGGAACAAAATGTGGTTTCAAAGTATATTGTATAAGGATATGATTTCTGGACTAACAATGTTATTTTTGCAGGTTTCTCAAAGTCCGGTCGACCTATCCAGCTGGGACGATTGACCTAATTTCATAATGTTCAGAACTCTATAAAGTTACAGAGTCCGGTCGACCGCTGGCCCTGGACCGGTCGACCGGATCTCCCAGCGTCGAAAATCCTTAGACCTATAAAAGTTAGGTCGACTGCCCACTTCTACCTGGTCGACCGCCCTCTTCGAAGCCTCCATTTTTGACTTTATTTTCTTCACGAGGGTAAAGCATCTATTAAGGATTTTTTAATCCCAAAAGTCTCCAGACATCCTTGGAATTGTGGATCTATGTCTTGGCTTGTCTTTGACCATTCAAGGCTTATAAAAACATCTCATTGGGCCAAGAAAACCCTAATCACCAAAGGGAGATCAAGGAGGCTATCAAGGGGAGAAAGAAGGCTGCTACTGTAGCTCCATGAACAGTGCTTCGTCCAGGGATTCTTCATCCATCTTCAAGTTTTTCAAGATCAATCTGAGACCAATCAACCACAAATCAAGTGGAGATTCAAGCTTCATCCAAAATCTGCATCACCTACTCAGGGGGAGCTAAAATCAGACCTTTTCTTTTGTCTTTCTCCCTTCATATTCTCTGAGATTCAAGTGTGTGTTATTTATAATTCTTAAACATTCGTGTGCGTGTGTGTGGATCTTCTTAGATCCATGTGTGTGTGTTTGATTTCTGTCAGATTTGTGTGTGTTTTAGCGTGATTGCACCTTCGTGGGATCTCCCTTCTTCCTACGAGTATGTGTGTGTTCAGATCTTGCAATCCTTTACAAGATAGTGTATGAATCCTCATAGTTTGTGAGGGGTGGACGTAGGTTGCCATTGTTACATCCGAACCACCTAAAAATCTCTGTCTCTTGTGTGATTTGATCCTTTTCTTCTACCCCCATTCTGTGCTAGTTTTCTAGTATATTATCTCTATTGATTTCTTAGTTCAGATCTATCCTAATTAATCATTTTCACGTTAGATCCTTGGTATATCAAAAGTTGGGTTCAGATTCACAAGGTCAGTCTTGTCAGGACGATAACACCTTACGTGAGTAGAATCTTCTAATTCACAACTCCACCTAGTACCAAAGAATTATCGTGGTGATTAGTTTTAACAAATCTATCTTGCTTTGCATTCAGATCTGAACTTGCCTGTTGCTATTATATCATACTTGTTTTAAATCGGATAAAGTTTTCTTAAAATTTGTTATCACCCAATTCACCCCCCTCTTAGGTGTCATTGATTGCGGGACTTCAATTGGTATCAGAGCTAAGGCTCTATATTTTTTAGATCTAACGATCTAGAGTAAGATCCAGATCAATGGCCAACAAGGGGATGATGCCTGAGGGTCACTCAATCCACCGTCCTCCATACTTTGACGGCTCGAACTACTCCTATTGGAAAAATAGAATGCATATTTTTCTGGGAGCCCAAGAGTACGAGATCTAGAGGGTGGTGGACAAGGGCCCATATGAGCTTTCCAAAAATGAAGATGAGTGGAACCCTGAGGATATTAAAAAATCCACAGTGAACTTTAATGCTATGAAAATTATGCAATGTGCTATTCATCCATAACGAATTTTCTTGTGTATCCATGTGCAGTTCAGCGAAGGAGATGTGGGACAAGCTGCGGCTCATCTATGAAGGAACCTCTGAGGTCAAAGAGACCAAAGCCAACCTTCTCATCAGGGATTACGAGCTATTCAAAATGAAACCTGAAGAAACCATCTCTGAGATGTTCGCAAGACTGACTGAGATCACTAATGGTCTTAAGAGTCTTAGAAAGGATTACACAAACTCTGAGCTCATGAGAAAGGCGTTAAGATCTTTTCCACCTGCCTGGCACACAAAAGTGACAGTCATTGAGGATTCAAAGAACTTGTCCACACTCTCCCTGGATGAGCTCATAGGGTCACTCATGACCTATGAGATAAACATCAAAAGAACTGGGGAAGAGGAAACCAAGAAGAAGAAAACGGTGGCCTTGAAAGCCCACCAACCTGACGATGACTCCTAAGAAGAGGAGTCTACTGAAGGAACTTGGCCATGTGGACTCGCCAAGTGAAGAAATTCCTAAGAAGAAAAAATAACTTCCAAGGAAATTTCAAAAAGGGGCAAAGGAAGCCCGTTCAAGCCAAAGGGAAGCCAAGTAAGCCAAATAGCATTATATGCTATGAGTGCAAGAAGCCCGGGCACATGAGTGGAGAGTGCCCAGAATTGAAGAGAAAGTTCAAGAATGACAAGTTCAAAAAGCCCAATGTCATGGTCGCCACATGGAGCGATGAAGAGGACGATCAGTTCGAAGAGGAGCTGCAAGAGCTCGTAGAAAGCTTGTTCCTTATGGCACATGAAGATGATTCAGCTGAGGTAAATTCTGATCCTGATTCTATTTCAAATGAACAATGGGAATCAGAATATGAAAAGTTGTATTTGAAATATACGAAAATGAGGTCTGAGAATAAATCTCTCAAGAAAAAGATAGAAGATCTCATACATGAGGATTCTTCGGTTAAGTTCAAAAAACTTGAGCAGGAATTGTTTGAACTAACTGAAGAAAAAGAAACTTTGCTACAAACAATTTCAGATATTGAAAAGGCCAAAGAGGAGTTATCATGTAAAATACCTGAAATTGAAAAAGTTTGTGAAAAATTTAAAAATGAAAAAGAAGTTCTGACATCTTCAATTTTAGAACTTGAGAATAAAAATGTAAGTCTGAATAAGGAGGTGACTGACTTACAGTTCACTCTCTCTAGGTTTGTTAAAAGGAAACAAAACCTAGACAATGTGTTGAGAGTTAAAGTTAACTTCCGGAAAGAAGGATTAGGGTACATACCCCAGAACAAAAAATCCTTTGAGCACAAGATTACTACATCTTACGTGCATGAAAAAGAAAATGATTGTGCTTCATGTTCACACACCAAGCCCAAACATGTTCAATCTAAACCATACAAATATCAAAGAAGATTTTCAAATGTCAATTGCTTTCATTGTGGTAGATTTGGTCATGTTATTGCTAACTGTTGGTTCAAACAAAACAATCAAAGAAACCATGCTATTTGGACCAGAAAAAGATATATGCAAAATTGGACTAACTCTCATGGACCCAAATTAGTTTGGGTACCAAAATCAATTAGATGAGAATTTTATTTCTTACAGATATGCCTTGAAGCCAGGGGGAGCAAATGGTATCTGGATAGCGGCTGCTCAAGGCATATGACAGGGGACAAGAAGGTGTTCTTTACTCTGCAAGACAAGGACGGAGGCTCAGTTTCCTTTGGTGGAAAGGACAAAGGTAAGATAATTAGAATTGGCAACATAGGTAAGAATTCTGAAACCCTGATTGAAAATATCCTTTTAGTGAAAGGCTTGAATCATAACCTGTTGAGCATAAGCCAATTGTGTGACAAGGGTTTTAAAATTATTTTCGATGAAACTCACTACCTTGTCATGAATAAAATCTCTAATGAAATTAGATTCATCGGCAAAAGGAATAACAATGTGTATACTATTGATCTTGATGATGTTTCCGGTGATGATGTGTGCTTGGTAGCAAACAACCATGACAATGCATGGCTATGGCACCGAAGACTAGGTCATGCTAGTTTTGGAGTAATCTTCAAATTGTCTAGACATGACTTGGTAAATGGTTTGCCTAAATTAAAATTTGAAAGTGACAAGATCTGTGAGGCTTGCACAAAAGGTAAGCAAACACGCATCTCTTTCAAAAATAAGAACATCGTTTCTACTGCTAGGCCTTTAAAACTGCTGCACCTTGATCTTTTTGGTCCGACTAGGACATCCAGCCTATGAGGAAAATCTTATGGATTTGTAATTGTTGATGATTACTCTAGATTTACATGGGTGTTATTTTTAGTCAATAAAAGTGATGTCTTGATGGAGTTTTAAGTGTTTTGCAAGAAAATCCAAAATGATAAAGGAGACATTATCACCACAATTCAAAGTGATCATGGTGGTGAGTTTGAAAATCATGAATTCAACAATTTTTGCCAGGAGCAAGGATATACGCACAACTTCTCATCACCCAAGACCCCTCAATAAAATGGTGTAGTGGAGAGGAAAAATAGAACCTTGATAGACATGGCACGGACCATGTTAAGTGAGAACACCCTACCCAAATATTTTTGGGCTGAGGCGGTAAATACAACATGCTACATCATTAACAGGGTAATGGTAAGGCCCATTTTGAAGAAATCATCATATGAGCTCTACAAGGATAAGAAATCAAACATCTCCTATCTTAAACCTTTTGGATGCCCATGCTTCATCCTGAATAACGGTAAGTCCAACCTAGGTAAGTTTGATAAAAAGAGTGACAAAAGAATCTTCCTAGGTTATGCATTAAACTCTAGAGCTTACAGATTATTTAATAAAAGGACTTTGGTTGTTGAAGAAAGTCCTCATGTTATTTTTGATGAATCTGAATTAAAACTAACAAATCAAATTTCTTCTACCTTAGATATAGATGAAGCTCCTAAACATCCAACTGATGTTGGATCATCTAAAGCTAAGGATGAACCAACGGAAGGAACTTCCAGCAAGGATGAAAATGATGAAGATCCATCAATTGAGACACTTCAAGAACAGCAAGTGCAACACCCCGACTTACCCAATTCCTCTATGTTCTTGAAAGATCACCCTGCTGAAAACATCATAGGTAATCCTGAAGATGGGGTAAGAACTAGATCTTCATTAAGGCAAGTCGAAGAATAAGATTTGATGGCCTTTATCTCTCAAGAAGAGCCTAAGGATATTCATGAAGCTCTTCAAAATGAATCATGGATTCAGGCTATGCATGAAGAGCTACACCAGTTCGAAAGGAACGAAGTGTGGTCTCTTATGTCGCGTCCCAAGAATCATCCTGTAATTGGAACCCGTTGGGTTTTCAGAAATAAGTTAAATGATACGGGATTGGTGGTTAGGAACAAGGCCCAACTTGTTGCCAAAGGGTATAGCCAAGAGATGGGCATTGATTTTGATGGTCTTTTGCACCGGTTGCCAGATTAGAAGCAGTCCGCATTCTATTGTCCTTTGATTACTCTCTCGACTTCAAATTATTTCAGATGGATGTTAAATCTGCCTTTCTTAACGGGTTCATCAAAGAGAATATTTTTGTAGAACAACCTCTAGATTTTAAAGACCCAAAACATCCACAACACGTGTACAAGCTGTAGAAGGCCTTGTACGGATTAATGCAAGCACCAAGAGCTTGGTATGAAAGGCTCACTTCATTCCTAATTGAAAATGGTTTCAAAAGAGGGTAAGGTTGACCAAACACTCTTCACGAGAAAATCAGGTAAAGACATATTAGTAGTTCAAGTGTATGTTGATGATATAATCTTTAGAGCTACTAATAATGCCTTATCTGATGAATTTACAGAAATAATACAAGGAGAATTTGAGATGAGCTTAATGGGTGCACTTATGATTTTTCTTGGATTGCAGGTGAAGCAAATGTTTGAAGGCATTTTCATAAATCAAGCTAAGTACACATTGGAGCTGTTAAAGAAATATGGGATGGCAGAAGCAAAACCCATGTCAACTCTGATGGCCACAACCACGAAGTTAGACAAAGATGAAAAGGGTAAAATAGTAGATCCCACACAGTTTTACGGTATGATCGAATCACTACTCTATCTCACAGCATGCCATCCTGACATTCAATACAGTGTATGTCTATGTGCTCGTTTTTAGTCATGCCCTAAAGAATCTCATTTATTGGCTATTAAATGGATTTTTTGATACTTAATTAGCACAATAGACTTTGGCTTGTGGTTTCTCATCGATAGTTCATTTGATTTGATTGCATATACCGATGCGGATTATGCCGGATGTATTGTTGATCGTAAAAGTACTAGTGGGTACTGTCAGTTTCTCGGAGGGTGTCTAGTTTCCTGGGCCTCCAAGAAACAACATTCAGTAGCTCTCTCAATGGCCGAGGCTGAATATGTAGCCGCCAGAAGTTGTGGAGCCCAAGTACTATGGATCAAAAATCAATTGCTTGATTTAGATGTTGAAATGAAATGTGTTCCAATCTTGTGTGACAATACCAGTGCAATCATCTTGTCAAAAAATATTGTACACCATTCTAGGACAAAGCATATTGGCATTCGACATCACTTTCTGAGAGATCATGTAGGAAAATGGGTCTTTGAATTGAATTTCTTTGACACACATAATCAGTTAGCTGATATCTTCACAAAACCCTTAAACAAGGAACAATTCAGCAAGATAAGAAGAGAACTTGGGATGTGCAAGGGTGAGAGCATACATACGTAGGTTTGCAGTTAGGGTAAGAGTTGTACTTATAGAAACTCATTTGCATAAAGGGTAGATTGCCATGCATATTGTATGTATGTATTTTCAATACCTTGTGTGTATTTACACCCCTGCATGCTTGAATGTATTTGTACATACAGCCCTCCTTGAAGCTTTTCTAAGGATGAATATTCCTTGATTAAATAAGTATGGACCCAGACGCCTCAAGATCTGAGGCACTGTCTGAGGGGGAGCTAGAGAATTTTCTCTATACTCCATCTCTTCTTACCTTAAGTCATTCTTTCTCATTACCCCAAGGTGTTGGTTCAATAAAAAAAACAAAAAAAAACAAAATACAAAAAAAAAGGGCTTTTCCGGCTAGGTCGACCACTTCGGTCGACCGCTGCCCCCGATCCGGTCGACAGTTTCCGGCGAACCGGCCCGGCCGAACCAACAACCGAACCACTACTTAAGGGGTCTTCACACCCCATTCTCTCATTCTATCACCCCCATTCATTCTCCAACATATTTCCCTAACTTTAGAACACCCAAACTCCACCTCTCAAGCCCTAAAACCTCATCCTTCTTCCACCCGCACAAGATCTGGTCCGTTCGTCATGATTTTGGGATGAAACTTCGGCGGCCGTTCGTGCGAGTGTGAAGCTATTTCCAAGGTTCCAGATTGTTGAGAAGATCATTTCAAGCCCTTGGAGTGTCTTTTGGTTCCTTTTAATCCCTAGGGTTGAGATCTATCCTCTCAAGGGTTTCCACTGCGGGTTTTCTAGTCCAGGATGCCACCTACTAGGAGTTCTCGGCATTCTACCCAAGGAGAACCCAGTGCTCGGGGACATGAGGCCTCAGCTCCTCCACCACGGCGGGCTCCTGCGCCTCCTCGTGCACCTCGGTTGCCTCCATGGCGCATTATCGACCCTCGACTGGTCGACTTTAATGAGGTGAACAAGATTCTGCCCCATCTATGTGCTGTTTTTGAGATTCAACAGGGTTGGACTGATTTTGTCACTAGATATACTTGATATTATCCCAACCTAGTGCATCAATTTTATGAAAATTTGGTTGAGAGGAATGAAGAGTTATATATGATTGTCCAAGGTGTTGAGATTCATATTACTCCGGACCTTTTTGAACATGCCTTAGGAGTTTCCGCAAGGGGTGCAAATATGGTTTTTGGACATGGTGAAGTTGAGGCCACCTTTACTGTTATGACGAGCTATGACTATGTGCGTGGTGTCAGTGATTTAATTACTTTAAATGCCAACTATTTTCCACCACTACAGCGAATTCTGCACCACATGTTTACTTCACTCATTTATCCAAAGAGTGGCAGTCGCAATGAAGTAACCGAGATTCACAAATTCATATTTTACCATGTGATGAATGGAATTTTAGTCAACATGGGTCGGATAATGACAGATTTTATTTGGACATGCCAAACCCAACTAAGGCGATCTTTGCCTTATGCTTCACAATTGACAGGAGTGTTTATATATGCTGGGATAATTTTGGCTGATGAAATGTTTATTAGAGTCCGACATGATGATATCTATAATGAACATAAAATCTTCACAGATTTTGGATATTACTGGGGTCCCGATGGTGAGCTACATCGTAATGTGCCCGTCTATGGGGAAGAATCAGAAAATGAAGAAGAGCCAGTGTAGCAACAGGGTCAAGGGGAAGCCCCCCCTCCAGTTCAGGTCGAGGACCAGCCTCCTCCGCCCTCACCACCTCATATAGATCTAGAGATGCCTCCTCCACCACAATACTTTCATGGGGAGTCCTCTACTCAGGGGGCCAGATAATATTCTTGGGTGGACTATGAGACTTTTGATAGGCGTCTTACTGGGCTGGAGACTCGAGTGGATACTTTTGGGGGTCAACTCTCTACCTTTGGGGATCATATAGACACTATGGGTGATATGCTTGACACTATGTCAGGTCGCATAGATTCTTTCTCCACAGTCTTGGACACCCTATCCACATAGATGACCACTCTCTCCGCTCATATGACTACCCTCACCGCCAGTCATGATGACTCCAGCCATGCCTTCCACATCATGAACACCGCACTTCTTGGTATGCAGCACCATGACATAGCCCGTGATAACTCCATTGCCAATATTCAGCACCGGCTTCAGTTCCAGGACCACTCCCTCATGGACATTCGCCTATGTCTTGGCTATCAGCCTCCTCCTCCTAAGGATCAGCCTCCTGCAGACGACCACTAAGGATGTTCTTTAGCTTCCTATAGTCTGTTGTCCATGGGTCATGTGTCTTTTGGGTCCTCTTTTCTATTATCCTATCCCCTCCTTTGATGATGCCAAAGGGGGAGAAGTAGTTAGTGCAGGTCTTATATATTTTATGTATGCATGTCCGTGTGTTTGCATGAATGTGCATTTGTGAGGGTCATTGTGCATTTTGTTTGAGTCAGTTCTGCATTTTCCTTGTCATATGTGACTAGAAGTCTTGCATTCTCTCAAGCATCAATGTACTTTGTAATGAAATGATGAAATTGTTGCAATTGGTATTGGACATCACATGTTGGTTCTTGTCTCTCATTTCCTCTCTATTTGGCATATAAAGTGTCGAATGGTTTGCGT
Source organism: Amorphophallus konjac (assembly GCA_022559845.1). Classification (NCBI taxonomy): domain Eukaryota; kingdom Viridiplantae; phylum Streptophyta; class Magnoliopsida; order Alismatales; family Araceae; genus Amorphophallus; species Amorphophallus konjac. The sequence goes on along the minus strand of CM040117.1, from coordinate 133,918,652 downwards.
TATTTTGACTAATGAAATGAATTCTTGTTTTAATCGCCTTGTGGACTTTTGGCCTTGCTCTATTCCAAATTTGCTCAAGGCACGCCAATGCACTTAAAAATCTAGAGTTTTGTCATCATCAAAAAGGGGGAGATTGTTGAGTATCTCCAGGTGATTTTGATGATAACAAAACTCCAGTATGACAAATGTTTTAAGTACATCCAGTTTTACTGAAGTAAGTACTCATATAGGCTGACAAGTCATTTTTCTATCACAAGAATACGCTCAAAAGGATCGTGTTTCAAAAAGCCCAGAATAATATGATTTCTAGACTAACAATGTGAATTTTGTAGGTTTTTCAAAGTTCGGTCGACCTATCCAGCTGGGGCGGTCAACCTAATTTCCCAGCGCTCAGAACTCTGTAAAGTTATAGAGTCTGGTCGACCGTCAGCCCTGGACCGATCGACCGGATCTTCCAGCATCCAAAAGCCTTAGACCTGTAAAAGTTAGGTCGACCGCCCACTTCTACCCGGTTGACTGCCCTCTTCGAAGCCTCTATTTTTGACTTTATTTTCTTCACGAGGGTAAAGCATCTATGAAGGATTTTTTTAATCCCAAAAGTCTCCAGACATCCCTGGAATTGTGGATCTGTGTCTTGGCTTGTCCTTGACCATTCAAGGCTTATAAAAACATCTCCTTAGGCCAGGAAAACCCTAATCACCAAAGGGAGATCAAGGAGGCTATCAAGGGGAGAAAGAAGGCCGCTACTGTAGCTCCATGAATAGTGCTTCATCTAGGGTTTCTTCATCAATCTTCAAGTTTTTCAAGATCAATCTGAGGCTAGTCTGAAGTCCCGCGATCAATGACACCCAAGAGGGGGGGTGAATTGGGTGATTACAAAATTTAAAAACTTTTACCCGATTTAAAACACGTATTAAGAGCAAACAACAAACAAGTATAGATCTGATGGATTACAAAATGAATCTGGTTAAATCAACCCCTACATCAGTTCTTTGGTACTAGGCGGAGTCCGGGAATCTGAGGATTCTCTCACACAAGGTATTTTCCTCCCGACAGGACTAACCTTGTCGATCAGAGCCTACCTTTTGATATACCAGAGATCACCCGTAAGAAGGTTAACAAAGCTAGATCTAAACAAAGAAACTAGATGATGATGCAATATGAAAAGGAGCTAGAGCAGAATGGAGGTAGAAGATAAGGAACAAACAACACAGAAGGCCACGATTTTTAGGTGGTTCAGTTCCAGCAATGGCAACCTACGTCCACCCCTCACAGACTGAGAGGATTCACACACTATCTTGTAAGGGATTACAAGATCAAGGACACACACACACACACGTGAGGAGTATGAACTCCCACGAAGGTGCAAGAGCACCGACTCACAAGAAATGTGAAGAACACAGAAATCACTCACACACACACACAGATCTGCGAAGATCCACACACACACAATTGTTTGAATATTACAAGAACACACAAATAAAGCCCAATAAGAATGGAGGGTGAAAACAGGAAATGGAGAAAGAAAATCAAGCTCCCCCTTAGTGGATGAAGATGGTATTTGATGAAGCTAGCTCCCAACTTGATCTCCACTTGAATGGCCTGCAGATTGCTCTTGAGATCCTAGCTCTTGGATGAAGAACTCTTCCACGGATCACTGTTCACAGAGCTACAGTACCGCCCTCTTTCTCCTTTGATTACCTCCTTGAACCTCCTTGAGTTCTACTTAGGGTTTTTGACCCCAAAGAGATATATTTATAGATCTTGGGTGGTCAAGAGACATCCCCCAGACCAGATCCACAAATCATGGCTTGGTTGGGGGCATTGGGTTTAAAGAAATGAGAGATAAGGCCTCTCCCTATGCTTGAACCAGAAAGTAAAAAAGAGCTGCCTCGGGGCTGGCGGTCGATCGGATGGCTTGGAGCGGTCGACCGATTTTTCACAGGTCTGAGAATTTTGGTTGCTTGAAATTTCGATCGATCGGAACATGGCTGGCGGTCGACCGGACTATAAAATCCTATAGATCTTTGAGCGCTGTTAAATCTGGTCGACTGCCCCTGTCTCTCAGGTCGACCGAACAGTGAAATTCCTGCAAAAAAGATTTATTAGCCTAGTAAATCATATCTATTGAACAAGAGTTTCATGTCCTTACTTATTTCATCCATTTTGGGATTTGATTCAATTTGGTTTATTCCATTTGGACATATTAATAGGGTGTTTGGTTACTCTTTTTTACCTCTTTTTTCTCTCAAATTTAAAAATGGAAACAAGGAACTCACTTAGACGTGTTTGGTAACTCTCCCCTAATTTTTAGGAAGAAATTTCACCCTTTGAAAAGTTATCTCAAAATAAAAACAAGGGTCCACCAAATTTTTTTTGAAATCGCTCACGTCTCGCATCTCCCTCTCTCCCATCCTCTCCTTCCTCCCTCCTCTCTCCTCCGGTGTGCTCTCTCTCTCTCTCTCTCTCTCTCTCTCTCTCTCTCTCCCGTGGAAGGGGTGGGGTTACTAGTGAGAGGGAAGGAGACGGGCAGTGAGGGCCATGGAATGCACACAGCATCGACGGTCGCCGATCGAAAGGTCGCAGGTGTGGACTTGTACGGCCTGGCGAAGGGAACGAAGCGGGGCGGCGTGCCCTCCGCTCGGCTTGCTATCTACAAGACCTGCTGGAGCACTGGCTGTACCGATGTCGATATCCTGGTGGCCTTCGATGATGCCATCGTCGACAGCGTGGACATCTTATCTGTCTCCCTTGGGGGTTATCCAGTCCCATACATATACGATGGGATCACCATCGGGTCATTCCACGCTGTGAAGAAGGGGATTCTCAGTGTCAACTTTGCCGGCAACGATGGTCCAGCGGCTAGCACTGTCTCAAATATCTCTCCCTGGACGTTAACTGTGGCTGCCAACACCATCGACAGGAGGTTCGTTGCTTATGCAAAATTGGGTAACGGGTTTGTTCATTTTTAAGTTGCACCCATTCACATATGTATATATCAATATTCTGTTGGCACGAATGCACCATGTGTTATTTAGTCCAAATTGAATAGAGACAATGAAAACGTAAACATCCACATATATATATATATAGTATGCACCTCATTCTTTACGGCATTCTTTGCCCTTGGAAAGTGGAAGTGGAGTTGAATCATCTGTTAGTAATGTTCCCATGAAAGACACTCGAGAAACTGATTAGTAAATAATTAACAGTTGTTTGCCAAACATATCTACACAAAATTTAAAAATTATGACACTGATGTAAAATAAAAAATGTCAACCTTTATTAATTTTAAAATTTATGTCAAAAATTGACACAACATAAATTTTAAGATAGAAATAGTTTTTTTTTAAAAAGTGTTCCCAAACACCCTATAAACTCTTTTGAGAATTTGAGCTTTACACAAGATTTTCATAACCCAACACTCAAGCACACTTAATCCACATTTTTATTGCAATGACACGGCACAAGATAGAAACTCAATTCGGGGTTTTGTTATCATCAAAATCATTCAGAGATACTCAACAATCTCCCCCTTTTTGATGATGACAAAACGCGAAGGAAAGTACATAAGCGTGCCGAACAAGGAATTAAATCCGTCAAACAAATCCAACTCATGCAATCCATCCAAAACTAATTCAAACATTCATATGCACCCAATTGTTTGAAGTGAAGTAAGACCAATGTAAGTGCCAATTCAAAGTGCATTTCATTCATTGAAGTTCAGGTGGCACCATACAAAATATTGACAGGACATGGACATGATGCATGATACGAAGACCAACAACCAAATGCAAGATGCACAACCCAATGCAAGACTCTTGTGGAGAACAACTTACATGAATGCCAAATGGTGCACAAACATGCAAGCATACCTAAAACATACCATATATAGACCTAACTAGCTACTTCTCCCCCTTTGGCAACATCAAAACAGGGAGTGGGATACAAAAGATGTGGACACAAGTAACACTAGGCGACGCAAGAACAGCTACGGAGCAGGGTGATCCGGAGTCCCCTCGTCAGCGGCATCGTCAGAGCCATCATCTTCATCGTCGGAGCTATCCTCATCAGAAGGTGGAGGAGTAGGTGGGTGTGGAGGGATACGGGTTTCAATGTCACACAGAAGGTGCTCAATGTGAAGAAGGGAACGAGTGGTGGTCCGGTAAGCACTGGTGGTATCCGCGTAGTCGGTAGCAAGAGAGGCTACATGGGCAGCAAGGGTATCCGTGGTGTGAGAGAGAGTGTTCAGACGGCCATCCATAGTGTCCATGAAATTATCAATCCTCCGAAGAGTTGAGTCAAGGTGGGTTTCCATGCCCGAGATGTGCCTGTCAAAGCTCTCATAATCCCCCCAAGAAGGATGTCCAGCACCCTGAGCTGAGGACTCCCCGTGGTGAAACTGTGGTGGTGAAGGCACCGCGGGATCCATATGAGGAGATGAGGGTGGAGGAGGCTGCTCCTCGGCCTGAACTGGTGCAGGTGCTTCCCCTTGATCTTGCTGTTCTTCCTCCTCTTCTTCACTTGCTAATTCATCCCCATAGGTGGGTACATCACTATGAAGCTCACCATCCGGACCCCAATAATAACCCATATCAGAGAAAATCTTGTGGGCATTGTAAATATCATCCTGTTTGACTTGAATGAACTATTCAGCACCTACATGGATTCCAGCATAGATGAATACCCCAATCAACTAGGAGGCATAAGGCAGGGATCTCCTCAACTGAGTACATCATAAACCTATCAAAGTTGTCATGAGCCGACCCATATTGACTAAATTGCCATTCATAACATGATAAAAAAGGAATCGGTGAACCTCAGTCACTTCATTTCTGCTTCCACTTTTTGGATAAATGAGTGAGGTAAACATGTGGTGGAGAACGCGTTGCAGTGGTGGAAAATGATTTTCATTTAACTCAATTAAGTCACTCACACCACGCACATAATCACAACTCGTCATGGCTCTGATACCAACTTCACCATGGCCAAAAGTCATATCGGCACCCCTGGCAGAAACTCCTAAAGCACGTTCAAACAGTTCTGGAGTTATGTGAAGCTCAATACCCTGAACCACCGTATACAACTCTTCATTTCTATCAACCAAATTTTCATAAAAGTGTTGTACTAGATATGGATAATACCTGGGATATCTTGTGACAAAATCGGTCCAACCTAGTTGAATCTCAAAAACTGCACAAATGTCGGGCATGATTTCATTCACCTCATTAAAATCGACAAGACGAGGGTCGATGATAGGCCTTGGAGGCAACCGAGGTGTACGAGGTAGTGCCGGAGCCTGCCGTGGTGGAGGAACCGGAGCCTCATGTCTCTGAGCGCCAGATTCCCCTTGAGGAGGACGCCGAGAACTTCTTCTAGGTGACATCTTGGTCTAGTAAACCCTTGATGAGAACGATCTCGACCCTGGGAGGAAGATGGTCCAAAGGACACTCAAAAAGGCTGGATGTGACCTTCTCCACACGCTGGAAATGGAGGAAGAGCTGCACGATCCCACGAACGACCGTGGAGAAGTCATCCTGAATCCGTAACGAATCCGCCGGGTGATGTGCGGATGGACAAGGGATGAGGTTTTAGGGCTTGGGGAAGGGGGGAAATGATGTTCTGAGGTTAGGAGGATATGTGGGAGAGAGAGTGGGTGGAATAGAATGAGGGGGATGAGGGAGAAACCCTCTTAAAATAGGGTTCGGCCAAGAGGCCGGTCGGCCGGTTCACCGCAAACGGTCGACCGGACCGGGGGCGCCGGTCGACAGGAAAGGTCAAAATGCCCCTTTGAGTGTAAAACCCCAGAAAATGAGTGTAAAAGACCACTAAGCCTCCTTTGAAGGATGTTGAGCTCCATTTGTCTTGCTGGCCTGTATTCTCATCCTTCCCCCCTTTTTTTGTATTTTCCTTTTTTTATATACCTTCTCTTTTTTTTGGTTTTTCTCTTGGGGAAGAGATGGAATGATATGGCTTCTTACAAGTATCAATCTAAGAGTATTTCTGAAACTCCTCCTTAGTGACTGCCTAGAATCCCCAGGTTACTGGTCCACATTTATTTGTCAAGGAGTATTGGGCCTTAGAATTTTTTCAAGAAAAGGCATATTTATATAAGTACAAGCACGCATACATGCTAATGTCAAGCACAAAAAAAATACACACAACTTATGCATGATGCATGCATTATACACAATCTACCCTCCATGCTTCTAAATGTTTGTTCAACGTAAATGCATTACTAATCCTAGTGTAGACCTAAGTATGTATGCCCTCACCCTTGCACATGCCAAGTTCTCTCCTGAGTTTTTTGAACTATTCCTGGTTTAAGGGTTTTGTGAAGACGTCTGCCAGTTGATTGTGGGTATCAACAAATTTTAACTCAAAATCCCCCTTGCCTACATGATCTCTCAGAAAATGATGCTGAATGTCAACGTGTTTGGTTTTGGAGTGTTGAACAAGATTTTTTGATAAATTAATAACACTTGTATTGTCACACAAAATTGGCACAAAATTCACTTCAACATTCAAATCAAGCAATTGATTTTTGATCCAAAGCACTTGGGCTCCACAATTTCCGGCGGCTACATATTCAGCCTCGGCCATTGAGAGAGCTATTGAATGTTGTTTCTTGGAGGCCCATGAAACTAGGCATCCACCAAGAAACTGGCAGTACCCACTAGTGCTTTTGCGATCAACAATGCATCCAGCATAGTCAACATCGGTATATGCAATTAAATCAAATGAGCTACCAATTGAAAATCACAACCCAAAGTCTAGTGTGCCAATTAAATACCAAAAAATCCGTTTAACAGCCATTAGATGAGATTCTTTTGGACATGACTGAAAACGAGCACATAGACATACACTGAATTGAACGTCCGGGCGGCATGCTGTTAAATACAGTAGTGATCCGTTCATACCTCGAAACAGTGTAGGATCTACTATTTTACCATTTTCATCTTTATCCAGCTTCATGGTTGTGGCCATCGGCGTTGATATGGGTTTTGCTTCCGCCATCCTGTATTTCTTTAACAGCTCTAGGGTGTACTTGGCTTGGTTTATGAATATACCTTCAGGCGTTTGTTTAACCTGTAATCCAAGGAAAAAATTTAGTTCTCCCATTAAACTCATCTCAAATTCTCCTTGCATAATTCCTGCAAATTCATCACATAGAACATTATTGGTAGCTCCAAAAATTATGTCATCAACATACACTTGAACTACCAATATGTCTTTACCTGATTTTTTTGTAAAAAGTGTTTGATCAACCTTACCTCTTTCAAAGCCATTCTCAATCAAAAATGAAGTAAGCCTTTCATACCATGCCCTTGGAGCTTGTTTCAATCCGTACAGGGCCTTCTGCAACTTGTACACATGATTTGGATGTTTTGAGTCTTCAAAACATGGAGGTTGTTCTACAAAAACATCCTCTTTGATGTACCCATTTAGAAAGGTAGATTTAACATCCATCTAGAATAATTTGAAGTTGAGAGAGCAAGCAAAGGATAATAAAATCTGGACTACTTCTAGTCTAGCAACCGGGGCAAAAGACTCGTCAAAATCAATACCCATTTCCTGGCTATACCCTTTGGCTACAAGTCGGGCCTTGTTCTTAACAACCAATCCCATGTCATTCAATTTGTTTCTAAAAACCCATCGAGTTCCTATCACGGGTTGACTCATAGGACGTGGCACGAGAGTCCATACCTCGTTTCTTTCGAACTGGTGCATCTCTTCATGCATAGCATGGATCCAAGATTCATTTTAAAGAGCTTCACGAATATCCTTAGGCTCTTCTTGTGAGATCAAAGCCATTAAATCTTCCTCTTCTACTTGCTTTAATGAAGATCTAGTTCTTACCTCATCCTCAGGATTACCTATGATGTTTTCAGCTGGATGATCCTTTAAGAAAGTAGAAGAACTAGGCAAGTCAGGATGCTGCACTTGTTGCTCTTGCAATGTCTCAATTGAGGGATCTTCATCCTCTTCACTTTTGCTGGGTATCCCGTCAATTGGTTCATCCTTGGCCTTAGCATCATCTGGACGTTTGTGATCTTCATCTGCATCCACAATTGGAATAGATTGATTGGTTAGCTTCAACTCAGATTCATCAAAAACAACATGAGGACTTTCTTCAACAACCAGGGTCCTTTTGTTGAATAGTCGATAAGCTCTATAATTAAGTGCATAACCTAGGAAGATTCCTTTGTCACTTTTCTCATCAAACTTACCTAGGTTGGACTTACCATTATTCAGGATGAAACATGGGCATCCAAAGGGTTTAAGATGAGAGATATTCGGTTTCTTACCCTTGTAAAGCTCATATGGAGTTTTCTTCAAGATAGGCCTTACCATTGCCCTGTTGATGATGTAGCATGCCGTGCTTACTGCCTCGGCCCAAAAATATTTAGGTAGGGAGTTCTTGCTTAACATGGTCCGTGCCATGTCTATCAAGGTTCTATTTTTTCTCTCCACCACTCCATTTTATCGTGGCGTCCTTGGTGATGAAAAGTTATGCGTGAACCCCTGCTCTTCACAGAAGTTGCTAACTCATGATTTTCAAACTCACCACCATGATCACTTTGAATGGTAGTGAAAAGATAGCCTCTATCATTCTGGATTTTCCTGCAAAACACTTGAAACTCCGTTAAGGCATCACTTTTATTGGATAAAAATAACACCCATGTAAATTTGGAGTAATCATCAACAATAATAAATCCAAATGATTTCCCCCCCTAGGCTAGATGTCCTAGTAGGGCCAAATAAATCAAGATGTAGCAATTCTAGAGGTCGGGAGGTAGAAACAATATTTTTATGTTTGAAGGATATGCGTGTTTGCTTGCCTTTTGTGCAAGCCTCACAGACTTTATCACTTTCAAATTTTAATTTGGTCAACCCATTCACCAAGTTATGTCTAGACAACTTGGAGATTACTCCAAAACTAGCATGACCTAGTCTTCAGTGCCATAGCCATGCATTCTCATGATTGTTGGCTACCAAGCACACATCATCACAGGAGACCTCATCAAGGTCAATGGTATAGACATTGTTGTTCCTTTTACCGATGAATCTAATTTCATTTGAGGTCTTATTCACGACAAGGCAATAAGTTTCATCAAAGACAATCTTAAAGCCTTTGTCACATAGTTGGCTTATGCTCAGCAAGTTATGATTCAAACCTTTCACCAAAAGAATATTTTCAATTAAGGTTTCAGAATTCTTACCTATGTTGCCAATTCCAATTATTTTACCTTTGTCTTTTACACCAAAAGTAACTGAGCCTCCATCTTATCATGCAGCATAGAGAACGCCTTCCTGTCCCCTATCATATGCCTTGAACAACCGCTGTCCAAGTACCACTTGCTCCCCCTGGCTTCAAGATATATCTGCAAGAAATAAAATTCTCATGCAATTATTTTTGGTACTCAAACTAGTTTGGGTCCGTAGGAGTTAGTCCAATTTTGTGCATATCTTTTCTTAGTCCAAAATGCATGATTTCTAGGTGAGTTTTGTTTGAACCAGTAATTAGCAATAACATGACCAAGTCTACCACAATGAAAACAATTGACATGTGTAAACTTTCTTTGAAATTGTCGTGGTTTGGTTTGGACATGTGTTGGCTTGGAGTGCGAACATGAAGCACAATCTTTTTCCTTTTCATGAACATAGGATGTAGTGATCTTATTCTCAAAGGGTTTTTTGTTTTGGGAATGTACCCCAATCTTCCTTCTGGAAGTTGACTTTCACTCCCAACAAGTTGTCTAAGTTTTGTTTGCCCATTACAAACCTAGACAAGGTGGACTGAAGTTCAGCCACTTCTTCACCCAGACTCACATTTTTTTTCAAGTTCTGAGTTTGTGGATTTTAGAACTTCTTCATTTTTCAACTTCTCAACAGCTTTTTCAATTTCTGACAATTTACACATCAATTCCTCCTGATTTTTCTCACTGGCTGAAATTATTTGCAACATGCTTTCTTTTTCTTCCATCAACTCAAACCATTCTTGTTCCAATTTTTTAAACTTAAAAAAAATATCCTCATGTGTTAACTCATCAATCTTTTTCTTGAGATTTTTATTTTCGGATCTGATTTTCTTATATTTCAAATACAACTTCTCATATTCTGACTCCCATTGTTCATTTGAAATAAAGTCAGGGTCAGAATTTACCTCGGTTGAGTCATCCTCATGTGTCATGAGGCATAGGCTTTCACGAGCTCTTGTATCTCCTCATCGGACGGTTCGTCCTCTTCATCGCTCCATGTGGCGACCATGGCTTTGGGCTTTCTGAATTTATCTTTCTTGAATTTCTTCTTCAGATCTGGGCACTCTCCCCTCATGTGCCCGGGCTTCTTGCATTCGTAGCATATGATGCTACTTGGTTTGCTTGGCTTGCCCTTGGTTTGAGTGGGCTTCCTTTGCCCCTTTCTGAAATTGCCTTGGAAGTTTCTCTTCTTCCTCAAAAACCTTTTCACTTGGTTAGTTATCATGGTCAAGTCTTCTTCTTCGTTGCTTCCTTCACTTGATTCTTCTTCTTGAGAGTCGTCATCAGATTGGTGAGCTCTCAATCTAATTTCTTTCTTCTTCTTTGTATCTTCCTCGGTTGTTCTCTTCATATTTATCTCATAGGTCATGAGCGACCCTATGAGTTCATCCAAGGAAAGTGTGGAAAGATTTTTGGAATCTTCAATCACTATGGCTTTTGTGTGCCACGCGGACAGAAGTGACCTCAAAACTTTTCTCACCAGGTCGGAGTTTGTGTACTCCTTCCCAAGGCTTTTGAGACAATTCGTGATCTCAGTTAGCCTTGCGAACATTTCTAAATTATTTCTTTGGGCTTCATCTTGAACAGCTCGTAGTCTCTGACTACAAGGTTTGCTTTGGTCTCTTTGACCTCGGAGGTTCCCTCATATATGAGCCGCAGCTTGTCCCACATCTCCTTCACTGAGCTGCACATTGATACACGAGAAAACTCGTTAGGATGTATAGCACGTTGCATGATGTTCATAGCATTAAAATTAACTATGGATTTTTTGATTTCTTCAATAGACCATTTATCCTCATCATCCGAGAGTTTGTAAGGACCCTTGTCCACAACTCTCCACACTTCGTACTCTTGAGCCCTTAGAAAAATGTGCATTCTATTTTTCTAGTACGAATAGTTTGAACCGTCAAAGAAGGGAGGAAGGTTGATGGAGTGACCCTCAGGCATCATACCCTTGTTTGTCATTGATCCGAATCTTACTCTAGATCGTTAGATCTGTGAAAGTTAGAGCCTTAGCTCTGATACCAATTGAAGTACCGCGATCAATGACACCCAAGAGGGGGGGTGAATTGGGTGATTACAAAATTTAAAAACTTTTACCCGATTTAAAACACGTATTAAGAGCAAGCAACAAACAAGTATAGATCTAATAGATTACAAAATGAATCTGGCTAAATCAACCCCTATAACAGTTCTTTGGTACTAGGCGGAGTCCGGGAATCCGAGGATTCTCTCAGACAAGGTATTTTCCTCCCGATAGGACTAACCTTGTCGATCAGAGCCTACCTTTTGATATACCAGAGATCACCCGTAAGAAGGTTAATAAAGCTAGATCTAAACAAAGAAACTAGATGATGATGAAATATGCAAAGGAGCTAGAGCAGAATGGAGGTAGAAGATAACAAACCACACAGAAGGCCACGATTATTAGGTGGTTCGGTTCCAACAATGGCAACCTACGTCCACCCCTCACAGACTATGAGGATTCACACACTATCTTGTAAGGGATTACAAGATCAAGGACACACACACACACACGTGAGGAGTATGAACTCCCATGAAGGTGCAAGAGCACCGACTCACAAGAAATGTGAAGAACACGGAAATCACTCACACACACACACGGATCTGCGAAGATCCACACACACATAATTGTTTAAATATTACAAGAACACACAAATAAAGCCCAATAAGAATGGAGGGAGAAAATAGGAAATGAAGACACAAAATCAAGCTCCCCATTAGTGGATGAAGATGGTATTAGATGAAGCTAACTCCCAGCTCGATCTCCACTTGAATGGCCTACAGATTACGCTTGAGATCCTAGCTCTTGGATGAAGAACTCTTCCACGGATCACTGTTCACGGAGCTATAGTACCGCCCTCTTTCTCTTTTGATTGCCTCCTTGAACCTCCTTGAGTTCTACTTTGGGTTTTTGACCCCAAAGAGATATATTTATAGATCTTGGGTGGTCAAGAGACATCCCCCAGACCAGATCCACAAATCATGGCTTGGTTGGGGGCATTGGGTTTAAATAAATGGGAGATAAGGCCTCTCCCCGTGCTTGAACCAGAAAGTCAAAAAGAGTTGTCTCGGGGCTGGCGGTCGACCGGATGGCTTGGAGCGGTCGACCGATTTTTCACAGGTCTGAAAATTTTGGTTGTTGGAAATTCCGATCGACCGAAAGATGGGTGGCGGTCGACCGGACTGTAAAATCCTGTAGATCTTTGAACGCTGTTAAATCCGATCGACCGCCCCTGTCTCTCAGGTCGACCGAACAGTGAAATTCCTGCAAAAAAGATTTGTTAGCCTAGTAAATCATATCTATTGAACAAGAGTTTCATGTCCTTACTTATTTCATGCATTTTGGGATTTGATTCAATTTGGTTTATTCCATTTTGACATATTAAAGTCTTTTGAGAATTTGAGCTTTACACAAGATTTTCATAACCCAACACTCAAGCACACTTAATCCACATTTTGATTGCAATGACACGGCACAAGATAGAAACTCAATTCGGGGTTTTGTTATCATCAAAATCATTCATAGAGACTCAACACAATCAACCCCAAATCAAGTGGAGATTCAAGCTTCATCCAAAATCTGCATCACCTACTCAGGGGGAGCTAAAATCAGACTTTTTCTTTTGTGTTTCCCCCTTCATATTCTGTGAGATTCAAGTGTGTGTTATTTGTAATCCTTAAACATTCATGTGTGTGTGTAGATCTTCTTAGATCTAGGTGTGTGTGTTTGATTTCTGTTAGATTTGTGTGTGTTTCGGTGTGATTACATCTTCGTGGGAGCTCCCTTCTTCCTACGAGTGTGTGTGTGTTCAGATCATGTAATCCTTTACAAGATAGTGCAACGCCCGAGGATTTTCGAAGAATTTTCCAGGGATTTAAAATACAAATTAAATGTTTAAATAGGCCAAATGGGCTATTAGTTGAAATATGGTTAATATAAGCTAATTATTTAGGCCCTACACTAATCCATGAGGATTAGGCCCATTTACATAAATCCTGTTGGCCCAAAAGACTATTTTGGACCTTAGCGCGTATTCTAAAAGCTTAAAACTAAGTGTAATCACGGAATTAAGGAGATAAGTAGGATAAAGAGGTGGATAATATCAAAAGAGTTTGAAATTGTTCAAATTCGGCACCAAGACCGAAAATGGTCTATCGCGAGACCGCATAGCGATGGGAAACAGTCTAGCATTAGACCGCCCGGCTCTACAGATTTCGTGAAAGGAAGAGAACGTGAAAAGCTTGGAACTTGGGCATCCAAATTACCTAGGATCGATGCTATCTACTAATTAGATAAGTCTAGAAGGCTAGAAGATCCAATTGAAAAACTAATTGGGCTTCTAAGTTCGTTCTAATCCACAAAACCCTAGCTAAACCTATAAATAGACCCCATAACCAACGTGTGCGACCCTTACTGTTGGCTCGCGTGAAACTAAGATTAAGAGAAACAATTAGAGGTAAGTTTCTTCTAGGAAGTTGTTCGTTTTAGTTAGATCTAAGTTTTCTTCAAAATTTCATTATAGGAGATCAAGCCTACAAGGAGATAGAAGCTTTCAAAGTCGTTGATCCTGCACCAATAATTGAGGAATCTGTGCAGCGGTCCAGCCAAGATCTGGGAATTAGAAGCCCTAAACGAGGTATTTAGAAATTGTGACTTTAGAACTTTATGTTACACTTTATGTCTTCTATCTACCCTCCAGTTTTCACGTCTTTAGGACAAGAGAGTCAGGAGATACAAAGGTGTGAAGTTGCTGGTTCAACGCATGACGTGCAGAAAACTAGGGTTAACTTCCAACCCTAAATTCGAAGTCTAAGGCCCATGACAGAGGAAGGTTATCTCATGAAAGGCTTAAACTCGAAGTCAAGAATAAAAGCCCTCTAATTTCATCCGATTTCATGCATTGTACACCGAGAATTTTATGTTTTCATTAAGACTATGCATCTAGTATAATATTCATGCATGAACTAGCCTTAATTGAGTAAAAATGGAATTTTCTTGTTTATCACACAAACGACAAACCCACGCATATTGTTGGCCTATACTCATTCTATCATGCTATAGAGTTTATTCATGTTGATTTCCAGGCATGATGTGCCTTAGATTAGTATTATATTTTACTATAATTAAGTTTTCTATAAACACAGGAAGAAACGGTCTCCCTGTAGACCACTAGAAACCCTAGCGGTCGTACGACAGACCACTAGCACCAAGGAAACGGTCACCCACTAGACCGTTTGCATTTTCTAATTTCTGTAATATTGTTAACCTGAAACATATTACAGATTAGCCCTAATTAATGTATGATAAGCCTAGTTAAGTAGGTTTTATTCCTGTTTCAAGTGTTATTTTCATATACCTAGTTATGTTAATAGATTACTCGACAAGTATTCATGTTCTTTATGTACTTGGGATTATTTTTTAACCTATGTTATTTTTATGGCCAAACCTATACTCTTGTATTTAGAGGCATGTTTTCATAAAGTTATGGACTTATTGAATTACTATTTTATCACGATTCTTTCTCTTCTAGAGTCATTTTCTTAAGTACATGGCACATATCCCGGTATGTTGTCATTAGATACACCTTTGCACATTAAGTACACAATCTTGGACTTGATAACCTCTCCCTTGGATATTCCTTCCAACGGACTAGGAAATCTTATTTCAAGGCCTCCGTAAGTCTCCGCGAGCCTGGGATTCCCACTAAGACGTCGAGCTGGTTGTACCATTAAAATCCCATTATTTAGAAAGCATGTTATCGGTGTTTTGATGAAGTTCTGGACCTTACCGGCCTAATGAATGACTGCCAGTGACACCTAGCGGCCCTGACCTAGACCTCATGGTTCCAGCTTCTCTTTCATCAAATCTAATTATGTTCAACCCATGGTTTTACCTTTGGGTTAAGTATCCTATGATCCTAGATGGTCCATTGATTATCTAGAACTTGTCTTGACTCAATAAGCCATTAATGAAATTAAGGAAAGATAAAGAATGTACAATTATGCTGCCAAATTTTCTCCTTAGCATAACCTAGTTATTAACGCATTTCTTGAATTCTCATAATCAATTATTGGTACGTTCTATACCTTGGTTACCTTGTTGTGGAATTATTGTTGAACTGGTACATTATTGGCCACATTATTGTTATAATCGTGGAAGTAGCTTGATTTATATTTGAAGATGCAGTTCGAGCACTGATTGTGTTCAAAGGCTCTATGCTAGTCCCCTCTACTGATTGTCGGAAACATATTGTAAACCATGGGGTATGATGCTACTAGCGTCGCATTGCGTTGGGAGTACTTTCTTTATAAATAAGTGAAATTCCACGGACATGAATAAAGATCCACGTAAAGTCACGAAGTACTTGCTATTAAGCGAAAAGTACTTTCTTGCTTGCTACATGACTTTCTAGTGCATAGCCTTCATGGTTACGAAAAGTGCATTCTTGTTAAATTCTTGTTCATGGAAAGGCCAAAGTTACATTCTTGTTATATACTTGATCAATCATATTCTCGTATCTCGTCATGATTATATCTTGTTACTTTGGTTTTGTTCACATGTTTTTACCGTATTTGCATGATTTACTTTATTCTCTGTAGCTAAAATGTTAATCACTTAAATATGCTTTCATGTTGATACGAAGATACCTACTGGGCAAGTGTGCTCATTACCTACTTTCTCAATATTTCAGGAAGTACAAGTTAATCGGATTCGGATTATACAAGTAACAGGTCTGAGAGTGATTGAAGGACATATGAACGAGAGAAGCCTTAGTTATCAAGTGTTTAGTCGAGTCATGATGTAATCTTTATTTTATTGAGTCTAGTAAAGAGAGTCGAAGATCTTATGTACTTTGATATCATTATTGTTAGGGAATAAAGTGAAATTTGGAAAAGTTTATTTGTGCAATTACTTTAGTGTGATTGTCTTGCGCTCTGATTATATTGCTTGCTCGAGGCATATTAGCCGACTGTTCATGTTTCTGATTGTTTCCGCTGCATAATCTCGGGGCGTGACAGTTAAGGTGGTATCAGAGCCTAGGATTAGAAGTCCTAGGGAAAAGTCATGTCATAGGTTAAGTCCGAGGTTTAAGGACCCACACCTATGAAACTAGGAAAGAACTCCCAACCTATGAGAGGAATTAGGTAGAACCTGGGATGAGATAGTAATTAGAGTTATTTCTGAGATTAACCCAACTCATTCCATTAGAATTAACAAAATTCATTACTCTTCTCAGGTACCTTACTCTCATCATGGCTCACCATGTTGACTGAGACGGTATGCAGCAAACCGTTGCAAGTCTCACCCAAGCATTACAGAATATGGCCCAAGTTGGCACAGGGGCAAGAGCTGGAGGCCTACACCACAATTTTTGAAGCTTAAATCCTCCGCGGTTCTCAGGATCCTCTAATCCTGATGATGCTGAAAACTAGATCGATGAAATGAACCGTATATTCGAGGTCATGAAATGTGCCGACCAAGAAAAGGTTCGTCTTGCCACGTTCCAACTTAATAAAGATGCCCGTACATGGTGGAAGTCTGTTCTGGCACCGCCTCAAGATGCACCACACGGGAGGGGTTCCTTACACTCTTCCGAGCAAAGTACTTCTCCGAACATGTCAAGGAGAGGAAAGCTATGTGATGCGGGACGGACAAAGGGACCGACTCTAAGTGATGCGGACCTCAGACTCTAAATGTAGACACGACCAGCAACATTCGAACACGGAGACACTTTGGCCCGACACTAAGAGTTCCTATGGGCTATACGTCGCTAATAGAAATGCAAGCTCACTCGTCGTCCGAAGCGAGGGGAAACGCGGATCCGCACGGTTGAGAAATCGGCAGAGTCAAGGGTGGTCGACTCACTTCGTGCTCGAATCGAGCCACGGGATGGGTCACTCTCTCGCTCACAGCGGTGACATAGACTCACGGGCTAGAATCTTAACGCACTCATAGTGGCATATGACCATATACTAAACTAGCAAATGAATGCCAAGAAGTAAGACCGTTACCTCCACGCTCCCGGCGTGGGGAAGATAACCCCGGCCAAATCCGTACTCCCGGTTAACAAAGTTTACTGTAATACAAATGTTTTGACCCACTCCACGCAAGGAGGTAACAGGTCACATGTGGGGCCCGGGAGTATCGAGAATTGGGTTGACGGGCAGCATCTTGATGTCGCTCCGACGGTGCCGAAACCCGTGTTTTGTGCTGTCTGGACGACACGATCTGCGGGCTTGTGGGGCCCACGCACTTCTCAGTCCTCTAGACCTAGCGGGGTGGGTCCCGTTATGATGGTGACACCTGATGGCGCGCTTCCCTGGACGGCGGTCGGACTGGAACACTGGTCGGAGGCCGGCCGGCTCCAATCTTCACTTGTCGGAGTTGCTGTCCACGGATCTGAAACTCAGTTTTAGACTTGCGCGCTCCGGCGACAGAAGCTGCTGCGACCAGCACCAACATCGGATCGGTGCGAAACTGGCGCCGTTGGAAAGCTCTCTCGAAATCCTTCGACCCTCTATGACTCCATAAAATTCGTTGGGGCTGTACTTCTAATGGGGGATTTTAGAACCGGACTGATCTCTGTTTCAGATCTGGCCGGGCAGAAGTGAACTTTCCTGAGAGTTGGCGTTGACCGTGATGTAGACCTCCGAATCAGATGTTGCGCTCTTCATGAAACTTGTATAGGGGAGAAAGAGGAAAACGGGGATAATTTTTGTGAAGAATGTGGTGGAGGTTTAGTTGGGGAAAAGTATTTTATACTACTGGGTGGTCGGATCTGGACAGTGGCTGACAGACTGAGTTGGGATCTAAAAGTGATTTTTTTGAAAAAATAAACGAGATCCTAAATTCACAAGAAAATTTTTGGAAGATTTATTAGATGGAAGAACCCCCAATAAATAGTACAACTCGTTCAGACATGAGGAAGGTGTTTTCATGGATGAACTATCAGGTTGCTGTGACAGAAGATAGACTACAGGCAGATCTAGAAGGAGGTGGAGAACGAAAATGGAAAATGGAAAATAAAAACTAGAAGCTCCACCAATTTTTCTAGGACGTGGTGATGACCCCTGAAACTCACCCTGAAAGTTTGTTTTCTAGAAGATCTCGTGGCTGAGAGAAAAAATTCTGGGAAGAAGGGGCTGTCTTGGGTGGACAGAACTCCTACGACGATGGCGGTGGTGCGACGGCGGCGGCGACGACGATCTTCACACCTGATAGAGGTGGCTTCACACCTCTGATTCACAGCCTTCCCAGCTGTAGAAGGGGGAGAGAGGAGAGAGATAGGGGGCGGCACTTGCTCCTTTGGAGGAACTTCCAATTTTTCTTCTCATTAATTCTAATCAAATGAAAATACATGCTATTTATGTGAAATAACAAAAGACACTAACTATCCCTAGATCTAGTGTTGGGGAGGGATAAAAGAGGGAGTCCACAATTTATTTCTCCCATGTGATTTGGAACTAAAAAAAATAAACTAAAATTCCTAATAGAATACTATATATGGGGGCGCCCCTTTGACTTATGGCCTTCCAAATTTGAATTTTTATTCCCTTTGTCCCCCCCTTGGTCCAACCTTTCTAGAAGCCCACCTTGGAGGGTTGACTGACCCCACATGGGCCCAAGAGATGAGGTGGATCAATGGGAGAAGGGATGGGGGGGCCGCGGGACCCAGGTGGTCCCAAATTACAAATAAACCCCTGTTACAATCCAAATAAAACACACATTACACACACACATAGTCCAAATAAACACTATAAATACCGAGACTCAAGGGGAAGTCTCCAGGCTGTCTCCGAGCCAGATGGACGCCGATGTAGCTCGAGTGGTGCTCCGTGTACGGTACCGATGGCTCTCCGGTTCGTGCTTCTCGATCGCTCTGGTGTCC
The DNA here is from genome assembly GCA_022559845.1 of Amorphophallus konjac. Taxonomy (NCBI): domain Eukaryota; kingdom Viridiplantae; phylum Streptophyta; class Magnoliopsida; order Alismatales; family Araceae; genus Amorphophallus; species Amorphophallus konjac. The sequence goes on along the minus strand of CM040117.1, from coordinate 133,899,475 downwards.
GCACCAATTCTCCCCGAGTGGGAGAAACTCGACCCTATCGAGTAAGGGTCTGCATCGCTCTGGTAGCGCTCTAGTAGGTCCGGATCTATCGGCTGCAACTCTCCACGGGTGATCCAAGTATCCTCGGTGGTGGGTCGCCCTCTCTATCGCACTAAGTAGCGCGGGTAGGATCCACTCCTGGTAATTGTCACCTACTCATCCCGTATATGATCTATATGCTCTCGCTGCTATGGAAATGTGGCTGGTGGTGGACACTGAGGTGTGGGATCACTCTCAATGGGGGGAGATGGCTCAAAAGGCTCACTAGGGATTACCGTTGGGTCCCTATATGCAACTAGATCCGACACATTGAAAGTTGAGTTTATACCATATTCCTCAGGTAGGTCCACAACATACGCATTGGATCCAACATGTTTCAACAATCTAAATGGACCGGCTCCGTGAGCTTGCAACTTCTTTACAGTTCCAAAGGGAAACCGTTCAGGTCTTACCCTGATCATGACATATTCACCCTCTTGGAACTCACGGTGGTGTCGATGGGCATCGGCTAACTCCTTATACTGTGCATTGCTGGCCTCAATGTGACGACGGATGTCGTCATGCAAACTCCGAACATGCCTAGCAAAAGACTTGGCAAAATCAGACGCTCGTGCATGAATGGGCATGGGAACAAGATCTACTGGCTTCCTAGGCCTACGACCTATGACAATCTCGAATGGACTCATACCGGTAGACCTGTTGACCGAATCATTATATGCAAATTCTTCCAATGGTAATATGAGATCCTAATCCCCTACGACCTGTTGACCTGTCTAGCCGGCGACGGCTCTGCCGTATCTGCTACCTGCACACCTTTACCCCGAGTAGGTCGACCCGACCGCCATGAAAAAGCTCATGATAGAAAAGATGATAGAAATGAAGCTTGCCGAACGGGGTGAAGGAGATTATGCCACGTTCAATGTTTACTAGGTCCCATACCCACCCCATCATGCTACCAAGCGGCTCCACCTAGGGATGAGCAGGATAAATTCAACGGGCAGGGGTCCCCGAAGGAGCACATTGCATACTATATGACGGTAATGGGCGACTTGGCGACAGACGAGTGGTACCTCTTGAAGTTCTTCGGGTCCTCGCTGACAGGGCTCGCGTTTGAATGGTACTCCAACCTACCAGCCGGATCAATCAGCGGTTGGCCAGATATGCAAAAGAAATTCAGAGAGAGGTTTCATGTTGCTGAACAGAGGTCATTGTGGCCGAACTGTATTCAACAAAGAAAAAGCATGACGAAATGGCTCTAGACTACATCAAAAGGTGGAGGAACCTCGCTATGAGATGCAAGCAGGCCCCACATCAAGAGGATGCTGTCCAAATTTACAAGCAAAATCTTCGGTGGGAGATTCTCGAATGAATGATTGGAATGGAGATAAGGTCATTTGACCTGCTGATTAATATGGTAGCAGAGGTTGAAGCCTTAATCTCTAGCTCCCCTTCTACCCCTGTCGCTATAAGCCAAAAGGCTATAATGGTGACAAGCGGCTAGCATCCAAGGAAGTCCACACCGTCGACTTCAAAACATTTGACCAACAAAAAGAAAGGGATAAAGGGGTGCCCAACCCTCCTCCCGCCAAGCCGGCTGAACAACAAGAAGGCCCGCCTTTGCGAGTCAAGATGATGAAGCCTTACTCCTTCCCCAAGGAAAGGACCCGGGCCCTATTTGAATGGGCCATTCAATACAACAAGGTCACTCTCCCCGAACCAAGGAGACCGGGGGACGCCAGAACAAAAGATGACCCCCGCTTTTGCCCCTATCATCAGATGATTAGGCACCCTATTGAAGACTGCTACGTCTTCAAAGATGCCATTAAAAGGATGATCAAGAAGGGGGAGCTCCAGATGGATGAGCATAGGGTGGATCCTCCACGCCTTCATGAAATTCCCGATCTGAAAAGAGCAGCCAACACAGTATCTCTATACCCACAATTACCTGAAGGGCAGAAGCTAGCTGCACAGGGAAATAAAAAGAAGAAGCCAAAGAATAAAAGGGGGGACACCATTCTCTCCTGTCATACATTATCAACACTGCTCGGCACTGTAGACACGCCAAAATTGATACTATGTTGATCAAATCTCATGTTACTATGATAACGCCCCAAAGTGACCTTCAATATTTTATAATATAAAGTTTTTCTATTTTTGTGTGGGTTTTTATGATTTTTCTTGCATTTTTGTAATTAGCAACTTGAAGAGGGGCGTTATTTAAATAGCGACCTTATCTGGGGCGTGTTCTCAAGAAAGGACGACCATACATAAGGGCGTCAATTCCTGGTATTATGAGAGTCCAATTACGATTTGAAAATCAATGACTAACGTACTTTCTTAGGGCGTGTTTTCAATTAATGCCTATTCTTCAGGCGTCTCTTCATAATTTTCAAATAAGGAAGGTTTTTTTATTATTACTAAATTCAAATCCAGGAGTTGACGCCTTTGTCCCAGTCGTGTTTTGAATTAATGCCTTAGGGCAGGTCGTCAATTTTAATTGACGCCCTTCTGAGGGTCGTCTCTCACCCTTCCGTGTCCTGTTTGGGTACACCTTTCCTGGAGAGTTCCCTGCCTTGATTAATCACTTGCTTGATCCGGGAACTAGAGTCCTTGCTATTGATGATCATTGCTTGATCTTATCTTCCCAAATCTGTGATTATCTGTGATCGAAACCCTATAAAAGGATGCCCTGGTTGATCTCGCGCGACGACTACGACGCGGGGGGGTGCTGCCGATTGAGGTTACAGAAGCTAGTTTACAGAGAGCTATTGCTCAGACAGAGATTTGAGTTTACAGAAGAACGGAAAGGGCTCTCTTCATCATCTCCCTCCTGCTGCACTAACCACAGCTGTAGCATCAACGTGGTTTCCCTTTACTGTTGTCAGGAACAGCATGGGCTTCTTTCTGTTCGTTTATCTTTATCATCTCATCATCGTTATGTCGTTGTTCAGGATCATCATATAGTCTTCTCTTGCATTAGTTTTTCTTTGCATCTTCTCCTTCCCCAATTCTATTAGGGGTTTTAAAAATAACCAAAAGGTGCACACTTTATGCTTCACTTTCATCATCCTATTGTTCTTTTGAATTGATACTACACTTACGTTTGGCTGATCCCCTCATTTCTTTACTTGTTTGTGTCTTTGTTTAAGGGTAATCAAGAGGAAAACCCCCTTCATCGGCCGGCCGGTAGAAGGAGGAGGAAGGAATCTACATCCATCCCGCATCTTCATCTTCATCAGGTATTCGCGATCATCTTCTTTCTTCTTGAGGTAACCCCTCTGGCGATCACACTCCTTATTAGCACCACGTGCTCCCTCACACTCCCTTTTTATCATTGTCTCCATTCTTCATCTTCTTCTTCTTATTATTTTTTGTCTTAAAAGTGGATTTTCCATAATCTACAAATTGGCGATCACGGTGGGACAACCACTATTTTTCTGTTGATTACCCCTTTCTATCGGCACCCACGTGTGCCCTTTCCCATTGGCACCCACGCGTGCCCTTTCCCCTTTGGCACCCACGTGTGCCCTTTCCCTTTTGTACCCATGGTACCCCTCCCTTGTGCCCTACGGGCACCCTCCACTGTGCACACTGCACACTCCGGGATCAGCCAGTCCAGTGATTTTCTTAAATTAACGCCTTCTATAAGGTGCTTTTTGAGTTGACGCCTTGATCCAGGGCGTCCTTTTTCTGTTTAACGCCTTCTGCCAAGGCGTCTTTCATCGCGTATCTTGGTTTTTTACTCTATCTATGAATTCGCGCCCTTCTTCCCGGGCGTCCTTTTATTGATTAACGCCTTACATCAAGGCGTGTTTTTATTTTGATCGTGTGCACCACTCACATTTGACGCCCTCTGTCAGAGACGTCCTTTTCACATATAGCGCCTCACACTAAGGCGCGGTTTTGCACTGTCTGTGAGCGCCTCACAGTGATTCACGACAACCGCGCTGTCGTCTCTTCCATTAGTAGCGACTGCTTCAGAGTCGTCTCTTTTCTCTGTGTTCACAGAGACTTGCTTTCTGTGTTTATTCATACTGGATTGATTCTTACATTCATCATTTGATTATATTGGTGTGATCTGCTTATATTATTCTGCATTTTGTGGCATTGGGTTGAGAGACCTCCTCTCTCTACACTAGGATTCCACACACCTCTCTTGGAATCGGGATAACCCTCCATTGAGCATTCCATCTCTTTAGATCGAAAATTCCTTTTCCAAGACCTCCGTAGGTCCCCGCACCCGTGGATTCCCTCACAGACGCCGGGCTGGTTGTACCTTGAGGTAACCGGAGTTTAGATAGCCCACCGTTGGTGAGGAGAGAGAAAGAACTTAGTTAACCCGGATATCACAACCAAAACTCACAACTAAGTTCTACACTACAAAGAGAGGGGATTGTACATCAATTTAATTCACTCTAATCTCAGATTTGAATCTAAAAGATTGCATTCATTACAACTTGTTTGCATAACTTGATTGGATTGAGTGATTACTGCAATTATAATTCCTCCAAAATAAGCTTCTCTGCTTAAACATGCAACTCCGTTCAGGTAAGATTATCAACATGGCAAGCTACGGGTACGCCTATGATGATGTGGAAGAGAATATTTTTGATCAATCTTATGAGGCACCCCTCCAAGATTCCATCTATCATGAGGGAAACCACCCTCCGTCTCAGGTTCATTATTCTCAAATTCATGTGGTTGACACCACAACTCATGAGGTTGAACCCTCTTCTCAGGCTTTACCATCCAATCAGAACACATCGGGGAACACCTCCCCATCTTTCAACGTCAATGATTTAATTCATGCATTATCGCAGTTGGACGATTCCCAGCGGTAGGCAGTTCAGGCCGCTTTGAAAGGGAAATCTATTCCCTCTTCATCTTCCAATCCCCCTCCGGCCGCGAGTGGCCATCACGTTGTTAATGACCAGGCGGTCTTGCACAAACCCCCCTCTTGTCCACCAACGCCCGGTGCGGCCATGCCGGCCCAACAGGCAAGTTATTCCGCGGCTAGGCCCCAATTCTTTCAACCTCCCCAAATTCTAAGGACGCCTATGCTAAATACCTTCATTCCAAATTCGGCCCCGGTCGAGTCAGACACTAATGCTTTGCTCCTTCAGAAATTGGCTAGCATGGAAGAACAACTCAACAAGGTTACTGCTGCCAAGAATGCTCCAGAGATCTCTCTGCCTACATTGCCAGTTTTTCACTTACCACCTTCTGAGATGCCGAACTTTCAGCGATACAATGGAACTGGCAATCCATTTATTCATCTGAAGGGTTTTATGTATGAGACCTCTTTTTGGCAAGGCAACAAAGCCTCACTGGCTTATTTGTTTAGAAGATCCCTAGAGGGGCCAGCCCTCGAGTGGTTTTATTCCTTGGATCCGACAGATGCCAGCAATTTTGATGTGGTTCAAAGGAAATTCTTGCAGAAGTATAGGGACCGGGTTGGACCCTCTCTATCTGTTACGGACCTGGTTGCAGAGAAAGTGAAGCCCGAGGAGGACTTCATCATATTTGCTGATAGATGGCGATCAATGGCCGAGAAATTGAAAGATACTTTGTCAGAACCGGAGCAGGTTAAAATGATTATTTCAAATGCAACCCCTCAGTTCCGGCATATATTAGCCATGAACAGACTGACCACCATGGAGGAGCTCTATGAAAGAGCTCGATATATTCAAACTCAGATGAAGGATTCGCCCATCATGGGCATGTTCGAACCGAAACCACGGTTGGTCAAGAAAAATACAAATGTCAACAATAGCGGGCCCACGACTGAGGGCACCGTCATCAATGAGCAAGTTGGCGCGGTCGGCAACCCCACACCTTTTCGCCAATCTAACCCACGACCTCCGCCACCTCCACAACAAAACACCCTCTTCCACTCACCACCACAACACCAATTTGCTCCTCAACCTTCCCTTGCTCCTCCACAAAACCAAACGCCACATACAGACCCCTCAACTCTGCAACAGTACCACCAAGTACCGCCACCCACCAACTATGGCCCGCAACAACAACAGCAAAGGAGACCACTTGGCCCCAAAAGGGCCCATTATCCGCCATTGCCAGAAAGTCTCCCAGATATATTTAATGCCCTGATGGCTGCTAATCTACTCATGCTACCAAAAGAAAGGACAGCGTGGCCCGCTAATGTTGACACGTCCCGCTATTGTGTTTTCCACCGCTCCCCTGGTCACAATATTGACCATTGCTTTCACTTCAAGGACTACATCTATGATTTAAATGACCAGGGTGGCATTAATTGGGACGAGATGAGACAGTTCATCGCTGCTATGAAAGTAAGAAGGCCTCCTCGGCAATAGCAGGCTCAGCAGCCGCAGCAACCAGCTCCACCAGTACAACAGCAAGCTCCAGCACCTCAGCAAGATATGTGGATTGTCCACAACCCATTTCCGGAGCACCAAGCAAATCAGCATGTGAACCCAGTCACGTCTCTCCATGAAGTAGAGAGAGGGCAGGGATGGCACGAAGAAAACGCCTCTATCGGGACATTCAATCATAATTCAAATCAACCTCCGCACCTTTTGCGCACACTTCCTTCTTCTTCTACCCCTCAATTAGGTCGCCCCCTTTTGCGCCCCGTTAACCCATCTGTCCCCACTAATTCCTCATCCTTGCCAAACCGGTCTCTCCTTACCCGTCAACCATCACCACAGCCTCCGACGCAGCAAACTCCATCATTCGCCACCAATCCTTCGCCATCACCATCTAGGCCACTCCTCATTCGCCCGTCACCAGCACCGGTTACATCCACTGCCATCACTCCTCCGCCGGCAAGGACACCTCCACCATCAACTCAGCCACCATTTATACCCCGAACCCTCCTTGTTCAATCCGCTAGCACTTCCCACACTCGGGCACCCCTTCCTACTCCTGCGCCTCCTACGGGGGCTGCCTTGTCGAATTCCTCACCGATTTCTTCTTCAAACACTCCTCCACCAATTTTCAATGCTAACACCCCTTCTTCTTCCAATCCTCCCTCCATCCTTGCCCCGACAGAGGCGCGTCGAACCATGGCACCGCTCCGCAGTGGACGGATGTTCCAGCGCATCTTTCCCCAGAGAGAGCAGGAGCCCGCACAGGGGCCAAATGAACAAGAACAGGAGCAAGAGTCCATGCCAGGCACTCAATATGATTTACTGAAGCATCTTGACCGAACTCCAGCAAGAATCTCTATTCTAGAATTGATTAAGAGGTCAACCACTCATCAATTGGCTTTAAAGGAATACTTACAGAAAGTTATGGTCAATGAGGACATCCCTGCCGAGCAGATAACCACAGTCTTGACGCCCGCTAGCAGTCAGCCGGCAATTACTTTTTATGAACATGAACTGGCACCTCAACCGGCAAGAAAGTATGCTTTATGCATCACAGTGGATATCAATAAGGTGGCAGTAAAACAATGTTTGGTGGACACTGGGGCATCCATCAATGTATTGCTGCCCACCACTTTGAAGATGTGCGGCATTCCAGAAAATCAGATTCGGCCATCTACCATAACAGTCACAGCATACGACAATACTAAGAAACCTCCTTTGGGCATGATAACATTAAAGGTTAGTTTGGGTCCAGCAACAATCACAGTCGATTTTCACATTTTGGATATGGATCCAACATTCAATGGCATCTTGGGTCGCCCCTATATTCAACAGTTAGATGCAGTGCCCTCTACAAATCATCAATGCCTCAAGTTTCCACACAAGGGCCGCATTATCAAAGTGACTAGCATGCCGATCCTGCCTGATGAAGACATACACCTAGCAACGTCAGTTCCTTCTATTTGGCCTTCCAACAAACCGTTGCTATCAGTGCTGGATATCCCTCACCCACGGCCAATGCCACCCGAGACAGTTACAACAGTTGCCATGACACCCCTAACTTCCAAGGGGAAAAAGAAGAAGAACACAATGAACACCTCGGGATGGAATATTTTGATGAGAATGGGGTACCAGGTCGGCAAAGGCATGGGTGTCAATTGTCAGGGCAAAACTAGGCCTGTCAAGTCACAGAAATTGATTGCACGAGGCGGTCTAGGCTACAAAGGGCTGAGCAAAGATGAAAATGAACCATGGGCAGTCATGACATCCACTCTGAAGACGGATCGCCAACCGCTTACATGGACATTACAGACACATTTTATTAAAGGTGGCGTCCAAAATAATGAGCAGACTACAATGATCGCTTCCATGTTAGACTGTCAAGATGTTCATGCTAGACAGTTTGCTCGACATATTGCTCCACTGGTTACATACAAAGCCCTGGAATCTCTAAGGCCTGATAAGAGGAGGAAAATGGATGATCCAGAGTGTGACTGGTATAGATGGTTTGATATGAATGACATTACTATTGCCTTAAGCCGTCTCTTCATGCCGACAGATCCGGAATGGCCGCCACTGATCCACGACTTGATTGAAAAGCCTGTTGTGATAACAGACAAGAGGCAGCTGCTGAGTGATTATACAGACACCGAGAGCCTGATGTACCATATGAAGAAGGATTTACAATAGACAGGCTGTGGGCCGGCCTTTTCTCTCTCACTTCTATGCATCCGTCTCTTCTAGCTTCTCTGCATTCTTAATTGTTTTCTCACGTGCCGAGACCGCCTCCGATCATGATCAGCTTTTCTCCAAATTCAATGCAAGTCTCTCTTTCAATTCCTCCCTTGCCCCTCGAGCAATTTTCCAAACTCTCCATCACACCCCCGCGTGGGTCATCTTTGATTCAATCTTTCTCCAATCTTTCAATCTCCACTCCTCCTTCTATTCTCCCTTCACATTGCTTTCTTCTAGAAAAGGAAAATAAAAATGAAGATAAAGATAAAAATGAAAAAAAATGCCAAAATACCAACTCTTCAGTCCTCCATCTCCGTTGAGGAGACCTCTTATCTCCTCTCTGAGTGTGCCCCGACCTAGGGGCCGCTCTTTCACGATTCATTGATAAACCTTTTCCACCCCTCCTGTGAGGGGTCCTCATCTGTATCCCCTCCTGTATCTACTTTTTCACCCCCTCCCTTTTCTTCTTCTAATGATCAAGCTAGCTGCACTTCTTCTTCTAATAATAAAATCCATGGGGTAGTTTCACATAGGAAATCCAAGGGTAAGCAGATTCCCCGTAGATTCTTGTTAGAATTGGCTAGAAGATACCGGGCATGCTCAACCCTCCCCGAATTCCTAGAGAATCCGATTATCCTGCCAGAGTTAGAATATGAGGGTACTTGTGCTTCTTATGAGGGTCTTGGTGTCTATGAGATTATGAATGATGAAGACCCTGTTGAAGAGGGGGATGAAAGTTATGAAGAATATGAGGACGAGGCTGATGCCCTTGCTAGTGGCATGAGAAGATTTGACGAACCATCAGCCTCAGTAGAAGAGCCTACCAAAGAAATAAATTTGGGTACGGAAGAAGACCCTAGGATTGTCCTCATCAGCAAGAATTTGCCGCCTGCCGAAGAGGAGGCGCTTATTTTGGTACTTCAAGAATACAAGGACACGTTTGCGTGGAGTTATGAAGATATGCCTGGATTAGACCCTGCGCTCGTTGAACATCGGCTTACACTTAAGCCAGGGTCTATCCCGATCAAACAACGGTTGAGACGTTTCCACCCTAACATGGCTTTAAAGATGAAAGAAGAGGTAGACAAGCTTCATAAGGCTAGATTTGTTAGAGTTTTCCTCTATCCTGAACTGGGTGGCTAACATCGTCCCGGTCATGAAGAAAGATGGAAAGGTTCGAATTTGTGTAGACTTTCGGGACCTCAACCGTGCGTGTCCTAAAGATGACTTCCCCCTCCCTCATATTGATGTTTTGATTGATAATACGGTAGGATTTGAGACTCTCTCCTTCATGGATGGTTTTTCGGGTTATAATCAGATTCGCCTTGCTGAAGAAGATCAAGAGAAAACATCATTCACTACACCATGGGGTACTTACTGCTATGTGGTCATGCCTTTTGGACTCAAGAATGCTGGAGCCACCTATCAGAGGGCTATGATGGCAATTTTTCATGATATGATTCATATTTATATTGAGGTGTATGTGGATGACCTGGTAGTAAAATCAAGAACAAGGATTGAGCATCCTGGGGTTTTAGCTAAAGTCTTGCAAAGATCACGAGAATATCAGTTGAAAATGAACCCCAAAAAGTGTGTATTTGGTGTTTCATCAGGGAAGTTGCTTGGATTTATTGTCAGCAAAAGAGGAATTGAAGTTGATCCCAATAAGACAAAGGCCATCAGAGATATGCCTCCTCCCAAGAATTTGAAGGAAGTTCGAGGATTAATCGGGAGGTTGCAATTTATTCGCCGCTTCGTCTCCCAGCATTCACAAAGATGCAGGCCGTTTTACGAGCTTACTAAGCCGGGGGTCAAGTTTAATTGGGATGACAAGTGTCAGGCAGCTTTTGACGGATTGAAGGATTATCTGGCCAATCCTCCTGTCCTGAGGCCGCCAATTCCGGGCAAACCACTTATCCTCTATGTTTCTGTCCTGGATGACTCTGTAGGTGCTGTCCTAGCTCAAGTGGATGAAGAAGGGAAGGAGAGGGTAGCATACTACTTGTCTAAACTTCTCAACCCTTGTGAGCAGAGGTACTCAGCCATGGAGAAGACTTGCGCTGCTTTAGTCTGGGTAGTTCAGAAGTTAAAACATTATTTCTTAGCTCACGAGGTTCACCTCATTGCTCGCATGAATCCGATTAAATTCCTTCTTGAAAAATCTATCCTTACCGACCGATTGGCACGCTGGCAAAGTTTTCTCTCTCAATTTGACATCACTTACATTCAACAGAAAGCAATCAAAGGTTATGCCATCGCCGAACATCTTGCTCACCACCCTCTCCCTCGATTTGATCCTGTCAATTCAGAGTTTCCAGATGAAGAACTAATGTCCATTAATCAACCTCACGATCCTATGTGGACATTACATTTTGATGGAGCTCTAAATTCCCAAGGAAGAGGGATCGGCATGGTTCTTTTAACACCAGAAGGGGTCACCATCCCATTTGCTGCTCAACTCACTTTCCCTGTCACAAACAATATAGCTGAGTATGAGGCCCTTTTGGCCGGTCTTCAAACCGCTCATAAATATGGTGTTACCCAATTACGAATCGTGGGTGACAGTCAACTCATTCTACGCCAGGTGCTTGTCAAGTGCCGCACTATCAATCCTAAACTCAAGCCCTACCAGGAACTTGCTTCAGCTTATGCCAAACTCTTCACCAAGTTGATCTTCGTCCATGTCTCTCGAAGCCAGAACATCTTGGCTGACGCTCTTGCCTCTTTGGCCTCTGCTTTAGTCTTTCCTCCCCAACGAGATTTTCACGTTCCTCTCATTCATCAGCGTGACACTCCAGCTATTAAGGATCGTGCATTCCTCGACATTAGGGACAAGGTGCTCGAGAAGGTCAGGCGGAGTGAAGCTCTTAAAGGCAAAGAGGTCATGTTGTTAGATTGGGAAGAAGAATTGGCTGATGAAGAGAAACCTTGGTATTATGAGATTGCCAGATATTGCAATGATCAATCCTATCCCGAGGAAGCCACTACAGAAGAGAAGAAAGCAATTAGAAGAGTGGCTCAGCGTTATGTTTTGGTTGGAGGTGTGCTCTATAGAAGAGGGCTCACGGGTGTTTTATTAAGATGCCTCGACGATGATGAATCTTGGAAGATCGTGGAAGAGGCGCATTCAGGAGTGTGTGGTGGTCATGTGAACAGCCAGATGCTAGCTAAGAAGATCCTTAGGCTAGGCTTCTATTGGCCAACTCTAGAAGAGGATTGTTCCATCTATGTTCGAAGGTGTGTTAAGTGCCAACTGCATGCCGACAAGATTCATTCTCCTGCTTCTTCACTCCATCCTATGTCCTCCCCATGGCCTTTCTCCATGTGGGCTTTCGATATCATTGGACCTCTTGGTGACTCGAACCTCCTCACGAAGCAAAAATCATTCATCCTCACGGCAACGGAGTACTTCACCAAGTGGGCGGAAGCGGAAGCATTCGTGGAAATCAAAGCATCAACCGTCTGCAAATTCATAATGAAGAACATCATCACAAGGTTCGGCATCCCGAGTACCATCGTCACCGACAATGGACCTCAATTCATCTCTCAAGAGCTCAAGGATCTCTGCAACAGGTATAACATTGCATTGCATCATTCTTCTCCCTATTATCCACAGGGCAATGGCCAAGCAGAGGCAACTAATAAAACCTTGATTAAAATTGTTAAAAAGACGTGTGAGGCCAATAAGTTTTCGGATTGGCCAGACAAGCTGGTTGAAGCTCTCTGGGCCTATCGCACTTCCATTCGTACCCCCACTAGGCAAACCCCTTTCGCCCTTACTTATGGAATGGAAGCGGTAGTCCCTTATGAGATTCTTATTCCATCTTTGCGAGTACAATTGGATAAGGAATTCTCTATTGATGTGCGTCGTGATTCACTCCTTGCCCAGTTGGAACTCCTAGATGAGAAGCGTCTGATCGCCGCTGAGCATGCGCGCGTTTATCAAAACAGGCTTTCACGTTTTTATCAAAAGAAAGTAATTGAGAGAAAATTCAAAGTCGGTGAGATGGTAATTAAGAGAATTTTTGTAAAACCTGGTGGGCCCCGTTCAAAACTTCAACCAAACTGGGAAGGCCCCTTTGTTATAAAAGATGTTTATCCTGACAATGCTTATAAACTGATTAATGCTGAAGGAGAAGAACTAACTCACCCTTGGAATGGTCTGTACCTTAAGAAATACTACCCCTAATTCAAAATAAAAAAAATAGAAATCTTCAGAATCCAAAAAGAATATAAAATTTCCAAAATCCAATAAAAATCCAAAAAAAAATATATAATAAAATTTCCAAAATCCAAAAAAATATATATTGAAAAATTTTCAAAATGGTTGCCATGGTTGCGAGGACGCAAGGTCTGAGGGGTCAAAATTCCGAATTCATTCATCAGTCTTGTTAACTTAAAATGGGGTCGACACCTGCACACACTACACGCTTATTCTTGAACTCAAGCGGTGCAAAGTCCGATGGATGGTCAAAACCTGACTAAAGGTGAAGACAATACCCATTCTTTTCTTCTTCGGCCCATAAGGGAGGAAGGGAGGTCTCGGGGTAGACCCGCCAAGCCTACCCGCCGCCTTAGTAGGTGGAAGTCAGGGCCCAAAAGGGAACAAAAATGCCGCAAAAGCCCAAGTACAATTAGATTTTTTTTATCAATGCAAATCAACTTCAAAGTGAAAGTCAAATGGTGAAAAGAAAAGCATGTCAAGAGGGCAAAGTCCCCGCAAGGAGAACCTTGGGCGTATGCATGCAATATGAAAGAGGCAAAAGGTAACAAAATTTCCCTATGCCAACGACTGAACCCCAACAGGCATAGGGTAGGGGAGGTAGTTTTACCTCAGGCTTCTCAGAGTCCCTTATGGGCTTCCTTATATTTTCTTCCATCTCTTCTTGGTGGTAAGTCATAAACCAGCATGATGGTCGAGACTGACCTAGGAAATTGCACCACGCGAGATCTTGTGTATAAGTTCAATCATTAGCACGTGGACCCTCTTTTGATTATGCAAGAAAGATTAATGAATCCTAAATGGTGGCCTGGTAGGGCCCAGAGCCCTCGCAGCCTTGACAAACCCAATTTGGAAAACAACAAAAATTAACGCCTTTGTTTAAGGCGCGTTTAATAGAATTAACGCCTAATGGAAAGGTCGTCTTTTTTAAAATAACGCCCCTGGACAGGTCGTCTTTTCAACAAAAATCAAAAATCTTTTTCAAAATCACGCCGTCACCTAGGACGTCTTTTATTTAAATAACGACTTAATATAAGGCATCTTTTTCAGCAAAAAAAAGAAAAAAAATATATAAAAAGGAAAAGAAAAAAATGCTGATTTATTCTTCATGAGTGTGCTTGCATTTTTGCATTAGGCATCTTTATTATTGTTTGCATACGTGTGCTTGCATATTACATCTCCCTTTATCGGTCGTTTCATTTGCCTTATTTGATTAAAGGCTTGGCCCCTTGACCCGTTATCAAGGTCATAAGTAAAACATCCCTTGCTTATTGAGCAAGAGGCCAAGTCGAACAGATGAATTAACCTGTTTGTTCAAGTATGGACTACAGCTGCAGGTGCAGGGAAAAGTAAAGCAAAAGCGAACAACGTGAAAAAAAAAAAGAGAAGCAAAGTACACGCCCACAAGAACACAACTACACAAGTGCTCAGGAGACAAAAAAATTCAACCTCATATATATATACATCATAAATATCTGAGTACAGGTGTGAGGGTGGAGGAGTACAAGTAAGTCTCTCTCAGCTCTCGCCTCCACCCTCCTCACTCCTACTCTCTACCTTGTCCTCGTCATCCCGAGGTGGCGCTGGTGGAGGGGGCATGGGCCCCCGTGAAGAAGCTGGAACCCGAACCTGGCCCCCTGCCTCGCTCCTCTCTCGAAGGGAAGAGCCCGCAACAAAGGTGGAGCTGGTGAAGCTGTACCCTGCAGCTCGCGCCCGCACACGCCCTCGCTGGAGACGCTCCTCTGACGTTCATAGCTGCTCCTGGGTAATGGCTAACTGGGTCCTCAAGTCTGCCAGCTCACGCTCGCGCGCTGCCACCTGCTACTGGTACCGGGCACGCTCTGACTGCTGTAGCTCGTGGTGACGCGCACGGTCTGCCAGGTGCTCCTCACGCTCCCGAGCACGCTCCTCGCGCTCTCGCGCACGCTCTCTCCGCTCCAGCTCAAGAGCGACCCGTAGCTCCGCTACATCCTGAGGTAGCTCCTCCCGCCGCCTCAAAGCCCTCTCCAGCTCTGCGACCCGCTGCTCACGGATCGCCAACTCCGCCCCAGCTAGGGAAGCCCGGGTATGAGCGCATGTAACTGTGTAGTCTGCAAACAGGTAAACAAGTCATCAGTTCCACATTTAATGCAATAATTCAGCAATTTATGAAATGAATGCATGGTTAAAAGTAAAACTCACCCGTGTGGCCATCGCCTGCTGGCCCTCCTCGATGCAAGTAAGAGCGGCTCGAAGCTCCTCCGTCTGCAAAACACCTTTTTTTTATCAGCACATAATAATAAATAATTGAATGAGGTCTGAGTTTTTGAAACTTACCCGTGAGGCGAGGTCACGCTCTGCCGCCTCGGCCCGAGCCACTGCCCCCGCCAGCTGCTCCGCTAGTGCAGTCGCCTCTGCACTAGGCCCTCTCGAGCTAGAGGCCTCTCCCGTATCTCTCCCTGCTGCTCCCTGCTGGGCACGCTGCATTCATTAAGATTGTCAGTGGCTAATCATCAATAATTCATAAAAAAAAATTTCATTTGCATATAGCAATAATTTAAAAAACTCACCAGGGTCTCCAGGTTCACCCGTGTGGTGGCCAGCTGGTCCTCCAGGCTGTGTAGGTGGGCCTGGGCATCCATCGCTGCTATGTCTCGTGCATCCTGCATTCATTACATATTAGTCACATGATAGATACATAAGCATTTGCATTCAATTTAGAAATAAGTGCATTCATACATACCCCTAGGACCCTCATCTGGGGTCGACCGGCGTAAACCTCCCAGTAGCGCCGGAGGTACTCAGAGCTGTCAGTCGCCTGGGAGGTGACTCGGGTCCCGCCTCGCCGCCAGTCGGCGTACTGGTCCTCGAACTGCACCATCCAGTCGATCGCCTTCGTGCGACCGCGTGTCTTCTTCCCGATCCCTCGCGGCTCTCCAACCTCTACCCACTCCTGGTGTAGGCCCAGGGTCCTCATCACCAGCCTAAGCCGTAACGGCTCGATCTCGCTCAGGCAATGAACCCAAAGCTCATGCTCAAAACGAGGTCGGCCCGCTACGACCCACGGCTGGCTCTCGTCGGTCATCCCCTCATAGGGCCTCCATCGCACCTGCATCCATAAACATACATTCATCATCATCATCATATTCGCACAAAAAAAAAATCGCATAACATTCATCATGTGTACCAGTGATGGAGGGAAGTCTCGGAACTCCCTCCGTAACACCCACAGCTCGTAAGAGAGTGGGGCTCCGAAGACTACCGGCAGCCAGCGCCGTGCTAGAGGGAAAGATCCCTCACCTCCAGGCCGTGGGTCGACGCGTCCCATCGGCATGTACAGATGGCTCCAAACCTGCATCCATGCATTGCATTAGTGAGGCATTCACATGCATAAAGTAAAAGAAAAGAAAGAAAAAAGATGTGCATACCTGAAGAAAAGGTGAGAAGCCACTGACGGTCGTCTCTCGACCTATCCCCGTAGACATGTCGGCTATCAGGTGCGCCAGCAGCGCTGCTCCCCAGGCGTACCTGCCGACTCCCTCTAAGTCCTCGAGGATCCCTAGGAACCGGCAGTTGATGACGTCGCCCTTCGTGCCGAGCAATAGCCTCCCGAGCATCAAGAATAGGAACCTCCTCAGGTCTCGGTCTGCCCTCTCCCTGTCGGCTGGGTCCTGGCAATAGGCTGCCCTAGCCCCATCGGTCAACCTCTGAGAAAACTGCTCTAAGGAATCCCCAGATCTGTGCCTAGCATCTCCTAAACCCATCACTGTAGTCAGGTCGGTGCGGAGGATAGTCCTGCACTCGCTAGGTGTCTCATAGACCATCTCTAGCCCTAGCAGCCTCTGGGTAAGCTCAGTATAGTCAGGGTAGGTGATCCCGCTCACTGCCTCACCATCTACCCTCAACCCAGTAATCCTAGCCACATCCTCTAGGGTAGGAACCATATGACCCCAGGGCATCAGGAATGCCCGGCTACTCCTATCCCATCTCTCCCTCAAAACCTGGATAAGTGCTAAGTCAGGCCTAATGGGCTCTATGCTAAGGAAGGCCCCGAACCCCATAGCATCTACCCTGGCTCTCTGGAACTCGGGGAGGCCGTAATATGCTGCCCGGACCATGACCCAGGAGATCTGTGTCCTCATCAACCCCTGCATGCATAAAGAAAGAAATTTGGCTTAATTATTTTGATTATTCCTGAGGAAGTTCACTTAATTGCCTTGGTTTGAGATGTTGATGTTTGATTTAATTAACGACGGCCCTTGGGTCGTGGTTTGTTTAATTGGCGCCCCTGAGGGGGGCGTGGTTTCTAAGTGAGCTTTGAATTTACGACCTGCCCTAGGTCGTTGTTTATTTAAGAGACGCCCCTGTGGGGGGCGTGGTTTTGTGGTTAATTTCTAATTTCCTAAAGATTTTTCAATTGACGCCCGTCCCAGGGTCGTCATTTGTTTAGGTAACGCCCTTGTGAGGGACGTTTTCTGAAAATGAACTTTTAGTAATTTCGGGAATAAAATGAATTGACGACCGCTGGTTTGGTCGTTCTTTGTTGAATTGACGCCCCGGTGGGGGGCGTTGTTTTCCAGGGTTTTCAAAAATAATTAAAGGACAGCATGCGAAACAATTCATGGCAAAGACATTTAAAAATAATTGGAAAAGAAATGCATGGAAATTAACAGCATGGTTGATATAAAAAAATGATAATTTAAATGGACGACATGCTGCAAGGCGTGTTTTCATGAGGTTAATTATTTCGCAGAAAATAAGAATTGACGACCCAAGTCTGGGCGTCTCTCTGTTAAATCGCGACACCCATAAGGGCGTCTTATTTCTGAGTTTCAGGTTTTCTAGCCCGAGGGCTATGGAAATGGAATAAAAATGAAAATAAAATTACAAAAAAATGGAAAGAGGGGTTGGGGGCCTACTTTGTGTCGCCTGGGTTCTGCTAATCCTCCCCGGAGTTGGGGCTGTGGCTGCCGTGGCCGACAGAGTCGGCCGGGGCGAGCAATGGCCGCCGCCGTGGCCGACGGTTCCTCATTCCCTTCTTCCCCTCCCTGTTCTTCTTCTCCCTCTTCGCCTTCGTCTTCCTCTTCTTCACTTTCATCTTCTTCATCTCCCACGGCCTCGTCGTCGCCGTGTTCTCCCTCGTCGCCGGTCACCACCGTCGGTGCTTCCTCGGCCGTCGCGGGGGGAGCCTCCTCCTTGACATGGGCGTGTTCGCCCTCCAAGTCCACGACCTCGGGGGCGCTCACCCGTTGCCGCTTAGGTCCGCCGCCCGCCATGGCTAGGGTATGGAGGGAGAGAGATAGGGGGTGAGAGAATGAGTGAGATGGAGTGTGGTTTTCGCGGTTAGGGTTGCAGTGGGAGAAAAGAAAGAAAGAGGGATCTGGACGAAGGAAGAAGAAGAAAGGAGGGAAAGTAAAACTGAACGGTCGAAAAGAATTAACGCCTAAGGGGAAGGCGTTTCTTGTTAAAAGACGACTGTGCCGATAGGCGTTACCTATAGAAGAGACGACGATACTTGAGGCGTTAATTTCTTTTGCATGGGGAACGGCAGACGTCGTCAGAGGCATTTAATGGGAATTGATTGACATGATGGGAATAATGATTACTGTTTTTGATTAACGACGTGTCTGAAGACGTGGTTTACATGAGACGTGGCTTACCCTAAGGCGTTACTCTTGGATCTTTAACGAATACTTTTTTTGGAATTTGAATCGAATTAACGCCTTGTTTTAAGTCGTTATTTAGTTAACACCTATTTCTGAAGGCGTCAATTTCGAGAGTTGATTAATGAGAAGCGACATGCACTGAGGCGTCACTTTTGGAATTGACGGCATTGACTAAGTCGTTATTCAGAGCAGAATCACAGATTGTTGGAAGAATTGATCAGAAATATTGTAAATTGGCTCAAATCAGAATGTTATTATTGATTTATTGATGAAAGAGATTACGTTGCATCTAGTGAGCCACTTTGGGCCTTAGGTTCCTTAAAGCTATTACATAAGATTTCCATTGATCTTTGTCTTCTTCCAAGTTCTCCACAGGTTGATAAGTCTTGCAGATTTTCCACAGAGCTTGGATTGTAGTAGACTCTTCTCCATCTCCATTGCTGCCGGTGTCCCGTGTCTTGATGGGAGGGAGATGGGACACATCTTCAAAGAGCCGCCGTGGGAGCCCGAGTTGAGGAAGGCACCGGTGTGAGTTGTATAGCACGAATTCTGAAGCACCTATGAGTCTAAGGTCCATCCCGGGAGAGAATCTTGCGCGGAGTTCTTGAGCTTTAAGTAATCCCGGGGCGCAAGTGAAGAAGTTCTTTGGCATTACCTTGAGATGTTCTCTCCATTCCACTCTTTTCTTGATTTGAGGAATCCGGTTCACCACTCTATTGCTTATCCCCAATGAGCCGGTCATATAGGAAAGTGGGCTTTTGGAGAAGATTCTTGAGGGTTGTTGGGCCGTCTCACATGGATCAAACTTAAAGTGGAGATCTACCCAACTAGAGAGTGCTAGCATGCATCCATAAGTCGGTCTCCCCATTGCCGCCGAGGTGAGCCCGCTATAGAGATAGGCTAATATCGCCGGTCCCACTCTCTCTCCTTCCCAAAGGCTAACTATTGCGCTTAATTGGGACTCTTCCAAGAAGTCTTCCGTGGAGGGGAATAAGATTGCTCCCGCCAAGCACACTACAAAAGCCTTTGCTACTCGCTCCACTTCTTCATCTTCTTTAGCTTGATCGGATCGTTTGTACACCCAAGAAGCAAGCTTTAGGAGATTGATTCCCTTGGTAACTTTGATTTGGTTCACTAAGTTTGGGCTGGGAATTAAATTTGTTAATAGCTCATGTGAAGAAATTTGCCTTGGCATGATGATCATCTTTTCCTCCTCTCCTTGTTTCATCTTCTTTAAGCCCAAGATCATCTCTAATTCCTCTAATAGAATTGTGGCTTCAAAGGTTGAGAATAAGAATGTATGGGTGGAAGGATGCCATATCTCAGCTAAAGCTCCTATAGCTGCCCAATCAAGATAAATTTGATCATAGTGTTTGGCATGGGTGACTAGGCCCAAGAGGTGCCATCTAGATAAGTAGACCCTCATGTCTGAAGAAAATTTGGAGAGTAAGAGAGGCAGCCACTTGATTTTTGTGAACCTCCTTGCACCTGGAATATTGGGATAAGCCTGTGGAAAGGAGAAAGAAAAGGAAAAGAACAGAGAAGGGATGAGAAGCTGAGGAGAAGGGGAACAGAGAACGAGCCATTAAAGCTTTTTGCATACCTGGTTCATGGTAATCCGGTTGCTTAAGTGCCCATTGATCTCAGATAGTCTGAGAGTGGAAATCTTCGATCTTTTGATAGCTCTCTCCATCTTCTGAGGCGGTGGATGTCTGCAGAGATAACTCTAACAACAGCACTTGTGAACGAAAAGCAGAGAGGAGGAAGATTGTTTGATTGATTGCCGAGAGATCCTTTCTTTTATAGGAGTTTGGAGGGTCTTGGGGTCGAGAGTAGAGTTCGAATAAGAATGGGCTTAGGCTTCGATTCAGAGACGGAACCGTATTGTTAATTAACGACATGGGTCAGGGCGTCTCTTTTTGAATTGACGACTTGATATAAGTCGTGTTTTATTTAGCGCCTTCCTGGGGGGCGTCTCTTTCTTGAAATCTCAGTGCAATTAACGCCTTCATGCCAGTCTCCTTTCATGCTTTTGACGCCATGAACTCCAGTCGTTATTTGTTGGTTTGCATATTTAATTCCTCCGTATATCTTGATGAACTTAAGTGCTATCTTTTAATTGGAGTTATTTGTGATTAAGCACTTATGATCATATCATGCTTTGAATTAAGGATTATTTCTGATCACTTCATGCTTTGAGAGGCCTAATGAAATTTCAAGTGCAGAGGAGTATAGGTTTCGAGGCGCTTGGATCACTCATGGGAGTAACATCATTCCACTCTTGTATTTCTTTCCTGTAAGCATTGTTACTATATAGTATTCTACGCTATTATAGCATATCAAGGACCTTGTGGTTCTGATGAACCTGGAATTTGAGTTCCCCCTCATCAAAAATAGTGATAATTTCAGGAGAGTCTTGATCACACGGATAAGCCGTTGAGTCATTAAAGGTCTGGGACGATGGTTCCACTTTCTGGGTTGATGCGCGGACAAACGGGCTTCGGCTTAGTGTCATCTCAGAGATCTGGATTCTTGACCAAATCTAGATGGCTTAACAATATTATCCTTGATTATTTTCTATTTTTAGTTTGTTTTAATTTTTCCTTTTAGCCCAGCATGCATCATGTAGGACTTTGAGTTAAGATGAAAATCTTCATATTATGGCAATAATGAAGGTCACTCGTTCTTGATTGAGTTGACATGAGATATTCCACTCCAAATTGAGTACTTTATTCTCTCTAAAGCCGCTCAGGCTAGTTCCTTGAAAGTCATCCCTTTGATGGGTCTCCATCTCAATTCCCTTTATTTTTACAAATTCACCTTGGTTGTAGCACGTCCACATTGGCTGGTAACCGCTCTCCAATGGTGCCTCCCTGTCGTGCCCACGCGCACATTTTATGTTCTTAGTTTAGTCTCCTTTATCCAGCAAATTGATGTTTCCTTGGAATCACCTAGAGTTGTTTCACTCAGAACCTCGGAAAGATTTCTAATGCTTCGTATCTGAAGCGTGTCACATCACACCTTGGCATCTACTTATCAGTTCATTCCACTTCGTTCTGCTTGTCGCACTTTCGCTTCATTCCGTCTCACTCCCTTGCAAAGCAGATGCCAAGGCGGGGCAGCTGTAGACACGCCAAAATTGATACTATGTTGATCAAATCTCATGTTACTATGATAACGCCCCAAAGTGAACTTCAATATTTCTATAATATAAAGTTTTTCTATTTTTGTGTGGGTTTTTATGATTTTTCTTGCATTTTTGTAATTAGCGACTTGAAGAGGGGCGTTATTTAAATAGCGACCTTATCTGGGGCGTGTTCTCAAGAAAGGACGACCATACATAAGGGCGTCAATTCCTGGTATTATGAGAGTCCAATTACGATTTGAAAATCAATGACTAACGTCCTTTCTTAGGGCGTGTTTTCAATTAACGCCTATTCTTCAGGCGTCTCTTCACAATTTTCAAATAAGGAAGGTTTTTTTATTATTACTAAATTCAAATCCAGGAGTTGACGCCTTTGTCCCAGTCGTGTTTTGAATTAACGCCTTAGGGCAGGTCGTCAATTTTAATTGACGCCCTTCTGAGGGTCGTCTCTCACCCTTCCGTGTCCTGTTTGGGTACACCTTTCCTGGAGAGTTCCCTGCCTTGATTAATCACTTGCTCGATCCGGGAACTAGAGTCCTTGCTATTGATGATCATTGCTTGATCTTATCTTCCCAAATCTGTGATTATCTGTGATCGAAACCCTATAAAAGGATGCCCTGGTTGATCTCGCGCGACAACTACGACGCGGGGGGGGGGGGTGCTGCCGATTGTGGTTACAGAAGCTAGTTTACAGAGAGCTATTGCTCAGACAGAGATTAGAGTTTACAGAAGAACGGAAAGGGCTCTCTTCATCATCTCCCTCCTGCTGCACTAACCACAGCTGTAGCATCAACATGGTTTCCCTTTACTGTTGTCAGGAACAGCAGGGGCTTCTTTCTGTTCGTTTATCTTTATCATCTCATCATCGTTCTGTCGTTGTTCAGCATCATCATATAGTCTTCTCTTGCATTAGTTTTTCTTTGCATCTTCTCCTTCCCTAATTCTATTAGGGGTTTTAAAAATAACCAAAAGGTGCACACTTTATGCTTCACTTTCATCATCCTATTGTTCTTTTGAATTGATACTACACTCACGTTTGGCTGATCCCCTCGTTTCTTTACTTGTTTGTGTCTTTGTTTAAGGGTAATCAAGAGGAAAACCCCCTTTATCGGTCGGTCGGAAGAAGGAGGAGGAAGGAATCTACATCCATCCCGCATCTTCATCTTCATCAGGTATTCGCGATCATCTTCTTTCTTCTTGAGGTAACCCCTCTGGCGATTACACTCCTTATTAGCACCACGTGCTCCCTCACACTCCCTTTTTATCATTGTCTCCATTCTTCATCTTCTTCTTCTTATTATTTTTTGTCTTAAAAGTGGATTTTCCATAATCTTCAGGCACAAGCCAAGATGCCAAAGAAGAACATGACGAAATATGCCCTCCATCACCCAACGAGGAGGCGCGCTGTCATACCACTCCTCTTTGTGAGGGTATGGGAGCAGAAATGTCCACTTCTGAAGGACAGAACACTTTCAGTGATGGTAAAAAGATGCCATGCTATGGTGGTAGAACTATACCAAAAGTTGCAAGAAGTTGAAGAGCTAAGAAGAAAATTGAATAGAATGGGTTTATACCTTGCCATACCTGGGCAGGATGGGCCCTCATCTGAGACTCTCCAAGGTGGCAGCGAGGCATTCAAAGCATACCTGCGGCCTACTATGCCCCAAGCAACATATGAGAATACAGGGGGCACCCTCCTTCAACAGCTACAACACATACCCTCGGTGCATCCTTCAGCATCTCAGGCGCATCATGGGGCAGGTACAATACCTCATACAATGCCATTGGCAGATTCACTGCTACAACCAGCTAGCTCATGCCCGAGTTTCATAGCTCCAGCGACGATGAACGAGCTAAAGGAGGAGCAAACAGCTAGAATGAAGCTAGTCGATTTAGGAATCATCGAGGGAGAATTATACCTGATCAAGCAGAAGGATGATGAGTCTTCTTCGGATTATATTCAAAGATGAAGAAATCTTCGTGAAAGATGCGAGTGTCCACCGAGTTATAAGGATGCCGTTCAAATCTGCAAGCGGAATCTAAAGGGGGATATCCTGCAGAGGGCAATTGGCATTGAGGTCAGAACCTTTGAATAGTTAAATGATTTGGCAGTTGATGTTGAGGCCTTCTTGGCTAAACAATGCCCGGCTGTTACTACCTCAAGTCAAAAGAATAAGCCGATCGACAAGCACTCGACACAAGAAGAAATCTGTGCTGCAGACTTTATGCCTTTCGAACAGTAATAAAAGAAAGCAAAGGAGGCAGCCGAGGTTTCCCCCACTAAGCCTGCCAAGCAAGGTCCCTCACTAAGGGATAAAATGAAGAAGCCCTATTCCTTCCCCAAAGATAAGACTCGGATCTTCTTCGAGTGGGGCCAAGAATATGGCAAAGTCGTGCTCCCAGAGGCGAAGAAACCGAGTGATGTTGAAAGAAGGGACCATCCCCAATTCTGCCCTTATCATCAGAGGCTGGGGCATTCCATTGAAGATTGTTACGTGTTTAAAGATGTTATTGAAAGCCTGATCAAGAAAGGTGAGCTACAAATGGGCGAGTATAGGGTGGATCCACCGTGCCCTCATCAGATGATTGGTTTTAAGAAAGTGGCCAATGTGGCCTCACCACAGTAGCCAAAGAGCAATGCGCTCTAAAGGGCATTCCAAGCCCCTCGAATGATGTCAAAAAAAAAGAAAAAAAAGAAAAAATAGAAAAAGAAGAAAACAAAAAAAGAAGAAGAAAAAAGTGCCAGACAGAATAATGCAAGGTGTTAGGCAAGATGCAGATGGTGTTCCGTTCTGGGGGCATCCATCAAGAACAGAAGAAGAAATAAACCCGAGAATAAAAAGAAGAGATGTTTCTCTACCACTTGATGTGCCGTTAGCTTCAATTAAGCCCATCAAATCAAGAATGGAGTCAGCCGAGGTCATGGATAGCTGCAAAATGAGGAAGGAACGGGGAAAATCCATGATAGGTACCCTCTCCGAATGAAAAGACCCGGTGCGATGCAACTGCTGCCATGTATATTCTACCACATGATAAAGATTGCTCTACTAGAGGTTTATCCCCACTATCCACAGTCTCTCATAGGCTACTCCGGGTAGAAAGGGGGCAACTTAACAAGCAATTGTCAAAAGAGGCTAGCCCACCGAAAGACACTCTGCTCTCATCGAAATCTAAAATGCCCCTTTTGTCCCACCAGACTAGGCTTATAAAATCTCCTTTTCCTTGGCATGAGGCACTCCGCCCTTGCCGAGCTCAAAATTCTGCCCATCAGTCCCGCTGGGATGAGCCTATAAAACCCTATTTCGTTGGCATAAGGCACTCCGCCCTTGCCAAACTCAAAATTTCCCCATTTGTCCCACTGGGATGGGTTCATAAGACACTTTTCCTTGGCTTGAGGCACTCCGCCTTTGCCAATCTCCAAAGCTGCCCCTAGCCCCACTGGACTGGGCCATAAACCTCTTTTCCTTGGCATGAGGCGCTCTGCCCTCGCCGAGCTCAAATCACCCTTCGTCCCACTGGACAAAATCTCTTGCATCACAGACGAGCCTTCGCCAGGGAGCCTAACAAAAAAAAAGAAAAAGAAAAAAAAGAAAATAATAATAATATAAAAAACAAATGAATGAAATGAAAATGATGATCTAAAAAATAAAAAAAAGATAAAACTCAATAAACCCAACAAAATTCAATAAACCCAACAAACCAAGCAAAATTAATCAACCCAATGAATCAATAAATTCAATAAACCAAATAAACCCCGATAAACCCAATCAATTCAGTAAACCCAACAAGTCCAATAAACTCAATGAACTAAATAAACCCAATGAACTCGATGAACCTAATAAAACCAATAAACTCAATGGAATCAACAAAATTCAATAAACCCCAATAAACCCATCAAAATCAACTAAACAAACTCAACAAATTCAGTAAACCCAACCAATCCAAACAAATAAACCAACAAAAAGACCCCCTCACTTTGTCTCAGACCTTCTGGCTGAGTAAGGATTGTTGATCCTGACATCTCCACGGGTCAACATCCATATCCTATTCTGGCCTAGACCGTACGCCTCGGCCAAGTTGGTTGACCTCGGTGCGCCATCGGGTCAACGTCCACATTCATCTATTCTACCCCTTCTTAGACCTTCCGTTTAAGTGAGGTTTGTTGACCATCATGCATCATCGACTCGACGTCTATATTTGGCCCTGGCTCAGACCTCATGTCTCTGCCGGGTTGGTCAACTTCGACATGATGTTGAGTTGGCATCTATCCTACATATCATGCCCTTGTCTTGGACCTTCCGCCTGAACAAGGCTCGTCGACTCCGACATCCCATCGGGTTGACGTCTATACGCAGCCCTGGGTCTGAGCCTCTCATCCTCGCCAAGCTTATTGACCTCGATATTCTGTTAAGTCAATGCCGACATTCTAGTTTACCGTCACCTCAATCCTTCCCTCGAGGCAGGGCTCATTAACTTTGACATTCAGTCAAATCAACACCTATACTCTCATATTCCACCCTGACTTAGACCTCACGTCTTCGCCAGGTTGGTCAACTCTGGCATAACGTCGGATTGACATCTATTTTACAGATTGTGCCCTTGTTTTAAACCTTCTGTCTGAGCAAGGCTAGTTGACTTCGACATCTCGCCAGATCGACATATATCCTTCCCTTGGCCTAGGCCTTACGCCCCTGCCAAGTACATTGGCTCCGACACGGTGTCGGGTCGACATCTATATCCCATA
Source organism: Amorphophallus konjac (assembly GCA_022559845.1). Classification (NCBI taxonomy): domain Eukaryota; kingdom Viridiplantae; phylum Streptophyta; class Magnoliopsida; order Alismatales; family Araceae; genus Amorphophallus; species Amorphophallus konjac. Next base: position 133,873,095 of record CM040117.1, on the reverse strand, counting down.
TTCTTCCCTTGGCTTAGGCCTTACGCCTCTTCCAAGTTCATCAGCAACGACATGACGTTGGGTCGACATCTGAATCCCATATTCTTCCCTTGGCCTAGGGCTCACACCTCTGCCATGTTCATTGACTTCGAAATGACGTCGGGTCCACATTTATATCCTATATTCTTTCATTGGCTTAGGCCTCATGCCTCTGCCAGGTTTTTTGGCTCGAACATGACGTCGGGTCGACATCTAAATCCCACGTTCCTCCCTTGGCCTAGACCCTACATCTTGGCCAAGTTGGTTGACTTTGACTGTCTATCAAGTCAACGACTATGTTCCACCCTGGCCCGGACCCCATGTCTCTCCCAGGTCTGTTGACTTCGACATGATGTTAGGTCAGCATCTATATTCTACATTTTGCCCCTATTTCAGATTTTTCGTCTGAGCAAGGTCCGTTGACTTCGACACGATGTCGGGTCAACATCTATATTCTACATTCTTCCCTTGTTTTAGAGTTTTCGTTTGAACAAGGTCCGTTGACTTCTACACGATGTTAGGTCAACATCTATATTCTACATTTTGCCCTTGTTTTAGACTTTCTGTCTGAACAAGGTCTGTTGACTTTGACATGACGTCAGGTCAACATCTATGTTCTACCCCTGTTTCAGACTTTCCGTCTGAGCAAGGTATGTTGACTTCGACATGGCATCGAACCAACATCTATATTCCACATACTACCCTTGTTTCAGACTTTCCGTCTGAGCAAGGTCCTTGACTTCGACACGACATCGGGTCAACGTCTATACTCCACATTCTACCCTTGTTTCAGACCTCCCGTCTGAGCAAGTCCGTTGACTTCGACACGACGTCGGGTCGACATCTATATCCCATATTCTTTCCTTGACTGGTTTGTTGACTTCAGTATGTTCTCGAGTCAACATCTAAATACTCTATCATCGGTATGTAAGCCGACAACTCTTCAGTCATCGGCATTCGAGATGATAACTTCTCCATCATCGGCATTTAAGCTGACAGCGCTCCAATTACCAACCTCTGAGCCACCAACTCCTCAACCACCGGTGCTTAAGCCGGCAGCTTTTCTACCATCGGCGTTCAAGCCAATAGCTTTTCCTATAGCTCTTCTATCATCGATTTGTTAGCCGACAACTTTCACATTAGCTCCAACCATTGGCATCTGAGCCAACAGCTCACCTATCATTGGCGTTCGAGCCGACAGCTTTCCAATCATTGGGGTTCGAGCCAACAGCTCTCCAATCATTGGCGTCTGACCCAACAGCTTCCCAATTGTCAGCACCTAACCCAACAGCTTACCTATCATTGGCGTCCGAGACAACAACTTTCCAGTCATTGGCATTCGAGCCAATAGCTTTACAGCCATTGGCATCTGAGCCAACAGCTTACCTATCATTGACGTCCGAGCTAACAGCTTTCCTATCATTAGCATTCGAGCCAACGGCCTTCCAATCATTGGCATCATAGCCAACAGCTTCCCAATCATTGGCGTCCAAGCCAATAGCTTTCCAGCCATCGACATTTGAGCTGACAGATTTCCCATTATTGGCATGATAGCCAACAACTTTCCAATCATCGGTGACTCGGCCGACAGCTTCTGCATCATTAATGTTTAAGCTGACAGCTCTTCAATTATTAGCTTTTGAACCATCTCATTTTCTACCATTGGTATCCGAGCCAATAGCTCTGTAATTATTGGCATTCGAGCGAACAGCTTTCCCATCATCGATGTCCGAACCGATAGCCTTGCTACCATCGGTGTCTCAGCCGACAACTTTTCCATCCGCTTTCCACCATCGGCGTCTGAGCCGACAGCTTTCCAATCATTGGCATCCTAGCCAACAGCTTTCCTACCATCGACGTCTGAGCCGACAACTCTTCAATTATCGATTTCTAAGCTAATAATTCTTCCACAATCGGCATATGAGCCAGCAACTTTTCCAATTGCTTGTTCATTATCGGCGTTCGAGCCGACAACTCTACCATCAACTTTGCTACCATCAGCATCTGAGCCGATAGCTCTCCAAGCACATATAACTCCCTTTTGGTTTAGGCCTATCTCAACATTCATTATCACGTCCCACCATATTATTAACACACCTCAGCAGCCCATTGTTCTATTTTTGGCTTAGACATCCTGTCAAGGCTTACCATCTTACCTTTGGACCAGACCCACCGTCTGAATGAATATATATTAATGCTTGTTCACCTTGCTTGCATGCTTGCTTATAATATATATTAATGCACTTTGTTCGACCTTCTAGGACCATGCTTCCTTGTTAAATAATGTTGCATGATTCTAGATACGTGTGCATCGCGGCATACATTAAGCAACGAGAAGCCAATCTTTGGCAAGTGCATACGTCTGGGGGAAGAGTCATAGCTATGTTGCTAGCATAACTCATGAGATACACCCGAGACGAGACTCCTACACTTCACACACAATATGTTCAACAATCCCATCTATAAGGATGCTAGAAATTCTTCCTGATACTTCATGGATGCTCAAAATTCTACACCTGCACGAGGGGCAATCATGAGGAAAAAACTACCTACCCCCTTCATAAAAGAAAAAAAAGATGAAAAAAATGATAAGTGGAATGCGAATCCAGAAAGCCGAGAATCTCCACTGAAACAAATGAGGAAACTCGCGTGAAATGGTGAAGCAAACCCCACGATGAAATCACAATAAAGGATGAATCCTAGTAGCTGAGAATCCCCATTGAGACATTGTGGACGCATTTATTTTATTTATATTTTATTTATTTATTTATTTATTTATTTTATTATTTATTTATTGGCGTGCCAGTCACCGAAGTGACAATTTTATTGTGCGCTCGATCTGACATGGTCAGTCGATTGTGAAGTCCGAGTCAGGACCCGAAGTCCGTCATACCATAAACGCTATGACGTTAATTACGTCCTTCCTAAGAAGGACAACCCTTGATTAAACGCTAAAAGTAGGAGGCCTCGAGAGGCAATCATATGTTCGTGTGCGCAAATTAAACTTCATACCAGAGCCGTGAAGGCGGGCAAGATAATAACATCAACAATAGAAACAGATGATATCGTTAAGTCAGTGGTTCAACGACCGGGCTTAGGGGGGAAGGGAAAATTTCAGTCACAGGCAGACTGGGCCGCGGCCATGATGGGGGTTCAAAGCATCGATCGATATTTCGACAGCATTTCCCCTTAATCTGGATTATGCCCAGGGGGAAATAGACTATCACCCACGGAGTGCCGGGATGAAAGCCGAAAGAGAGAAGTGCTGAACTTCCCGAACCGCATATCTGCCATGGGGCAATGTTTGATATTCCCTGTAGAAGCCGGTGGAACTCATGCAATGGCAGAGCCCTCCCGAGCTAAAGGGGTTATTCGTGAACCCGATGCGGGATGACGGAAAGCGAGCGAACGCTCAATGTCGCGCCCTCGCACGCGGATCGACCTGCGCGGTCAGGTCGCGGGGGTCAAGGGGGCAGCGCCCCTTGCGGGGGTTTCCGGGGGCGGAGCCCCCGGAACAAATTTTGGATTGAAGACCCAGTAATAAAATATGTGAGTAGGTTATGAGTGCAGTTCAAGCGTGCATAGGTTCCCGGCGCGAAGGCAGAATGGCCAGGGTTCCCGGCGCAGGAAGGAGGGTTCTCGGCGCGCTAAGGGATGGGGTTCTCGGCGCACGGGTTTTTGGCTTGGCAAAAATGGGCAAGGGGGCTTCTCGGCGCGCCAAGGGATGGGGTTCTCGGCGCGCTCATCCCCGCGTCGGGAAGCCTCCGCCAAAAAAGGTTGCATAGGGGGGGGCTTTCGGCCAGGGGTCTTCTCGGCGCGCCCATTACCGCGCCGGGAAGGTGGCGCCGGGAAGCCCTGGGCTGTGGGGGTTCATGTGGAAGTGGCTTCTTGGCGTAGTCTTTTGGTTGGCCAAGGGGGCTCTCGGCATGGCCTTTTGGTGGATGGAAGAGGCTTCTCGGCGTGGAGCCTTTGGCTGGAAGGAGCTCTCGGCACAGGGCTTCCCGGCGCACTCATGGCCGCGCCGGGAGCCTAGCGCCGGGAGGCTGTGGGCTATAGGGTTTTGCACAAAAGGGGCTTGTCGTTTAGCTGAAAGGAGGGGAAGGCCTCTCGACCTTACGATTCTCGGCGGGGAAACTTGCACGCCGAGAAGGTGGAATGCGGACGAATTTCAGGGTTTCAGAGCTCAATAACGATGCTCTGTTTCTGGGATTTCTGGGTTTTATGGCTCAGATTGAGACAGAACCAGGGGTGTATAAAGGGGGGGTTTCATGGGTACCTCTGTTAGAAGGATGCCAAAGGAATTGGACAGTGGGGGTCAACAGGGGAAATTGATTGAGACCATCATCCAGATCTTGTGAGGGTTTTATTTGTTTGTTGCAGGCCGTCCGGGGGAATCAAGAGATGACTGTCTCTGATCCCCCAGACGAGCCCGATGGCATCGAAAACCGGCGACGGAGTAACTCTCAACACCGAAACTCCAGACCCTAATCATTCAAGGTTTAGAATGGAGGGTCGGGAGATCGAGGTCGTCACTGGATAGAACCTCGCGGGATAGCATTCGTCTGCAGAGTAGACATATCCTCGTGTAGACAGCAGTTCAGGGAACCAAGAGATTGATGTCTCTGGTTCCTGAACAGCACAAGGGGCATTGAAGGCCTTGAGAGAAGCTCGCACATACGTAATGAATCTGTCATCGAGACAGGAGGGGAGAAGAAAATAGAGCCCAATCACCCATTAGATAGGGGTGGGGGTCCTATTCTCATCCCTCTTCGAGGGACAGACTCGTAGAAAGATTCTGAAACCGGAAGCGTCTAAACTATCGGACATTCCTGATAAAAGATATATACAGAAAGACAGAGAGCAGATATCTCAATCAATCAACACCCAAATGGGCCATAGTAGTATTTCATTTCATAACATCATTCCAACACCGACCACAAGGAGGGAGTGAGGGAAAGGGAGATGAATAGACATCGGGACATCCCGGTTACATCCAGAGGAAAATCGAGATAAACTCGGCAGGATTACATGAAGAAGAAAATAAAACCATGGGGGAGGGCGAAGCATTGACTCCTCTCCCTCCCCGGCTGCCCACCTGTAGATTCTTCTCCTTCTTTCTTTTCTCAGCGGAGGTGGCTCTCTTTCTCCGTTGATCTCTTCTTTTTTTTTTTGGTGGAGGAGTCTCTCTCGAAGCCCCTGTTTCTTTTCTATCGCTTTCTTTTCTCTTTTTGCCCCCCAGCCAGCCCCCCCTTTCTTGTGGGAGAAGTAATGGGTTTTTATAGGGCCATGTTCACGGTGATGGCATTCGGCGTGCCTGCAGCACTAGTTCCCGGCGCGCCCATTCGAGGGGCTTCCCGGCGCGCATGCATTCAACATCTCGGCGCAGCTTTTGGGCTTCGACAAGAAGCTCCCGGCGCCACTTTCACAGGCCCAATTAAGCCTTTTAGACTAGGGCTTTGCTAGTCCTTCAAGTACACCATTACCCAAGAGGGCCCTTCATTGATGACATATCTTGTATCGAGATCATCTTAAGATTTCATCAGTCAGCAGGCTGGATTTCATCAGTATTGCCATCTGAATGACGACAAAATCGGATATGGTTTCATCAGCATTGTCATCTGAATGATGTCAAGACCGGATGTCATCTTTAACCCGGGAAGGCTTCAGCAGGGCACGCAATACAGCTCTTATTAAAATATGATAGGAGGTCTCATCAGTCAGGTGACTGTTATTTCATCGGTGCCGTCGTCTGCTAGACGACGACACTGGACATTAGCCTGACCGGGAAGAGGTTTCTGCCGGGTAGATGGTTAACGAGCTTCGTCATTGATCTTTCACTGTTGATCTGATCTTCTTTTCAATTTTGTCTCTGCCATTGCTCATTTTTTAGGCGTCAATAAATGCCCCCCACCTACGGACGGCGTAAGTGCAGAATAAGCGGTACGGTGTCTGTAGGTGCATCTTTAGCTCAATGCTATTGACTCATTCTTTCAGTTATAGCTTGGCAGTATCCCCATATTGGGATTTCATCCTGGCATGATCTTCTTGGCTTGAGCCTCGATCAGTTGAACATCTATCGGCTTGGGCCGTGATCAACTGGCACATCTGACATCTGTCGGCTTTAGGCCCCGATCAACAGCACATTTGACTTCTATCGACTTTAAACCCTGATTGGCTGACCATCTGGCACCTGTCGGTTTTGAGCCCCGATCGGCTGTACATCTTGCATCTATCGGTTTTGAGCCCCGATCAGCTATACATCTTACATCTGTCAGTTTTAAGCCCTGATTGGCTGAACATCTTGCATCTATCGGTTTTGAGCCCCGATCGGCTGTACATCTTGCATCTATCGGTTTTGAGCCCCAATCGACTGTACATCTTGCATCTGTCAGTTTTAAGCCCTGATTGGCTGAACATCTTGCATCTATCGGTTTTGAGCCCCGATCGGCTGTACATCTTGCATCTATCAGTTTTGAGCCCCGATCGGCTGTACATCTTGCATCTATTGGTTTTGAGCCCCGCTCGGCTATACATCTTGACGTCTATTAGTTTTAAACCCTGATTGGTTGACCATCTGGCACCTGTCGGTTTTGAGCCCCGATCGGCTGTACATCTTGCATCTATCGGTTCTGAGCCCCGATCGGCTGTATATCTTGCATCTATCGGTTCTGAGCCCCGATCGGCTGCACATCTTGCATCTATCGATTTTGAGCCCCGATCGGCTGTACATCTTGCATCTGTCAGTTTTAAGCCATGATTGGCTGACCATCTGGCATCTATCGGTTTTGAGCCCCGACCGGCTGTACATCTTGCATCTGTCAGTTTTAAGCCCTGATTGGCTGAACATCTGGTATCTATCGGTTTTGAGCCCCGATCGGCTGTACATCTTGCATCTGTCAGTTTTAAGCCCTGATTGGCTGAACATCTGGTATCTGTCAGCTTGAAGCTCCGATTGGCTGAACATCTGCCGGATTGTAGCTCTGGCTGGCTGGACATCTGCCGGATTGAAGCTCCGGGTGGCTGAACATCTGCCGGATTGAAGCTCCGGGTGGCTGAACATCTGCCGGATTGAAGCTCTGGCTAGCTGGACATCTGCCGGATTGAAGCTTCGGGTGGCTGAACATTTGCCGGATTTAAGCTCCGGGTGGCTGAACATCTGCCGGACTGAAGCTCCGGGTGGCTGAACATCTGCCGGATTGAAGCTCCGGGTGGCTGAACATCTGTCGGATTGAAGCTCCGGGTGGCTGAACATCTGCCGGATTGAAGCTCCGGGTGGCTGAACATCCGCCGGATTTAAGCTCCGGGTGGCTGAACATCTGCCGGACTGAAGCTCCGGGTGGCTGAACATCTGCCGGATTGAAGCTCCGGGTGGCTGAACATCTTCTTCATGTGTTGTTATTTCGCGCTTGCGAGGCGCTTGCGATAGGAATTGAAGAGATTTGAGATTCGTAATTAGAAGGGACCGAAAATACCAGCCAATAAATGGCCGGACACGGAAATAGGCAAAGAGTCAGTCGCCGCCTTAAGATCAAACGAATCTGCCGGATTGAAGCTCCGGGTGGCTGAACATCTGCCGGATTGAAGCTCCGGGTGGCTGAACATCTTCTTCATGTGTTGTTATTTCCTTCGTATGAAGAGTAATGGTCTCAGCAGCCTTTATACTGACGACCTGTGTGCAGCAGGAGAGCATCCATCCTCTCAGGGAAAGAATGGGGGCTCGCTCCACCACGTATCGGTATCTGATGGGATTGCCTTTGCTGGGCCTGTTGGCTAGCGGAAGACATGCATCTGGAACAGACGAGAGGTCTGTTCCTCAAAGCTGACTGTGGTGATTTGCCGATCGTCCAGTGCGTGGTTCCATCGTCGACACTGGGCTCATGTCGATGCAAAGGAGTTTAAGCTTCATCAGAATAGATGAAAGGTCTAAACTGGGTAGGTTCATTGTAGGTGGGGCATGAAATGATATGTAGTTTTCATCAGGACAGACGGAAGGTCTATCCCGGTAGGGTTTCATCGTTGATCGGGTGAGGTGCCAATCGATCAATAGTTTGTTTCATCATCGATATTGGGTTTATATCGACGCAAAGGGATTTATAAGTTTCATCAGAATAGACGAAAGGTCTAAACTGGCAGGGTTTCATCATTGATCAGGCGAGGTGCCAGTCGATCAACAGTTGGTTTCATCATCGATATTGGGTTTATATCGATGCAAGAAGAGTTTCATAAGTTTCATCAGAATAGACGAAAGGTCTAAACTGGCAGGGTTTCATCATTGATCGGGCGAGGTGCCGGTCGATCAACAGTTGGTTTCATCATCGATATTGGGTTTATATCGATGCAAGAAGAGTTTCATAAGTTTCATCAGAATAGACGAAAGGTCTAAACTAGCAGGGTTTCATCATTGATCGGGCGAGGTGCCGGTCGATCAACAGTTGGTTTCATCATCGATATTGGGTTTATATCGAAGCAAGAAGAGTTTCATAAGTTTCATCAGAATAGACGAAAGGTCTAAACTGCAAGATTTCATCATTGATCGGGCAAGGTGCCGGTCGATCAACAGTGGGACGTCGGTAGAGGCGTAGGTCTCGTCAGGATAGACGTAAGGTCTATTCCAGCAGGTTTTATCGCAGGTGAGGCTTGCCAAGAAATGCGTGGGCTTCATCAGGACAGACGTGAGGTCTGAGCTGGACAGGCTTCATCAGAATGGTGATGGGTTTCATTGTCGGTGGGACGTTTGAAAGAGGGTATGTGGATCTTATCAGGGTAAACGTAAGGTCTACCCCGGGAGGGTTTTATCATCGGTGGGGAATGGAGCCAGCTGACCGACGGAAGGTTTCATCAGTGAAGGGGAGGTGAAGGCAGCGTGTCGGTTGGCATGGAACTTTGAATTACCACATTACTGACCCAGGCGCCCTTTCGAGTTTTCACCGGAGCCAGCCCCCTCTTGCTTTTGCCCACGCGCCCTTTCGGGTTTTCACGTGGCGGGGTACCCGATTTTGCCTGCAGTGCCCTTTCGGGTTTTCACCACAGCTGGGTTTTGGCCATTTTTGCCCTTGTCCGGGATATCCGAACAAGACTGGCGGGGTATCTCTATTTTTAACCCCATCTTTTTTTTATTTATATATACATATATTTCCTGAATTGGGACTTCAGCACGGATCAGGCGATGTGCTGCTTCATTAGTGCATGCTCTTATCATCGGTATTGGGTATATACCGACGCAAGGATTTCATAGGTTTCATCAGGATAGACATAAGGTCTAAACTGGATGGGTTTCATCATTGATCGGGCAGGGTGCCAATCGATCGACAGTTGGTTTCATCATCGATATTGGGTTTATATCGATGCAAAGAAGAGTTTCATAAGTTTCATCGGCATAGACGTAAGGTCTAAACCGGACAGGTTTCATTGCTGATCAGGCAGTGTGCCAATCGATCAACAGTTGGTTTCATCATCGGTATTGGGTATATACCAATGCAAGGATTTCGTAGGTTTCATCAGGATAGACGTAGGGTCTAAACTGGATAGGTTTCATTGCTGCTCGGACCGTGTGCCCGCTAATCAGCAGCAGGCTTCATCACGGTGGGACAGGAAGAGATGCAAGTTTAATAGGACGGGTTTCTTCGTCGATCGGGTAGGGTGCCCATCGATCACAGGTGGGTTTCATCATCGGTATTGAGTTTATACCTATGCAAGGATCTTATGAATCTCATCAGAATAGACGTAAGGTCTAAACTGGATATGCTTCATCATTGACCGGGCAGTGCGCCTAATCGGTCAAGGGCTGATTTTATCATCGGTATTGGGTTTATACCAATGCAAAGGTTTCATGGATTTCATCGGGATAGATGTAAGGTCTAAGCCTGATAGGTTTCATCACTGACCGGGCAGTGCGCCAATCGATCAAAGGAGGTTTCATCATCGGTATTGGGTTTATACCAATGCAAAGATTTCATAGGTTTCATCGGGATAGACGTAAGGTCTAAGCCGGATAGGTTTCATTATTGATCGGGCAAGGCGCCAATCGATCAATAGTGGACTTCACCATGGTGGGACTTTGGCAAGGTATGAGGGTTTTATCAGGACAGACGTAGGGTCTGTACTGGGTGGGTTTGATCGTTGATCGGGCAAGCTGCCGGTCGATCGACGAGGAGTTTATGGTGGGAGGTGATGTTTCTTTAGGATCACCACATTACTGACCCAAGCGCCCTTTCGGGTTTTCACCAGAGCCAGCCCCCTCTTGCTTTTGCCCACGCGCCCTTTCAGGTTTTCACGTGGCGGGGTACCCGATTTTGCCTGCAGTGCCCTTTCAAGTTTTCACCACAGCTGGGTTTTGGCCATTTTTGCCCTTGTTCAGAGTATCTGAACAAGACTGGCGGGGCATCTCTATTTTTAACCCTATTTCATCTCTTCTCTTTTCTCTTTTTTTTTTTATTGGGACTTTAGCTCTGCAAATTGTTAAGCCATGTGCTCAACTTGTGTATGTATCATCATTGATGTGGGTGCTGACACCAATGCAAGGGGTATAAGGTTTTCATCGTCTGCCTAGGCGGAAGGCCTGGGTCGACTTGAGTGTGTTTTGTGGCTTAAGCGTGAAGCCGTTCGCCGAGAGCATGGCTGTATCGTTGATGTGGGGATTGCCATCAACGCAAGGGAATGGGATTTCATCATCCACCCAGATAGAAGGTCTGGATTGGCTCGTGGATGGGGGCTTGGATATGAAGCTGTTTGCCGGGAATGTATGTTTCATCATGAACGTTGGGGGTTTTAGCATTAATGCAAAGGAATAGAGTTTCATAATCTACCCAGACGAAAGGTCTGAATTGATTTATGGGATATGGATAGCAGCTCGAGCACGGAGCCGTTCACTAGGAATGTAGGTTTTATCGTTAATGTGGCTCTGATCCGCTGGGTATCTACATCTTTGCATATTCACTGATTCTGTTGACTTTTCTTTGGCAATCTTTGACCATTGGTCGGCTTGAGTGCCGATGGAAGATTATCTGTCAGCCTGGGCACTGATAGCTAGAATTTTGATTTCTTTTAGCTAGCCATATTGGCAATCCATATTTGTGAGCATCTGTCATCTCGAATGCTGATGGTTAGACATCTCTGGCAGTCTAGAGGCTCATCGGGCATCTATCGGCCAGGGTACCGATGGTTGAATGATTGACATATGTCGGCCAAGACGCCGATGGTTGTTGGCTTGAAAGTCAATGATCGAACCTCGACATCCGTCGGCTTGGACGCCGATGGGCATACATTTGGCAACCGTGGAAAGTGGTTGAGCATCGGTTGGCGTGAACACTGATAGTTGACATCTTGGGGCATTGTTGATCTTGTTTGAACATCTTGTGGACATTGTTGAACCTCTATCATCTTGGGCTCTGATGTATTCATCATCTTCGCCTTGGAGCTTCATTAATTATATATCAGGTTGAATACCATGTACTCATCTTATATATCCTTGACCATCGTGAAACATCTATCGGTCTGATTACCGATGTATCTATCATTCACTCATCCGAGTGCCATTATTCCTCCATCGGCTTATATGCCGACACCTTGATGTTTGATATATATATTTCTTTTGGGATCTCATCGAGCATCTATTGGCCTGAACGCTGATGGTTGGGCGAGCTTCCATCGTTCTTCATTGATCCATCATTCATTGTTCATTGCCATCTGGGCTCCCATCATTTGGATGGTCCCTGACATCAGCAGTAGACGTGCAGTGTAAGAGTCTGTGATAGGATGGCCCTTGAAGGGTCAATGCTCTAGTTTTATTCCTCATCACCATACGTGATCATTGCCCCTTTAAAGGGGTGAGCATATCCAGCGACGGCCATGCATGCCGTCATTGGCATTTCATACATTTACCCCTAGAATGGGGAACCATGTGTGTCTTACATCATTCTTTTGACATACATTCGTCCCAAGAACGGGATACCATCAATATTTCTCATTGTTTGGCATGCATCTGCACCCGAGATGGGACACCATTTGGAACTTCCATCATCTCATAATCATCATTTTTTTTCTTCATTCATTTTTTTTCCTTTTTTTCTTCTTTTTTTTTGATATGCATCCCCCTCCTCAGAATGGGGTATCATCTGCATCTTCCATCATTTTGTCATCTTTCTCTTTTTTTATTTCCATTTTTTTTATGTGCATCGCCCCTCAAATGGGAGTACCATATATATATATTACTTCATCATCTCTCTTTTCTTTATCCTTTTTTATTCCCATGTGCCCTCAGGATAGGGTATCATCCCCATGTGCCCCCAGGATAGGGTATCATCCATACCTTTCATCATTTTTTTTTGTTAATACATCTGCCCCTAGGAAGGGGTATCATGGGCATCTCTTCATCATCATCATTCTCATTTTTTTTATTTCTTCTCTTTTTTTCTCTCTTTTTTTTGTGTGTACATCTGCCCCCAGGAAGGGGTATCACTGGCATCTTTCACCATCGTTCTTTTTGGCATACACCTACCCCAGAGCGGGGTATCATTCGTATTGAAACTACCCTTTAGAGCAGATCGCTCTTTGGCGGGTGTGGTGCGGCCATATCGGCTGCCTTCTTGAAATTGAGCATCCGATGGGGACGCGGTGGGTCCACTCTATATTCCCCTATCTGCAGCTCACTTTTTTGTATCAAACTTTCTATAACATCTTTGAAGATGTAGCAGTCCTCAATAGTGTGTCCGAGCATCTGATGGTACGGACAGAAGCGAGGCTCGTCTTTCCTTGCGGCATCACCGGGCCTCTTTGGGGCCGGGAGTATGATCTTGCCATGGTGGGTGACCCATTCGAATAGGACCCGAGTCTTTTCCTTTGGAAAGGAGTAGGGTTTAGTCATTTTGCTTCTTAGGGAATGGCCTAGCTCGCCAGTCTTTGCTGATGAAGAGCTAGCTGCCTCTTTCACCTTTTTCTTCTCGAGAGCTTGGAAGTCGGCAATGTAAATATCTTTATGCATTGGCTGTTCACCAGCAGGCTTGCTCTTTTGTCTTAGGGCGGTAGCGGCCGGGCAATATTTCGCCAAAAAGGCCTCAATATCAGCCACAATCTCATTCAAGAGATCGAAGGACTTGACTTCGATGCCAACCAACCTTGTTAAGACTTCTGTCTCAGGTTGCGCTTGCATATCTGGACAGCCTCCTCCTGGTTTGGTGGGTGCTGACATCTGGCATAAAGGTCCTTCCATCGGTAGATATAATCCAGAGCAGATTCATCGGCCCTTTGTTTGGTCTCATACAATTCTGCCTTAGTAACTTCTCCCTTGGCAGAGTTGATTTTCATTGTTTGTTTCATATCGGGTTTACCCATCACTGCCGGAGCTGGTGAGTTTAAGTGCAAACCAGGCAGATGCAAACCCATTTCATTCAGCTTGCTCTACAACACTTGGACTTCTTGTAGTTTTTTAGATAGCTCTGTCATCATGGCAAGGCCAAGAACGTTGCCCCCGGCCCTAGTCTTAGGAGGGACTGACAGTACCCTATTACAGGCGTCGGACGCGTCCAGGCTTTCAGAAATTAACATCTTGGCCCTCGTCCCCGCATATGGAGGAGGAGTGTGGTAGCATGCTTCTTCTTCTGGTAGCGGGAGGTGCCCATGCTTCTTGCTGGTTTCATCATCAGGACAGGAGGCTGAAGCTTTGGCTTGCTCTGACCTTATCGGCACGAAGCATATCTCTTCATCATCCCCTTCGGAAGTCTGGCCATCGCTGGCTAAAACTGACAGCATGTTACAGGAGAAGACTTTGTCCCTCCTTGTGTTTGTTTGCATCTGCTTTTCCTTCCTTTCAGCGGTCGACATATGCACCCATAACGGGTCATCTAGCACATCTGGCATTTTTGATTTATCTTTCATCTTATTCATCAGGCCTGGGGATTTGACACGCTCCCACAGGATGGGCTCATCGGTGTCTGTTTCTTTCATCATTTCTTTGGGTGATTGCCGGTATAGAGATACCATATTGACTGCTCTTTTTAACTCAGGCAACTCATGCAGGCATGGAGGGTCCACTCTATACTCACCCAGTTCGAGTTCCCCTTTTTTAATCATTCTTTCAATAATATCTTTAAATACATAGCAATCTTCAATAGGATGACCCAATGCTTGATGATATGGGTAGAAGCGGGGGTCATCTTTTCTTTTGGCATCATCAGGTCTCTTTGGATCCGGAAGGATAATCTTGTCAAATTGGGCCGCCCATTCAAACAGGAGCCGAGTCTTTTCCTTAGGAAAGGAATAAGGCTTGCTCATCCTGGCTCGCAGAGCGGGGCCATCCTTCTGATCAGCCGGCCTAGTGGGAGGAGGGTGGACAATGCCTTTTTCTTTATCTTTTTGTTGCTCGAACATCTTGAAGTCTATTGTACTGACTTCTGCAGGCATGGGCCGTTTATCAGCCGATCTAGTTTTCTGGTACACAACAGTAGCAACTGAAGGACTACTGGAGAGGAAGGCCTCGACCTCCGCCGCGGCATTGTTTAGTCGGTCAAATGACCCTATCTCCATCCCGATCATCTTTTCGAGAGTCTCCCGCCGAAGATTCTTCTTGCAAATCTGGACGGCGTCCTCGTGATGTGGAGGCCGCCTGCATCTCATGGCGAGGTTTCTCCATCTTTTTATATAATCCAGAGCGGTCTCATCCTGCTTCTGCCTTGTTGCATATAGCTCAGCTATTGTGATTTCTCTCTCCGTGACATGAAATCTGTCGCGAACTTTCTTTGCATATCAGGCCAATCAACCACTGACCCGGCTGGCAGGCTTGAGTACCATTCAAAGGCCAACCCAGTGAGGGATGAGCCAAAGAACTTGAGCAGATAAGCTTCATCGACTGCTAGGTCGCCCATGATAGTAGTGTAGTAGGCTATATGCTCCCTAGGGGAGCCTTGGCCATTGAATTTCTCGAACTTCGGCGGCTTACTGACGCCTGGGGGTAGTCTCTTAGCAGCATACTGGGGAGGATACGGTACCTTGTACACATCATAGGTACCAGCATCACCACCAGTCTTTTCTGACAGTTTCATTTCCACAATTCTTTCAATCATCTGTTTGTGGGCTATAGCTGGATCTATATCTTCTGGAAAGAAGTGAGCTTGTTGCTGGCTGTGAGGAGTTGTCATCACAGTGGCGCGCAAGATGGGCGCGGTAGGCTGTGTCTGAGACACAGAGGGTTGAGCTACTATTTGCTATGGAACAGGTTGGCTCGGTGTCTTGCTCTTATCAGCTAGGAGAGGGTTAGCTGGGATAGCCGTCTCTGCTGAGCTGGATGTCTACCCCGCATGTTCAGCTTGCTTTGAGACTGATGTAGCTTCATGTCTCTCATTGAGCTGCCTTCGGAGAGCACTGATCTCCTGCTGATATCTCCTGAACATCATCTGGATCATGGGATCCAAGGTTGATGGGATTTGCATATCTTCAGAAGTCCCTTAAGCATCATCAACAAGGGGATTGTCTTCATCTTCTGCTGTCACCACATTGACTGTCATAGTGGTGATCTTGCGGGCTTCATCATATTTCTTCATTTTATCTTTTGCGGCCTGGCCACTTCTTGTGACAGGACCAGGTCTAGTCGCCAGCCTGAGCAGCTCATCTGGCTGAGTTGGCAGTACATCTTGCCCCCTGGCAAGTCCAGCCATGTTGCAGGCGAAGATTTGGAGTTTTCCCTTCCGCCTGTAGACCTTTCTTTTTATCTGGTCAGGATATCTGAGCCGGTCAAAGACCGATATTCTTTCTTTGGCTTCTTCCCTATCCAGGTCTTCTTTGTCATATCCGGCCCTGAGGCCTTCTTCATAGTGATTTGAATCGGAGGAAGAGGCTCCGATCATTATTTCTTGAGGTGTTTCTTCCTTTTCTTCACCTCTGGTGCCCAAGGCACGGGATAGTCTTTGTTGACCCAGGGTAGAGCTCCCCAGGTAATGGAAGTAGTCTTGGACTACTTGCTTCATCTTCTCCGGGTCGCGCCTTTGTGGCTCAGGTTGGAGTCTCAGTCTTTCCTGGCTTCTCTGCTGATAGGCCAGTCTTGTTACCTGAGCATTCAAATGCTCGGCCCTGGAATATTTGAAGATATCAGCCTGTCTAGCGCAGGCTCTTGACCTTCTTGCAGTAACCACAGTGACTGGTTCACTTCTTCTCATATTGCCAACTTGGCAATGGTCGGCAGCAGCATTGTAGATCTTCTCTTCCCATCTCTTGCCCTTGGCCATGGGATGGGTAGTAGTGAAGTTTTCCCTTGTCTGGTATCTTCTGCCCCTCATCATGGGGCGAACAGCAGTCATATTTCTCTCCTGACCCTCAACCTCATCTCTCCTCCCCCGGGTCCTGGGGTAGACAGTAGTAGCATTTCTTTCATCTTTCTTCACTTCCCTTCTGCCCCCTGCTCTGAGGCGGGCAATAGTGACATCAGTAAGGTTCTCCCTGTCCTGAGCTGGGGCCCAGCTTTGGATCTTCTTCGGCCGCCAGACCTGTTTGTATTTTGTTGGCTTGGGCGCCAGCGGCTTCTTTTCATTAGCCTCCCAATTGGCCTGCCTGATGGCCAGAGTTTGGAATCTGTTGGCAGTGGGCACCATTGGGGCGATCACGTTTGGCTTGACCGCCCTTGGGCAACCGTTCATGTTTACCCGAACACCACCGATCATCATCGTCTTTCCGGAGTTGGAAAGACGGCGGTCAACAGCAACATACCGGCTCCTCCGGTTGGTTCTTCTCCCCTTCTGAGCAGCAGCAGGGACCACGTCCCTTTTTTGGACATGATGGACATAGCAGGCGACGGCCGTGGGGGCCGTCTTTTCTGGTACGATATTCTTCTGGTCAGTGATCTTCACCGGGGCACTTACAGCAGTGCCTTGCTCATTGTCATCGACCTGCAGAAGGTCAGTGAAGACGACGCCCAAGCAGTTGGGCAGCCCAACGGCAGGCGGCATTGATCCGAACGCGAGGGGTACCGCCAGGTAGCCTTCTCGCACATGTATGTCAATCGGCTGCTGGTCGAAGCAAACGGACATGATTCCGGCTGTCATTGTAGATTCCTAAAAATAAGGAAAGTACACATAATCAGAAGTTTCAGGGGGGGCCCGCCGGGCCTCCTACTTTAGCGTAAAGATGAAGGGAGACTCAGTCCCACCGGGCGTGCCAGACTTGTGGACGCATTTATTTTATTTATATTTTATTTATTTATTTATTTATTTATTTATTTTATTATTTATTTATTGGCATGCCAGTCACCGAAGTGACAATTTTATTGTGCGCTCGATTTGACATGGTCAGTCGATTGTGAAGTCCGAGTCAGGACCCGAAGTCCGTCATACCATAAACGCTATGACGTTAATTACGTCCTTCCTAAGAAGGACAACCCTTGATTAAACGCTAAAAGTAGGAGGCCTCGAGAGGCAATCATATGTTCATGTGCGCAAATTAAACTTCATACCAGAGCCGTGAAGGCGGGCAAGATAATAACATCAACCATAGAAACAGATGATATCGTTAAGTCAGTGGTTCAACGACCGGGCTTAGGGGGGAAGGGAAAATTTCAGTCATAGGCAGACTGGGCCGCGGCCATGATGGGGGTTCAAAGCATCGATCGATATTTCGACAGCATTTCCCCTTAATCTGGATTATGCCCAGGGGGAAATAGACTATCACCCACGGAGTGCCGGGATGAAAGCCGAAAGAGAGAAGTGCTGAACTTCCCGAACCGCATATCTACCATGGGGCAATGTTTGATATTCCCTGTAGAAGCCGGTGGAACTCATGCAATGGCAGAGCCCTCCCGAGCTAAAGGGGTTATTCGTGAACCCGATGCGGGACGACGGAAAGCGAGCGAACGCTCAATGTCGCGCCCTCGCACGCGGATCGACCTGCGCGGTCAGGTCGCGGGGGTCAAGGGGGCAGCGCCCCTTGCGGGGGTTTCCGGGGGCGGAGCCCCCGGAACAAATTTTGGATTGAAGACCCAGTAATAAAATATTTGAGTAGGTTATGAGTGCAGTTCAAGCGTGCATAGGTTCCCGGCGCGAAGGCAGAATGGCCAGGGTTCCCGGCGCAGGAAGGAGGGTTCTCGGCGCGCTAAGGGATGGGGTTCTCGGCGCACGGGTTTTTGGCTTGGCAAAAATGGGCAAGGGGGCTTCTCGGCGCGCCAAGGGATGGAGTTCTCGGCGCGCTCATCCCCGCGCCGGGAAGCCTCCGCCAAAAAAGGTTGCATAGGGGGGGGCTTTCGGCCAGGGGTCTTCTCGGCGCGCCCATTACCGCGCCGGGAAGGTGGCGCCGGGAAGCCCTGGGCTGTGGGGGTTCATGTGGAAGTGGCTTCTTGGCGTAGTCTTTTGGTTGGCCATGGGGGCTCTCGGCATGGCCTTTTGGTGGATGGAAGAGGCTTCTCGGCGTGGAGCCTTTGACTGGAAGGAGCTCTCGGCACAGGGCTTCCCGGCGCGCTCATGGCCGCGCCGGGAGCCTAGCGCCGGGAGGCTGTGGGCTATAGGGTTTTGCACAAAAGGGGCTTGTCGTTTAGCTGAAAGGAGGGGAAGGCCTCTCGGCCTTACGGTTCTCGGCGGGGAAACTTGCACGCCGAGAAGGTGGAATGCGGACGAATTTCAGGGTTTCAGAGCTCAATAACGATGCTCTGTTTCTGGGATTTCTGGGTTTTATGGCTCAGATTGAGACCGAACCAGGGGTGTATAAAGGGGGGGTTTCATGGGTACCTCTGTTAGAAGGATGCCAAAGGAATTGGACAATGTGGGTCAACAGGGGAAATTGATTGAGACCATCATCCAGATCTTGTGAGGGTTTTATCTGTTTGTTGCAGGCCGTCCGGGGGAATCAAGAGATGACTGTCTCTGATCCCCCAGACGAGCCCGATGGCATCGAAAACCGGCGACGGAGTAACTCTCAACACCGAAACTCCAGACCCTAATCATTCAAGGTTTAGAATGGAGGGTCGGGAGATCGAGGTCGTCACTGGATAGAACCTCGCGGGATAGCATTCGTCTGCAGAGTAGACATATCCTCGTGTAGACAGCAGTTCAGGGAACCAAGAGATTGATGTCTCTGGTTCCTGAACAGCACAAGGGGCATTGAAGGCCTTGAGAGAAGCTCGCACATACGCAATGAATCTGTCATCGAGACAGGAGGGGAGAAGAAAATAGAGCCCAATCACCCATTAGATAGGGGTGGGGGTCCTATTCTCATCCCTCTTCGAGGGACAGACTCGTAGAAAGATTCTGAAATCGGGAGCGTCTAAACTATCGGACATTCCTGATAAAAGATATATACAGAAAGACAGAGAGCAGATATCTCAATCAATCAACACCCAAATGGGCCATGGTAGTATTTCATTTCATAACATCATTCCAACACCGACCACAAGGAGGGAGTGAGGGAAAGGGAGATGAATAGACATCGGGACATCCCGGTTACATCTAGTGGAAAATCGAGATAAACTCGGCAGTATTACATGAAGAAGAAAATAAAACCATGGGGGAGGGCGGAGCATTGACTCCTCTCCCTCCCCGGCTGCCCACCTGTAGCTTCTTCTCCTTCTTTCTTTTCTCAGCGGAGGTGGCTCTCTTTCTCCGTTGATCTCTTTTTTTTTTTTTGGTGGAGGAGTCTCTCTCGAAGCCCCTGTTTCTTTTCTATCGCTTTCTTTTCTCTTTTTGCCCCCCAGCCAGCCCCCCCTTTCTTGTGGGAGAAGTAATGGGTTTTTATAGGGCCATGTTCACGGTGATGGCATTCGGCGTGCCTGCAGCACTAGTTCCCGGCGCGCCCATTCTAGGGGCTTCCCGGCGCGCATGCATTCAACATCTCGGCGCAGCTTTTGGGCTTCGACAAGAAGCTCCCGGCGCCACTTTCACAGGCCCAATTAAGCCTTTTAGACTAGGGCTTTGCTAGTCCTTCAAGTACACCATTACCCAAGAGGGCCCTTCATTGACGACATATCTTGTATCGAGATCATCTTAATATTTCATCAGTCAGCAGGCTGGGATTTCATCAGTATTGCCATCTGAATGATGACAAAATCGGATATGGTTTCATCAGCATTGTCATCTGAATGATGTCAAGACCGGATGTCATCTTTAACCCGGGAAGGCTTCAGCAGGGCACGCAATACAGCTCTTATTAAAATATGATAGGAGGTCTCATCAGTCAGGTGACTGTTATTTCATCGGTGCCGTCGTCTGCTAGACGACGACACTGGACATTAGCCTGACCGGGAAGAGGTTTCTGCCGGGTAGATGGTTAACGAGCTTCGTCATTGATCTTTCACTGTTGATCTGATCTTCTTTTCAATTTTATCTCTGCCATTGCTCATTTTTTAGGCGTCAACAGACATATGATGAGACTCGCGTCAAACGGTGAAGTCCATAATAGAAATGCAATAAAAAAAGTATGGATCTTAGTAGCTGGGAATCCCCACTGAAATATATGAGGAGACTCGCGCCGAACAGTGAAATCTAGAATTAAGAACAAACAAGGGGGTTGTGCGAAGCTATCAAAAGTCAAAAACCCCAAATGTATGTGCAGATGCTAGAGTAATCATCTAGTGTTACTTAGAATGTCCGTGTGTCCCTATGTATAGGATCCGTTGCTTACATGCCCACACTATCACACCACGAAGGAATGGTCTTGGGTGTGGGTTGTGGTTTACGCTATGCACATATTCTATGTGGTGTCCTCTTTACGAATGCACACCTCCCTTAGTTATGCTTCGTGAGCCGCACTTTGTCTATGAATCATGAACGCTATCCATATCGTATCTCTGATATAGGGGAGCCATCCTATATATATATGTAACGTCTACCATTGATGAATGGCTGCATGTTTGCATGAATAAAAAGACACACGTAACATCTTTCAATTGGGCTACACCCGCAAGCCCAGCTCCCTCGTACCTCTCTCACGCTGCCTACGGGTGGGGGGCATTTGTTGGCACCCAAAATAAATAATAATAATAATAATATATACATATATATATATATATATTAAATAAATAAAAAATAAAATAAATTACAAACAATTAAAATAAGACAATAAAAGGGAAAGAAAAGAACAAAATTAATAAAACCAATACACATATACATATAGCAAGACGAAAAGGGGGGGCCTGGTGTGGACGCGGGATTTTTTTCCGTCTATCTTGTTTGATTTTTATTTGTTTATTTATTGATTTATTGGCGTGCCAGTCACCATGGTGACAATTTTTAGTATGCGCTCGATCTGACTTGGTCAGTCGATTGTGAAGTCCGAGTCGGGACCAAAAGTCCGTCATACCATAAAGGCTATGACGTTAATTACGCCCTTCCTAAGAAGGACAACCCTTGATTAAACGCCAAAGTAGGAGGCCGCTCGGGGCGGTAATAAAAGAAAAATAACAGTGCGTGATATTGAAAATATTGTTATTCTAAGAATGTAATTAAGTAGGGAACATGCTTATTAAATCGACATAATCCCCTCTTATAGGGGGGGCATGCCAGATAAGAAATAGGACACCGTCCACGCAGCGGCGGGGCGGAGCCTGAACAATTATCGGGGATAGGTCCCCTATCAGATTTCTCATCCGGCCAAGGGCCTCGCGGAACTAGTATTCCCCAAAAGATTGTGCCGAATGGGAGGTGTATGACGTGCACTTCCCAGGGCTCATCGGGGTTAGAACGTCGGATCGACATTTCGGCAGCATCTCCCCATAATCTAGATTATGCCCAGGGGAGAATAGACTATCACCCACGGAGTGCTGGGATGAAAGACGAAAGAAAGAGAGGTTGAACCTCCCGGATCACGTAGCTGCCGTGGGACAACATTTTACTCTTCCCTACGGAAGCCGGCGAGACTCACGCAGTGGCGGAGCCCTCCGAGCTAAAGGGATTACTCATAACCCGACACGGGACGGTGGAACATAAGGGAGTTTGACTCCCTTTAATTTTATCCTCGGAGGGGGGTTCTGGTGACTCGTGGACATCCCTGAGTGAGTTTGACAGGGGAATCGGAGGCTCATTAGGCAGCAGAGCAAGTTTTCGGCGCACCTCAAACATATGTATAAGTTCTTGGCGCCGAGACAAGGAAGCCAAGGAGGGGTTCCCGGCGCCAAGGGGAAGATGCCATGGGATCGGTTCCCGGCGCGCAGGGGAGAAGGCAAAGGGGTTCCTGGTGCGGGCTTCCCGGCGCGATGAAGAGCAAGCCAGGGAGGCTTCCGGCGCGGGCTTCCCGACGCGAGGAAGAGAAGGCCAGGGAGGCTCCCGGTGCGGGCTTCCCGACGCGAGGAAGAGAAGGCCAGGGTGGCTCCCAGCGTGGGCTTCCCGGCGCGAGGAAGAGAAGGCTAGGGAGGCTCCCGGCGTGGGCTTCCCGGCGCGAGGAGAAATAGTGAGGCAGGGGGGGGGCTTTTCGGCGCGGCCAAAACAATAGGGTTCTTGGCGCGGGAAAGCTCACGCCGAGGGCTATTCATCGGTTCTACTGTTCGTGGAGCCGAGATAGATGAGGGCGCCGAGATGTATTTCGGGATTTTACGACACCCTGTCTTGGGGTTTATGGATGATTGAGGGGGTTTTCCCGGTGATTAAGGCCAAGATTGACGGGCCCTGAGGAGTCAAAGATGGATGTATTTATTGGGTATCGACCAGCTTTGGCATGGGTTTCGAAGGAAGTCCAAGGACAGAGGGAAATGGGAAAGAAGAACCGAACATAAGGAGCCTTTGTCACCATTACTTGTGTAGAATTCCAGGAGGATGGCTTGATGTTATCATTCGTCGTCCTGGGAACCAAGAGATATCTGTCTCTGGTCCAGAAACGACTCTGATGATGTCGATAAGCAAACTGGGCATCAGAAACTCTGGAATCTCACAGATGTGAATCATCATGTGGCTTGGCTTTGTTCCGAAGGCCAAGGGATAGCCTGTCCCTGGCTCTGGAACAAGCGCACGAAAGCATCTTCAAGAAAGAAAACGCAGACGAATAATCAGACTGGGGAGGGGAATAGGGGGCAAACCTCCACAGAGACAATAGCAGGCGACAATCGAGGCCTGTTCCATTCGTTTATTCATTCGGACATGACTATTACATCCATGCATCAGAGGGACGAAGTACATAGAAGAAAATTGCAAACAAAGACTAAGTCCTGTTCTAGCGGCATGAAAACCGATTACGATGTCGCAGAATACATCAGAAGAAGAAGAAGTAGCATCAATCGAAATTACAAGAAGATGAAATACATAAATGGGGGGGGGGGGGGGAGGGCGGAGCATTGACTCCTCTCCCTCCCCGGTGCCCACCTTCAATCAGCTTCGAATCTTTCTCTCTGCTTTCCCCTTTGGTCTCTTCTCTCTTTTCTCAGCGGGGGGGGGGGGGGGGGGGGGGAGCTCTCTCCCACTCTGTTAGTCTCTTGGTGGTCTCTTCTCTTCTGCTATCGTCCTCTCTTTTTTCATGTTCGAGTGAGTGAGTTTATATATACCTCACCTTTTTCTTGCATCTCGGCATGTCGAAGTCGGTGTGCCTTCTCTGTTCGCAGTAGCTCCCGGCGCGCCGAGTGGCCTCCTGTTGAGGTTTCTGGCGCCGCTCCCGGAAGCCCATCTGGCCGGCCCATTTAGGGCTTTTAGGCCTCACACGTGCCTTGGCTTCTCTTAATTCTTTAAACTGATATTCATCGTAATTGGAGAAGGTCCAGTATTAGTGACGTAACTTTGTTGAGATCATCTTGAGATTTCATCAGTCAGTAGACTGGGATTTCATCAGTGTTATCGTTTGAATGACGATAACATCGGGCATCAGCTTTAGCCCGAGGAGGCTTTAGCCGGATAATAGTTTCAGTGGTAATTCTTCCGTGGCTCCGACCTTGCCGGAATCTTCACAATCTTCATTTGCTTGTTCTGGCTTTATCTTTATCTTTGCTCACATCTCATATGTCAACAAATCAATATCTGACTTGATATGACGTGTCATCTGTAGACCTTCAGACGAGGCCGTAGTGTAGCTCTTGTTAAAGTGTGCTAGGGGGTTTCATCAGTCAGGTGACTGCTATTTCATCAGCGCCGCCGTCTGACTGGCAATGGCACCGGACCTCAGCTTGGCCGGGAAAAGGCTTCAGCCGGGTAGACGGTTGACGAGCTTTGTCATTGATCTTTCACTGTTGGTCTGATCTTCTTTTCAATTCTGTTTCCACCTTGCTCATTTTCAAGGTGTCAACAAATGCCCCCCACCTGTAGGCGGCGTAAGCGCAGAATAAGCGGCACGGGGTCTGCCGGTGCCTTTCATCATTCGAGGGTATCTTCCTCAATTTCTCTTTGACATTTTCCTTCAGCTTGATCATGTTGCTGTAGCAATATTATGCACATGTATCTTTCATTTTCATGTTTTTCATCTCCATATCTTCTGATATTATTGTCAGCACTTTGGAGCCTTCTTGGCCCTGCCTTGGGCTTCTCGGCGCGAGGTAGGACCCTTCTCGGCGCGGCATGTTATCGGTGCGGGCATCTCGGCGCGACCTTCTCGGCGCGGGCGTCTTCGGCGGGTTTCTTGGCGCGGCGGTCTCAGCGCGAGCGTCTCGGTGGGCTTCTCTTTATCTGATGTTCTATTTATTTTCTTTCATTCATTGCTGAAGATCATCCTGCTTTGTCCTCAGGACCCTGTCATTACCAGCTCAGACGTGGCCGCAGTTTCTATGGACGTCTCATCTGTAGATTTGGTCATCATCCCCGCTTTACCTTCAACTTGCATGGGAATTTCTGAGGTTATTCACCCCGTGCCAGTAAGACTACAATCTTCAACTGACTTAACATCACTGGATTTGGGATCATCAGGAAAGATTTCCATCCCTGTGAGGGCCTCAGAGTTTAGAGCCAAAGCAGACCCAGCCAGAAGCTCCGCCTTTATACCGGTCGCCGTAATGTCAATTGCGCCCGAGTCAGCAGTCCTTGCCATAGTAGCTATAGAGACTGGACTTCTGCCTCTACAGACTAGGGACCCTTCATCCCCATTATCAGAAAAAATAGCTGAAAATGAAGCCCTTATTCAGAAGACTCATGAAGAGATAGCTCTATCATTTATTGGTTCTCCCTCCGCAGATGTTCAAGCCATAGCTTCCGAGACAGCGGTAGAGGAGGAGTCTTCAGCTCAACAGGAGAGCACAGAGAGGGACTGGCCAGTTCTTCCAGCAGATTTGCCGTCTTCGTCCTCTCAGCTGAAAGTTGCACTGTGGGCAGACATTGACGGCGAGGTGACTTTTGAAGTAGCTCCAGTTCCTTCTCCTGGCTTCGCTTCATCCGAGAGTTTTGTCTGGCAAAATCTGGACATGCTGCACCAGCTGGTGGAGTCCCAGCCCGGACTGACTTATCTGCGGCTGAAGGAGATAGCCGAGCGTTTCACTGCCGGTCTGCAGACGATGGGCTGTCCCATGGAAATATGGGCCCAGCGGGTTCTATTGTTGTTAAAGTTCATACATCTCCGAGACTTCTTGGCACATATTATGTCTGACAGACTGGCAGCTTTGAAGTTGCAAAGGAAAGAGTGCAAATCTGAGCTGGAGAAGACGGACTCTGTTCTTCAGGAGCGCCAATGCCAACTGCAGTCTCTGGCACAGCGGGAGCAGTTCGTGCGCAGCCGGATAACCATCCTGGAGGCTGAACTGTCTGACCTCCGGGCTGAACTGCCGCAGATAACAACTTCTCGACCGCAGCTTGCGGAGGAAGTAGCTCTGTTGGAGGGGCAGGTGGCATCCTTTTAGGACGAGTCTGCTCGGCTACAGGAGGAGGAGGCTCGACTTCATGAGCTGGGGGCCGCCCCGCATGTAGGGCTTCTGGCCTTCGAGGACATATTCCGGCCCCCGTGAATATCTGTTTCCCCCTTTTTGTAATACAATTCCCCCCTTAGGGGCCCTTCTTGTATTCCCTTTTTTATTCAATGGAAAGGAATCTTTATACCAGTCTCATATGTGGTTTGTCTTTTCTATATGGTTTCATCACTTTGGGAAGTGGGGTACTGGTTCTAGCAGTCCCTCATACGAACGGCTCGTATCTGGCAGGAGACCGTCCACCCCTTCAAAGAAAGGATGGGGAACTCGCTCCACCACGTGACGGCCTCCGGGGGGGGGGGGTGCTTTAAACCGAATTCTATTGTTGGTAGCAAACGTCCTTCTTTGGCCATATGTGCCGCAAGGGAGACGGTTTGCAGGAATGTGAACGAAGAGGCTCAGAGCATTATCCGGAATGGGTGAATGGTCCATCCCGGGAAGGTTTCAAAGCTAGTCGGGGCAATGTGCCAATCGACCAGTATATGATTTCATCATCGATATTGGGTTTATATCGATGTAAAGGGGTTTTATAGGTTTCATCAGAGTAGACGTAAGGTCTAGACTGGGTAGAGATTATCGCAGGTGGGATATTGAAGGGTGCGCGGTTTTCATCAGGACAGACGTAGGGTCTGAACTGGATAGGATTTCATCATTGATCGGGCGAGGTGTCGGTCGATCAATAGCTAGTTTCATCATCGATATTGGGTTTATATCGATGTAAAGAAAGAGTTATAAGTTTCATCAGAATAGATGAAAGGTCTACACTGGCAGTGTTGCATCACTGATCGGGCGAGATGCCGGTCGATCAATAGTTGGTTTCATCATCGATATCGGGTTTATATCGATGCAAAGAAAGTGTTATAAGTTTCATCAGAATAGACGAAAGGTCTATACTGATAGGGTTTCATCGTTGATCGGGCGAGGTGCCGGTCGATCAACAGTTGGTTTCATCATCGATATTGGGTTTATATCGATGTAAAGAAAGAGTTATAAGTTTCATCAGAATAGACGAAAGGTCTACACTGGCAGTGTTTCAATTGGACATGGTTTCATCACTGATCGGGCGAGATGCCAGTCGATCAGTGGTTGGTTTCATCGTCGATATTGGGTTTATATCGACGCAAAGAGTCTCATAGGTTTCATCAGTATAGACGTAAGGTCTAAACTGGACAGAGGATTTCATCATTGATCGGGCGAGGTGCCGGTTGATCAACGGTGGGGTGTATGTAAAGGTGTATGTCTCGTCAGGACAAACGTAAGGTCTATTCCAGCAGGTTTTATGGCGGGTGGGACTTTGCCAAGAAATACGTAGGTTTCATCAGGCTAGGCGTAGGGTCTATCCTGGTAGGGTTTCATCGTTGACCGGGCAAGGAGCCGATCGGTCAAGGGAAAGTTTAGGAGTTTGATCAGGACAGACGTAAGGTCTGAACTGGCCAGGCTTTATCAGACTGGTGACCGGTTTTATTGTTGGTGGGACATGTGAAAAGAGGGTATGTAGATTTCATCAGGGTAGACGTAAGATCTACCCTGGAAAGGCTTTATCATCGGTGGGGCATAGAGCCAGATGACCGACGGAAGGCCTCGTCAGTGAAGGGTAGGTGAAGGCAACGTGCCGGTTGGCATGGAACTTCTGACTTACCACATTACCGACCCAAGCGCCCTTTCGGGTTTTCGCCGGAGCCAGCCCCCTCTTGCTTTTGCCCACGCGTCCTTGCGGATTTTCACGTGGCGGGGTACCCGCTTTTGCCTGCAGTGCCCTTTCGGGTTTTCACCACAGTTGGGTTTTAACCATTTTTTCCCTTGTCCAGGATGCCTGAACAAGTCTGGCGGGGTATCTCTATTTTCAACCCCATTTTTTTATATATATACTTTTTGTCGTTTTCTTTCTCTTTTCTTTTTCATTGTCTTTTCTGGGACCAGAACTTTCATCCTATGGACCATGGCGCCATATGTTTATTGTGGACACACGATCATTGATGTGGGTGTCAACATCAATGCAAAGGGAAGTAGGGTTTCATGATCTATCCAGACGAAAGGTCCGAATTGATTTAGAGGATATAAGTAGCAGCTCGGGCACGAGGCCGTTTGTTGAGAATATGAGTTTCATCGTTAATGTGGGGTTTAACATTAACGCAAAGGAATAGAGTTTCATGATTTATCCAGACGGAGGGTCTGAATGGATTCAAAGAGCAGTGTTGTGCTATGTCAGAGCGGACGGAAGGTCTACCCTGGATGGGTTTTAGCGTCGATCAGGCGGTGTGCCAACCGATCGATAGCAGGTTTTATCATTGGTATTGGCTCATACCAACGCAAAGATTTCATATGTTTCATCAGGATAGACGTAGGGTCCAAACTGGATAGGGTTTTCATCATTGATATTAGGCGAGGTGCCAATCGATCAATGGCGGGTTTCATCATCGGTATTGGATTTATACCAATGCAAGGAGTTCATGGATTTCACTAGGATAGACGGAAGGTCTAAACTGGATAGGTTTCATCATAGATCGGGCAGTGTGCCAATCGATCAACAGTAGGTTTCATCACGGCGGGACGTAAAGAGACTGTAGATTTAGTCGGAATAGACGTAAGGTCTAAACCAAACAAGGTTTTATTGCTGATCGGGCAATGTGCCGGTCGATCAGTATCAGGTTTCAGTACTGGGTTTATACCAATGCAAGGATTTCATAGGTTTCATCGGGATAGACGTAAGGTCTAAACCGAACAGGGTTTCATTGTTGTGGGTCTTAGACAGAAACAAGTGGAAGTGTTTTATCAGAACAGACGGAAGGTCTATCCCGAGGTGGGCTTATTATCGAGGGAATTTTTCTCGAGCAATGCATGACGGCTTCAACAGAATAGACGTAAGGTCCATTCTGGATGGGTTTAATCGTTGATCGGGCAAGGCGCCGGTCGATCGACGAGGAGCTTTATGGTGGGAGGTGAGGCTTTCTTTGTGTTGAACCCCCTCCTCATGTAAAATGCCTTATGGTTTTGATGTTGACCAAATTCTTTTTGAACTGAAAATGAGTCCTTCTAACGTCTTGAATCCCAACTCCGTCATATGTGGTTTTGGCGTGTTATGAAGG